>OX377621.1:105268586-106468586 GCA_947397865.1 Polietes domitor | reverse complement strand
GTAAAAGAAAACACAATTTGAGTAAAATTTAGTGGAAAAAAGTTTTTCCTGGAAAATAAATTAATAATCCGTCTGTGTATATATTCTTGTTATCGAAATACAAGTCGCAATTATTATCCAATCCCAATAGAACTTGGTACAGCTAATTTTTTCGCATCAATGACGGGCGCTATTAAATTTGAAGCAAACCAGCTCAGATTTAGGTATTTAGATACCACATATTTTAACCGTTATTGTTCAAATTTGGCACAGCACGTTAAAATTTGAACAAATAGAAACATTTATGGTGAAAGTGGGTCACATCGCTTTAGATTTAGGTATAGCTCCCATACAAATGTCGCTCCAGATTTGACTTTTCCGCTCTAGTATTGTTTACCTAATTTTGATCGCATTTGGCACATAACATTACATTGCACCTTCAAACAGCTGTAGTTAAATTCGGTGACATCGGTCCATTGTTTGATAAAGTCGGTATCACCCGACTTTAGTCTTTCCGTACTTCGTTTTTGTATAGGGATGTTTATAAATTAAGATTTATTTATTTATTGTGCAACTTGGAATCTCATTTTGCTTCTGTGAAGGCTTTTCATGAGAAATAATTGTTTCATTTAAGTGTTAAATAAATAAAAAGACTTATTTTTCATTACAAAATACCTAAATATTAGGTTTTCGTCATATTAAAAATTACAGTTGTACAAAAAAATTCAATGTATAAGTACCCATAAAGAGTGGCTATTTTCACAATTTATTTAATAAATTAAATTAGCGCAAAAACGCGCAACATGTAATTGCGGAATATTGAAGCTAACACATTGTACTTTAATTAGAAATTCACCATCTGGCGGAATGTTACAGAATTCACATTTAAAACTCCGCATATATTTTGAAAATAACTAAAATTTAGACATATTTTCAAAAAAAAAATATTTCTACAATACTTTTGTTAAAACATTTTTTTGTAAAAATACTTTAAAATAACTGAACTTCAAGATTTCATAATCAAAGTGTTACTTTTTATCAATGGGCTAAAAGATATTAACCTTTAAAATATGTCAATTTGAACTTTTCACAACTGATCGCGTAAATCTCAAAAATTATTCAGGTAGTGCAACTGGAAAAGTAAATGCAGTAGACGTTCACTCGGAAATTCACCAACAATAATTTCTTGTGCAAACGAAATAAACTCCAAATAAGATAATGCAATCACCTTATTTCATTTGGGAATTGTTCCACTTTGAAATAATACCTAAATTAAAAATTAAATGGATCCGGAGAAAAAATCTCCAATTTAGCTGAACCTTCATCTATCCTTTTCTATCCAGTTTTGAACAAAAAATGTTTCTTGATGGAGCCGGCCGTTTTATGTATTCTCGATTCTTCCCTAAAAGAATACATTTTTAAAAATTACATTATGCTGCGCATCTAGATTTGTACATTATTTGGTACAAATGTTATTCAATCCAGCTATAATACCTTGGTTGGCACAATTTTTATCCCTTTTTGTACCGGTTTGACAACTTTTTCACAGTCGGAGGAATTTACACACCGAATTTCGCAATTCTAGCTGCAAAGTATAAATTTCGAAAAAATAATTAATGTTGTGTTTTTATGTGGTTAGAGGAATGTAAATTCCGAATTGCACGATTCCAGCTGCAATACTTTAGTTGGTATCATTTTTATCGCGTTTGTCCCGCTCACACAGAAAAATCCATTTATATTGCAATTCTACGTTTGGAGGGGAATATATGTACATGTCGAATTTCACGAATATAGATGCAACACTTAAATTGGTACCCTTCAATGTACAAATTTCAAAAAATCCATTTAGATTGCGCTTCTACGTTGTCAGAGGCATTTACACGCCAAATGTCACGACTATAGCTGCAATACTTTAGATGGTACCATTTTCTTCCCTCTTTGTCCCGTTCACCCTTTATAAATACAAATTTCGAAAAATCTATTTAGATTGGGCTTCTACGTTTTCAGAGGAATTTACACATCAAATTTCACGACTATAGCTGCAATACTTTAGTTGATACCGCTTTTATCCCTTTTTGTCCCCCTTAAAAGTACAAATTTCGAAAAATCCATTTATGTTGCAAGTTTACGTTGTCAGTGAAATGTAAATACCGATTATCACGAATATGGCTGCAATACTTAAATTGGTACCATTTTTATCCCTTTTTGTTTTTTTCCTCCCTTAAAAGTACACATTTCGAAAAAAGTGCAAGGAACACACCGAATTTCATGTTTCTAGCTACCGCCGTTTAAACAGAGCGAAGGTGCGATGTTTATCCTCTTGGTCCCATTTTACCCCCTAAAAGTACGAATTTCGTAAAAGCCTTTCTACTTATATTTAGGAACTACCCTAAAAATTTAAATAAAGTTCAAAAAATCATGTGATTATTTATTTATTTTAATTATACCCTCCACCTCCAGGATGGGGGTATACTAACTTTGTCATTCCGTTTGTAACACCTTGAAATATCGACCTGAGACCCTATAAAGTATATATATTCTTGATCGTCATAAAATTCTAAGACGATCTAGCCATGTCCGTCCGTCTGTTGAAAGCATTCTAGCATCTAAACGAAAGGAGCTAGAACTTTCATATTTTCCACAAATGCGTCTTATAGTTGGGGTTGAAACGGAGAGTATTTAAGCACACTTTTTCAATATGATTGCTTGTACTTACTTGATATCGGGAATGTACATTCCCCCGATAACAAAACGTGCACCATAAAGTGATTCTTTTTTGAAGGGGGTGAAATGGGGCAAAAAAGGAATACAAATGGTACATATTAAACGACAACAGCTAGAAACACGAAATTCGGTGTATACATTCCTCTAATAGAGTAGATACATAATATAAAAGTATTTTTTCCAAATTAGTACTTTCAAGGTATACAATGGTACAGAGGGATAAAAATAGTACCAACTAAACGACTACAGCTAGAATGATGAAATTCTAATTAGATAGAAACGCCAAATAAAGAGATTTTAGATAGTCGTACTCTTAAGGGGGTTCAAATGGTACCAACCAAATGGCCGCAGCTGGAATCATGGAAACCGGTGTATACATTCCTCTGACTGAATAGACACGCAAAATAAAAAGTTTTTTTCCAAATTCGTACTTTTTCTTTTACGGCAAAAATTGGTTGAATCATGAAGTTAGGTTATTTTGCACTATGTACGTCTGATAATGGATTTGTACTTTTGGAATTAAAACAGAATGGAAATACAACCAACTGTAGCACCCACTATTTACCAATATTTATGGTATTCTAGCTTTTTGAAAATATAAATAGAAGAATATTTATTTTTTGAATTGACGTATAGGTAGCCTTGCATTATAAGCTTGGTTTGAAATAATTAAAATATTATATTTATTTATAAAATTATTTTTTTAATATTTGTATTTGTTTTGACTTGGCTATATAAAAAAATATATTTTCCTGTAATATTACTGCACTTCTACGAAAATCGACATCCTCTGTGGAATGCAATCAATGGTGGAGGGTATATAAAGTTCGGCCCGACCGAACTTAACGCCGTTTTTACTTGTTTTTTGGTTAAATTGGCTTAGCCATAAGTGATGATGCCACGTACTTCTACAGATTTAGATTTTCTTCACATAGATCTTAATAGATATAGATCGATTTTAACCCGACAAGCCGTCGCCGCCTCATGTTTCTGCATGAGCAGCGCCGCCGCCGAGTTCATCGGCTCACATTGACTTCAACCACGCCGCCGATTTCATCGACTTATATCGATTTAAACCACGCCGCCGAGATTTGACGGAGTTTTATCTTAAAATTAACTTAAAATTACTACTGTCGACTTAGACAACCTTATAAAGTGAAATTGGTATCCCACTATATGATGACGTCTATAGAAAGTATAATGATTGTATATTGATTTGAAAGTCGCATTTATTTAAGTCAATTCAACAATAAACAACAGCACGTCTATTGAGCTTATTTCTTGTGTCTTTGGAAGGATTATGGTTTTCAAGATGACTGGTCAAATATGCCTCACATGAAAAGCTGTAATTGCAAAAATATGTTTTAAATTCATCCATATTATAAATTTTGGGAATGGATTCCCACTCCCAAAAAAAAATTCTATGGGATAATAATATTAAATTATAGTAACATTGGCTAATATTGGCTAATATTAACCAATATTGAACCACCTGCCAAAAAAAAATAAAAGAAAATGTATTAAAATCCAATACAAATTGTTCCTTCAATTTTCCCAAAATTGTCAAATAAATACGGGTGAACGAAAGCCACCGCCGCCGATAATTATGGGTCGACTTGTAACTCTGCTTAAGATCCCAGCTATTCCAAAATTAAAAAAATGTTCATTTGTTCAATTTGTTCGGCGCTATATTTTTTAATAAAAAATCTTTTTCGTCTACAAAGATTTTAATAACGTCTACATATGTATATCCGTGGACCTTTTCATTTAGACAATGCTTTACTCGTTAGAATGTTACCTATTTAAAGAAAAAAAAACAAAATATGTTTTTCTGTTTTAAATGGCTTTTTTTATGCCAACAAAAAAGATTTTTTCGAAAAAAATCAATTTTTTCTCGATTCTGTGGAGACTGTTTCTAAACCACTGTTTCTTTGTGTAATTGAAATTCGAAACATTTATAGCATAATAACCTTTGAACATATACGATTTCTTCGACGAAAATTGGAATATTAGTAAGCCACACATGGCTCTTGGAAAAATTTTTGTTGCATAGTGTAATTAGTGTGCAATATTTCAATCTCCCAGAAGGGTAATTTTTCATATTTGAATTTATGAAATATCACCGAATGGGCAATATTTCATATTTCATTTTGGTCGATTTTTTCATATAAAAAATAACCCAAATTTTTAAGCGATTTTTCATTTTGGTGATTTTTGAGTATAACTTAGTTGCCCCTATTTTTTGAGTTTGAACGATTTTTCATTTATAATCATCATAATTACCTTTAGTTTAACGTGCGTGATCGCACTTATAACAAGATAGGATATTTTTATTTGTTAGCCTTTAACCCTTTTCCTATGACAATTCCCCAATTTTTTTTGCGCTTAATTTCCTTTTACTTTTTTGGCAATTTTTCACTTTTGCCTGTTCAAACTTAATACTCCTCTTATTTGTTTATCGCTTTAAACAAAACAGACCTTTGGTGCATTATACCCATTTTTGTTGTAAACCCTTGAATTCATGTATTAATCGTAAAGTCGTTCAGACGCTTCTTTTTTCTAAGGCCATAAAATAAACAACAACATCAAAATACAAACAACTCAAACAAAATATCCTAGACACAGCAGAAGAAATCCCCATCATAAAATATGCATTTGAACGACAGCCACCAACAATTAATCAATCAGAAAGAGGATAAATCAAAAAGGACAACAAAACTTTTAACCCCAATTGGATGTTAGCTCAGCACATGCCTAACCTTTAGCTCATAAACCTTGCACATGTGGTTGTTTATCTTTTATCATTGTCCAACCAGAGTACAGGGTTTTTTCTATCATCTTACTTCTATATATACCAGTTGGGGTTGGGGATTTCGAGGAAAAAAATGTAAGGCAAGACGAATTTGACAGGCCTGTGACGGCATCTGTCAAATCTGTAATTTATTATTAAGTCTGTGCTACAAAACAGACAGACGACGGACGAACGTCTATTCGTCCGGCCGTCTTCTGTCTGTTGTAGCTGTCCGTAGCTCCATCGATCTAGCTAGCGACTCTGAGTCGAACGGTAAGGATGGTCCAGCTAGAATATTTCTTTGTGTTCCATACATTTGAAAATAAAAAAACTGTTCTTTTTTCCCCTCTCACTACTTTAATAATTCAATTATTCACTCAAAATATCTCAAGAATTCCTGGAAAAACCTTGCCATGTCTCCCATTTCCCCTACTTACCATTTGTGGTCTGATATTTATACGAGAATATCACAACGAAAAAAGATGTGGCATATTTCGCAGCGTTTACCAAATGCGGAAAGCTTTCTTTGGTATCCCGGAAACGCCGGATACATTGAGCGAAACGAAAGTAGGCAGGTAAAATGGCCACAATGGGCCGAACAATTGATACATCTGTAATACAGTGACCTCCACCATCTGAAAGAAAAAAGAAATAGAATTTGTTAGCACTCCCTATCAACTCCTTCCCAGAGACACCCACTTACCAACACCCATTTTGTGCCACGACGGATTCTGGCCAAAGAAACATATTACAAAGGGTATATCGAGGAATGCTGGCACTATACTATTCAGCTGATCGGCCAGCCAGAAATCGGCAAAGTTTACGAAGAAAAATGGCGCCATGACCACACGACTCAGCACTCGCAACGACCAATAGCGAGCCTCGTGGTAAAATGTCTTTGTGGGATTCAACAGGAAAGCCGCCATGATGGTGTACAGAAATATCGGTGCCGCATACTGGGGTATGCCCAGAGGATCGCAGTAGATGTAGAACAAGACGCTGACAGCCCAGAGGACTCCGAACACGGAGGCGATTTCCATGATATTCTGTTCGGACAAATGATTGCGAGGATCCAATTCGAAAATCAGCACATGATTGACGCCCGACGACCGCCAGCCATACACGTTGACGCCCCACAGGAACATGCATTCAATCAGCAGAAATGGACCCCGGAACATGCGCACACCCACACGCCAATCTTCGCCGAAGCCATAAAAGGCGGCCGATAGTATCACTGTTACCAACAGCACCACAAAGGCACCCGAGAACAGGCCCACCTTAAACGTGGTCCAGGGGCTTTGTTGTTCTCCCAGTGGCGGTACCCGCAATCTTTTCATGGCCTTTTGTCGATCGCCACCCTCAATGTCATGCGTGAAGGCCGTCTCTGTCTCCTGGATCAGACGATCTATATCTTTGTTGACGTAAAAGTGGGCGATTTCCACGTGATTCTTGCGCCAAGTCGCCCCGAAATCCACACTCAACAGCTTGTCGTGCTTTTTCAGAATCTTCCGGAACCCAGTGAAGTTTAGATTCTGGTAGTTCTGCAGCAATATCAGACCCAAATAGAATTCACTAAATGCCAACTTGAGATCTTGCAATTTACGCGCGGGCACATTTTTCTTGCCCAGCGGCGTCTTGGACTTCCACGCCGGCTGCTTCTTCACCGTACCCATTTCCAGTGTTTCCGTCAGCTCACTACGAAGATTGCCATACTTGCGAGTGGCTTCGGCCATTTTTTCCGAATAGAAGGTATTGATTTTGGCCAACTCTTTGTCGCAATAGTGAAAGAACTGTTCGTCGAATTTGGCGAAGTAGCGCGACAGTACATCGGGATCAACTAATTCGGCGGAAGGAGCTTGCTCGACGGCCGCATACAGCATGGCCTTCATTTCCTAAATCGTGGTAAAGGTAGCATTAGCAAAAGACTAAAAAATTGCATTGAATTGAAATTATTTAAAATAATAATAAATTAATCAATTAAATTTTGATTAATTTATTTTATTTATTACTATTGTCTGCGATACAAATTGAAAGCAGAAATAATTCTCAAATATATGTTTAAATCTTTGTTCCCCAGCCACTATTAAGAACGATCTTTTGCAGGGCTGCTAGAAGACCAAACAAGCACGACTGCCTCCCTCTAGAAGGGACCTGCATTTGTAGTGTAGGCCTACTACCTAAGACCGCTATATCGAGGAGTTATGGGGTTAAAATGTTCCACAAAATTGTTCCTCGTAGTGTTTTAAGTAATATTGCTGAAAAGATCCATACTTACAATTTAAGGATCACAAGGTCGATCCATCACAAGAATGTGCAAAAGACGAAAATGTTAACCCCATGATCACCATACGTAAACTTTCAAAATGCCGATACACCCTCTATATCTATCTTTTTTATCCCCTATCTATCAGAATTCGTTGTTAGAACCATTTTTTTGTGTATCACAGTATAATTTGGAAAATTTTAAATCCCTAGTCCCACCCAGTCCAACCTTTGTCACCTCGGCCACGTCACTGTATATTTCAGAAAAAATCTTTTATTTAGACAACTAATTCTTCAAACGTAAAACACACATTACAAAAGTAAAAATTTAATTTTATTCGCATTTTTTGGTATATTTAGGAATTGTAGAATTTTTATATGCTGTATCTGAGATATATTATAGAAATCACAGTCCGACATATTACGCCTAAACCAAATTTTATACATCTGAAACTATATGTGAAATAGAGTTAATTGGCGTTTTTAGTTTTTCATTTTCTCATCCTGTTGCCTCTTAAAAGTATTACAAATTTCCAAAGGATACAATTTTTCAAAAATTATTTTTAATACTTATTGGCACCCTATGACACCGGTATAAATGTCAAATCAAAGAAGAAGCTTCTATCTGTTCTAGTTTAGTATCAAAAACCATTTGAAATTTTGTCTCTTGAAAAGTAAGATATGAATAAACTAGAAAATCTAATGAGTAAACTTGAAATAGATGTTAATGCAGAACTAATACAGATAGAATCATGATATTTGTAGTATTTTTGAAAGATATTCTCCTCTTTATTTTGACACTAATACCGTTACCATAGAGTGCGAACAAGTATATATATTTTTTGTAAAATTGTATCCTTTGGATTTTTGTAGTCCTGTGAAGGCGCAACTCCATTTTGCCTACAGTTTCAGAAGTATCTTATCCGGTTCAAGTGTAACGAATTTTTTTAAAAATTAAAAATTTATCGCTCTAAAATCCATTGCTAACATGGAGCAACACCGTATTTTAGCACAACTATGTCAGCAGAAGGTATTTGCACAAACTATTTTGAAATAGTTATTTTGTAAACAAATATTTTTTGAAAATTGTGTTTTTCTATGACTAAAATTAGAAATTAAAGAAGAAATGACAAAAAATCGTGATTGCAATATTGTTGACTGACAAATGAACGAAAGCTTTTATAACTTCAAATCATAACACGAAAACTTTTGTTTGTGTTATAAAAACCCAATTTAATTTGTAATTTAAATTTATTGAGGCTTTTTTTAAATCATTTATGTCATATGGAACAACATATAGGGTCCGCAAAATAACTTTTTTTTGAAAATGCTATGAAAAAAACTACTGAATATTTTCTCAAATTTCTATTTTTATTTGAAAGTACAATCCTTCCGGTTAATAATGGAAAATAATTTCATTCAAATGGCTGCTGAGGGCACCCCACAAATAATATTCCAACGGTTGAATAGTTGAAAAAAAAACGTTAGATGGCGGACCCTATATAATGGATTTTCTTAAAAATAACAAATTTCAACATCTAGCTTTATCTTAAATCGTTAAAATATATATATAAATATTGCAAGAGGCTTAGTATCCGTATTTGCTCCCGACACTAACGTAACATGAAAGAATATACATACACAGAAAAAAAATTGCCTCTAAAATTTCAATCACTAATTTTATTGCAGAAATCTAAAAAACTGATTTTTTTTTTTAGAGTGTCGACTTATTTCGGTGAAATATTTTGTTTATCAGCGCTTCTCATTTATCATATGTGAACGCTGGTACTAATATGAACCCTGATTTAAGTCAAAGACAAACATTCGCTGCGAAAGTTCTGACGAGATGGGGTAGCGCCCATCGAAATTGTGCAGTCAACTTTTAGCTGTAACAATAAAGGTCTCACTTGCCTTTTTGCTAATTTTGGGTTCTGCTGAAGAACCCAAACTTTTTTAATTGAATACTACCGAAAAAAATTAATTACTGCTGTAATCGAATCAGCAACTTTTTTGAAAACAAAAATCAACGACTGCTGTAATCGAATCAGCAACTTTGATGATTGAATATTTTCGAAAAAATCAATTACTGCTTTAATTCAATATGTCATTTTTTCAATAACTCCAGCTACAATTTTAGTAATTGGTTTTACAATTTTCGTCATAAAAAAAAAGTTATCAAATATATAATTTTCGTGATTGAAACTGATTTCTATTTTTTCTGTGTATACAAAAACCTAAACCAAAAACTTATCGCCTATGGGATCCAGTGTCAGATTTGACGTAAAATTGGGGACTCAAGGTGGAGGACAAGTCCATTGACATATTGATACCAATTGGTGACAGATAATTTGTATTATGCCAGCTGGATGCTACTTGTTCGTTAAATACGTTCTCACATGATTCGAGACTCTGTTTACAAAATCTTTTATCAGTTTCATCACACAAGGATTGGCGTGACCCGGACATTATCATAAATAATTTTGTTTGAAAAACGCTTATTATAACATTGGAAGTTCTTCCCAATGCAAGATCTGAGGATTTTCCTTTCCATTATTCCGAAATCGCTCATCACAGATGGTGAAATTTGGAATCATATCGGGAAAGCATTAAGTAATGCAGAGCGTATACTAAATTTATGTAATAATTTTTGAGTCGTTCGTCAGGGTATCATTCGTTCGTGTAGAATTTCAATCGTCTAGCGGAAACACCCCCGAACTCTTTATTAACGATTTTTTTGCAGTTTGAAATTTTCGAAGGTCTTCAGACTTTGATGAAAATTGGTGAGAGTATCTGGTATATATATATTATGTTAGCCGAAATTATTTTTTTGTATCTTGAAATGTTGCAACCTTGAAAACCAACTCCTACGAAATATAATATGATACCCGGATACGATCTCATAACGCCGAAAATGATTTTTGTTAAATTTGGCGTTGTCCTATAGGCCAATCAGCTTACTTCCTTGGTTGTCAAAACTCTTTAAAAATATTCTCCTCGCCATTTCTCACATCCAAAAAACGTTATTCCAGATCACCAATTTATATTTTAGCACAATAGATCAGGTAAACAGATTGATCCAGAAAATACGAAACGTTTTTGAGAAAAAAGAACACTGTTCCTCGACGTTGTTCAGGCGTTTGACAAAGTCTGAAATATCGAAAGTTCGAATATATCTACCCATAACAATGCACTCTCTTCTTAAGTATACTTGAAGCACCCCTGGATTAGAGCCAAGTGTTGGAAATATGTTGAGAGTAGTCGGGTAATAATTGCAGGAATTCCACAGGAAGCATACTAGACCCCATCCTCTAAGTGTCCTCATATTAACTTTCGCTGATGACACAGCAATAACCGAAACCAGATAACGGCATCAGTAACTCTATAGGGTCATCTAAAACACGGATACAAGAACAGACATTGATCAAAAGAACTCAAATCATCCAAATTATCTGTGACCCCTTAAGAAAAAACTGTTCTACTGCAACGTGATAAAACCAATTTGGCACTATGGTGCTCAATTAAGGTACAATTAGGGTTTCTTTTTTCCCAGAACATTTGGAATAACCGGAAACGATTTTATCATTTCCCGTTAATTCCTGGTGAATATAAAAATATGATAATAAGTATAAGTATAAAGTACATGATTGCTACAATCATTAATAACATCACAATATCAAATGTCAATTTCTTACCCATCACTAGGGTATGCATTTCTAGGTTGTGCATTTCTTTGTAAAACCCAAAAGTAAGCGAGATAACCCATTGTGTAGTATACCGATCGACTTAGAATCACAGTAATTTCGCAATTATTGCCCGATCCTTACAAAAATTGACACAATAAATTTTTGCGGGACATAGACGGACGCTATTTAATTTGAAGCAAATTCGTTCAGATTTAGATATAGCCAGCATACAAATTTCGCGCCTGATTTTACATTTTCCGCTCTCGAAAACATATATTTTAACAGATTTTCTTCAAATTTGGCATAACACCTTATAATTCAACTAGAAACATCTCTGATGAAAATGGGTCAAATCGGATTTATATAGCTCCCATACAATTTCCCTCTCGATTTAACTTTTTCAAGCACATATTTATTTACCATAATTAAACTTAAAATTAAAAATTACAAACTAAATTTAAGAAAATATGCATTATGTCCAAACCAGTCCTTTCCAGATACTTCAATAACTTACTAACAACACCAGCGCTATTAAGGTCCAACAAATTAGGTTTCAATGTACCAAAAAAGTCCGTTCAAAATATGCTCAATAGAGATTGTACAAATATTAGAAAATTTGTATGTGGAGGAAAGTGTTTTGTCAATATATCTTTCATGACTAACTTTGGTATGTCCGAGTCTTAACCTGATTAGTTTTGTAACGTGAATTCTTTTTATGTTTCATAGTGTGATCTGTGCCGTGTGCATATTTCTTGTATGTATGTGATTTATGTCTCATAGTGTGATCTATGCCGTGTATATATTATATTGTGTATTTATGAAATAGTATTCTGAAATCTGGATAATTCAACCGATTTTGATCAAATTGGGCACAAAACCTTATATTACAACTACATAGAAATATCTATGGTGAAAGTGGATCAGATCGGTTAAAATTTATATGTAGCACCCATATAAATTTCGCTTCCCATTTGACGTTTTCCGCTCTCGAAACCATATATTTTGACTTATATTTTGAATTTCGATCCCAATTTATTTTTTTCCGCTCTAGAAACCACATAATTTTAACGATTTTGATCAAATTTATATTTAACTTTATTTGTTAACTAGAAACTTCTATAGTGAAAATGGTCAAATCGGATCAATTTTATATAAACGTCGCCGATTTTTCTTTTTCTGCTCTAGAAAAAACACAGTGGGTATCATCGGTCCATGATATAGGACCCATTCCAAAATTGAATTGTAATAACGCAGAAAGTGAAGGGTCGGCCCCGCCTGCCTTTAGATTTTCCTTACTTGTTTATTTTTATGGGTTTTTTGTGCCAGCTAAAAAACGTTTTTTTAAACAGATGTGGAAATCAAAAAATATAAATCTATAAGAAGGTCCGTCCGACTGTTTCATTTTTGACAGATACAGTGGTGGACACGAATTTAGCACAGTCACCACATGTAACTTTATAAAGCAAACATTTCAACTTTATGTTTTTTGAACGGTATTTTTTCTAAAATATTACGTACGATAAGATGACCATTAAACGTTGTTTTTGTTCGGTTCTTATTCTGCATTTAAGTTTTATGCAATTTAAATTACAAATAATACGAAAAGTGATTGGACAGTAATTTAGCACAAATTTAAAAAAACTTTAATCAAATCGAAAAAAAAACTGAACTAACCAATACATTTTATTATAAACTTAATATTTGGTTGGATAATCACTATTTTGAGTAATAGCTATACATCTTCTGGACATACTCTCCACTAGAGACATAAAAGACTCCATTGGAGTAGCATATCAGGAATTTTGAGTTTCATTCAAGAAATCGGGCACATTTTTGGGTTTTATTGCTCTAATATGTTGTTAAAGTCCATTCCATAGATTCTCAATAGGATTGAGATCCGGTGACTGTGCTGCACCATTTTTAAAAATCTATTCTGTTCAGCCCCAAACAGCTGTTCACTGGCCTTAAGTGTGTTTTGGTCGGTTGTCGTGCATAAAACGCCACCTTATTGGCATGTTTTTATCTGAATATGTTATCATAGTATCAACAAGTAGTTTTTTTTTGTAAATATACTGATCCATTAGTGCATCAATTTTGTGTATCGGACCAACGCCGTGTCCAGAAAACGCAGTATACACCTTCAGATTTTCGCCAACAAGCTTTATCGTCTCAGATTTGTACTTTGGGTTGTGCTGCATGTTTGGAGGGCACAATTCGTATTGTTTCCTATTAGATCCGCACCGACAAATGTTCGATTCGCCAATGCAGGCGATATTTTCCCAAAAATCTTGGATTTTTCTAAATGATCCTGAATGAATGAATTTGACACTTTAAGCCATATTTTGATACGTCTGGCTTATGTTGAACAATGCATCCAAGTACATTTTTTTATTGGTTCTTCTTCTTATGGCTCTTGAAGAAATGCTAATGTCAATTTTTTCCGAAATATCTCTCTGAGTCACAGTTGAGCTTTTAAATGGATCTGCTACGCAGGTTCTATAAATTAAAAATCCGATTTATTGCTTGTTTTTTCGGCGTAGGACATTTTGCAATATTTTTGAAGCTCCCATAAGTGCCAATATGGCTTAGTATATTGCACACAATCCGTCCGGATCAATTTATAATGTTTGCAATATCCCCAGCGGTACTTCCACTGCCGTTCAATTGCATAATAACCTGACGCTGCGCCTCAATGCACTATTTTTTAGCAATGTCTAACTATAAAGTTTGTTAAATAATAACTTCCATTTGAGTAAAAATTGCCGAAACATACCAATTAATTAATTAAAACGCAAAAAGAAACAGAAAATAACAGCTTTTATCAAATGTGCTAAATTTGTGTCCAGCCCAGATTGCGAATTACTTGCAAAAACATGAGAGTACGAGAAAAAGGCACAAAATAATACGAAAAAAATTATGGGGCTTACTGATCACAATATAAGCAACACTAAAAAAACAAATATTTGGCGCAGAATTCGTTATCAGAACAAACTATTTGCTATTATAAACAACACATGTGAAGTGTGCTAAACTCGTGGCCACGTGCGATTGAAATGTAAATGAAAGAGCGGCACTATTTTTTCACTCTCTATACCCAGCGAAAAATTTCTGACCTAATGGGCAAGAAATTGTTCGCTGGGTATACACGGTGTAAACCACTCCCTCTCACACACTCTCAACGACTACAACAATGACGTATTCGTTTTCGCCTTTCTTTCGCTCACACATACACATCGGACAACACCCGCTATTTTATACCGACACTCGTACAGCCACACCTGTTGGTATTCTGTTTGTAAACAAAGGCACTGGCGGAGCACGTGTTGCCCCCGCTGCTTTTGTTTACATCGAATACTTTCACATTCTCACTCCCACCGCACTCTCACACAACAGCTGTTCCGCAGCGAGTCTGCGCCCCAAAATTTCCCTTTTTTCACATGTGTTTCTCCAACAATGACGTCATCGATTATTTTGTATTCTTGTATTCTTTATTTAGAGTATCCGTCCACACACTCGTACATAGTGGTACATGGCATATGATGTGTATGAAGTACTCGACTCGTGTATATACACAAAGAAAATTTTTCACTTTCACTTTGATGGCACAGCAAGGATTTCCGTCAGGAAAACACTGAAATCTTTGACATGGAAATCGATGATTTGCGTACCTCGTAGTTGATGTATTGCTTGCGCCATTCCGGCGTAATGTGAGCCGTCAAGTGCTCGGCGAATTTCATTATTTTTTATTAAAAAAATTTTGGCACTAAATCCGTTTTCCACATTTGTTTATCGAAACGAACGAACGGACGGACGGAGGCACGCACGCAACTCAATGATGTTGACGACGATTTTCTTTTATGGTTTGTGTACCAACGCGTTGTTGTCGACTGAATATTTCCCAAAACAATAAGAGATTCTACGAGGAGTGAAAATGATGTGCGGAGCTTATTTTTGGGCAATTTTCCCTCCAAAAAGCTTAAAGTTTACATTTTGGCATCCGGCTACATAGCTTTAGATATTTTGGGAGCTTTTATGGGGGAAACGTGTGTGTTTAGTTGGCGGTTATTTTTTTCGAATTTGAATATAATTTGGCAATCGACCTCTTTTTCGAGCAATGGGGTGCCTTATCTGGCAAAGATTCTCACAATATTGTCTTCCAAGGACTGCACCCTTAATTAATTTATATTTTACAGTACTCAAAAATGTTTACCAGAACAAAAGTTATTGAATTTTGTCCGATGGATTTTGACGGCGTCTTTCTCGCCGTCCTTATTTTCAAAGACAGGCCCGTGCGCAGGATTTTCCCCTGAGGGGGAGTTTTCATCTACACTCATAAAAAAGTTAACCCTATAATGAGTTAAAATTAACTAAAATTTAGGAAACCAAGTACATTTTTATTAAATATAAGTAGAATTTTGCTGAAATTTTCCTAAATCTAAGTAAATTTTTCCTCAAACCAAGTAATTTTTTACTAAATTTAAGCAAAATTTTTCTAAAACTAAGTAAATTTTTACTAAATCTTAGTAAAATTTTGTTGAAAATTTCCTAAAACTAAGTAAATGTTTACTCAAATCAAGTAAATATTTACTCAAACTGAGGACAATTTTGCTGATTTTTTTCCTCAAAACGAGTAAATTTTTACTTAAACTGAGGAAAATTTTATTTTATACAAGAAAAAAGGTAAAATTAAAATAAGTTCAATTTAACTAAAAAATCAAACAAATAGTTTTGCTTCAGAGTATGCAAAACTGATACAAAAAATGACAACATGAAATATTTCTCAAAAGTTTCATGATACCTCTGCCATAAGGAGTTGAGCTATTACTCCATGATTGTTGCGAAGGCAAAATAGGCGCCTTCGCATTGGTTGTTTAGAATAATTCATAAAATATTTAAGAAATAAGTCTCTGCAAACGAACGAAAATTGCTTCATAGATTAATATTTAATATTTTTATACCCTCCACCTCTAGGATGGGGGTATACTAACTTTGTCATTCCGTTTGTAACACCTTGAAATATTGACCTGAGACCCTATAAAGTATATATATTATTGATCGTCATAAAATTCTAAGACGATCTAGCCATGTCCGTCCGTCCGTCCGTCCGTCCGTCTGTCCGTCTGTCCGTCTGTTGAAAGCACGCTAGCATCTAAACGAAAGGAGCTAGGACGTCCAAATTTTCCATAAATGTGTCTTATAGTCGTAGATCGGTTGGGATTGAAATGGGCCGAAATCGGCCCAAAGGAAAAAATTTTTCCCTCACAAGGACTAAAAATACCCATAATAATCCCTGCTATTTTAGCGTATTTAAGCATGTTTATACCCTCCACCTCTAGGATGGGGGTATACTAACTTTGTCATTCCGTTTGTAACACCTTGAAATATTGACCTGAGACCCTATAAAGTATATATATTATTGATCGTCATAAAATTCTAAGACGATCTAGCCATGTCCGTCCGTCCGTCCGTCTGTTGAAAGCACGCTAGCATCCATTTTCCATAAATGTGTCTTATAGTCGTAGATCGGTTGGGATTGAAATGGGCCGAAATCGGCCCAAAGGGAAAAATTTTTCCCTCACAAGGACTAAAAATACCCATAATAATCCCTGCTATTTTAGCGTATTTAAGCATGTTTATACCCTCCACCTCTAGGATGGGGGTATACTAACTTTGTCATTCCGTTTGTAACACCTTGAAATATTGACCTGAGACCCTATAAAGTATATATATTATTGATCGTCATAAAATTCTAAGACGATCTAGCCATGTCCGTCCGTCCGTCCGTCCGTCCGTCCGTCTGTCCGTCTGTCCGTCTGTTGAAAGCACGCTAGCATCTAAACGAAAGGAGCTAGGACGTCCAAATTTTCCATAAATGTGTCTTATAGTCGTAGATCGGTTGGGATTGAAATGGGCCGAAATCGGCCCAAAGGGAAAAATTTTTCCCTCACAAGGACTAAAAATACCCATAATAATCCCTGCTATTTTAGCGTATTTAAGCATGTTTTTTGAATATGTCTGTTTATATTTGCTTGATATTTGGTATGCGTATTACCCTTATAGCAAAAAACTGCACCATAAAGTGATTCTTATTTGTAGGGGGTGAAATGGGACAAAAAAGGGATAAAAATGGTACACATTAAACGACAACAGCTAGAAACACGAAATTCGGTGTGTACATTCCTCTAATTGAGTAGATACATGATATAAAAGTATTTTTTTCAAATTCGTACTTTTAAGGGGTAAAATGGGAAAAGAGGGATAAAAATGGTACCAGCCTAACGGCTGTACCTAGAATAATGAAATTCGGTGTATACATTCCTCTGATTGCATAGACAAGAAAAATACACGGATTTTTCAAAATTCGTACTTTTTGGGGTTAAAATGAAAAAATGTGATAAAAAAGTACCAATTAAATGACCGCAGCTAGAGTCATGAAATTCTGAGTATACATTCCTCTGACTGCGTAGACACGGAAAATAGACGAATTTTTCGAAATTCGTACATTTTGGGGTTAAAATTGAAAAAGGGGATACAAATAGTACCAACCAAATGACCGCAGCTAGAGTCATGCAATTCGGAGTATACATTCCTCTGATTGCGTAGGAATCGGAAAATAAACGAATTTTTCGAAATTCGTACTTTCAAGGGATACAATGGTACAGAGGGATAAAAATAGTACCAACTAAATGACTACAGCTAGAATGGTGAAATTCTAATTGCGTAGAAACGTCAAGGGGGTAAAAATGGTACCAACCACATGGTCGCAGCTGGAATTATGGAATTCGGTGTATACATTCCTCTGCCTGCATAGACACGCAAAATAAAAAGTTTTTTTTCCAAATTTGTTCCTTTTCTAAAGGGTGATTTTTTAAGAGCTTGATAACTTTTTTTTAAAAAAAACGCATAAAATTTGCAAAATCTCATCGGTTCTTTATTTGAAACGTTAGATTGGTCCATGACATTTACTTTTTGAAGATAATTTCATTTAAATGTTGACCGCGGCTGCGTCTTAGGTGGTCCATCCGCTTAGTCCAATTTTGGCATTTCCACGTTTTTGAGTAACAGAGACCCAATTGGTGCGAACGGCGACGAATCGAAAATTGGTGGTCATCATTAACACTGGCCGATACAGCTGCGATATTTTCTTCAGCTCGCACTCTACGTAAGCGTGTTGGTGGTTTAATGTCCAACAATGTAAATTTGGTGCGAAATTTAGTCACAATAGCCCGAATAGCCGCTTCAGTGGGTCGATTAAACTGACCATAAAATGGAAGCGCGCAATGAACTTTCTTAACAGAGCACGCATTTTGATAATAAAATTCAATAATTTGCAAGCGTTGTTCGTTTGTAAGACGATTCATGATGAAATGTCAAAGCATACTGAGCATCTTTCTCTTTGACACCATGTCTGAAATCCCACGTGATCTGTCAAATACTAATGCATGAAAATCCTAACCTCAAAAAAATCACTCTTTATTATGGCAAAAATTGGTTGAATCATGAAGTTAGGTTATTCTGCACTATGTACGTCTGATAATGGATTTTTTTGTACTTTTGGAATTAAAATAGAATGAAAATACAACCAACTGTAGCTCCCACTATCTACCAATATTTATGGTATTTAAGCTTTTTGAAAATATAAATATAAGAATATTTATTTTTTGATTTGAAATAAATAATGGTTTGAAATAACTGAAATATTATATTTATTTATAAAATTATTTTTTCAATATTTGTATTTGTTTTGGTTTGCCTATATTAAAAAAAATTATATTTTTCTGTAATATTACTGCACTTCTACGAAAACCGACAACCTCTGTGGAATGCAATCCATGGTGGAGGGTATATAAAGTTCGGCCCGGCCGAACTTGACGCCGTTTTTACTTGTTTTAAATTTCAAATGTTTTTTATAAGTTCATTAATACTTAAATATATCAAGAACTCGGCATAATTTTCAATAAACATTTTAACTTCATTTTAGAAAAAAAAACACATTTTTAAGTTAAAATTTCCTAAATGGAATTTTTCCATACAAAAAATTTCAGATTTTTTTTCTCACTAAAAACCTTGAAAATATTCTTACACGTAAGTTTGAATTTACTCAATTGTAAGAATTTTTTATTAGATCCAAAGAAATGTTTTTAAGTAAATCTACTACCCTTTTTCTAGTAAATGAACTATTTACTATGGTTTTGAAAGATGGAAACTTTACTCATACTTAGTTAATTTTCCAACTTTTTAGGAAATTTTTATTGGAGCGTTTGGAAACCACTCATATGTTATTGCCAGGATCTTCGAGAAATATTTTGATACATTCGTCCGACAGACATTGTCGGCAAAATTGCATTTCAGTAATCCATCTATCAGTACACTCAAAGGAATATGTCAGTAAAAGAAAGCAGAAAGTCTACTGAAAGAGCAGATTTTCTGCTGTTAAAAAAGAGACAGCAGATTTGTATCTGCTGAGATGGTAAACAGCTGTTTGCTGTTTTTAGCAATATATGCGATACGCATATTGTCCCAAGCTAAAATAAAAGAAAATTCGAGCTAAACTCGCGTATGAACGCTTATATATTTTTATATTTTAATTAACAACAGCCAATTTTAGCAGACTGCAAACTCTTTAGCAGTGTGAATGGTGATGTAAGATTGCAGAAAACTGCTGTTATGCCAAAAAACAGCTGTAATAGCAGAAAAGTGTCTGCTGAGTGTTGAACTTCTTTTTCTAACTAGTTGCTTGAAATTACATAGATACATATCGAGGGCTTATATTCATAAGTGGCTATGAACAAAAACATAACTTTTGAGGAGAGCGAAAAAACTGATTTTCTCCTTAATTTGGAGAGAAATTATTAACCGTTTTTCTACAGTTTAATATAAAAAGGATTACTAATTGCTACGATTAAAAAGTGTTCGAAATTTCCAATTATTCAGGGTTTCATGGTTCATAGCCACTTTTGTATGTTTAAAATTGGGCACTATGAATGTTGAAAAAGGAATAAGATTTATTGTAAACTCCATAACTTTTTTCATGAAATCTTGGCAATGTTGTATAGAAAACGCATTTTCGTGATGTACATAGCGAATTTAGAGATTCCAGCTTCATCCGTCAGATTGGTCGCTTGTAACACATATATATATATATATATGATATGATGAAAAATCCAAAATTCGCCGTTATATTTTAAATTTCGTCATTCATAATTATGAAACTTTTCATACACAAATATTCCCCATGAAGTCAGCAATCACATGCCAAAGAAATATTTTGGTATTCTCAATATAATAAAAGTCGGTTTTTTAAAGAAACTTTTCACAATTTTTCACTTTACAGCCACTATTTATGCTATTTTAGCCTGATAACTTGGGAACCAAATTGCAATTAACGGCGAAATGATGGAATGCTGTAGTACGATATGCCATCAATCTAGATAAATGCTTTAAACAAAATCGTTGTAGCGAATTACAACCTTCTGCATATAGCTTCTGCATTTTTGAACTATTTTATTTATATTATTTGTATGTTCATAGCCACTTTTGCAGTCACAAACAAACCTGTGAGTGAATAGCCAAATCAGAAAATTAAAAAAAATGGCTTTAGAAAAAAATCATTTCCAAATTTATATGACAGATGAAGAAATATTACACAAAAAAACGATGAAATTCCTCGGCGATAAACCCTTCTATCACGCATTTTTTCTATGATAAATTCAGAAAATTGGATTTTTGACGAAGTTTGGGTTTAAATAGGATGTCTAAAGAGGTTTGTGGTTTTTAATTTATATAGGACATGAGTAACAGGATGTTTACTCAAAGTCTTTATACGCATATTCCGATTAAATAAAAAATATTTGGAAATGTTTCTTCATTTTTATAATCTTAAATATGTATAAATTCGAATAACAAATACAGTTTTTTGTATTCGATGAAATACAAGAAGAAACAACTAGAAATTTTAATTCCACAAAACCAAATAATTGGTAATTTAGAGTTTCGTTTTCCTACGTAGATCCAAGATACTGAATTTGTTGTTTCTCTTTTGAATAATACTTGTTACATATGTACAAAAAATGCTAACTCAGAAAAATATTTGACATAAGTGATAAATATAACAAACATTTTAGTAAGTTAAAACTCTTTTCTTATTATTTCGCAACTTTAAAGTTGATTTTAAAATAGAGACCTACACGCAGAGAAAAAATGCATTTCGTAGGAACAAAATTTTAGACACGTGAACATCGTTTTTGAGTTTCTTTTGTGGAAAAATTAGTTTGTATGCGGTAAACATGTCATCAGTTGTTGTAAATGAACAAAGAGAAATAAGTTTATGTATATCAAACAGTTGTCTTCGTTTGTCGAAATGGATTTGTATTATAATTGCAAAATCCCAAAACATTGGAAGTAACAGAAACCGTTGTTGTTGAATCTGTGATGAAAATAGGATACATCGGTTCAGATTTAGATACAGCTCCATAAAAATGCCCAATCGCAAATGTTACATCGCTCTAGCGCTCTACAAGCATCAAAAAATTATTTGCTTTTATTAAGAATATTTTAGATTTTATTATGATATCTACACTATTTTTAAAATTACTAAACGATTTTGTTATTAAATTTCCAAACTTTTATTGCAGTACACAATTAAAAGTTCATAAGATATAGCTCTAGTCGAATATCAAGAAGTGATATCGGTTAATAAAAATGAAAATTTTCCGAACAATTTGATGTCCATTAGCGAAATTAGCTCTACACAATCTTGAAATTGACACAATTCGTTTAGTTTGTTTGTATTTTTCATACCCTTTGTCCGAAATTCAAGAAAGTGTCCACGATTTTTTATGTAATTTTCGATGATTTTACTGCAAAATTACCATTTCAGACGAGTTATTTTAAAAAGACCTTAAAAATTCTATATTTTTTTGCTTCAGAAAGTCTAGAAGGTTTTAAAAAGTATATGTTCGAAATCTCTCTGGGGGGGGGTATTAATCGATATGCACAAAATTAGAAAATATCCATTAATGTTGCGCGTTTACGTAATTACACCATTTTTATCCCATTTTGTCCCGCGCACCCAGTAGAAATTTCGAAAAATCCAATCTTACTGCGCTTCTAAAGGGTGATTATTTAGCTATTATCTTTTTGGCAACACTGGTTTAAACAGCTGACGCACGTTTTGTGTTTTGTTTCACTGTCAAACATCTTCAGTTTGGTCTATAATTTAACCATGAATCGTCTTACAAACGAACAACGCTTGCAAATTATTGAATTTTATTATCAAAATGCGTGCTCTGTTAAGAAATTTCATCCATTTTATGGTCAGTTTAATCGACCCACTGAAGCGGCTATTCGGGCTATTGTGACTAAATTTCGCACCAAATTTACATTGTTGGACATTAAACCACCAACACGCTTACGTAGAGTGCGAACTGAAGAAAATATCGCAGCTGTATCGGCCAGTGTTAATGATGACCATCAATTATCGATTCGTCCATGTTTCTAGCTACTGCCGTTTAGTCAGTACGAAGTTTCGATGTTTATCCCTTTTTGTCCGGCGCCTACGCCGACTAAGAATGGGAACTACCCTGAACATTTCATGACCCTGGCCTCAGCCGTTTGGTATGGGTGCTGGTCAATGATAAGTCAGCCAGTCAGTCAGTAACGCAACTCTTTTATATATATGTATACAGGGTTTTCCAACAAGAGGTGTTATTTTGGTATTGAAAGAAAAATGCCAATTTTTGAGATAAATGATCCGATGTTTATTTCATAATAAAGAGGAAGGTATACAGTTAATAATGAAAAACTTCAGCCAAATGGCCACCACGTCAACGCTTACAGGACCATATCCTTTTCATGAAATTTTCTATAACCAGCCTTTGAGGTCTTGAATCGACGCTGGGCTGTTGGCGTATACCTTATCTTTCACGTGTCCCGCAAAGGAAGAAGTCGCAAGGTATTAAATCACAAGATCTCGGTGGCCAATTGTGATCACCTCTTCGAGGGATAATACGGTCCGGTTTCGTATATTCGGAAAGTGAGTTTTACTTGTCATTCGTTTGTGAGAATCATTTACTTAAAGAGGTTGGGTACATTGCTTTCACAGAGCGGAAACCACTTTCATGATGGTAGTGTGTAGCCAAGTAATAAATGTCACCATACTATTTGTAAATAAATTCGCATTTTATATTTCCAAAATGGTCTTGAACCAGGACAATAACCCAGTTCAAATCTCAAATTTAATAAAATATTTTAAATCTCTCTAACCGTACCAAATATGGAGCTGTGTGGCACTCTTCTTCTAGTAGCTCCCACTTATACTTATATCTCAATGTATCTATATTATATATCATAATACTATTAAATTTGATATTTGACAATGTTTTACAGTCGTTATATTCAGGTTATACACTCAGAAAAATAGCATTCTTAAATCTGAGTAAAATCCATACTCCAATTTAGTTTAACAATTTTACTCCAGATTAGGTAAAATTTCCTTACGAGAAGGAAAATTAAATAGATATGAGTACACTTTCCTTATTTCAAAGCCAGAAAAAATAGTACATATACTCAAAATAGTGTAGTAAATTTACTTAAAAACATTTTTTTGGATCTAGTAAAAACTTCTTACAATTAAGTATATTCATACTTGTGCGGAAGAAAATTTACTAGTGTTTAAGAAAGAAAATAATGCAGAATTTTTTTGTATGGAAAAATTCCAGATAGGATGTATTTACTTAAAAATGTGTTTATTACTTCAAATAAAGTAAATAAGTGTAATTAAATTTATGCCATGTTCCTCATACATTCAAGTATAAATGAACTTATAAAAAATACTTCAGAGTGTTTAGAAAAATACATGAATAGTAGTCTAAGAAGCAATTCTCGTTCGTTAGCCGAGACTTTCTTCATAAGTACTTCAAATATTACTCTAAACAATCACTGCGAACGCGCCTACCTAGCATCCGCAGCAATCATGGTGGAATATCTCAACTCTTTATGGTATAAGTAAGATGAAACGTTTGAGAACTATACCATGTTGTCATTTTTCATATAAGTGTTGCATACTCTGAAGCGAAAAAATTTATTGCAATTATCAAGTATAGTCGTAGTCAGGCTGAGTACAAATTTACTTGAATTAAGGAAAAAAATTCCGAAAATTTTCCTCAGATTGAGTATAAATTTACTTGGCATGACTACAAATTTACTTAGTTTCAGTAACAATTTACTTGGATTGAGGAAAAAAATCGGAATATTGTCCTCAGTTTGAGTATTAATTTACTTGATTTAAGTAATATTTCTTAAAAATTTTCCTCAGATTAAGTAAAGATTTACTTGATTTGAAGAAAAATGTTCCTCAGTTTGAGTAAATTTTACTTGCTTTGAGGAAAAGTTGAACTGGGATCAAGTTCAAAGCATGTCTTATTTTCAAGGAAAAGTTTGTACTTGATGTGATAAATTTTTGCATTAGCGCTATACGAAGTTTAATTTTCCTCAGCTTTAGTACATATTTACTTAATCCGTGGCATACTTTTTTCTGAGTGTACAGGCGATATGGCCACACCCCTTCTGGTACCTGGTAATCTATAATTTAAATAAAACTGAAATATCTTTCTTATTCGAAATCAGTTGCAATTTTTATTTGAAAATATTTTTATAAGCACATATAACATATTTATGAGTTTGCCACGCCCCTTCTAGTACCTCCCACACAACTGTAACTATCGTATGTAAAGTTAAGTCCGCATAACTTCTATACCAATGTCTGAAATGCAGCTGGGGCACAAATACCTCTATATAAGAATTCTTAAATATTCCAAGTGCTCGGGAATTCAATTTAGATATATATATATAAGTCGGTTTAACCGACTGATATTGAATATTGAAGTGGGGTTTAGTCATCCAGTTATAATTTTTGTTGTTAGATATTGTTAATAAATTCCCTATTTACTTTTTTATTTTTTCAGAAAATAGCTACTACACGTGTGTTGAAAGTACGGTGAGTATACAAATATCTTCTCAACTACTCCTACAACGGACACTATGTCGCTCTGACGAAAAAGAACACCATCAGGAAATATCTCGATCTGTGATTGAAGTGTTTTACGAGCTGTATGGCATGTGACAACATCTTGTCGTCCACCACCACCAACAGTAACGTCTAATTTAGTTATTAAAAACTCCATTATCATGTCGCGACATCGACCGCCAGTCAGTCACTGATTGACCAGACTCAATTTCAAAGAAATGAAAACTCAACCAAAAATCAAACTGACACACTTGTTTTTCGTCAATCACATGTAGATTATCTGAACGCCAAATGCGGTATTTGAGGATTAACGAAGCTATCACGATGAAAATGAGCTTCGTCGAGAGGCCTTGATTATTTTTAAAATATTACTCTGCAATGAAAAACTGTAATATTTTCCTTGGCAATACTTAATGGTCATTTCAAAATGGAACAAATTAATTATACCCTGCATAACTCCTTAGAAAGAGATCAAATCTTTGTAACACAAACAAATGATTTGATTTAATGATGCCTGTCTGTCCATCTAAAGCTTGTGATCAAAGTACTGGTCGATTGTCACAGATTTTCTTCCAGTTTGCCATTTTACTTTAAAAATGGCGTTAAGTTCTGCCTGGCCGAACTTTATATACCCTCCACCATGGATTGCATTCCACAGAGGCTGTCGAGCCAAACCAAAATAAATACAAATATTGAAAAAATAATTTTATAAATAAAAGCCAAGGCTACCAATACGTTTACACTATAAATATATCGAAATAATACCTCAAGTCAATTCAACAAATAAATATTCTTATATTTATATTTCCAAAAAAGCTTAAATACCATAAATATTGGTAGGTAGTGGGTGCTACTGGTTGTATTTCCATTCTATTTTAATTCCAAATTTTTTTAATCTATTATCTCACGTACATAGTGCAAAATAACTTAACTTCATGATTCAACCAATTTTTGCCCTAAAAGTACGAATTTTTCTTTTTATTTTGCGTGTCTATGCAGTCAGAGGAATGTATACACCGAATTCCAAGATTCTACCTGCGGCCATTTGGTTGGTACCTTTTTTCCCCTCTATTCCCATTGTATCTCGTAAAAGTACAAATTTGGAAAAAATAATTTCATATTATGTATCTACTCAATTAGAGGAATGTACACAGCAAATATCGTGTTTCTAGCTGTTGTCGTTTGATATGTACCATTTTTTCCCTTTTTGCCCCATTTCAACCCCTACGAATAAAAATCGTTTTATGGTGCACGTTTTTGTTATCGGGGGAATGCGCATACCCAACATCAAGTAAGTACAAGCAGACATATTGAAAAAATATGCTTAAATACTCTAAAATATTAGGGGTTATTATGGGTTTTTTAAGTCCTTGTGAGGGAAAATTTTTCCTTTTGGGCCGATTTCGCCCAGTTTCAATCCCAACCGATCTACGACTATAAGACGTATTTGTGCAAAATTTGGACCTCCTAGCTCCTTACGTTTAGATGCTAGCGTGCTTGCAACAGACGGACGGTCATGATTAGACCGTCTTAGAATTTTATGACGATCAAGAATATATATACTTTATTGGGTCTCAGGTCGATATTGAGTTACAAACGGAATGACAAAGTTAGTATACCCCCATCCTGGAGGTGGAGGGTATAATAAGTTCGTAGTACTAAGGGCAGTATAAGTCCTACTTTTGGTATGGGATAGATAAAACGCCTCACCGGTATTTAAAAATTTGGGTTTAGAAATCACTATCATGTATGTTTAGTGCCGCACTTTAATCTTTCCTTACTTGTTTTTCAAATTGCGTCAATTTCCCAATTTTATTCTTGAAAAAATGTCTTCTTCGCGAAAATGTCAAGAGATAATAAAAAACAAATCACTTTCTCCAGTTTTCAAAATTTGGAAAAAATAAAACGGAAAAATATGTTTAAAACAAGAAGTACATAAAGACAAAAAATAAAAATATTGGTTTTTTCAGTAATAGAAATATAAGAAAAATCCGATTAGTATTAGCATGTCCATAATCTCAAAAATGTTTACTATTGATTTAAAGAATCCACACTAAGCCACTGTGTGTAGCTATTAACGGACATTTTGAACTTTTGCTTGATTGGCAACACATGCGGTCGTACTTTACTTCAAATGTTGGCAACACATGCCGGTCACATTGTTTTGAAAAAAGAGCGGAAAAAATACTCGTTCTAGAAATTAAAATACATACCTTTACATACATAAATATACATTAGAGTGGCCCAAAGAAACGAAATTTGGTGGAAATTGGACCACGCCAAGGGGACTTAAAATTGGTAATCTTATAAATGAAAAAAAAAAAACATTATTTTTTAATGATAATAAAATTATAGCTATTTGTTACTATTTTCACAATGTCTATATGGTTTAAAATAAACTACGAGTCAAAAAGTTTATGTCCAAAATGAGTCATATTACACAGTGCAACACGAAAAAAAATAACCATATACGGACACCGCTACATGATAAAAGACCAAAAAAAAAAAGACCCGTGTTTTTTTTTTCCCCAAAGCCATGCACTTTTTTATTTATGGGCCCCCAGAGATTTGAGGCCTCGGTGTAATTTTTGGAAAAAAGTGATCATATTCTCAGGCTCATATCTTGCAAACCGTTCGGAATTTTGATTTACTCTCTGAGGCAAAGTTCTAGGCAAAGTTCTACTTTTTAAGAAGGAAAAGAAAAAAATAAGCTTATTCCAAATATTTAGAATGCATTTAAAAAAATCTCCTTTAGTACTTGGGTCAGTCTAATATACATAGTACATGTGCTAACATTCAAGTGAATGCAAACAACAAAACCAGTCATACATCATACCGGCATTAAGAGAGTTGTCAACACCACCCCTCCACCCTACCTCAACGATCCACTCCAATCACAACAACAAAACGATAAAACAAATTCATATATATTAGGGTGTACAGAGAATCTTACCTTTTTATACCCTCACTCTACAGAGTAGGAGGGTATATACCATTTAGGACAGAAAACAAGTAAGGAAGGCTAAAGTCGGACGCCAAAATCGGTTAAACATTTGGGAGCAACATTTGTATTGGGGCTATATCTAAATCTGAACCGATCTTACCCACTTTCACCATAGATGTTTTTAGTTGGATAATAAAATGTTTTGCCTAATTTAAAGAAAATCGGGTACAATATGTGGTTTTTAGATCGGCAAAAGTCAAATCGGGAACGACATTTGTATGGGGGCTAATCTAAATTTAAACTGATGTTACCCACTTTCAGCATATGTGTTTCTAATTTGATTATAAGATGTTGTGCCCACTTTAGAGAAAATCGGGTACAATATGTGGTTTCTAAAGTGGAAAAAGTAAAATCGGGAGCGACATTTGTGTGGGGGCTATATCTAAATCTGAACCGATCTAGCCCACTTTAGCCACAGGTGTTTCTAGTTAGATTATAAGATGTTGTTGTTAAAGAAAATCGGGTACAATATGTGTTTTGTAGATCGGCAAAAGCCAAATCGGGAGCAACATTTGTATGGGGCTATATCTAAATCTGAACCGACATTACACACTCTCAGCATAGCTGTTTCTAGTTAGATTATAGGGTGTAAAGCCAAATTTGAAGAAAATCGGGTACAATATGTGGTTTCTACAGGGGCGAAAGTCAAATCGGGAGCGACATTTTTAGGGGGGGCTATATCTAAATCTGAACCGATCTTACCCACTTTCTGCAAAGGTGTTTCTAGTTGGATTATAAGATATTGTGCCAAATTTAAATACAATATGTGGTCTCTAGAGCGGAAAATGTCAAATCTGGACCGACATTTGTATGGGGGCTATATCTACATCTGAACCGATCTTACCCACTTTCTGCAAAGGTGTTTCTAGTTGGATTATAAGATGCTGTGCCAAAATTAAAGAAAATCGGGTACACTATGAGGTTTCTAGAGCGGAAAATGTCAAATCGGGAGCGACTTTTATATGGGGGCTA
Source organism: Polietes domitor (assembly GCA_947397865.1). Lineage (NCBI taxonomy): Eukaryota > Metazoa > Arthropoda > Insecta > Diptera > Muscidae > Polietes > Polietes domitor. Next base: position 106,439,145 of record OX377621.1, on the reverse strand, counting down.
TATCTAAATCTGAACCGATATGCTTCAAATTAAATAGCGTTCGTTCTCGATCCACAAAACTTACTTGGTCTCTAGAGCGGAAAATGTGGTCTCTAGAGCGGAAAATGTCAAATCGGGAGCGACTTTTGTATGGGGGCTATATCTTAATCTGAACCGATATGCTTCAAATTAAATAGCGTTCGTTCTCGATCCACAAAACTTACTTGTGCCAATTTTTGTTAAAATCGGACTATAATTGCGACCTGTAATTTGATTACAACAATAGATGGACAGACTGACCTTGCTAAATCGATTCAAAAAGTGATTCTAAGTCGATCGGTATAATTAACAATGGGTCTAGCTCGCTTCCTTTTGGGTGTTATAAACAAATGCACAAAGACATAATACTCTCGTGGAGTGTATAAAAAGTGTAACGTATTGAAGGAGTAACTTAAGACCCCAAGTATGTTTGTATAACTCTCAAAATGAGCTAAGGAATCAATTCTAACTTTGCAGATGGTAATATTTTCCCCAAACTTAGTTTAAGCTCGAAGATGGACGAAATTACCACACCCTTTCTGGTTCCTCCCAAACAAATGACCCATATTCCTTTATTAAGTTAAAACTAATGTAACTTCCACACGGATCTTCAGAATCAACTTTATTTTAGTATTTGACAATGTTTTTATAATAATTTTAAGTGTACTAAATATGGCGGGTTTTGTAACGCCCCTTCCAGTACCTCCCACACAAATCACCTAAACTACATAAAATTAAAGCTGTTATAACTTCTATACGGATGATCGGAATACTGTGAAAATTGATATTTGGCAATGCTTTTATAGAAGTTACATTCGCATGGAATATGGACGATATTGCCACGCCCCCACTGGTACCTCCCACACAAAGTGGCATAAACTTTGGTTACAATAAAACCGATATAACATCCTTACGGGTAGTCAAAATCATTTTCAATTTGATGTTTGAAAATGTTTTTATAATCACTTTAAACCAAAAAAATATTACGCCCCCTCTTGTACCTCCCATACAATTGTCTCTATCCTATGTACAATTAAATGCTTTATAACTCCTTTAGCTGTGCCCGAAATCCACTGTGACTTCATTTTTGATCATGCTTTTACAATTTCTAACAAGTATGAGGTCCAATTGGCACAAACTTCTAGGACCTTCCGCAAACATACTACGGTCCTTTTGGTCCTTCCATGCCCATGTTCTCTGAGAGTGAGGATATATATAAGTCGGTTTAACCGACTGACGTTTTCTTGCTTGTTATGCTTGAAATCAGGGGTCTCAAAGGATGCAGGTTGAAGTCTTGACAAACTTTGAATCGCGCCATCAGATTTTAACGATATTGGTATCATCTGAGGTTTTCTAAAAGGTTTTCACCTCCTCTTTCCGAGTATATATGAAAAGAGTAATTTCCTTGTGGTTCAAGGACTCCAAAAAATAAAAATTATTTAAATCTCTGAATATCCTGAAATATATTTGATTGTTACTCAAGTTTATGCAAAATTCTTCGTACATTTAAGTATTAATTAAAAGTTCTCGAAAAAAGTCGAAGAAGCATTCCTCGTTCATTGGCCGAGACTTATTTCGTAAATACTTCAAGTCGAAACAACCACTGCGAAAGCGCTCAACTCTATATGTTAGTGGTATCATAAATCTTTTGAGAAATATTTCATGTTGCCATTTTCTGTGCTAGTTTTGCATACTCTGAAAAATTACTTGTTTGAGTTATTTTAAGTTAAACTGAACTTATTTTAAGTTCACCTTATTTAAGTTCACTTGTATCAAGTAAAAGTTTCCTAATTTTAAGTAAAAATTTACTTGTTTTGATGGAAAAATCAGAATCAAGTTTGATATGACGAAATAATGCTTTAGCGCTATACGAAGTTCAGTTTTCCTAAATCTTAGTTCATTTAAACTCATTGTGGGGTTCACTTTTTTTATTAGGGTATCAAATTGATCGTACTTTTGGATTATTCGAAAATACAAAATTTCTAATTAACCGAATAAAGTCGATAGCTCTTTTTCGAATATTCGATTAATCGAATAAAATTTCCTGTAAATTATTTAGATTTTGATAGGAATATATACACATACTCTAGTTTCATCCTTTTATTTGAAAAATCTATTAGATTTAAGCGATTATTTTCCTTTGTTTTAATAAAATTCGATTTCGAAAAAAACTCTTTCACTTATTGTTGAAGTCGGAGCAATAGAAAGAAGAGCATGCAATCAAAAATTATCTTGTATGTCATTCGATTCTACTTTTCGTTTTTGCCGGAATTTGTACTATTTTTATACACTCCACGAGAGTATTACGTCTTTTTGCATTTGTTTGTAACACCCAAAAGGAAACGAGTTAGACCCATTGTTTATTATACAGATCGGCTTAGAATCACTTTTTGAATCGATTTAGCGATGTCCGTCTGTCCATCTATTGTTGTAATCAAATTACAGGTCGCAATTAATTTGAAGCAAATCGGTTCAGATTTAGATATAGCCCCAGACAAATGTCGCTCCCGATTTGACTTTTTCCGCTCTAGAAACCACATATTTCACTCGATTTGATTCAAATTTGGCACAACATGGGTAAGATCGGATCAGATTTAGATATACATTTTTTATATATATACAAATCTTGCTCCCAAATGTTTAACCGATGTTCGCCAAACTTTATATATTATATTTCATCTATAAACAACATAGTGAGTGCGGGTCACATCGTTCCATGTTTCAATATACCCCCATGCAGATGTCCTTTCCGATTTAAAATTTTTTGTCAAACAAATACACTTACAGGATACAAAAGTCGTTCCCGATTTCATTTTTTTACAGAATTGAATTACAATAGGATAGCAAGTGGAGTGTATCATATAATCGGCTCCGTCCGACTTTCAACTTTCCTTACTTGATATTGTTTCGTTCAGTTCGGACAAAAGGCTAATTTCAGCGACAATGTTTTCTCTTTCGGTGACAGGATATTCTGAAACGTTTTCAACTCCAAATACAATTTTGTATACTGAACTAGCAAAGCAAGAATTTAATTTTGACAAATGTTTTCATTAAAAATTAATGATGCCTTCCAATCTTTGGTAGATATAAAGCAAAATTATTTGTGAAATTATTTATAAAGGGTCCGCCAAATAACTTTTTTTTTTTTGAAAATGCTATAAAAACACTACTGAATATTTTCTCAAATTTCTTTTTTTTTATTTGAAAGTACAATCCTTCCGGTTAATAATGGAAAATAATTTTCTTTGCTAATTTTGGGTTCTGCTGAAGACTTCGGCACAACCTATGGTCTTGAACCAAAATAAATGACAAGACATACAACATAACAGACCAACTATACATACAAACAACAATGGAAAATAATTTCATTCAAATGGCTGCTGAGGGCACCCCACAAATAATAGTCCAACGGTTGAATAGTTGAAAAAAACGTTAGATGGCGGACCCTATACTTTCCAAAATGATATTTCGCTCCAAAATGTTTGGTAGTATAACATTTCGAATATTCGATTATTTGGTATGGATTAATCGAATAAATCGTTATTTGAAAATCGGCCATTTCTGATTATTCGAACAAATATTTGATACTAAATATTCGATTAATCGAATAAAATTTAATCGGTTGGATACCCTAGTGTTTTGTTATTTTTTTCGTTTTGTGTGTACCCTATTTAATGTACATACGTACATGTTCACTGCGACAATAGGAATGAATAATGAATAGAGAAGGTGAAAATGGACAAACAACCAATGCATTACAAAAGAGAGAGTAAAATATGTTGGAGAATGAGCAGAAGCAATTGCTCAGCTCAATTGCATTTAATAGCCACAACAATGCAAATGTAACGTACATATGTATGTCTGAACGTACTTAGAATGCAGGGTAAGTGGCGATCACAAGCATCGGCATTTGTTGCAAACGATGGAAAGAAATACATTGAATAGAAATAAATTTAAGTGGTTTTGTTATACCCTCCACCAGGATATAATGTTTTTGTGCATTTGTTTGTAACACAGAAAAGTAAGCCAGATAGGCCCATTAGTCCTGTTCGATTGGACTTACTAGCTTAATTTTTGAATGGAATACTCGCTTAACAAGAAAGTAGTTGCTACCCTCTTAGCGTGCTGCCAGATTTTTCTGTTTAATGGACTTTTTTTTTACTTTTTCAAACGAAGTTTTAATTACAAGATTGATTTTATAGTGTTAGTTTCGCCTTTGTATGGACGTTTAAGTATAAAAAATTTGTTCACAAAATATATTGAAAAATAAATTTGTGTTAATATTTTCAAAAAAAAAATTGAGTTTAATCTTCGTGAGCCAATAAGTGAGGCCACTCCAACATTGGAGTTTAATCCCAAACGAAGGATAATATATGTGCATTAATGGAAGTATGAAGTATTCAGGCTCTGCAGATGGATATATTTATTTTCTACTTATTTCAGAATAAATGACGAATGCCCACAAAACAAGTCGGCTACACCAACTTATATATACCCTCACTCTCAGAGAACATATCTATGGAAATTTTAATAACTTACATTTTATGTAGGGCCGGATGATTTGTGTGGAGGTACTAGAAGGTTCATTGCATCTGGTCCTAGCTTCCACAGTTTTAAAACAATTGCACAAACATGATCAAATATCAAGTCATAGTGGATTCCATGCACCAGTATAAAAGTTATGCAGGATTTAATATTACCTAGGATATAGACAATTGTGTGGTAGGTACAAGAAGGGCCGTTGCTAGACCGAAAATATTTTTTGGTTTAAAGTGATTATATAAACATTTTTCACAAATTTCAAATGATTTTGACTACCCGTATGGAAGTTATGTCGGTTTTATTGTAACCAAAGTTTATGCCACTTTGTGTGGGAGGTAGCAGAAGGGGTGTGGAAATATTGCCCATATTCCACATGAATGCAACATATATAAAAGCATTACCAAATATCAAATTTCATAGTATTCCGATCATCATTATAGAAGTTATAACAGCTTTAATTTTACGTATATCTTCGTGATTTGTGTGGGAGGTTCAAGAAGGGGCGTGGCATTTTCGCCAAACTTCGAACTTAAACTAAGTTTGGGTAAAATATTACGATATGCAAAGTTTGAATTGATTCCTTAACTCCTTTCGAGAGTTATCGTGTACACCAGCCAGCCAGCAGACGGACGGACATGGCACAAACAAATTAAAAAGTCGTGAAACGAACATACTGGGTTCTTAAGTCACTCCATCAATGCGTTACACTTTTTTCCTGTCCTACTCGGTAGAGTGAGGGTATAAAGATCAATGCTCTTAAAAGTTGCCGTTCCGGAAGGGGAAATTTTCTGTCACATTATAAGTTTCTGTCATTTGATGGTCCGCAATTTAGATTTGCAGGAAATTTTGCTGCAAGTCGAAATATGGTTTCCTACAGTTATGGACTGTAACAGCTTCGCAAGGGAAGTATTTATTTATGGAGGATTAGCAGATTGGAGTTCCTGGAAAGTTCGTGGAAATCGACAAATCCAAAATTGGCCTCCCAAAGAGTTGTCGTTCCGGAAAAGCACAATTTTGAGTAGAGCCAGTTATCCATCTGCAAATTAAAAGTTTCTGTCATTTGTGGCTCCGCAACTTAAATTTGCAAGAAAGACCACCAGCTATGGATTGGAACAGCTTTGTAGTTATGTATGCGGTTAATGAGTAGGATTTGGATGTCGTGAAAATCGACGACTACAAAATTGGTCGTCGGCAATAACACAGAGGTCATGCGGTAGAGGGTCAGTGGGTGTTTGGCGGTGCGCAGCGTGGGACTGGGAAACATTTTTATTCCAGTAGAAGAACGCTCTCGGACAGTTCTTCTACCATTAATAAAACATATATTCGGCCGGGAGCGAAAATTATATCGGACTGCTGGAAGGAAATAGTACTATGTGCGTATATCAAGTCTAGTCTAGAGAAGGAGGGCTATATTCACGAAAATGAACGGCTTTGGCACCATTTGAAAAAGTATTTGTGGCTCTACAATAAGCAAAATTTTTTTAGCGGGTATGAAAAGCAATAGTTTATATGTATTTTATAATATATACATTTTATGTATTTCAAAATATATTTAATTTTCTATATTATTTTAGGTACATTTAAAGGTTTTTTTATCCCATTTTTGCCTTTAATATCACATAATGTCTTTAATTTAAATATTATTGTTATATAAATACTCTGCTGTTAATCTTGTTAGATATAAGTATAATTTGTTGTAATATCTTATAGATAAATCTCATAACATGATTGTACGTACACTGTATAAAAAATGAAATCTTGGAAGAATAAATTGAATTGTTTGAGGTACATTAAAAGTTTATGTTTGTACAAATATTTAAGCAAATGTATAAGGACATGTTCACGGAGTTCCTCCGCCTTGCAGAACACTCTACTCCCCTCTTGAGCAAAAAGTTGGAGTTAGAGTATGGCGATGAGGAAGACTTACTGGACGAAGTGAAGTAAGAGGATTGGTCGGATCAGGTAAGGCAAATTGGTGATAAGTGAAGGAGGTATATATCATTTTGGACAGAAAAAAGTGTAACGCATTGAAGGATTGATTTAAGACCCTTAGTATGTTTGGACCAAATCCGATTTACGACTTTTTAAGTTGTTTGAGCCATGTCCGTCCGTCCGTCTGGCTGTTGTACACGATCACACTCGAAAGGAGCTAAGGAATCAATTCAAAATTTGCACGTGGTAATATGTTTCCCAAGCTTACTTTAAGTTCGAAAATGAGCGAAATTGCCACGCCCCTTCTAGCACCTCCCGCACAAATAGCCCATATTCCAATGTTAAATTAAAACCCATATAACGTCCACGCGGATATTCGGTATAAGCTATATTTTGGTATTTATCAAAGTTTTTATAATCACTTTAAGTGTACCAAATATGGCGGGTTTTGTCACGACCCTTATAGTACCTGTCACACAAATCAAGCTAACCCACGTATAATGGAAGCTCATATAACTTCTTTACGAATGATCGTAGTACTCTGAAATTTGATGTTTGTCAGTGGATTTATAGTCGCTATACCCACCCGGAATATGGACGATGTTGCCACACTCCTTCTGGTACCTCCCACACATATTGGCATAAGCTATTGTTAAAAAAAACTGGCATGTTTTCCAAGTCGGATAGTCGAAATCAGTTGCAATTTTATATTTGAAAATATTTTTATAATCACATTAAATATATAAAATATGTATGCTTTTGTCACGTCCATTCTAGTACCTCAGGCACAATTGTCCCTATCATATGTAAAATTAAATCCTTTATAACTTCTTTACCGGTACCTGAAATCCATTTCTGGCATAAATAGTTCGGCCCTATAATAAGAGTTCTTAAAATCCCAAACAAAGGCTTGGAATTTTGATTCTGAGAGTGAAGGTATGTATATAGTGTTAAAATGATTTAAAATTCCCCGACGCCTGCAAACAAAACAAGTAAGGAAAGGCTAAAGTCGGGCGGGCCGACTATATGATACACTCCACTTTCCAACCGAATACAGTCCAACTCGGTAAAAAAGTGAAAACGGGAAGAATTTTTGTATGTTTCCTAATCATAGTCTAATACGACCTGATTCGATTTGTCAAATCGATAAGAATATTGTATCGGGGCTATATCCAAACATGGAAAAATGTGACTAACTTTCACAATAAGTTCTTCCAGTTCATATATTTATAAGGTGTTATGCTCACTTTGAAGAAATTCGGTGAAAATTCGTGGTTTCTGGGGCGAAAAAAGTTAAATCGGGATTGAAATTTGTATGGGGGCTATATATAAATCTGAACCGATCTAACACATTTTTACCACAGGTGTTTCTAGTTGAAATATAAGACGTTTTTCCAATTTTAAAGAAAATCTGTTATAATATGTGGTATCTAGAGTGAAAAGTGTCAAATCGGGAGTGAAATTCGTATGGGGGCTATATCTAAATCTGAACCCATCTGACCCATTTCCACTATAGATATTTCTAGGACAAATATAATATATTTCGCCTAATTTGAAGAGGATCTGTTAAAATATGTGGTTTCTGGAGCGAAAAAAGTCAAATCGGGAGCGAAATTTGTATGGGAGCTATATATAAATCTGAACCGATCTGACCCATTTTTACCACAGGTGTTTCTAGTTGAAATATAAGATGGTTTGCAAAATTTGAAGACAATCTGATATAATATGTGGTTTCTAGAGCGGAAAAAGTCAAATCGGGAGCGAAATTTGTATGGGAGCTATACATAAATCTGAACCGATCTGACCCATTTTCACTATAGGTATTTCTAGGACAAATATAATATATTTCGCCTAATTTGAAGAGGATCTGTTAAAATATGTGGTTTCTGGAGCGAAAAAAGTCAAATCGGGAGCGAAATTTGTATGGGAGCTATATATAAATCTGAACCGATCTGCCTCATTTTTACCACAGGTGTTTCTAGTTGAAATATAAGATGTTTTTCCAATTTTTAATTAAATCTGTTATAATATGTGGTATCTAGAGTGAAAAGTGTCAAATCGGGAGTGAAATTCGTATGGGGGCTATATCTAAATCTGAACCGATTTTCTTCAAATTAAATAGCGTTCGTTCTTATCCCGAAAAACTTCGTTGTGCAAAGATTCATTTGGTTCTGTCTACAATTGCGACCTGTATCGTGATTACAAGAATAGATGGACGGACAGACAGACAGACAGACAAACAGACAGACAGACGGACGGACATTGCTAAATCGATTCAAAAAGTGATTCTAAGTCGATCGGTATAATTAACAATGGGTCTATCTCTCTTCCTTTTGGGTGTTACAAACAAATGCACAAAGACATAATACTCTCGTGGAGTGTATAAAAATGTAAAACGGGCGTGGTGCACGAGCAAGAATGCTTAACCTCTCCGCCCTACACAGTCAGTCGGGCTGTTGAAAATAAAGTGGTTCCGCACCCTGTACATTTATCCATACATACATACATTTATGTCGTATGCGATGACAATTACTGTTCATCGGCTGAACGTACCTGCATGTATGTTTGTATGGGCTAATGTCGAGAGTGATACGTACAACTCGCTTTCGTTAGAATTCTAAGCACGATCGCTGCGCTGCGTATGCAGCGTTGGACTACAGTGCAACTAACGATTCATCGATCATTCATTCACTCCCACTTCATAGGTACGAGTACGAGTACAAGTTCGAAGGCGTTTGATCTATAAACATATTGTCGTCCCATGTTAGTCAGTGAGTGAGTGTGAATGTTGTGTTTGCCAATCGAACCAAAAAAAAAACCAAATTTGTGAGAATACCCCCTCTCACTGAAGTACATACAAACATGCGTTTGTACATTAGATTGGGTCATGACACAAATGCATTGTTACATTGAACAATGCAATACATTCCAAACTCTCTACAACGAACTCCAAGGGACCTTAAAAATAAATTATTATTATGCTAAAAATAGTTTATCGTTCGGTTTGTAACACCTTGACATATCGACTTGAGACCCTATAAAGTATAGGGTTCGCCAAATAACTTTTTTTAAATGCTATAAAAAAACTACTGAATATTTTCTCAAATTTCTTTTTTAATTTGAAAGTACAATCCTTCCGGTATATAATGGAATCCTTCCGGTTCAAATGGCTGCCTCTGGCACCCCACAAATAATAGTCCAACGGTTGAATAGTTGAAAAACAAACGTTAGATGGCGGAACCTTTATATAGCTCCCATACCAATGTCTCCTATGATTTACTTTTTCCGCTCTAGAAACCACATATTTCAACAAATAACTTTTTTTTTGAAAATGCTATAAAACTACAGAATATTTTCTCACTTTTTTTTTGATTTCAAAGTACAATCCTTCCGGTTAATAATGGAAAATAATTTCATTCAAATGGCTGCAAATAATGGCCCACAAATAATAGTCCAACGGTTGAATAGTTGAAAAAAAACGTTAGATGGCGGACCCTATATAATATTCTTGATCGTCATAAAGTTCTAAGACCATTCTAGCCATATAAACGAAATAAGCAAGTACATCAAAATTTTCCCTAACAAGGGAACATTTCGAGTATTTAAGTATTTTTTGATTATATCTGCTTATATCTACTTGATATTTGGCCATAGAGCGATTCTTTTTTGTAGGGGGTGAAATGGGGCAAAAGGGATAAAAGTAGTACCCATGAAACGAAAACAGCTAGAAACACGAAATTCGGGGTGTACATTCCTCTAATTGAGTAGACACGTAAAATAAAATTGTTTTTCAAATTCGCACTTTAAAGAGGTAAAATGGGAATAAAGGAATAATACAATTCGGTGTATACATTTCTCTGACAGCGTAGACAAGCAAACTAAAAAGTTTTTTCCAAATTCGTACTTATAAGGGGTAAAATGGGAACATGGGGATAAAATGCCGTGTATTTACTTAATATTTGTATTGTATTCATAATATTATTATTATCTTAGAATTACAAAATCTTGGAAATTTTCGAAATTTGTACTTTCATGGGGAAACAAGGAGAATGGGGATAAAATTGGTACCAATCAAACCTCTGCAGCTAGAATAATGAAAATAAAGTCAAGACCAGTTTGCTCCTATATTTTATAGAATGCAAATTTATTTACAAATGGCATTTACTGACATTTATTACTTGGCTGCACACTACCACTATCATAAAATATAGGAGGAAAATGGTCTTGAGCAGTGCAAATCAAATAAGGTCAAAATGGGTAAAAAGGGATAAATATAATAATTGGTGCTGACCAAATTTCTGTAGCTAGAATCTTAAAATTTAGCGTGTACAACCCACTCACTGGGTAGTCGCGCAACATAAAGCATTTTTTGGAAATTTGTAATTTTAGAGAAAACTGAGCGGAAGGGGAAAATGGTAAAAACCAAGCGGCTACATAAAAGGCTTTCTCCAAATTCATAATTTTAGGGACAAAACGGGGTAAAGGAGATAAAACTAGTACCAAGCAAATGGCTGTAGCTAAAATCGTAAAAATAGGTGTGTACATTTCATTGTGTACACGGAAGATAACGGATTTTCGAAATTCGTACGAAATTCGATATGTCTGCTTTGGACTGTGTGGAAGGTTTATATTGAAAATTGGCGGAACCGAAGTGAAAACTTGCTTCCCTGACTACGAATGAAAATGCCCACAGTCTAGGGATCTATAAATCGACTTTCGACTAATCGATTAATCGACTTTTGGGAGGAAGAAGTCCAAAAGTCGAAATCGACTTTACCATTGCCAAAAGTCGACTTTTTTCGACTTTGTGCATCAATGAATTTATGTTATTGAATACCGATTCTACTTTTTTCGCTCTAGAAAACACATCCTTTATCCGATTTTCTTCAAATTTGGCACAACAACTAGAAACATCTATGCGAAAAGTGGGTAAGATCGGTTCAAATTTATATATCCAATATAAATGTATCTCGATTTGGTTTTGATTTGGTCTATTCGTATTTTCATTCATTTGCAATGACGTCTTTTTATTTATTTGCAACAGTCGAAAAGTCGACTTTTCAAAAGTCGAAAAATCGACTATTCATATATTTCCAAAAGTCGACTTTTTGCTCCAACTATACATCCCTACCACAGTCATATATTTAGTATGTATTTATGTACATTTCTTTGAAGATTCAAGATTCTTTATGAGGAATTATTTTGATATATATACAAGGACTATAAAAACAAAAAACATTTGTACACACGCCCTATAATTAAGTAATTAAATTTAATTCAAAATTATAATTATATCGCTATTTGCAAAAACAACATAATTTTCCTAATATTTTACTGCACTGATATGTGAAGTCTACAGCCTCTAATTTAGCGATAATACTGTGGAATGCAATCCATTAAATTCTTCTTACTTGTTTTATTTGCAGTAGCCAGTCATTTTTTCAATAAATCAAGAGAAGGAAACTCATTATTACCAATCCAATCAAGCCGCCATACGACCACTTTTATTGGAAAATGTAGTCGAATGGAATGGAACTTGTAGCCGCGACGGGCAGAAATGCCACGAATTTATCTAGCAGATTCCAAAAGTATTTCTGTCTTGTATTATCATTTCAAGTTCTCAAAAAGCATCCTTTACTATCTAGAAGATTATGTGATAAAATTTTGTATTTGTATTGAATTGTATATCACTTTATTCATTTAAGAGGCTCATTTTACGACTATTTGTCACAAATGGAAGACCGGAAATATGTGTATGTATATTGGGTATTAATGGATCATGACCCACTTTAATATACGCTGCATTGAGGAGGGGTCGATTGATATTTGCTGCTATATGACCCACTTTAATGTACGCTCTACTATGGAGGGGTCGATCGAAGTTGTGTTATCACGACTCATCGACCATACTCGGCTGCGGAACGTTGACGCTGAAGGTTTCTTTAAATCGGGAGTCTCTTCGCCGTCGATCGCTGCCACTAGTTTGTTGTCGTTAACTTCCACTTTTTGTGTAGTATAATTTCTCATTTTTTGTGTTATTTTATTGTAATTTAAATTTAGTCGAGTTCAGTTGTTACGGTCATTCACAGAACGTTCGAATTTATATCAGCTGCTGCTGGCGGGCGACGACGACATTCAAACCCACATACCTCCATATGTACACCAGTGCAAAAACGAAAAAACACCAACAACTAGCGATAATAACGATAAACATCTCGTGAATGGGAGCAAACCCCTGTCCAAACGCAAAGCCAAATCTAACTAAAAAACTAAAAGCAACAACAAGCACACTAGTACTCTAATCTCATTCTAAATAAATAAAGAAACAACAACAACGAAATTAATCCCAAAACATTAGCAGTCCATCCGTCCGTCCGTCCAGTCCAGACCGAGCAGCGTTATTTCCAAACAGTTTAGTACGCGGCCGTATTTAGTGCTAAACAAACCGTTTCGTTCCGTGTTCTGCTCGTGTCGAACGAGAAGTAGTGACAGTTTTTACAGAGAGGGATAGCGAGTGAGAGAGAGAGTGTCAAAGAGAGAGAGAGAAAGTGAAATTTATTGAACCGCGCTTTAATTGAGTTGTTGGCCGTTACAATTTTGACAAAAAAGGAAACGAAATAAAAATAAAAACACGCGACAATGCCTATCAAAACTATGACGCCCAGCAAGCAGCAAATCGACGAGCTGCGAAACATGTTCATTCAGAAATATGAGACGAGTCCGCCAGTGGGTAAGTAATGCACACTATTGCAGAACAGTAGTGGGCACTGACATAGCAGTGGTACGCCTAAGCAACTGTGACAGATTTCTTAAAAGTCCACGAAGCTCATCGATAGTGGATGTCTCACAACTCGCCCAAAAAACAAGTATGGAAAGACTAAAATAGGCGGGACCGTAGAAGTCGTCTAGGGATTTATCGCAGTCGACTGAAGTAAACTTCGAACTTCGAAATGGTAATGAGAAAAGGTTTTAGGTAGAATAATGCTCTTCAAAACGCTTTGCGGTGAGGTTTTCACGCAGGTGTGATTTCCATTTAACGTAGATATATATATACAACTTAAGACTTCATGTTAACGCAAGCACTCCACACAGAAGGATCACTGATGAGTTGTCTCTACACAGGACAACGAAATACGTACATATATGGTCAAATCTGAGTATGGTTGATTGTGGTTCTCCTCCTTTCCATTACCAAAAACAAAGATTTCCTTCTTAAGAAGAAATTACTTGATCGAATTAGCTGAATATTACATTCAAAACTGATCGAACTGATTTATTAGCCCCATGTAGCATATGTTGGCAAGTGTAGTCCATCTCTTAATCGCAAGGCCGACATTATTATATATATCGGAGATGTTTGGGTCTTGCTTTCATTTATAGTTGAACTATCTAACGCTACTTCCCTCTCGATACTTGTAAAGATTGTCCTTCCCATAGACTCCCACCATTTCCATGTCTCTCTCAGAATCTCGAACCAGTTAGTGTAATTTCGTGTAGTTCAGCCAAATGATTCCGGTAAACCGATGTTGTGTGTCCTCAACTCGTCGTGATCTGGAATTATTTCGGAACGATCCCTGTATCTATCAGCTATTAAGAGATTGAAGAAGTGTTCCATCCATAACCTCAGTACACTCTCACTATCAGTTCAGTTCAAGTTTGCATTTCTGTCCGTCTGATGCTTAACTTTAAATAAATAAAAAACTTTTGATAAATAAAAAAACTTTCCGACCTCATTTCAAATTATTTCTTCATTCGACGGTATAGGTGTTTCTCCTGTTTTTTTATACCCTCACTCTACAGAGTTGAAGGGTCTATATCATTTGCACAGAAAAAAAGTGTAACGCATTGAAGGAGTATGTTTGGACCAAATCCATTTCACGGCTTTTTAAGGTGTTTGAACCATGTCCGTCTGTCCATCTGTCTGGCTGACTGGTGTACACGATAACTCTCGAAAGGAGTTAAGGAATAGAGTCAAACTTTGCACATAATAATCTTTTTCTCAAACTTAGTTTAAGTTCGAAGATGGGCGAAATTGCCACGCCCCTTCTGGTACCACCCACACAAATCACGAAGAAATACGTAAAATTAAAGCTGTTATAACTTCTATACTGATGATCGGAATACTGTGAAATTTGACATATAGCAATGCTTTTTTAGTGCTTACATTCGCATGGAATATGGGCGACGTTGCCACACCCTTCTGGTACCTCCCACACAAAGTGGCATAAACTTTGGTTACAATAAAACCGACATAACATCCATACGGGTAGTCAAAATCATTTGCAACTTGATATTTAAAAATGTTTTTATAATCACAATAAACCTAAAAAATATTTATGCTTTAGCCGCGCCCCTTCTTGTACCTCCCACACAATTGTCTCTATTCTAGGTAATATTAGGCCTGTTCGGTTGGGCTTACTAGCTTAATTTTTGTATGGAATTTACTCGCTTAACAAGAAAGTAGCTTACTGCTCTCTTAGTTGTGTTGCCAGATTTTAAGAATTTAAGAATAACCAGTGGATAGCAACGTTGCCACCTTATCAAGTCTCTTATTTGTAAGCTAGTAAGCCCAATCGAACAGGCCTATTAAATCCTATAATAATAATAGCTTCTACACTGGTGCATGGAATCCACTATTTGATCATATTTTTATAAATGTTTTATAAATGTGGAAGCTGGAATCATGTGACACGAACCACCTAGCACCTTCCACATAAATTATCCTGTCTTACATGAAATTGTATTCCTTATAACTTCCGTATATACATTAGAGTGGCTTCAAAATAAAAGTAGTGGATGTTCCCGACTAAAATGAAAGATTGGTTTGTTTTATGTGTTCTCCCAAAATATTTCGCTTTTATCATTGTCCGTTCGTGAGTTGGACGCGTTCAAAATAACCTCTATAAATCAGGTTTTTCTTGAATAAATTTCACGGTGAGAATGGTATTTAGAAAAAACCTGCTAGAAATTAAAATCTTAACCCGGAATAGAGGGTAGAATTTTAACATTTTTGTGCAATTTTTATTGCTTTTTTTTTATAAACACCGCAGTAACTTCCATATTTTTAGTTCGATTTGTGTTTTTGTTGGATCGTTAAAGATGTATTGATCACCAATTCCAATTTTTAGAACTTCCTAACCCATTAAGGGCCGACAATTTTTTTCTTACTGTTGGTTCTCAGTTTCTTACTGTTGGTTCTCAGTGCATCGTAAACACATTATAGTCTTACAAGAAGCTAATTTTTGAAAAAAAAAACATCTGAAACATAAATTGGGAGGAAAACTTCACATAAGATGTTACAATAAAACCGTGCGACAAAATTTCTCTCCCAAGAATGAGATTATATTGATGTGAAACTATAGGTCACTAATAGGAAAACTCATACTCAGTTTTTTATTTCGTGGTCGTTTGTCTTTTTTACAGGACTTTTAATTTCCAAAGGATGTAAATGTTTCATACAATGGCGACATGGGTATCAAATGAAAGAGAAGAAAATCTGCTAAATATAATTTTAATTTCATAATTTAATTTAGCATTAACAACCATTTCAATGTTTCCCTTTTATAAAGTTTATGTAGATTATTCATGTTTTATATTTTAAGGGAGAAAATTTGAAATGGTTGAATTTCTTTCCAAAAATATATTTATATTATATTTATATTATTTATATTGGGTCATATTGCAAGTTTTTAATATGGTTTTTAGCTCAATACCATTTTCATCGTGAGTTTTATCCAAGAAAAACCTGATTTATAGAGGTTATTTTGAACGCGTCCAGCTCACGAATGGACAATGATAAAAGCAAAATATTTTGGGAGAACATATAAAACAAACCAATCTTTCATTTTAGTCGGGAACATCAAAAACTTTTTTTCCTTCCTCACAAAAGAAGCCACTCTAATATACATATGCTCTCTGAGAGTGAGGGTATATATAAAAGTCAGTAGATGGATTAAAAGGGGTTGAGTAAGCTATGGGTACCTTTTGTACATACAGAGCTTCCCGGGAACGTCACATGCACGGCATTGCTTTCCGACCACAACAAGGTGACCAATCTGGTTTCTAAAAAAACTGCTCCACTCGATCGATGACTATCGATTGGTAAGGATTTGCAGAAATTACAGAATTTAAAATTCTCGAACCCGTGGAATTAATGTAGATTGTCTATTTTACAAGATGTCGAAAAAATTATTGTAAACTAGTGCAATAGTCGCATTTTGTATTTAAATAATTTAAAAATATCACCTTAATTAAATTATATAAAAATTAACTGGCCCGACAGATATTTTCCTGTTCATATTTCAATTAATTTTGTCAATGCATAAAATGCCGAATCGCCGGAAAAGTAGAATGAGCCAGAATATCGACATGGAGATAAGCGAGGAGCATGGATGGACAACAATTGCAAGATTTGGATGGAAGGCAGCTATTCAAAAGCAGCCTTTACATTACGCGATTGTGCAAAACGATTTTTGTTGAGAGAAATCGCACGATTTCTCTCCCACATTCAACAAATCGCATCGAAAATCATTTTCTGCACTTATCACACAATAATAATACACAATTTACAAATTAATTTAAAACAAATTAAAAACAATTTACACGCGGCTTTAATTTTTGCTTACTTTATAACCAAAATTAAAACAATTAAAAAAACCGAACAGACGTCAAAATTTGCATGCGACCCTCTTTTCATGTGGTTTTCTTTACACTATGCGTCGTACGATCGTACGACTCAATTGCACTATGTTAAGGCTGATTCAGCCGATCTGTATACTTTATTTGTCGATATCTTCATGTTACAATGATATGGCGTGAAACTAACTTATAATACCTTTTTCCTCGAAGTGCTGTAGAGTATCTGTCCTAGAAATATCAGTTGTGGAATTGGATCATGTCGGTCCATATTTTAAAATAGTGCCAATTTTACCAATGATGAAAGTAAAGTACGCTGGTCCATAAAGTACCATACCAGTATTAAACTGACATTGGTAGGATTGTTGATATAAATCTTGGGGAGGGCCTTATATAGTCGGTACCTTCCGACTTTAGCCCCTCCTTACTTCTCTTAATACTCTTACTTATTCCTTCTTCTCTTACTTCGTGTCTGCTATTAGAATAGTTAATAGTTTTTTTATATTCTTTAATATTTTTCGAGTTAGCAATAAAATGTTATTTTAACAGAAAGAAGTAAAAAGGCTTTAATTCGGCCGAGCCGAATCTCCACCATGAATTCATTCCACATATTAGTGGCTGCATTAACGGTATATTAGTGACTGTCGACTTCACGTAGAATATTTGTTATTATAAATTTGAATTAAAATTAATTAATAATTTTAAAGACCCCGACCACTTATAGGACTTGCCTAACTATATATCAAAATGATTCTTCAGAAAAGTAGCAATCTTCATTTTTATCCTAAAAGTACGAATTTCGAAAATGCATTATCTTTAGCGTTCACAATGGAATGTACGCACTTAATTTTACCATTCTAGCTACGATTCTTGCTTGGTATCAGTTTTATCTCTTTTACCCCATTTTGTCCGTAAAAGTATGATTTTGGAGAAAACATTTCATACTGCGCCTCTATGAAGTCAGAGAAGAGTATAAAAGGTACCATTTTATACCCTTTGATTTTTTCGAAAAAGGTCAAATTGACCCATTAAGATAATGAAGATAATGTTCCTCATACAATTCCACAATATAGTTCTGACAATAAGAATTCACTCAGACATTGATTTACAACACTTTTTTCATTTCGTACAATGCTCCCTTCGACCAAACAATTAAAACTTTGCCCCCACTGTAAAAAGAAGCTCAGACCAGCTGGGCTATATGTATATTCTGCAAAAAAGATCTACTCAACTTGGCCTTTCAGAATTATATGGTCGCTACTCTGTTCCAAAAATGCTGTTAGACATTGTTATTATTTAATAGTTTGATAAATTTGATTCATTTAATTCCACTTTCATTAAAAACATGACTTATTGCTTTAGTTTGTTATCGAGGATTAAAATCGAACGCGCCTATTAATATAAACAGCAAAACATATTAAAACAACAACTCATTTATTCAATGGAAACTTTGAACATTAAGGGATTCTAAGTACTCCCTTCTAATTAGACTAAAAATCTGATTTTACAACTCACACATTCCTTTGGTCGGAAAGGTCTCTTTAGTCATATTCTATTTGTATATATGATTAAAGTGAACATTTATATATGTATCTGTCTACAGCATAAACGGCTTTCAAACTGTTCCAGGCAGGGCCTCAAAGTACAAAATTTTACCATTTACGTGAACACTCTAATGATTGCCCCCTATCAAGTCATCGAAAGTTCCATAAAACAAAATTGCAACATTCATAACCACTCAGCTCGCATCGCATTAAATACCCTCGCATAGCGAGCGATTAGATTGTAAATTGGTATTATCGTATTATGACTTGATAAGAAATTAAGCTGTCGGGGCCATTTGCAATTAACCTTATCGACGCTCATCCAAACCGGCGATTTGCTATTTGCATGGCCACAAGTGTGCAACAGGTCGTCATCTCTGATAAATCCTCCCCGCACGCTCTCCCGCCCGCAGAATTTTCATTATTTCTCGCTTAGCATGTCAGTGGAAATTAATCTCGACGTTAACGTTTGTCGTTTGTTCACCTGGATACTGGCACTTGCGCGTACTTGACGGCAATTTTATTTGCACTCCAAAGTTCA
Organism: Polietes domitor; assembly: GCA_947397865.1. Classification (NCBI taxonomy): domain Eukaryota; kingdom Metazoa; phylum Arthropoda; class Insecta; order Diptera; family Muscidae; genus Polietes; species Polietes domitor. The sequence goes on along the minus strand of OX377621.1, from coordinate 106,419,933 downwards.
AGTTCAGCGGAAAAATATGTGATTTTTAGTTGTAACAACGAACGTTGTTTACCTTTTCAAGTCGAGTGTAATTGCTAAATTGCCATGCGAAGGGATACATTAATTTGCAATAATTTGCAAACGCGAAAAAGAAAATAATTTGTACAACAAGTACAGGTCAGTGTTGGGGGCAGATTACACAATTCCCAGCGCCAAATCCACAGGGTTTGCATGTTTTAGAATGTGTATATTTGAAATTTGTTAGAAATATTTTATTTTTTAGCCAATTGGATTTATGCTCCTGTTTACTTTAACCTCATAATTGGTCAGATCTAACCCAATATAATACAAAACAAGTAAAAAAGGCGTTAAGTTCGGCCGGGCCGAACTTTATATACCCTCCACCATGGATTGCATTCCACAGAGGTTGTCGGTTTTCGTAGAAGTGCAGTAATATTACAGGAAAATATAAATTTTGTAATATAGCCAAACCAAAACAAATACAAATATTGAAAAGTTAATTTTATAAATAAATATAATATTTTAATTATTTCAAACCACGCTTATAAGGTAATGCTACCAATAAGTCAATTCAAAAAATAAATATTCTTATATTTATATTTTCAAAAATATTTTCAAAGCCATAAATATTGGTAGATAGTGGGTGCTACAGTTGGTTGTATTTCCATTCTATTTTAATTACAAAAGTATAAATTTTGAAAATCCATTATCAGACGTACATGTGCAAAATAACCTAACTTCATGATTCAACCAATTTTTGCCGTAAAAGAAAAAGTACGAATTCCATGATTCCAGCTGTGCCAATTTGGTTGGTACCATTTTTACCCCCTTGACATTTCTACGCAATTAGAATTTCATAATTCTAGCTGTAGTTGTTTAGTTGGTACTTTTTTTATCCCCCTGTACAATTGTATCCATTGAAAGTACGAATTTCGAAAAATTCGTCTATTTTCCGTGTCTACGCAGTCAGAGGAATGTATACTCCGAATTTCCTGACTCTAGCTGCGGTCATTTGATTGGTACTATTTGTATCCCCTTTTTTCTTTATAACCCCAAAAAGTACGAATTTCGAAAAATCTGTTTATTTCAAGTGTCTACGCAATCAGAGGAATGTATACACCGAATTTCATTATTCCAGGTGTAGCCGTTTGCTTGGTACCATTTTTATCCCTACGTACCCATTGCATCCCATGAAAGTACGAATTTGGAAAAAAGCCTTTTATTTTTCATGTCTACGTAGTCAAAGGAATGTATACTCCGAAGTTCATGACTCTAGCTGCGGTCATTTGGTTGGTACTATTTTTATCCCCTTTTTTCAGTTTAACCCCAAAAAGTACGAATTAAAAAAAAACGTGTATTTTACTTGTCTATGCAATCAGAGGAATGTATACACCGAATTTCATTATTCTAGGTACAGCCGTTTGGTTGGTCCTATTTTTATCCCTCTATTCCCATTTTATCCCTTAAAAGTACGAATTTGGAAAAAATTCTTTTATATTATGTATCTACTCAATTAGAGGAATGTACACACCGAATTTCGTGTTTCTAGCTGTTGTCGTTTAATATGTACCATTTTTATCCCTTTTTGGCCCCTTTTCACCCCCTACAAATAATAATCACTTTTTGGTCCACGTTTTTGCTGTAGGGGGAATGCGCATACCAAATATCAAGCAAATATAAACAGACATATTCAAAAAACATGCTTAAATATGCTAAAATAGTAGGGATTATTATGGGTATTTTTAGTCCTTGTGAGGGAAAAATTTTTCCCTTTGGGCCGATTTCGCCCCATTTCAATCCCAACCGATCTACGACTATAAGACGCATTTATGGAAAATTTGAACGTTCTAGCTCCTTTCGTTTAGATGCTAGCGTGCTTTCAACAGACGGACAGACGGACGGACGGACGGACAGACGGACGGACGGACGGACGTACGGACGGACGGACATGGCTAGATCGTCTTAGAATTTTATGACGATCAAGAATATATATACTTTATAGGGTCTCAGGTCGATATTTTAAGGTGTTACAAACGGAATGACAAAGTTAGTATACCCCCATCCTGGAGGGGGAGGGTATAAAAATACAGAATGGCAAAAGATCAAATCAGTATGGGCAGGGTTGTCAGATATGGCGATTTCTCGCCAAACGTGGCGAGTTTTAAATATGTTTGGCGACTTGTCGATTTTTTGCAATTTATAAAATAGTTGGCGATTTTCTTGGCCAATTTTAGAAAATTTTAAATCTGTCCTCCGATCTTATTATATTGGTGTTACTTTGTAGATAAATATATTACAATTTGTAGGCAAGTCATAGATATGCGTTCATGTCAAACCGGACACTTTTTAAATTACCATTTACGATTTCTTTGCAACTTAGTAGGGCAACTGCACTCTATAAAATATTTGATTTATAGAGGACGAAAAAAGATTTTTTAAAAAAATATAACCAATTGAGAATTAGTGAAATCAAGATGAAAGGTTCGAGGTAGGAACATTGAAAATGGTATTGTGCGAAAACGCGTAGGTACAATTCAAAAGAATGAAGACTTTATTTTAAAGATAACTGTATTTTGTTATCTTTTGTGGTTTTCTTGAAAACTAAAAAATAGGCTATTCCCTTCGATTACAAGCAAGACATGTACATTTTAGAATTGAGAAATAATAATAATTAAAAAATCTGTAATAATTGTAGAGGACCGAAAATGCTATTTTTGAACGAACGTATGCATTGACTTTTTTTCTAAAACAGACTTTTCAAAATGCATCTATATGCTTTTATTGAGATTTATTTTTTTTCGTTTCATTTTAAATACCAGAACTAATTTTTAGGAGACATTGGTCCATAAAAGCGGGAGAAAGAGATCAACTCAATTGTCATTATTTTTTCGTATTTACCATATTTATACCCTCAGTCTACAGAGTAGGAGGGTATACAGCGGTGGCCAAAACATATGCAACTAAGGGTGACCTACTTTAATAGGCTCTGTAAGATTGCAAATTTGAATCACAAAGAATGCAATGTTGTTTAAATAAATATTAATATAGCATTACAATTTCAAATAATTTATAAAATGCGAACATTCTGTTAAAATTTCTTTGTTATCTGCATTTTTATCGATAAATATAAAAATCGGTGTGAACAAAACATATGCAGCTCGGCAACTTTGTTAGTTGCATATGTTTTGGCCACCACTGTATATTATTTGGGACAGAAAAAATGTAACACATCGAAGAAGTGACTTAAGACACAAAGTTTGTTTGAACCAAAAATAAATCCGAAAGGAGTTAAAAAATCAATTCAAACTTTGCACGTGGTCATATTTTTCCCAAACTTAGTTTAAGATCCACGCCCCTTTTGGTGCCTCCCACACAAATTGTCCATATTCCGTGTTATTCCATATAACTTCCAAAAGAATATTCGGAATCGCCTACATTTTTGTGTTTATTAAAGTTTTTATAATCACTTTAAGTGTACAAAATATGACGAATTTTCCACGCCCCCTTTTAGTACCTCCCACAGAAATCAAACTAACCTACGTAAAAGTAAAGCTCTTATCTATACATATAAAAGAGTTGCGTGATTGAGTGACTGACTGATCACTCCCCAGACCAAACGGCTAGAGCTAGAATCATGAAATTTGGTGTGTACATTTCTCTTACCGTGTAGAGGTGTAGACGGGATTTTTCGAAATTCGTACTTTTAAGGGGTAAAAAGGGATAAAAATGGTACCACCGCAGTGACCAAACGGCTGTGCCTAGAATCTTCAAATTTGGTATGGATATTCCTTTTGCGGCATGAAGACAACCCCAAAAGTGACATTTTAAAAAATCGTACTTTTGGGGGGTTAACTGGTACAAAAAGGGACAAAAATGGTACCTACAACATGGTTGAAGTTAGAATCATGAAATTTGGTATGTAAATTTCCCTTACAGTGAAGAAATCAGATTTGAAGGGAGTTTTTCGTAATTCGTACTTTTAAAGGGTAAAATGGGGTAAAGAGGGATAAAAATTGTACCACCGCAATGACCAAACGGCTGGGTCTAGAATCTTGAAATTTGGTACAAAAAATTCTCTTATAGCTTCAACGCGCCCAAGAAAATATTTTTCAAAATTCGTACTTTTTGGGGGTGAAATCGGGAAAAAAGGGTTAAAAATAGTACCTATAAAATGGATGGAGCTTAAACTATAAAATTTGGTGTGTACATCCCTCAAAATGTTTAGAATCGCAAAATGAAGGAATTTTTCGAAATTTGTACTTTTAAAGGGAAAATGGGACCAAAAGGTACCAACAAAACGGATGACGCTACAATAATCAAATTCGGTGTGTATATTCGTTTTACAGCGTAGATCACTAATAAGAAAGCATTTTTCGAAATTTGTACTTTTAAGGGATTAAATGGGATAAACATTGTACCACCATCCTGACCAAACGGCAGGGCCTAGAATCTTGAAATTTGGAACGGGCATTACTTTTACAGCACGAATGCGACTAAGAAAATATTTTGCAAAATTCGTACTTTTTGTGAGTGAAATTGGGTAGAAAGGGATACAAAATGGTACCATTCAAACAGACGGAGCTGGAATCATGAAATTCGAATGCTTACAAACGCAAATTGAAGGATTTTTTCGAAATTCGTACTTTTAAAGGGTAAACGAGAAAAGCGGGATAAAAAAGGTGCCAAGAACATGGATGACGCTACAATAATTAAATTCGGTGCGCATATTCGTCTTACAGTGTAGATGAGTAATAACAAGGAATTTTCCGATATTTGTACTTTTAAGGGATTAAATAGGTTAAAAATTGTACCACCGCCAAATTGTACCAAAAGACTGGGCCTAGAATCTTGAAATTTGGAACGCATGTTACTCTTATAACGCGAATACGAACACGAAAATATTCTTCATAAATTTAATCTTTTAGGTGTGAAAGTGGGTAAAAACGGATAACAGCGGTACCAATCATGAAATTCGGTTTGTACATGCATAGAAACACAAAATTAATATATTTTTCGAAATTCGTACCTTTTTAGATCCCTATGATACCAACAACACGGCTGAAACTAGAATCGTGAAATTCGGTGTGTATATTCCTCTGACAGTGTAGACGCGAAACATTAACTGATTATCAATATTTATACTTTTGTATATGTACTTTAAAGGGGGAAGCGGATCAAAAGTGGTGCAAATGATACCAACCAAAATTGGAGATATGTGATAAAGATAGTACCAACCAAAGTTTTCAGCTAGAATATGAAAAGAAATTCGGTGTGTACATTTCTCCGAGTACATAAATTAATTTTTCGAAATTTGTATGTTTAAGGGCACAAACGGCACAGAAAGAGTTATGTGTGAACATTATTGTCATTATCCCCGGTAAAATAAAAGATAGATTTTATAGAACATTTTAAAATCTTGAATTGCAACTAATTTCAACCATACTTATGGAAGTTATGTCAGTTTTATTTTGACCAAAGCTTATGTCAATTTGCGTGGAAAGTATAGAAGTTATATTAGGTTTAATTTTACATACGGGTCGTTTGTTTTGGAATATGGACTGTACGTGTGTGGGTACCATAAGATGTATATCAATATCCACCATTTTTTAATTTAAACTAAGTTTGGAAAATAGTACAATGTGTAAATTCTTTAAGTCCCTTCCAGAGTCATCGTGTATACCAGCGAGCCAGAAGGACGTGAAAGGGACTTGGGACATACTTATGGTTTTAAATCTCTCCTTCAATGTGTTACACTTTTATTCTATGCCTAATGATATTTTTTCAGCTTAAGAAAGAAACGTCCAAATAATTTTCTACTTTATATGATTTTTTGTAGAAAAAAATTTTTCCATTTTGTGCCTATAAATTAAACTATTGACTACGTATAAACGCTAAAAGTGATATCCTTAAAAACAGTTTGAATACTGATAAAAACTACTGTCTTACCATACCAATTTTCCGCGTACGAAGTAGCGGGTATTTGCTAGTACCTGCATATACACATACTTACATATGCAACTCAACGAGATGCTTGTAAGTTGGCATGTGTGCTTTATTACTAGGTGTGATTTTTTAAAATCGGATATCCGGTAAGTGAGTTTGCTTCTCGTTTCGTTTGTGAGAATCATTACCTTAAAGAGGCCGGGTATGTTGTTGAAAAGTCGCTGCGAATCCACCTGAGGAAACCTTTGACAGTGTAGAAATCATGATAGCTCCAAACTTGAAGGCTTGGCAGACTTTGCCAGTATTGACGTCGGCAAGAAATGGTGAACCCTGAGTTATCCAGGTTGATTGTGATGAGGCGCGTAAAAGCCCACATTGGTCCTCTTCTGGTCTAAGTGAGTCAGACGCTTACTATCTGGCTGCCACCACAATCATCGGACAAATGACTTCCACGGCTTTGCTGGCGTATACACACTCTCTTTCCGATAATTCTCATGGCCATTTTCCATGAATGCGGCTTAATTTCGTTCATGCAGCGTTGCATCTTCTCCTTCAATTCACGTATAGATGGGGATTTGCCTTTGACTCAAATGTATTCATAGAAAGAAATCAATCAGAATTGAGAACATGCCTGTATTAAGGCTCGTGCACACCAAAGCCGTTTATTTTTGACAGTGCTTCTTATTGCGCATCCGGTTTGTTATGGATTACCACATCGTCTGTTCAACGCAGCGTCCACAATACAAAACATCTGATGTATACTAGCCTTTATGTGTTTCAGCTTGCCGACTGTCATTAGCCGCTTATTTTTTACTCTTGTTCTAATTGATGTAGAGAAGACGACAATTCCATGAAAGTTTTTCCAAACATATAAAAAAATAAAATTAAATTTTCTACCCGTTGTTTTTTTCTACAAATATTGCTGTGGAAAAATAAGTGGACCTATAATTCTCCACAACAATATTGGATGACTGTTCATTTGTTTTTTTTTGTGCATTTTCGACAATGTTCTTAAACATTCGCCATTACTCTTGCCTTAGAAGTTTTCGAGATTAATAATAATTATCACTGTTTTATGTTTTTGTTGGAGGGTGTCGATTTCAATTATCAATCACCTTCGCGTTTGCAAAAGGTTTAAGCCTTAAAATTAGTCATGTACACATTGATACGGGCAGTATAAGAAAGCACAAAAATAAACAGAAAATAACAGCGATAACAACTTAAATTCCCCATATATTAGAGTTGTAGTTGTTATTGTTGTAAACGCAACTGGTTATCTACCAATGACACACTCAGAAAAATAGTTTACCAAGATTCAAATAAAATTCATACTTCAATTTATTTAAAAACAAGTAAGGAAAGGCTAAAGTCGGCCGACTATATGATACACTCCACTTTCTATCCGAGTACAATTCAACTCGGTAAAAAAGTGAAAACGGAAAGAATTTTTGTATGTTTCCTAGTCATAGGCTGATATGACCTGGTCCAATTTGTCAAACCGAAAAGAATATTTGTATCGTGGATATATCCAAACATGGAATAAAGTGACTAACTTTCACAATAAGTGCTTCCAGTTCAAATATAACGTGTTATTCTCACTTCTAACCGTGAGCGAAATTTGTATGGGAGCTATATATAAATCGGAACCGATCTGGTCCATTTTCACCACGGGTGTTTCTAGTTGAAATATAAGATATTTTGCAAGATTTAAGGAAGATCTGTTAAATTATGTGGTTTATAGAGTGGAAAAAGTGAAATTTGTGTGGGAGCTATATATAAATCTGAAGCGATCTGACCTATTTTCAACATAGGTGTTCCTAGTTTAATTATAAGATGTTATGCCAAATCTGAAGACAATCTTGTACAATATGTGTTTTCTAGAGCGGAAAAAGTCAAATCGGGAGCGAAATTTGTATGGGAGCTATATATAAATCTGAACCGATCTATCACATGTTTACCACAGGTGTTTCTAGTTGAAATATAAGATATATTGCAAAATTTGAAGAGGATCTGTTAAAATATGTGGTTTCTAGGGCAGGAAAAGTCAAATCGCGAGCGGAATTTTAATCAGAGCTATATATAAATCTGAACCGATCTGACCTATTTTCAACATAGGTTTTCCTGTTTAAATATAAAATGTTTTGCCAAATCTGAAGACAATCTAATACAATATGTGGTTTCTAGAGCGGAAAAAATCAAATCGGGAGCGAAATTTGTATGGGAGCTACATATAAATCTGAACCGATCTGACCCATTTTTACCACAGATGTTTCTAGTTGAACTATAAGGTGTTTTGCCAATTTTGAAGAAAATCTGTTAAAATATGTGGTATCTAGAGTGAAAAGAGTCAAATCGGAAGTGAAATTCGTATCTGAACAGATTTTCTTCAAATCAAAAAGCGTTCATCCTTGTACCGTAAAACTTCGTTGTTTCATTTGGTTCTGTCTACAAACCGATTCAAAAAGTGATTCTAAGTCGATCGGTATAATTAACAATGGGTCTATCTCCCTTTCTTTTGGGTGTTACAAACAAATGCACAAAGACATAATACTCTCGTGGAGTGTATAAATATTTACGTTCATACTTGAAGATCACAGCGAATAGTTTAATTGTGATCAATAAACTAGTAATGTTTTTCTAGAAAAATTATTACAATCTGTTGTTAAGTCTGTGGCGGCCATATTGGCGTTACCATTTATATCTTTTACAACGATTGAGCAGCTCGTCGAAATGAGTTCGCAACAATTTTAGCCCAAAAATTATCTTTAGCGACGAAGCGTATTGTTTGGAGGAATATTAAACATCGTATAATAAAAGTCAATTGAATTTGAAGAGAACGAGATACTTACAAGGAAAAATTAATTTGACACCGTATTAGATTTTTATGCTTTTTAGCTTCACTTTTTTTGAGTGCACTGTACGACGATCATTATCTATCAATATTGGACCTTAGCACTGTTTATTTTTAGCCATTCGCTCTTTATCATTGTATTTATATGGTTGAACTTAGAGTTGAACACTCTGACTCTACAGAATAATGTGCAAACCGATTTTGAAAACTGACGTACAGCTGCGGTCAAAAAAAAATAACGACGACATAAAAAAATGTCGACAGAGAAAAATATCAGTTTTACTTCGAAAATCCTAAAAGTTTTTACGGTGATTGAAAGGTGGTATTGTGTCATTCTTAATCTGACTTTAAATAAAAAATTAAGTTTTTGTAATTTTGAGATTAAGCCTTTAAAATTTATAAAAGCCTTTAAATTTATGTTAAAAATGTCAAAAATGTTAAAAATTAAAAAAAAATAGCAGCTCTAATAAAAACTAAAAATATTTTGTTTCAATTAACTTTAATTGAAATCTTTTTTGAATAATTACTTAAATAACGATATTTTCCTGAATTTAACACTTAGTTGTACTGACTTTATTCCTTATCATTGCTACATAACGTCGTTTCATGGAGTCAACTAGAATTTTGCACCTTTCATGCGGTATTGTTGACCCTGCCTCTATAATTTCGTGTCAAAAACAGAGCTGTTAAGTAATGATTAGTAATCGTAATCATTAGTAATTAGATTACTTTTTTTAAAGTAGAAGTAACGATTGCAATACGATTACATTCAGTTTTATACGATTAGTAATTGATTACGATTACAAGTAATCAAAAAATAATCAGGATTACTTGCGATTACTGAAAAATAATCAAAAGTAATCATAAATGAGTTCGACTACTTTAAAAGATTACTTTTGACTATTTTAGATTACTTTTGATTACTTTTGATTTTTTGTGAATACTTTTGATTCTCGCGAAATTGGTATGAGAGTCATAGTAGTCTGTTTGTCAAAACTTTTGACTTTTCAATATATGTCAGTTTTGATTTGATTATTATTTGATTATTTTTCAGTAATCGCAAGTAATCCTGATTATTTTTTGATTATTTGTAATCGTAATCAATTAGTAATCAGAAATTGTTGAATAGTGGATTATATAATCATTACGATTCTTTTTAAAAAGTAACGTAATTGATTACTAATCGTAATTGAAATTTAACAGCTCTGGTCAAAAATCGTTATTGTTTTTCAGTATTGCTAGTGAGACCTCATTTTAATCATCACACTTCAAATTTTATGTTATATTGAGATGAGGTGTCTGGCCGAACCATTCCATAACATCGATATTATTGACTTCAAACCACCTTTTTGCGAGTCGGCTGGTGATTTCGGGATAATTGACCTGCTAGAAGACCCGGTTAAGTTCATTGTAGTTCTTGGCCATAATATGAAAAACACGCCCAAGCCATTATGCTTGATCATCTCTATTTGACAATTTTGGTACTATTCCTGCAGATGCATTCCGTGTTCTATGGACGTCTTACAAACTGTCGAGGGACTGTCCCACCATATAAAACAATTTTTGGCAACTGCAGCTGTGTTTTTGCGAATTACAATTTTTTTGTGACATGTCTTTTATTTTTAGGTGGTACTTCGGACTTCTGGCTTACAGATTATGTTTTCTTAGAATTCTACGAAAATTTTAAACTCTCAAAGATGGACAGACATTGTTTTTTATTTCGGTGGTGGGCGTAAGTGGGTTTTCTGATCATTTTAATGGAACACTGGAATAAAAGTCGAACTTCACTATATGATTTTCTTTCAGATTTCAGCCTTTTTATATGAACTCTATTTTTTTCTCCACAATGCTCTCCTCGCCCAACTTATGAAGAAAAATAAAACAATAACATTTCAGAAGTAGTGTACATTTCATAATAACATATTTATAACATCAAATCGAATTGAGATTTTTTGAAAGCTGCTATTATTTTTACCGGTCCAAAATGTCGAGTAATCCAAAAAATATGAAATTTTTTAAGCAATTAAAATCATATCACCAAATAAACAATTATTTTGTGTTTGTAACCTTATAACACAGCATTTAATGCAGTAGTAGCAATAAAAAAAATTATCACACAAATAAATATATGAAAATGTCACCACAGCATTTTCATATATTTTTGCTGCTATTATTTTGACCGCAACTGTAAATGCCTAGGTTGTTATATCTATGTTTTTAGCATTTCGTAGCAGCCTAAATCTCAAGTATATACATGCTGAACTGGTGGTGGTTCAAATAAGCTACATATTTTTTGTTATTTTTTCTGTGGGCAGCTCCCACACAAAGTCAGTTTTTCTTCGTTCCTTTAAAGCAACATATTATTCAGTTCTTTGACGCATGTAGTGCTGAAATTTTGTGTGAGTTCATCTCAATAAAAGTCAGGCCTACATTAAATATCTTAATTTAAGTTCTATGTATGGTTTGCACTTTTCCTTACTTTTTATTTCCCGAGAAACGGGAATTATTTTTTCAATTTCCCGGAACAGGGCGGGAATCGTCAATACTGTATGCGAGATAGAAACTTATTTTTTGCTAATAAAATATTATTAACGTATTAGTTTTTGTGTTGTTGATTAGTGATCGATTGATTGATTTTCTATGAGTTTTGAATGTAAGACATTCGAATTTCAGCTAATTCGATCAAGTAATTTCTTCTTAAGAAGGAAATCTTTGTTTTTGGTAATGGAAAGGAGGAGAACCACAATCAACCATACTCACTTTTGACCATATACGTGAAACTTACTTACTTGTTCAACAATTATTATTTAATAGTTCAAATCAGAAAGTTCGAATAAATATAAAAGTTTTATACAATTCGCGACCTATTTCGTTGTCCTGTGTAGAGACAACTCATCAGTGATCCTTCTGTATGGAGTGCTTGCGTTAACATGAAGTCATAAGTTGTATATATATCTACGTTATATGGAAATCACACCTGCGTATTATATGTATACACCCGAAAACCTCACCGCAAAGCGATTTGAATAGCATTATTCTACCCAAAATCTTTTCTCAATACCATTATGCTGTAGGCTGATGTATTTTCAACACGCTACAGCTTTTTCTCCACGAACTAATTAGACAACCACCCACAAGAACAATGAGTGGTGAAAATTCTATGGAGATGAGTTTTTGTTGAAGTTGTTACATCTCTTTTCATCTCATGTGTCCTTACATTCGCCATCAAGTTATGATCACGCCGTGGTTCGAAACCTGGTCGGGCCAAAGACAACAAGTGTCGAAGAAGATGCATTTTTGTTTCAACATTAGGGCGTGCTGTCCCAATTTTAATTATTAGTTCTTGTGTTTGTGTTTGTATTATTAAAGTAATTTATTTTATTTCCCATAAAATAGTTTATACCGTCACTCTAACGAGTAGGAGGGTATATAACATTTTGGGACAGAAAATATGTGTAACTCGTTGAAAGAGTGACTTGTGACCCTAAGTAGGTTTGAACCAAGTCCTTTTCACGAGCTTGTTTGAGCCATGCCCGCCCGTCTGTCTGGCTGGTGTATACGATAACTCTCGAAAGAAGTTTAGGAATTCAAGCTTTGCATATGGTAATATTTTTCCAAAACTTAGTTTAAGTTGGAAGAAGGGCGAAATTGTCATGCCCCTTCTGGTGCCTCCCACATAAATGGTCTATATTCCAATCATAAATTAAAACCAATGTGGAAGTTACACGGATTTAGATATATTTTAGTATTTGATAAAGTTTTTGTACTCACTTTAAGCGTACAAAATATGACAGCTTTGGCCATGACCTTTCACCTAACATTACCCCAATTCACCCTAACATACGTAGAATTGAAGCTGTTATAACTTATATACGGATGATCGGAATATGTTCACCCATGGGCGATATTGCCACACTCCTTCTGGTACCTCCCACTCGAAGTGGCATAAGTTTTGGTTAAAATAAAATTGTTATAACTTCCACACCGGTTCTCAACATCAATTTGATATTTTGATATATGAAAATGCTTATATAATCACCTTAAACCTAAAAAATATGTATGCATTAGTCACGCCCCTTCTAGTGCCTCCCACACAATTGTCTCAATCCTTGGTAAAGTTAAATCATTTTGCAACTTATATAATGGTGCACGAAATCCACTATAACACCATACTTCGATCATGTTTTTACAATTATTTACAAATGTGGAGGACGATTCCCTTTGCCACAGTCCTTCTAATAGCTCCCACACAAATGATACGGCGCTAAGAAAACCTGAAGTCATTCCTACTCTGAGAGTGAGGGTATCTATAAGTCGGTTTAAGCGACTGAAACTTACTTGTTTAACAATTATCATTTAATAGTTCAAATCAGAAAGGTCGCATAAATATAAAAGTTTTATACAATTCGCCACCTTAGAACTACAAGGTTCGAAATGACATTTTTTTGATGAATTGATCTATATATCAGATGGCACTAAACTTTGTAAGCTCTTTCTATTTCTGCTATCGCCATAAAGTTATCTCTTGCCATTCACGACATATCCAAAGCAACAATGTTCTAACTAAAATTTTTCTATAACAATTTAGTAAACAGAGTTCTGTATAGTAACACAGTGCAACACGAAAAAAAATAACCATATACGGACACCGCTACATGATAAAAGACCAAAAAAAAAGACCCGTGTTTTTTTCCCCCCAAAGTCATGCACTTTTTTTATGGGCCCCCAGAGATTTGAGGCCTCGGTGTAATTTTTGGAAAAAAGTGATCATATTCTCAGGCTCATATCTTGCAAACCGTTCGGAATTCTAGCTCTTGTCATAAAGAACAAAAATTGTGAACATATAAAATCAAAAAAACTTCATCTTCAAGGTCAAAATCGCAAAAAACTTAAAAAAATTCGATTTTTTTTAACCTTTTTTCCCCTGTTCAGGTCCATAGGTAGCAAACCGTTGAAAATTCAGGGAAACAATCAACTACAAAAATGTACCTAAGATCTCAATAAACAACTTTCTAGAACATATGAACTTCCTAGGAATTATTCTTAACACCGTTTAGGTAGCGCTTAGGTAGCCGCAAAAGTGAAAAATTGTTTATTCCAGTATTTCTTACCCACACGACATCATCGATGCCATTCAACAAACAACAACAAAGTTTTTTGCGATTTTGACCTTGAAGATGAAGTTTTTTTGATTTTATATGTTCACAATTTTTGTTCTTTATGACAAGAGCTAGAACTTTGCCTCAGAGAGTAAATCAAAATTCCGAACGGTTTGCAAGATATGAGCCTGAGAATATGATCACTTTTTTCCAAAAATTACACCGAGGCCTCAAATCTCTGGGGGCCCATAAAAAAAAGTGCATGATTTTGGGGGAAAAAAAAACACGGGTCTTTTTTTTTTGGTCTTTTATCATGTAGCGGTGTCCGTATATGGTTATTTTGAAATGACTTCAAAAATGTTGCACAGTGTAATAAGAGCCTTACAATTTTGTGTGTGTTCATAATGTGTGTGTTGTATTTTTTCTGGCAAAGTGGACGGGGGTTCAGCTAGTTTCATATATTTACTGTATTCTCCTGTATGCGAGATTTCGATGGAATCGGGCCACTCGTTCTAGTACCTCGCATACAAATGGATTGTTGAACCTCAAAATGTAATAAACTTAGAACACCATACTGAGTGGTCATCTTATGCACACTCTACAAACTTTATTGTAGACACAGTAAGTGTGAGGTTTGATAGAAATCGAACTAAACCTTCTGGTGTATCCCATAGAACTGAGTCAAAGATCGTCGACTTTTAATCTTCTGGATGATCTTGTTTAGACCAAACTTTGTCTATTACTTTCGGTATCTCCCATCATAGACATTTAATCACGCTATAACACCCTTCTGGACAGTCTAATTTGGATAAAATTTTGTCCAAAAAATACATTAATTGTGGATTCAAAAATCCTTCCCGGTTTCACTTTTTTACCAATTTGAACTGTAGTGAGATAGAAAGTGGGGTGTATCATATTGTCGGTACCGTCCGTCTGTAGCCTTTCCATACTTGTTTGGGAGATGCCCATATGTCCATGGGGCCCCATTTGGGTTACTCTACTCTATTAAAGCTCCAGAAACTACATCTTACATCGGATCTTCATCAAATTTTGCAGATCATTATATGTTTCAACCAGGAATACCTACCGTGAATGAGAAATATATAGGCGCATGTTTTGACACAGGCCTCAAGTGTTGTTATATTTACTTTAATCGGAATATCTGCTGGAAAATTGGATCAATTACTTTATTAATTGTCATATTCATTAATTTTGACTAAAGATGAATTTATAGTAACTTTATAATTTATATGAACTACATAAAATTGCTCCCATGAAATACCCGGGTTTAGTAATCAAAGCGAGGTATATACGCAGGGAGTGGTGTAGGGTATTATATATTCGGCCCCGCCCGACTTTAGGCTTTCCTTACTTGTTTTTTAATATTATAGATAAAGCTATTAATTAGGATATGCAAAAAAATAATTCATATGGTCCCCATAAAAGCCCATGTTTTCATATAGAATTTCATATAGAACATTCAAAAGCTTGGAATAGGGCAAAAAGTGGCGTAAAATAACCCGTTCCACAATGTAATTTTTAACCCCCCCCCCTCCCATTTATATTTCAAACAAATATCTGATCGATATCTTTGCACTCTTTCAGTTAACTTCCATCCTGTCGATATCGATCGCGTGCGCAACGATGATCTCTGGTGTACACGTTTCCTGGAGATGTACGATCTGGACCTGAAGGTGTCCTTCGATAAGCTATGGAGTACGTGTATATGGCGCCAGAAATTCGGTGCCAATGATTTGAACGAAACAAATGTTCGCATGGACTATCTGTCGGACGGTGTCATATTTCCGCACAACAAAGATGTCGATGGCAAGCCTTTGCTAATATTCAAAACCAAAAAACACATCAAAGGCTCCAAGGATATGAATGAGATATTGAAGGTGCTCGTGTATTGGGTGGAACGCATACACCGGGAGCAACATTTGGAAAAGATAACGGTATTCTTTGACATGGACAGCACAGGCCTGTCCAACATGGACTTGGAGTTCATCAAAATGATCATTGAAACGTTTAAGCTGTACTATCCTAATGCCCTGAACTATATACTGGTGTTTGAGATGGCCTGGGTTCTGAATGGTATATCTGAAATTTGATTTATTAGATTTAATTCGAATTAACCACCACGAAATTGTTTCTTTCTATTGCAGCTGCCTTTAAAATTGTCAAAGCTCTTTTGCCCGAAAAGGCTGTGGAGATTTTAAAGATCATCACCAAGAAGACCATCAGCACGTATGTGGACAAGGACAATTGTCTGAGCAGTTGGGGTGGCACCGATAGCTATGAATTCACATTTGTTCCGGAAGCCAAGAAGCCAGTGATGAATGGCTCGGCAGCGGCGGCCATCGATGATCAAAACAACAATGTGCAGGATAAAAAGGTAAAAGGATAGGGGAGGGAGACAATTTAAAGTACATATCGAACTTGTTCCACAAAAGCGTAACAACTAAAAATAAAAATTAAACTTTATAGATGAGTCTAAAGAAGATGCTCCTATAGAGTTAAAGCGGTAGGTTAGGGGTATGTTTGTTTTTGTCGAAAAAAACTAATATTTAAATTGTGAGTTGATACCCTTTGGTTAGATTGCCTTTCGTGTAAATCTGGACCCCAATAGTAACCTATTTTGATTTTTTGGGAAGCCAAAAAGAAATTGCCTTTTTCATGTTTTCCTTCTCTAACTGTTGAGGCTGAAATTAACAACCCTTCCTCTAGATAATTTGTATTTTGTAGGCTTTGTTCAGTCTTTGTTGACTTCTCCTCCAAACTGACGTACATTCGTATGTGTGTATGTGTTTACAACAACAATATGTAGTTTAACATTTCTAAGCTCTCCAACATGTATCCTTCTGCCATAGCGCATATCCTTGTTTTGTACTTTTCGATGGCACCGTCACTAGCTATCTATTTACTTCTTGGTTCCACCTTAAAGCTATTGACACTTTCAGTTAGCTTGCCTGTTATCTGTGTTTGTACAAACAGTGGCTCAATGTACGAAATTGTAACAAAGTTTTGAACCAAAACCAGACGTCCTCTGTTTCCTTAAAAAAGTGGCGCGTTTCTGTAAAACATTGAATTTAGACATGACCCAAGGAAATATTTGAGAAGTTAGCCCAAATGTTGACTACTTTTCGTATTTTTCGATTTTAACATTATTTTACGTATTTGTTCATAACTAGGGACATCAAAACCGAAAACCGGTGTTAGTAACCGCCACCGAAACCGGTGTTTTCATGTCGGTTAACCAGTTTGTGAAATGCAAAAACATTTTAATTTTTTGGATATATTGTACTTACAACTATTAGAATCGTTGCACAATAAAATATGGAAATATTGAAGATTGTTTACTAGCTTTGAAAATAAACTAGGGCGATTGGATTGAGTGAAGTGGGTCGAGTGATTAGATTGAGGCAACACATTGGTTTGTGATATGAAATCAGAGAACTGATTTGTAAATCGACCTTATGCCATTTATGCTCGATTTCGCATGCAGTCTGAAAAGGAACACAATGCAACACAATAGTGCAGCGGCGGCCGCTTTCTAGCGCTCTCTAATTCTCTCTCAATTCCGAAGATGGTGGTGCCACATCTTAATGACAAGTTGACAAGAGCAACAGTAAAAGAAGAAGAAGAGAAATTAACAAGTGTATATAAATTTTACAATAATTTCAAAAAAGGCCTTTTATTTTTATACTCTCCTCCATAGGATGGATGTTTCCTAAGTTTGTCAATCAGTTTTTAACACCTTTAAATATTGACTTAAGACCCTATAAAGTATGTATATTAGTAATAGTAATCTAAGAGCCATACCATTCTCCACGATCACATGGAAGACATTGCCTTCGCAGCAATATTTTTTGTTTTTTTTTTTTTTCACTGCACCAACACTCAGGGGTGCATTGCGTTGGTAGAAGGAAGATAAGGTATGGGAAGGAGGAAAGAGGGAGTAGTGTCTGTTGACATCTGTTTTGAATCTCTGAATGTCGTAATTGGAGGGAAAGATATTTGCCGGAAGTCGATTTTCCATAAAATTCTTCTTTCCATAATTCTACTTTCCTTTTATTATTTTCACTTTGCCTTTTTGCAAATTTTGGGTTCTGCTGAAGACTTCAGCACAACCTTTGGTCTTAAACCAAAATAAATGACAAGACATACAACATAACAGACCAACTATACATACAAACAACAATTCTACTTTCCTTAAAATTCTACTCTCTACTCTAGTCACTGAAAAATATAAAAACTCAACATAAATGCCAGAAATAAGTCATTATTTCCAACCACTTTCTATTAATCTTCTTCCTAATTAACATTTTACCATTCCGAAAGCCAAATATAAATAATTTTTAAATTTTCATTGGAGGTAGTTTAATTGCCGAGATTACCTATCAAGTCTAGTAAATAGTCAATTTGTGGACATTTTTGAGTTCTACACATTTTCACAGATTCTCTACCGACGCGATAGTTAAACTGCACTGCACACAAGAGATTAGAAAAAATCTTTTGATACGAGGTACTCCCACCTTTTGACCAGAACTTCCCTATTTTCACTGTATTTTCGTCACAAATTAAATTAATTATTATTAAATTAATTCCCTAAAACTTTTGCTATTAATGCTCTTTGCTTAATTTTTTGACAAATCTCTAGAAATTAAAAAAAGACATTTATTTAAATTCTTATGCCAAAACAAAATTATCTTGAGAATTTACAATATATTTTTCTCAAAAATATATTTAAACCTTTAGTCCCCTTAGGAAATATTTATTCGCACCCTACGATAATGATATACGAGCCAAATCAAGGAGGGTATCTGTTATTGTTATTATTAGTTTAGCATTAAAATTGTTTTAGTTTATTCATATTCACTTTTTAAGGAAGGAAGGACCTTTGTAGTCATTTTAAGGGGCAACGGGATGAGGCAATGAAAAACTGAAAGCGTCAATTAACTGCTATAGTATCAAACGTATATCATCCGGTTGAAGTGTAACGACTTATTTAATTGTCGTACAGTGTAATCGACACCACTCGACTATTTCCATTCTTTACTTTTTTAATTAGATTAAACAAAAATATTAACAGTATGTTATGGGGCTACCATGATTCATCAATTATAATTACTTGGAGCCACTGTATATAGGTACCGCCTGTGAAATACCTCGGCATTTCAGTTGTGTGTGTGTGTGTGTGTTGAACATCATTAATAGTTTCCATTTCAAAACATTGACTATCCTTTTAGTGGACAGTCAACAACAACAACAACAAAGACGATGATTATGGCGACGACCCATAAAAGGATATCAATAGAAGAAGACACATGTTTTTATAGCCAACAGTGTGCGTCTGTCTGTCCATCCATCCAGTTGTCTTTTGCTACATGAGTTTAAGTTCGATTGTGCCAGTGGCGGACATTTGAACGACACGCAACCGTCCTCTATAAATATCCATTTTTTATGAGCGCTTTCAATTAGGTCAGCGGTGGACGACTACGACGACGATTGTAGTTACTTTCAGACACGCACCAAACTATGTGTGTGCGTGTGTGTGTGTGTGACACAGTGCAAATGAAGAATAAAAAAGCGGGTAATTGATTTATTTCACTCGTATCGTGAAGGCTATACGTGTGTGTGTGAATCATCTGAGCTATTGGGTTTAGCAAAATATTAAATGTGTATTAGTCGCTTCTTTCACACTCAACTATCTACATATGTATGTATGAATGTAAATTATTAAACACCACCGCACAGTGGTTCAGAATCAAAATTCAATAACTTTTGTTCTAGTACACACTTTTGAGTTCTGTAAAAACCAAAATCAGACAAGCACCCAAGGATTATTTTGAAATAAAGGGTGATTTTTTAAAAGCTATAGGAAAGTTTAAAAAAAACACATAAAATTCAGAAAAATGCATAAAATCTTCATTTTAATCGATAGTACGGTCCATATAATTTAATGTATGAAGATTATTTCATGCAAATGTTGACCTTGACTGCGCTTCAAATGGTCCATCCGCTTAGTCCAATTTTGGCATTTCCACGTTTTTGAGTAACAGAGGCCCAATTGCTGCGAACGGCGACGAATCGATAATTGATGGTCATCATTAACACTGGCCGATACAACTGCGATATTTTCTTCAGTTCGCACTCTACGTAAGCGTGTTGGTGGTTTAATGTCCAACAATGTATATTTGGTGCGAAATTTATTCACAATAGCTTGAAAAGCCGCTTAAACTGACCATAAAATGGAAGCGCGCGATGAACTTTCTTAACAGAGCACGCATTTTGATAATAAAATTCAATAACTTGCAAGCGTTGTTCGTTTGTAAGACGATTCATGGTTAAATTATAGACCAAACTGAAGATGTTTGACAGTGAAACAAAACACGAAAATTGCGTCAACTGTTTAAACCAGTGTTGCCAAAAAGATAATAGCTAAAAAATCTTTATTAACATTTATGTTTTTTAACATATTTTTACGCATTTGTTCATGAGTCAGATTTTTTAGTTCCAAAAACGCAATTTAGTCATTTTCGTCTCATTAACTTCTGAAAGGTAGACACGCAGATAAAAAGATGAGTAATGTAATCATGCAAAATCTCTTAAAATGTGTGAGAAACAGTTCGACAAAGTCAAAAAAAGAAATTACGTTGTTTCATTTTTTCAAAATCTGAAAAACGTGTAAATCTGTAATACAAAAAAAAATAAAAATTTTTTCTTCGCATTATGAACAAATACGTAAAAATATGTTAAAAAGATATAAAAAACAAAAAATAATAAAAATTTTAATTTTCTTTAAAATCGAAATATACGAAAAGTAGGCAACTTTGGGTCGACTTCTAAAATATATCCGATTTCCCGATTTTTAACGCTACTATTTCAAAATATTCCTTGGGTCCTTGTCTAATTTGGTGTTTTACAGAAATCAAAAATGTCTTCTAGAACAAAAGTTATTGAATTTTTGACGATGGATTTTGATTCGGAACCACTGTGCATCGTCCAATTGGTTGGCAATAGTATTATGCTACCGGAGATGTGGGCCAACAAGTTGGAGGGACTTTTTCCAACAAACTCTGACAACATTCATAGTTTAGACAAGTTTTTATCATCTATCTATTGTAACGATGTTGCGAGGATTTTTTAAAT
Source organism: Polietes domitor (assembly GCA_947397865.1). Taxonomy (NCBI): domain Eukaryota; kingdom Metazoa; phylum Arthropoda; class Insecta; order Diptera; family Muscidae; genus Polietes; species Polietes domitor. The sequence goes on along the minus strand of OX377621.1, from coordinate 106,398,888 downwards.
GTCGAAAATATAAAAAAGAATTAAAATGGTCCTTAATTCGGCAGAGCAAACACTTGCATACCCTGCACCATGGAGTACATTCCATATTAGAGGCTGTTTTATGTAGAAGTGCCATATGAATAGAATTATGCAAATTGCGCGTCTATAAATATACACTTCGAATTTTATGATTATTCCAGTTGCAGCCATTAAGTCGGTACCGATTTTATTCAGTTCAACCCTAAAAATACGAATTTCGGAAGATATTTTTATGTTGATTTATCATCATTATTCTAGCTGCAACCGATTGGATGGTACAATTGTTATCACTTTCCGCCCCATTTTAAACATGAAACTAAAAATTTCGAAAAAAATCTTTATTTTGCACCGGTATTTAAACAAATTTCGAAAAATCGCAGTATTTTCTGCTGCTTGTTTGTTGGGTTATTGGGGTTTTTTTCCTGATAGTCAAACCAAAAATTTTTAATATTAGATTTTTTAAATTATTAGGTCAAAACACATTAATCATTAGGTCAAAACTCGTTGATGGTTTTATACAAGTGATATATCATTAAACTCCATTTTCATGGAAATGTGTATGCCTATAGGACGTATGAGCAATTTTCTTGTAAATAAGTATACGCCCGGCAGGCTTGTCCTTGCTCCACATTAATTTCTCTTCCACGTTGCAATTTTTAAATAAATACATTGTTGGGATAGTTTTAAAAAATCCAAACTGTGTTTAATGCCAAGAAAACAAGAAATTAAAGTGGCATTCACACTTACACACTGAAGTACGAGTAACTACAGTGGAAAAGCCATAAACCAAAAATAAAAAAATGCAAAGGAAATCCAGGGCCGGATTTACCACTTCTCGGAAGAAATTTTGAATAGTTTTAAAATCAATTAAAAGTAAATCAAAAAACCAACCGCTATAGTACGAACCTATTAAGCCTACCTTACACTATAGGATTTGCTGGTTCGCAAGGTGAGTTATAGTTCTCATTCATTTGGGCAAATCTTTTACTTAAAGAGCCCGGGAATTTGGTTGAAAAGTCGCTGCGAAGTCAACTGTAGGTATTACTATTGGTGAATTGTGTTAACATATTTAAGGCCCTATAAAACCTTAATCCGTCACTATGTCGCCCCTCACCCACTTATGAATGTACTCGTATGTAAATACAATGTGCATGAATGTCATCACTCGCAGTCGAAAGTTTGTTTGTTTTATGCGTTTCGACTTTTGTATTTTGTGTTTTCCGGTCTTTCCAAAGCGCAAGCATTGATGCTAAGATGGAAAGGCAAGGGTATGAGAAGAGATTGTGCGAGTACTTTGTTATCTCGCCAAGAGCAACACCACATCAATTCAACGGCGGAATTTCAACCGCCTCCTTAGATTTTGGTGATCTATTTGCTTCGAGAAGGTACCAACCTTATAATGTTGCTGGATTTGTATAAAAACAATGATTATAATCAGAAATTTATAGATTTTTTGTATTAATTAATGTTTTCCCATGTAAAAAATTAAAGAGAATATTTTCGTTGCATCAACGAATATTAAATTGTTGCAGGAACGAAACTACGAAAAGTACGAAAAATCGGTTTCATACCATAAAAGTTCACATCGTTGCAGCAACGTGTCGGATTGTTGCGGGAACGTATTTCGTTGATGCAACGAAATGACAATAACGAATCTGATTCGTTGATGCAACAAACGATATTTCTTTCAGTGTACATAGTACATAATACCATTAAAATGTGAAACAGTGGTTCAAAGTAAATAAGGATGCCCCTACAATTACTTTTTGGACCTGAACATGACCATATGTGCCAGTTAGAATGATAGTGGTCTAAGTAAAAAAAAATAGATATGCCAATTTTTTCTCTTTAGATTGAACAGATCTCTAATTTTAACTTTTATGTTTGACATTTATAAAAATGTACCCTTACAATGACATTTCTTATTTTATGTACACCAAAATTGTCTTTAGTGTTAGTTTGAAAGTGGTCTAAGTCACTACATACACTGACATTGATGTGTGGTGATGTAAACAAAATTTTGTTAGATGATCCATTATGATAATATGAATTATCACCCTGTACCAGTACAGGGTGATAATTTTTTGGTTATATATTGAGTTTATATGGGAGTTGATAGTGTACTTGGTCCGATCGGCCCATTTTTTTATTTTTTAGGTATGTTATGTCTAGACTACAAGATTGTATTTTTATTATTGGACTTTATGCCACAAAAAATGGATTTGGGACGAGTGTGTGAGGGTGTCATGGATATCCAATAAAATAGAAAAATATATGTATATATATGGAATCTAAGAATATCTGTTATCTTCTCTTTCATTAAACACCCCTCTTGCGAAAATATATTATTTAAACTCTATATTCTTTGGAAAAGGGAGAAAAGATCACCTCTCCAGTTTCACATGCATATGGTCTTATTCAGGTCCAATAAAATAAATGTATATTTGTCGCACTGTATTTTATTTGCTATTTGAGCATTAGCAAGCTTCTTAACGAAGCATTACTGATTAATATGCATTTTAAAAACTTCCAGATTTGCATTATTTATGAATGATATTTTCGATTTATTCGACTTCGATTTATTCCACTGTTTCTCAACACACTTCTCTCAGGGGGACAACAACTACCGATACATGTTTTTCGACATATAAATATTCGTAAGTTTTTGATTTTGGTTATTTGAGTCCAATAAGTGGCGTTTTATTCGGTGTCTAATAGGTTTATTAGGAAAAGTTTGTATTCTTTTATGATGAATTTGAACTCTAGACTTCTGACAATTCATAATTTCAGAAAATTCTCGTAACGATTTTCCATTTGTTTGACGCTCAATAATAACTTCTCTCACAGCTCAACTGAACAAATTTCAGTGCAACCGAATGCAACACTTTCATGTTGCAATTAATTGTTATTATTTTCACTTCTTCAAAATACTGATGATCATTACCATTCGCATGCAGACCTTTCTGTGTCTCAAAAATTGAATTTCTTTAAATTTTTAAAATGAACTATATAAATAAATAAATATATAAATGTAAATTCTCTAAAAATAGTCTAAAAAATTATTCCGAAACTTAAATTTTGAAGCATGAATAATACACTGATTACAGAACAGGGTCGAAAACCTTTTGTGAGACAATAACCCCAGTCTTTTAGAATTAAATAACTCAAAAATGCTAATTGTACCGACTTTTTATGGGAAAGACAACAAAGTGAAAGGTATCCTGAAGTGGATGGGTTCGCTGGAAATATATGCATAAATATAAATTAATACAAAATGTATATTTATTTGTATACACTTCACCTAAGGATGTTTTACTGTTCACTTTTTTATATTTAAACTAATTTTCTTTCATAATAATTTTATTGTAGAACGGTTTCATGCCACTGTGTTATCTTCTTATTTCCTCGATTGATTGTTCTTCATCATTACAAAAATAACGGATAACCAAACATATACATAAGACTGAACGGTGCAGTAGAGCGTACCAGGTTACAAGTAAAAAAAAAAAGTTCGCCGTACACCTTCGAATATGAAGTATTATTGAAAGGTAGTTTCAAAAAAAAATTTTTTATTTTTTTATGCCGAACGTAGGGGTCGCGCTTTTACATTTTTCTATATAACTTCTGCATTTATAAACGGATTTTAAAGTGTGATACATCGATGTTTTTGTCCGATTTTTTTGTCTTTGAAGTCATTGAGCTCAAACATGATTCATGATTTTATGCGAGCTTTAATTTTCGATTATTAGAGTGGTACATTAGGGTAGTAGCAACTGAGAAATGATGGGTAAGTACCAGAAGGGGGTGCTTGAGCTCAATGACTTCAAAGACAAAAAAATCGGCCTCGTCGAGACAAAAACATCGATGTATCACACTTTAAAATCCGTTTATAAATACAAGTTATATAGAAAAATGTAAAAGCGCGACCCCTACGTTCGGCATAAAAAAATAAAAATTTTTTTTTTGAAACTACCTTTCAATAATACTTCATATTCGAAGGTGTACGGCGAACTTTTTTTTTGAGGTACGCCCTACGGTGCAGTGATGGGGTGTGTTGGGGGGCAGCTTGTTTGCATTTAAACTGTTATACATGCTGATGCTGTCGGTTTGCTCTCTGATAGTAGGTGATCTCTACATAACTTTGCTCTCAAATACATAGTTGTTTTTATTAAGCCTGCACATACATACATATATTGTCTCTTTGCCTCTGCCTGTGTTTGGGGAGCCCCATCTCCCCATCATTTTCGTAATCTAATTATTGTGTTTAGTTTTTTTCTCTCTCTTATGACTGCAAGACACATTTCACAGTTTGTAAGTATGTATGTATGGATGTGTTTGTGTATTATTGTGTGTGATATGTTCATTACAAGATATTTATTAGCTTTTACGATTGTTGTGGTTGCTGACGTTGTTGTTTGGGTTTGCAGTTGGCGCTTTTTAATACAATGAAGAATGAAAACAGCTGTAGCTTTTATTGTACAGAAACAGAAATACGAAATACGTCTGAATATTTGTTGTTTTCACTATTACCATTGTTAATGTATGTGTGCGTGTGTGTGATGGTTGGTGTGGGGGAGGCGGGAAGCTAGAAATCATCATTCAGTCTGATATTAAGTTCGTTCGTTCGTTCATTTAGTGGCCACTGAAGAATGAAATGAAAAGCGATAGATATGTACATACAAACATACTATGTATGTATGAAAGTTCATTAGCGGTATGATGAGTTTAGTTAAATAACATACATACATAGGTATTTATTTAAGGCCATATTTTAGTATAATTAAAATCTTATATGTTAAAAGCTGTTTTGAGAAATAAATTTCAAACGCCAAAATGGATGTTCACACCCACTCAGATTCATTGAATTTATTAAAATAATTAAATTTGCACAGCTTGCAAACCTGCAAAGTTTGCAGCCAGTGCGTGTCATCTGCAAGATTTAAAACCATATAAAGGCTAAAAGTGTCTAAAATGGATAAGAAAAGACTACACATTTCTATCAAATCATTTGCGTCATTCATATAAAAACACACATTTCTGGTACATGACCCATATCTGTGAACCGAATTTTTTTCGCTAGTATCATCAACATCACTACAGCAAAAAGTTGTATTTCACTTTCACAAATTACAAAAAATTGAATTTTCTCTTTCATTTGGTTTGTTTTATTTCTAATTTCTCCCTTTTCATGAATTTTTATTCCCACTTGTAAAAATAAATAAAATAAATCGAATAAAATTCGTGTATTTTTTATGATTCTTTTGAAGAACCAATTATAATTAAAACAAAAGCCATTGGATTTACAACCTGAAATGCTCACATCACATACGTAAACGATGTTCGGATTCGCTGATTCGTCAAATACAGTGGCCGACAAAAGTCAACATACGACCCACATTTTTGCGATTTAGCGAGTTCCAAAACATATTTGAAAAAAGTAATGATGCGGTTTTGTTTGAAATCGTGTTTTATTCATATAACAATAACAAAATGCATTACTTCAATATAAACACAAAATATATTAACAGAATACGCAGAAAAAACCTTGACAAAAGTCTACATACGGTTTGAGACGAGACATAAAAAATGCAATTTAACGTGACAAAATGATACTATTATATAATTTAATATTTTGTTGGTCCACCATGAGCATCTACAACAGCCAGCAATCGTCTGGGCATTGATGCAACTAAGTTTTCCAATTCCGCAGGTGATATTTGTCGCCATTCCTCTTCCAGCTTGTTTTTAGCGTTTGGGCGCTAGTTATGTGATGTTTTCGGATCCTGCGTTGCAGAATCTCCCACACATGTTCAATAATATTCAGGTCGGGGCTTTGTGGCGGCGAATAAAGTTGTCTTGGAGCATGGTAAATCAGACAATCTTTAACAAATTGGGCTGTGTGCTTCGGATCGTTATCTTGTTGGAAAATCCAGCGCTCTCTGAGGTTTAAATTATCGACCGATGCCTTCAGATTTTGTTCCAATATGGATTTATATTGATAGCGATCCATGTTACCCTCAATAAACGCAAGATTTCCAACTCCAGACGCCGCGACGGCACCCCAAACCATTACGTTGCCACCACCATGCTTTACCGTAGCAAGTAAACTCTTCGGATTCATTGCCGTATTCGCTATTCTCCATACTTTGGCTCTCCCGTCACTTCCAAATATATTATACTTCGACTCGTCCGTAAATAAAACCCGCTTCCAGAAATCTAATCCCTTGTCCAAGTGTTGCTGGGCAAATTCAAGGCGAAGCTTACGATTCTTTTCACTTATAAGAGGTTTTTTGCGTGGCGTTCTGCTTCGGAAACCATTATTATTCAGACTTCTTTGAATTGTTCTTGGATGTACAATTGTATTCGACCTTTCTGCGAGTTGTTTGGACAACATTGTAGCATTCACTTTCGGGTTTTCATTAACTTCTATTAAAATAAAGCTTTCATCTCGTTGACTAAGTTTTTTTGGACGCCCACTTCAGGGCTTATTTTCAACAGTACCCGTATTTTCGAAGTTTTTGCATATAGTTTGGACAGTTGATTTACTTAAATTAACCATTTTAGCTATTTCGCCTAAAGATTTCCTTTCGTTTCTGCATTTTATTACTAAATTTCGAATATCAGTTGCAATTTCTTTACGAGAAGCCATTTTCGCGGACTAATGTTTCTTGAATTATATTTATTTAAAGAAGAGCAAGCACAAGACAAATGACAATACAAATTTCGTCAATTCTCCTATAAAGTACATTATAAAAAATGACGTAAAGCATGGGATGCTATGTCGTATGTAGACTTTTGTCAAGGTGTTTTTTGTTTATTTTGCCAATATCTTTTAAGTTTATATTGAAGTAAAGCATTTTGTTATTGTTATATGAATAAAAAACGATTTCAAACAAAACCGCATCATTACTTTTTTCAAATATTTTTTGGAACTCGCTAAAACGCAAAAATTTGGGTCGTATGTTGAAAATGAATGTATTTTTAATCTGCAAATGTGTTTGATATGTGCCAGAAAGTACTACTCAAAACCTTTTGAACAATATTCCTGTTCGATTGGGCTTACTAGCTTACAATTAAGATACTTGATAAGGTGGCAACGTTTCCATCCATTGGTTTTTCTTAAATGAATCTGGCAACAACTGTAAGAGAGTAGTAAGCTACTTACTTGTTAAGCGAGTAAATTCCATACCAAAATTAAGCTAGTAAGACCAATCGCTAATGTCTTAGCCTTAAAAATCCGTTCACACAGCTTTTAAATACATCTGTTTTAATGTTAGCATTTCGATAAAATCTTTATGATTTCTCTCTCATATAAAAAATTAAGATTTTTTTGCGAAACACGAATTGAGGAAAATTATTCCCTTACAAGAAAGTATACAAATTTAAAAATAAGATTTTATAGTATTTCAACCATTTGTGAAAGTTTAACCAAATCCACTAAATCGTCATTTTCTGAAAAAATATTCTACGATAGGATACGTTTTTTTATATTTTTTCAAAATATGCAATCGGCTCTAGCAACTATGAATAGACAATGGAAAATCAGTTAAAAACTTGCTTAGTTTTTTCTGGAGTCAAAAAAGTTCCTCCGGAAATTGGTTGCAAATTTTGAAAATTTTCGTATTTTTTTCTTTTTTTTTACAATTTTAAGATATAAGCAATTAAAAAGGCGTTAAGTTCGACCGGGCCTAATCTTTTATGCCCTCCGCCACGGAGTGCATCCCACAGTATTACCGGCAGATTAGAGCGGTCGACTTTACATAGATGTGCAGCACCATATTAGGGAAATTGTGAACAAAATGTTATTTATAGTTCTCTACTATATGAGAATATAATACATCAATTGTAATCAAAAAGTGAACATGAGGCAGCAATCTTCAAAAATGTGCCCAAAATATTAGGTGTATTATTATCAGTCGTCATTAGATTTTCTCTATTTGCATTTTTTGATTTCATCTACAGATCAAATGTCTGTACCTTTTTGATAGGAAAAGTACTAATTATGCACATCCATTATGTTTCGCATCTATAGTGGAATGCACTTACACACACTTAATTTCATAATTCTAGCTACAACCGATGCTTGGTACATGTTTTATTCTTTTTTCAACACGAATTTGGAGAAGTACTCTTATTTTGCGTGTCTACATAGTCAAACGTGTTCAACACCGAATCTAGATAAGGCTTGATACCAATTTTATCCCGAATTTCTCGTCTACGCAGTCAAAGGAATACACATACAGAATTTCACGAATATAACTGCAGCCGTTTGGTTGGTACTATTTGCATCCCCTTTCGCGTCATTTCCCCCTAAAAGTACAAATTTAAATCTATTTTTCATGATACAAAATAAATGTATACAAAAAATTTCAAGTGCATATAAAAGAAAAATTTTCAAAACAATTGCTTAAATATTCTAAATAATTGGGGGTATTTTTAGTCCTTGTTAGAGAAAAAAATTTCCCTCTGGGCCGATTTCGTTTATTTTCAATTCCACACATTTGTGGAAAATTTGAACTTCCTAGCTCATTTTGTTCGACAGCTATCGTGCTTTTAACAGAAATACGGACATGACTAAATCGTCTTAGAATTTTTGAAGAATATATATATACACTTCAGAATATATATACATTATGGGGTCTCCGTTGAATATTTCAAGGTTTTACAAACGGAATGACAAATTGAATATACCCCATGCTAAGGTGGAGGGTATAAAAACTAGTATTAATTTTTCTGGTCGAAATATTGTGGGCCTAAGAAAGTTAAAATTATATATCTTCATTAGAAAAGTCGGTCCGTCCGTCTGGCTGGATGATATTAATATGAAATGACCAAAATGGTTGAAATTTTGATGTGTTAAATTTTTTCAATTTGAATTCTGTACGAAATTATGGACTTTCTTAAAAAGAAATGTCCAACTTTTCAAATGAAGGAAATTTACAATTCACACATGCGCAGACTTATGTGACTTTCCACGAGAATTTTTGATGAAATCAGTCTCAGAACTTTTTGCTTCAAATATGGCTCATATTTAGGTTTTTATCATTAACTATCGTGTAGTTGGAGAGCCAAAAAAAATCTCGACAACACTTTTTCGGACTCAAAATCGAAAATTAGAACAAGTAAGGAAAGGCTAAAGTCGGGCGGGGCCGACTATATAATACCCTACACCACTCCCTGCGTATGTACCTCGCTTTGATTACTAAACCCAGGTATTTCATGGGAGCAATTTTATGTAGGTCATACAAATTATATAAATTATATTCATATAATTTATATGCTATAAATTCATTTTTAGTCAAATTTAACGAATATGGTACATAATATGGTAATTGATCCAATTGTCTGACAGACAAATACAAATTATACAGTAGTTAACAAAAGTCATACCAAAGTATGGACATATGGGCATCACCCAAACAATTCTCATTGCAATTCAATTCGGTAAAAAATTGAAATCGGGAAGGATTTTTGCATCCTGTAAATGTATGTGTTTGACAAAAAATGTTAAATCGGAAAGGACATTTGTATGGGGGTATATTGAAACCTGGAAGATTTGACCCGCTTTCACAATGTCTGTTTCTTGGTGAAATATAATATGTAAAGTTTGGCCAAAATCGGTTAAACATATATCTATATCTAAATCTGAACTTATCTTTCCCAATTTTTGTATACGTGTTTCTAGTTGGATTATAAGATGTTCTGCAAAATTTAAAGAAAATCGGGTACAATATGTCGTTTCTAGAGCGGAAAATGTCAAATCGGGAGCGACATTTGTATGGGGGCTATATCTAAATCTGAACCGATCTTACCCAATTTTTGTATACGTGTTTCTAGTTGGATTATAAGATGTTCTGCAAAATTTAAAGAAAATCGGGTACAATATGTCGTTTCTAGAGCGAAAAATGTCAAATCGGGAGCGACATTTGTATGGGGGCTATATCTAAATCTGAACCGATTTTACCCAATTTTTGCATACGTGTTTCTAGTTCGATTATAAGATGTTCTGCAAAATTTAAAGAAAATCGGGTACAATATGACGTTTCTAGAGCGGAAAATGTCAAATCGGGAGCGACATTTGTATGGGGGCTATATCTAAATCTGAACCGATCTTACCCAATTTTTGTATACGTGTTTCTAGTTCGATTATAAGATGTTCTGCAAAATTTAAAAAAAATCGGGTACAATATGTCTTTTCTAGAGCGGAAAATGTCAAATCGGGAGCGACATTTGTATGGGGGCTATATCTAAATCTGAACCGATCTTACCCAATTTTTGTATACGTGTTTCTAGTTCGATTATAAGATGTTCTGCAAAATTTAAAGAAAATCGGGTACAATATGACGTTTCTAGAGCGGAAAATGTCAAATCGGGAGCGACATTTGTATGGGGGCTATATCTAAATCTGAACCGATCTTACCCAATTTTTTCGTACGAGTTTCTAGTTCGATTATAAGATGTTCTGCCAAATTTAAAGAAAATCGGGTACAATATGTCGTTTCTAGAGCGGAAAATGTCAAATCGGGAGCGACATTTGTATGGGGGCTATATCTGAATCTGAACCGATTTCCTCCAAATTCAATACCGATGGTCCTTGGCCAGAAAAAATAACTTCTGCCAAGCTTCATGACAATCGGACAACAATTGCGACCTGTAGAGTGCGAACAAGCTTAGATGGACAGCAGACGGACAGACAGACATCGTTAAATCGACTCAGCTGGTGATTCTAAGCCGATCGGTATACTTAAAGGTGGGTCTAGCTCGATTATTTCTTGGTGTTACAAACATTTGGCGCGAAACTAACTTATAATAACCTAGACCACGAAGTGGTCTAGGGTATTATGGTCCAAAAAAATACAAACGAAAAAACTAAAACAAATGAGCGTTAGCGCGGCAGAAGTATTGCTGGGTAACTATACCTGCACATACACATACTTACATATGCAACTCAATGAGATGCTTGTAAGATGGCATGCGTACTTTATTACTTGGTGCGATTTTTTAAACGCAAATTCGGCAAGTGAGTTGTGATTCTCGTTCGTTTGTGAAAATCATCTCCTTATAGAGGCCGGGTTTGATGTTGAAAAGTCGCTGCGAAGCCACCTGAATGAAACCTTTAGACAGGGTGGAAATCGTGATAGTGGTAGTCTGCAGCCAAGTAATAAATGTCACCATGCCATTTGTAAATAAATTTGCATTCTATTAAATATAGATGCAAAATGGTCTTGAGCCAGGACAATATCCCAGTTCAAATCAAATTATGAGTATTTTTATTTAAAGCAAAATTTTAAATAACAAAAATAATTATTACATGCACTTCAAGGAAAACTAAAACAAAAAAATATTTAAAAAATCGAATTTCGTTTTTGGCTCTTACGTCTTTTTGGAAAATAGAGCTCGATATGGATCCACGCCATTAAAATCAATTAAATGCAATTCTTTCTCGCATCATACCAAGTTTAACGATTTTTCCACCTTATCATACCACTCCCGCTCACGACGACGGCACTCAAAAGCAGAGAAAAAAGCACATCAGTCTTTAGTGTTAGTGTGTTGCTGTTGTTTTTGTTTTTGTCGAGTGACTTTGCTGTTCGCGCCAGCAAAACAAACCATTCCACACAATTTCGAAATGTACAAAATTGTGTGTTTAGTTTATTTTTGTTGGTCGCCGCCGCGTCATCTCTAACTTTAACAAAATAAAAGAAAAAATATAGAAAACCCAAATATTTATACAAATACATCTATCTATTTATTTCAAAAAAGTATTAACATTTTCCGTCTCTAAATCAAATACAAAAATACAAGTGGCTGTGTGTTGTACATAAATAAAACAAGAAGAATTTCAATCTCATCGATTTGTTTTAAGATTTTCTCATTATATTTTGTGATATTCCCCTCCTCCTCCTCCTCCACTACCCCGTCACCAACACGAACCACTTCCCCGATTACCAAACGACAAGAAACCAAAGAAAAATAAAAGTGTAATAACAGTCGTTGGTTGTTCAAAAATAAAACCTGTTTGAACGAAAACACAACAACAACAACAACAAACGTACGAGAAACCTCACAAACATAAAAAAGATCCAAATCGCCGGTTGTTGGTTGTTGCTGAGGCTTGATTTTGTTTTAGAAAGTTTTTTTTTGTTTTTCTCAATTTCGCTAATATCATCCGTCATCAAGTGATATTTGGTGTGAAATAAAGTAAAAAAACAGTGTTGGAAAACGTCTGCGAAAGATATCCGGAAGATATCGGCGAACGTAACGTAACTTCGTTTGTTATTCGCAGCACAAAAGAAGCGCCAACATTAAGATGCCACGGGTATGTGATCATAATTCCTAACCAGCCAACCACACGTTCGTCCATCTCCTTATAAATAATCAATCGTCTTTTGTGTTCTTTGTGTCGGTCTGCAATAACAATAACAACAAAAACAAATTCATTAAAACTGTTCAACAAAGAAAAGCTTTAGACAGACGTACGTACGTACAACATACATACGTATGTATGTATGTCCAATTATTCTAAGCTTATCTTAAAAAAACATCCACAGTGGGACAGTTAAAGCAAAACAGGGCATTGCAAGTTTCCATTTTAAAAGTTATAAAAACATGTTTTAGACAGTGTTCCTAAGCCAAAATGTTCAATTCACAACTGCTCATGAAGTCGCACCGATTACAACCGATCTTTGACAGAGAGATATACTCTTATAATTGTATATCAGCGGTATATTGCATGAACTGACCGAATTCATTTCGATTTTCTTTGAGATATAGACGGAAGTAGTTCTAGGCTTTCAAAGAAGTGCAAATTAAATAAAAACCCGTTTAGGCCCGTTATAATTTGATTTTAGGCTTTTTTGACTCAAATTTAAACAAAAATATTTTAAGTTTTTTCGTTTGTATTTTTTTGGTCTGTGATCAATATTTGATTAGAACTGGTATATTGTCCTGGCTCAAGACCATTTTGCATCTATATTTAATAGAATGCAAATTTATTTACAAATGGCATGGTGACATTTATTACTTGGCTGATCGTGGTAGTCTGCAGCCTATTTAAATGTTTGCTTGCCATGCCATTTGTAAATAAATTTGCATTCTATTAAATATAGATGCAAAATGGTCTTGAGCCAGGACAATATCCCAGTTCAAAAAAAAAATATTTCATGTTGACATTTTCAAAAGTCACAGTGTGGAAGTGTGTGATATATCTGAAATCAAAAACATTTCAATACACAAATTGGATTTCATTATACCCTACACCACAGGGTATAATGTATTTGTGCATTTGTTTGTACCACCCAAAAGGAAGCGAATTAGACCCAACATTATTCCGATCGACATAGAATTACTTTTTGAATCGATTTAGTCATGTCCGTCCGTCCGTTGCAATTATTGTCCGATTCTAACGAAATTTGACACAAACGATTTTTGTTTTGAAGCATATCGGTTCAGATTTAGATATAGCCCCCATACAAATGTTGCTCCCGATTTGACTTTTTCAGCTCTAGAAGCCACATAATTTAAACGATTTTGGTCAAATGTTGCACAACACCTTATATCTGAGCTGGAAACATCTGTGATGAAAATGGGTCAAATCGGTTCAGATTTAAATATAGCCACCATACAAATTTCGCTTCCTATTTGACATTTTCCGGTCTAGAAACAGTAAATTTTAACAGACTTTCTTCAAATTTGGTGTATTACCTTATATGTATTTCAACTACAAACATTTCTGGTGAAAATGAGTCAAATCGCCTCAGATTTATATATAATTCCCATACAAATGTCGCTTCCGATTTGATTTTTTTGTTCTAGAAGTCACATTATTTAACCGATTTGGATCAAATGTGGCACAACACTTAAATATTTCAACTAGAAACATCTGTGGTAAATATGTGTTAAATCGGTTCAGATTAAGATATAGCCACCATACAAACTCCGCTCCGATATTACTCTTTCCACACCAGAAACCACATATTTTAACAGATTTTGATCTCAAGACGTTAGGTTTCACCTGAAAATATACATTGTGAAAGTGGGTCTCATCGGTGTATGATACAAAGCACATGCCGAAATTCTCAGCGAATTTTAATGGCGTTGAAAGTGGAGGATATCATATAGTCGCCCGACTTTAGCCTTTCCTTACTTGTTTTTATGATGGACATTTACGTCGTTTGCGCACAATCTATCAAAAATAAACCTTATCGAAAACTCCAAAGATGCATGTCAAATGATTAAAATGAATTTTAAATATGGCACATGCTACTCAGGAACTCAGCTCCCGATAGCACATTGGGCACATATGCCAGACTTAAGCTAGGTCGTTCAAATAGAACCTATAATGGATGTTTTTAAAAGCGACTATAATTTTAAATAAAAAATAAATAAACAGATTACATAGTTTCATAAAAAATAGTCAATTTCTAAGAAACATAATTGTATGCCAATAGTTTTTGCATAAAAGTTGAGGCATGTGGTCGTCGCTGTTGCTCGGATGTGGAATATTCTTCAAATCCGATTTTCGACCATCATGTCTTTCATGTCGTCCATCGTTTCGCATAAGTCAATGTCTTTACGTGTTATGACGTAAATTGACAGAACTTTAGTATGCGGCGATTAGAGGAAAAAATATCAAAAAATAAATTTAATATATGTAATTGTCTCTTTCTTGATTTAAAACGGCTTTTGACGAATGGATATTTTTTTGCCAAAAATTTTCAAAGAAATCGTGTAATTCTACCAAATTTCTCCCTCTTTTGGCCAACTAAAGTTCTGTTCTTGAGTTTTAATTCGTTCCAAAAGCATCTTCAATGTTCAAATTAACAGCAGAGCTGCCATATTTGCCGGCATTTTGTCGATTTAGACAATTCTGAAAATTCCCAAATTTAGAAATTTCTGATTTTCCGATTTTTTCTCTCTATATGGCAATATTGGAAGCCTTATCCATAGAAAATGCACATATGGGCATCTCCCAGTGGTCCGGACGCGACATTCGAACGCCTTAAACTACGCCAAAAACCAGAAAGAAACTGAAAAAGTCGATCAGCCTTTTTAGTGTTCTAAAACGCTTAAAGAGTACTACATTTTAAAAATATATCGTCAGGATTTAGTACAAATTAGTACAAAATTATAAACAATTTCGATGTAAAAGAAACAGACGCGACAAAAAACAGAAGTACTTTTGAAGGTCTTATAGAAATATACAAAGTTCTGCGATTTTTTGAGAACTTTGTTTTTCCTTATATACATGTAAATGAAGGTCAGAGGATATATTTTGTTCGTAGATTTATGAAATATGAGAATTATCTCTTAGATTTTTTTAATTAGGTACAGCAGAAATACGGACGCGACAAAACGGACGCTACAAATATTTCTACTCGTAGTAATTTTCGTTATAACTCTTCAACTTTTAATAAAAATAAAAGATAACAAGGAAAAAATAAAGTTAAAAGCTATTAGTGTGGTCAGATTACATATTTTTGGTAGGCCTTTTTTGGGAGATGCCCATATAGGTAATCAATTACTATTATACACAATTATACAATTATTAGAGACGAGTGTGATATACATTTACTACCAAGATACTTTTAACTGATCAATATTATGTCATATTTAGCCAAGATTAGAACATTAGGGTAAATTTTCCAAAAATCGTATATCACCAAGGATCTATGTGACTCAATTGTAAGACTCTACTGTATGTAGGTCCGTTAACAATAAAGAAAATAAACTCAAGTTAGTGGTAACCAGATGTTATTTTATTTATTGTTACCGGACCTTAGTGACACAAATATTTGTCCAGAAACCATATAAATACAGGGTGCGGCTAAAGTAACTATATGATTTGTTTTTTAAATAACTATTGAATGGAATGAAAAAAAAAAACAAAAAAATTTATGATAAAAAGAAAGTTTATTTTATGTTATTTTTTTACATTAATTATGAAAAATAATATCAGTTAAATGAGAACCGTTTTCTCTAACGCAAAAATGTGCTCTTTTTATGGCATTTTCCATAACTTTGTTGAGTGTTTCTTGTGGTATACGATCAATTTCTTCTTGAATGTTGTCCTTTAGTTGTAAAGATTTCTGATGAAGATTTTTGGGATTTTGCGATCCCCAAAATCTGTTGTTTTGTTTATTTACGAAACCGTTCAAGTGAAAATGCGCTTCGTCGGTCATCATTAAATTTGACAAAAAATTTTCATTTTGATCAACGAGATTTAAAAGTGCTCTAGCAAATTCCAAGCGCAATTGCGCAATTGTATAGCGTTCCATTTTTAAATATTCTCCCAAGTTTAATTTCTGAAATAGGAAAAAAGAAAAAGTTAAATACTCGCAAGCAAAGAAGTTACAATTGTTTTACATCGTATAGTAACTTTAGCCGCACCCTGTATATATAGAAATATAAAACCACCACGTTTTCCACATTAATGATTTTATTTTCGCACCTTTAAAATTTAGCGCTGTTTACCATAATTTGTTTAAATAAATGTTTTATTATATTTAAAAGGGTCATTTATAAAGTGTTTTTGTATTGCCGATAATGCAGATATTTTTCTTAAAAATTGACGAGCCCTAATAAACAGTAATTGCGTAACTCCAGTGAAAATAAAAATTTGCTTTTTTCGCTTGCTACATGAAACAGCTCATTTTGGTTTCACTATTTACCATCAGAATGACAAGTGATATGTAATCGTAATTCAATTCAAATTTTGGCCAGAAGCAATAGTTATCAGTCTCGTCCGATTCTTGACTAGCTTGACCAGATGTGCTATTGAAAACGATGAACTCGAACCTTATTTTGCATAAAATATGTAGAATTGTTGAAATGTTTGTTGTTTTTTTACACCTTTGTTCACGGTTCGTGGACAAAATTAAAAATGCACAGACACACACACACACATGACATATGTATGAACTTTCACTTTCGTTGAATAGATTAACATTTAGGATGATGTAACTAACGCTGAACAAGATAGCGAGCAATCAGATTGCCAAAAAGTTACATGAATAGATTATGAAAATGAGGTGGTGAATCAGACTATAAACTTTGTAAATTTATCGAGGGTTTTTGTTTCCTAGTGATGTGTGATCTAACATTGCCTTCGAAAGAATATTCAACATAATCCACAGATTCGGAAAAATCCAACGGAAAATGAAATGAAAAAAGTTAGCTGAAAAAGCGGATTGTCTGGTAGTTTGAATAATACGGCGTCATTTGCAGGATAGTATTATTAGGGCTGTTTTTCTTTAAGCCGGGATAACAA
This sequence comes from Polietes domitor, assembly GCA_947397865.1. Classification (NCBI taxonomy): domain Eukaryota; kingdom Metazoa; phylum Arthropoda; class Insecta; order Diptera; family Muscidae; genus Polietes; species Polietes domitor. Next base: position 106,381,601 of record OX377621.1, on the reverse strand, counting down.
GCTGCGATAACAAAAACGCTTTTAAAAATATTTTTTTTGCTCAAAATAAAAAATTATTTTTTTCACATTGTCGCCAACTACAATAAAAATATTTGTATCAAAAAAAATTATTTTGTGTTGACTTTTTTGGACTTAGCCTCGATAACCATAAATTTGATTTATACTTATACGGGCTAAGTCCAATATTTTTAATATAAAATATTTTTTTTTTCAAAAATTGTTTTCATACACACATTTATATTGCTGTTGGCGATAATTTAAAAAAATAAGTTTTTATTTTGAGTGAAATTTTCTTATTATTCTTATTTTTCTTATCGCTGCTTAGTTATCCAGTCTTAAAGAAAAACAGCCTTATTGTTTATATGTTTGTTTGAATTCAACAAATTTAATTTGAACTTGGATATTGTCCTACACCAAGACTTTTTGCATCTATATTTTATTAATTTAAATTCAGGACACCTCCAAGATGGGGTTATACATACTAACTTTATACTATAAAGTATATATATTCGTGATAGTCATAAAATTCTAAGACGATCTAGCCATGTCCGTTCGTCCGGCGAAATCGGCCCAAAGGGAAAAATGTTTGCCTCACAAGGACTGAAAATATCCATAATAACCCGTAATATTTTAGAGTATTTAAGCACGTATTTTTTAATATGTCTGCTTATACTTACTTGACATTGGGTATGCGTATTCCCCCTATAACAAAAACGTGCACCATAAAGAGAATCGTATTCGTAGGGGGTGAAATGGGAAAAAAGGGATAAAAATGGTACCTATCAAACGACAACAGCTAGAAACACGAAATTCGGTGTGTACATTCTTCTAATTGAGTAGATACATAATATAAAAGTATTTGTTTCCAAATTCGAACTTATAAGGGAATAGAGGGATAAAAATGGTACCAACCAAACGGCTGCGCCTAAAATAATGAAATTCGTTGTATACATTCCACTGATTGCGTAGACGTAAAATGAAGAAATTTTTCAAAATTCGTACTTTTTGGGGTTAAAATGGAAAAAGGGGATACAAATGGTTCCAACCAAATAACAGCAGCTAAAGTTATGAAATTCGAAGTATACATTCGGAGACTGCGTAGACACGAAAAATAAAAAGGTTTTTCAAATTTGTACTTTCAAGGAATACAATGGGAACAGAGGGATACAAATGGTACTAACTAATCGGCTACAGCTAGAATGATGAAATTCAGCCCTCTAATTGTGTAGACACGTAAAATAAAGAGATTTTTAGAAATTCATACTGTTAAGGGGTTAAAATGGGAAAAAGGGGATAAAAATGGTACCAACCAAATGAATGCATAGACACGCAAAATAAAAAGATTTTGCCAAATTTGTATTCATTTACTTTTACGGCTAAAATTGGCACGTGAGGTAATGGATTTTCAAAGTTTTTACTTTTGGAATTAAAATAGGATGGAAATACAAACAACTGTAGCACCCACTATTTAAAAATATTTATGGTAGTTAAGCTTTTTTGAAGATTGTTGTCTTATATTTACTTTTTGAACTGACTTGAAGTATTATTTCGATATATGTAGTAGAAACTTATTGGTAGCCTTGATTTGGTTTGACAATCCATGTTGTAGGGTATAAGGGCCGAATTCAACGCCGGTTTTACTTGTTTTTTATTTCAATTAACAGCAACAATTTTTAGCAAACTGCGACTGAAGTAATAGCAGAAAAAGTGTCTGCTGTTAGGCAAGAAACACTCTTTGCTGGCAATAATGTGGTAATGTTGTTATCATAAAAATCATTCAAAGTGTGAATCTACCCGCATAATTTAAATGTCCACAAAAAATAAATTTAGATTTACGAACAATTTCTTTATAAACTAATGTTATTTGGAATATCTGTGGTCACAACCCATAACAGCCTAAGTCTGTTTTTCAATATTTTCAGTACAGGAGTTTAAAGTTTTGAATCTTCACTGAAAATCAGGAGAAGGTGTTTTTTTTGGAAAACTTTGCTACAGATTCCAAGGAAACGAATTTCTTTACTTAGTTGTTAACAAAAAATAGTTGTTTATTCTCGCAGGCTCTTATGAATTGTTGAACGAAAGAAAGTCAAAAAGTTCAACTTGACATGATATTTTAAAACTTTTTTTTTGTTTGGAGAAAGACCTTAACTCAATTTATGTTTATCAAAAAACGAAATTGTAATTCGGAATAAGAGCTTAACTCAAGTTAGGAAAATAAAATTGTTTCTTTGTTTTTTTTTTTTTTGATTAACGACTTAAGTTGATTTAGGCAATGATGGAAAAATAATGTTTATATTTGTTGTAATCCTAAATTGACTTAGGCAGTTATGCCAAAACAGTAATTTAGAAAAATAACTTAAGCTATTAGGTTTTTTAGGATTAATTGCCTTCCTAGAAGAGATACAAACATGACAAATTTAGAGCAAATAAATTTAGATACGCTGAATACGACGGTGCTAATAACTCAATTGTGTCCTAACTCGAGATAGCCTGTTAAGGGTTGTGACCACAGATATATCAATAATCTCAACAAAACAGCCTGATGTTACGGAGCACACTTGCCTCCATACTTTATGGGGTCAAGATATTTGAAAGTGGTAACAGAAACAATTTAAAATACTTATGTAGGTAGTACTTTACTTCCACTTCGCTTAAAGCAAACTCATCGTGACACATACAAAACAAGTACACGTCTAAAAAATATACTTTGCCATGGTATTCAAGATCATAAAGCACATTGAAATGGCTATGTTGAGTAATTAATGGGAGCAAATAAAAAGTAAATTCCGAACATAAAAAACAATCAAGTTTTTAATGATTTCCCAATTGGGGTCAATGATCAGGAAATGCAGTGTATGTATTATAGTTTGTTTTGTGGAGCAATTCCGACATCACACCAGCACTTTTAGCCAAAACTCAGTAATGATTAATGACTACTCCAAAAATAGTAGATATAATTAAACACAGACCTCTTCAATGTCAAATGGGTACAATTTACTAACAAACATACCGGCAGTCAACGTGCAATCTTTTATTTTTGGATAACATCAAAATTAACGAAAATTTGAATGGTTCTTTATTGAAATTGTGTTATTTTCATTCACAATTACCACCCACGTGCACTTACAGGGTACGTTTGTACATTTTAGTCTATTTGATTACAAAAAAGGGAGGCATTTCGTGGTACTGTTCGGTTTATATTTGTATTAAATTAGCTGGCTTAACATGAAAGTTGCTTGCTATTCGCTAAAGGGGTGTTAGACGTACCAAATATTTGCGCAAAAGGGCTGTTGGGCAAATATTTTGAATTTGTGGGTGCGCTTTTGTGTTATTGTGCAACATTTTGAATGAATTTTTTTGATTTTTGCTGAATTTGTACAAATGTTTTGCATTTGTAGCTGATGTTTGCTTGCCACTTCAACAAAAATTTCAACGTGAGCAGACGTATATGCGTGAAGCGGATACATTACAAATTCATTTATTTCGGACGAATTTAAAGAAATTACTGAAATTTCAATGTGTATGTGCGGGCTAACATACACGAATATGGAAAAATTAGAAATAAAACAAAACAAATTAAAGAAAAAATTAATTTGACAAATTTATTTTATTTTATGAAAATTCAATAATTAAATATTTAGCATTCAGGGAAATGATAATGGAAAAATAATGAAAAACACAATAAAAATATTTTGAAATGCCGTGGATCTACATCCTTGCACTTAATTCTTATTCTAGGTTTTTTATGGTTCTTCATCTTTTTTAGAATTGTCGCCACTATAACTGCGGCAGCACGCACATTATAAGCACATGTTGTCACTTCAAAATCTCAGCGAAAATGGTTTTGTACAAATCAATTGCGTGTGAGTGGTTGTAAATCAGAGGTGTGTAGTGAATAATCGATTTTGTTAAGACAGACGTTTGTACAAATATTTGGTACGTCTAAACCTAGAGTTCGGCCGATTATAGCATTTTCACACTACATTCAAAATCTAGCTGAAATGACATACGGTCGATTTACAAATGTCAGATCCCATACAAATTTGACATTTGAAAATCGACCGTATGTCATTTCAGCTAGATTTCGAATGTAGTGTGACAATGTTATAATCGGCCGAACTCTAGGTTTAGACGTACCAAATATTTGTACAAACGTCTGTTTTCACAAAACCGATTATATTTGCCAAATATTTAGAATATGAAAAACTAAAATTCGATTCATTATAGTTTTTTTACAATTTTCTATTGACGTTGATAATAAATAGTCTCTTTTTATTTTTCGATCGTGTTTTATAGTTTTTTAGTTTTATATTCCTTTACGTACTTATTTTTACATTTGTATTTTTTATGAATTATACCGCATTGTTCTTGTAAAAACTGTAAAAGATATTTAAAACGAGCGTTATGTTCAGCCGAGCCGAATTTATAACCAAAACTACTAGAAGTATTGAAAAAAATAATTTTATAAATAAATATAATTTTTTTTATTATTTTAAACCACGCTTATAAAGCAAGGCTACCAAGTGTTTATACTATACATATCGAAATAATACTTCAAGTCAATTCAAAAGGAATATAAGGCAGCAATCTTCAAAAAAATATTGGGTATTGATAGTGATTGTATTTTTAGCTACATTCGTTTGGTTGATTATATTTCCATCCTATTTTAATTACAAAAGTGCAAATTTTGAAAATTCTCTATCTCTCACGTACGTGTCTACACAGTCAGTATCTGAATTTCATGACTCTAGCTGCGGCCATTTAGTTGGTACTTTTTATCCCCTTTTTTCCATTTTACCCCCTAAAAGTACGAATTTCAAAAAAAATCTATTCTTTCACGTGTCTACGCAATCAGTTGAATGTATACACCGAAAATAAATTCGGCACCTATCAGTAAGAATGAGAACCATAAGGTACGCCAATGTCAAGCTACCCAGAGGTATCCTCGTATTACTCATAGGTCACAGCAATTATAAGGAAGAAAGAGTATTACCTGACAACTGCACAGTCAAACTAAACTCGACTTCTTAACTCCTTCCACTCACCTGACACCTCCCATTCCACCACAACCCATATTCCCGCTCTTCCTCTATCCCTCACCTCCTGTCCCTCTCTCTCACCTAATTCACTTTTACTTATATACATTTCAGGTACAAGGATATGTACAATGGATCCAATAGGGTCTCCGAGTGCACAGATTGCGAAAGCTCTCTGGTCCTTTAAACCAAACCAAATACACCGAATTTCATTATTATAGGTGTAGCCGTTTGGTTGTTACCATTGTTATCCCTCTATTCCCATTTTACCCCTTAAAAGTACGAATTTGGAAGAAATAATTTTATATTATGTATCCACTCAATTAGAGGAATGTACACACCGAATATCTTGTTTCTACCTGTTTTCGTTTCTTATGTACTATTTTTATCCCTTTTTGTCCCATTTCACACCCTACAAAAAAGAATCTCTTTATGGCGCACGATTATGCTGTGACATCAGCATCAGAACATCAGCTATATGAATGATCGAACATATCGAAACTTTTTGTTGTCGACATTTTGATGTCCTCTGCAAGTTAATCACTTCTATCGCGAAAAAAATTTCCCAGGGAATGAATTGTTCCCTAACCCGGCTTACTTTTTTTACTTATAGCCCAATGTTTGGCCTCCTGGGAAGGTTTGCGTCAAAACCGCTTGGCACTCAATGTGTTAAATTTCCAATCGTGATTTATGATGATTTTTCCATGTTTCTTCGCTTTCTTACTTGGATTTTATCGCCTTATATCTAAAACAACGCAAAGAAGGGAAATCTATTCCCGATTTATATTCATATTACCATCCTACGCCAATAGGGAAATAGAAAACTCCACGTGAACAAATTCCCCTTTTATTCGCGATAAGGGTGAATGACTATCAAAAAGCTGCCTTAACTTTAAAATATTTTGTGTTGACTTTTTGGACTTATCCTCGATAACCATAAATTTGTCTTACACTGTCTAGGCCAAGTCCAACATTTTTAACAAAAAAAAATATTTTTTCAAAATTTGTTTTCACAAACACATTGTTATTGCTTTTGGCAAATAATTCTCGCTTATTTTATTTTAAATGCTGATTTGACAACAGCACACACACACAACAAAACGGAAATAAAAAGCACAGCATCTGCAATGGAAAGCTTTGGTGTGCACGAGCCTTTAAACTGTCTTTCGGGTAACAGTTGAAATTGTGAAAAGCCCGTGAAGTGAAAGTGTAGTGGCAACACTGTCACTCAAAGAATAAGCTGAGCAAAACGAAATGTCAAATAATAAAAAGTAGACGGACGTTTAAAAGTAGAGAGACGTCTTTTTTGTAATAAATGAAAACTTTTATAAAATTTGAAAAATAATGTGTTTATAAACAAACTAGACCAATAAGATTATTAAGAACAAATATTTATTAAAAATGTTTTGAGAAAATTTTGCAAAGACAACAAGAAATTGTGAACAATCATTTTCAACCGAGAATACAGGGTATGTCATCACAGTCAGTGTTACAACATCGACGACATAGGGACATGGCTTCTTGCAGACATACATACACGCACGTATGACGTACATTAGGAGCTGTTGTCTGCCAGCTGCCACTGCTAGTTCAGCAGATTTAATTTGTGGGTGGGTGGGTGTCTGTCTGGTGCCATCACCCCCTCTAACAATGTGGCGGGTGACAATTGTGAGCCATAAATCGCAAATTTCTCACAAGTTATTGATTAATTGACTTACACCGCCTCTACTATCTTTGCCTGTGCCCTCAAACAGAAAATAAGAACAACAGCAACACTACACTAGCAAGCAGCCAGTCGGCAAGCATTTAAGTGACCGTTTTACCACTTTTTCTCCTTTAATTTTGCTGCAGAGAAAGAAAAAAGGACATGCTTGTGCTACAAATTGAAATCTTTGAGAACTTCTGAAGAGGTGCTTGAGCTTTTCACAAAAAATATATGCTAAGATGCCTTCTGCTTTAGCTAGAATGTGGACGGAAATCCGTGTGTGCTAGGGAGGTTTGAACGGAGAACTTTATGATTTCATTTTCAGTCGGCTTAATTCATTTGACGTGTGAAGGTTCTAATCGTTACTGTGTTTTTCTGCTTTACAGGTCCATTTTGCCAATAGCAGTCCCACCCGAGTGCCTGTGGTACCAACACAAATGCATGATATACCAGATCATTTAACACCACAAGATCGTAAGTATCCCAGCTGAGAATTTTAATTAGTGTTCGCAACATCTGCAACGTGAATAACGTATTTTCATTTGGTGTGATCTAGAGAAACGTAATAAAAAAGATGAAAGAAAATCTTTTATTTTCAATAAAGGCCGAAAGATTAAAACAATTTTTGGCTTCTTTGTTCAATTGGTGTGCATAGATATAGAAAAACTTTACCAATTTGTAAACAAAAATCGTCGATATTCTGGATAAGCTGACCAAGTCCATTTTGATTAATATACAACTTCACACTCACTTGCTAGTAAAGCAACGAAACAAATGTTTACTAGCTAGTTAACGAAAAGGCTTGATAAGGTTTTTCTTTGCTTAAATGTATCTGGAAGTAAAATCAGGCTGCAACATACTCGGCAAATAAGCGAGTTACAAACTACTCTCCTGTCAAGCGAGTACATTTCATATAAATATTATCCTAGTAAGCCCAAACATAAGGTTATAAATAAAGTATTTTCTGTTAGATAAAATTGAGATTAGAGCTGCACAAGTTTTATGCTTGACATGTGCCGTTTATCCATACCGAAGGACGTACAGAAAACAGAAAATTTCATGCTTTTATCTGTATTAGTTAAGCAATAACAACCATTCCAAGTTTCCCCCTTAGTTTATTCATGCTTTTCTTTTTAATGGATGTTAATGCTACACACATAACTTCTGTATAACTCAGAGTAATTAAAATATATCATTTGAATATTAAAAGTCCTGTAAAAATGATAAAAGATCACCAAATAGAAAACTAAGTACACAGTTTTTTCCACAAAAGTCTTGTTCAGGTACAATAATGACACGCAAGGAAAGGCTAAAGTCGGGCGTGACTGACTTTCTACCCCATTACAATTGAATTCGAAAAAAATTATATCGGGCACGATTTTTGTATGGCTAGAGCGAAAAAGTCAAATCCGGGGCGAAATTTGTATTGGATATATATATAAATCTGAACCAATCTGTCCCACTTTCACCATAGTTGTTTCTAGTACTGTGGCAAACTTTAAGAAGATCGAGTAAAATATGTGGTTTCGTGGAGGACTCACGGTGAAAAAAATGTTCAGGAATTTTTCTGCCAAACCGATTTTTATACCCGATGCAGATTCCACTATGACGTATAACCTATAGAAATGTTTATCACAGACGAAAACTTTTGTTTAATTAATTAATTATTTTTTACTTTTAAATCTCAAGAAGTATTAAAATTATTAAACAAACTCGAGTATAATAATTTTAATTCAATTGAAAAAGATTAAAGACATTTATTTTTTCATCGCATCTTTTTCAAATTCTGCAAGCCAAGCGGTTTTTCTACAACACAGAGTTTTTTCGAAGTTGAACCGGGTAAAAATGAAAATAAATTAATGTGATTAAATAAGTTCGGGGTTTTTTTAATTTCCCCCTTTTTATTTTTTTATTACTTTTAAACACTTGTGCCCACTCATCTCACATGTTATTACATTGAGTTTATATGTGTACTCAGCGCACATAGGTCTGAAGAGCCACATTTTTCGTCCGAAACTTAAAATTATGTTTCTTATTTATGATGATGCAATCAGTAGAAAACACTTCAGAGAATCAAAAAACACTTGTTTTTGTAAACAATAATTTACTGTTAATCAATGAAATGACAAACGGAGAGTATTTTAGTTTGTGAACAAAAGATTTTTCATATATTTTTCAAACTAAATAAAACAGTTTAACAAACAAGTACAAGTAAAACAGTGTACCTCATTTAGTTGAATGACTGAAAACATATGTTTTAAAATTTAAATCTAGCTTAGAGATAAATAACCAACCCAAATACTGGGCCTAAGAAAATAGTTTTTTCATAGAGATTAAAGATAATGGTGGGTACTTTGATTAAAAAATGTTGAAATACTTTATATGAGAAAACAACAAATGTCCACCATATTCCGTCATGGCATTATGTACCAAATTTAGACCAATTTTTGGCGCATTATACAGTGTAGTTACATCTCATGGTTAACGAGGAGATAAGAGCGGTCCGAATCAAAATTTGGATCTATGAGTTTCAAAACCAAAAATAGTACCAAGTGCAAATTTCTTTTCATTTTGAGTCGAGTTACAGAAAAATCCATTGCTTGCAATGGGATGAAATAACAAAAATTGTTAATGTCCTTGGTCAGTCGAGAAGAATTGGAGGGAGAGAACGTTGAAGAAATCAAGAAATTTAACATTAAAATTAAAGTTAAGAAGAAAGTAGTTGACGACGACTCTGCAAACACTTGGGGCCTAATCACGGCATTAGAAAGGGAGAATGTTACGATCGAAAAGTACTTTTATTTATTGTAAAAAGGGCATAAATTTGAACAAAAATTATGCAAATTCTAATGAGATTGTTTCCAATATTCTTAATCCCGACATCCTATTTGGTTTTGTTGGAAATTTTCACTTCTTTGATTTCGATCGTAACTTCTCGATATCGAATCCCGTGATTTGCCCCCCCCCCCCCCTGGACAGCGTTCTGGGAGCGCAAATGTTATTTTTGCCACTCACTTTTCATCTGGTAATTTGACTCCTGTCTAAGTATTTTTGGTGCAATATTCTTGTTTTCATCACATTTTTTACACAAATCAAATATTACAGTCGTCATCTCAATAGTGTTACATTTTATAAAAAAAAAATTTTGGCGAAATATCAACACTGTTGAATTTGAGGAAATCAACATTTCCAACCATACTGATCAAGGCGTATTTATACAGGTGATAGCACTAGAACAACAACAAATTTGGCAACAACAAAATTCAAGTAATTTTTTGAATGGTGAGCCATACTGTCAAAGCAAAATATATGGAATTTGACAGTTTCGGTTACTTTTGAATGAAAAAATTTAAGTAAGCTGGGCTCCTGCTATCACCTTTATAAATACGCCTTGGTACTGATATTAATAAATATAAATCTATAAGTGACCGCCCAATCAATCTAAATCGCAGAGATGCCAGCTTTATTAAACAAGTTACATGCATTTTGTAAAGGCTGCACCAAAGAGTAACACGAAATGATAAATACAAATCCACGCCAAATTTTGCAATGCAGGTCTAAAGATATAAGATGCTTTTTATAGTTATGCCAATTCTTTGGTCCAAAATCGAGACAAAAAATTATACATATATTCTATATTGAATTGAAACCCCCATGTTAGGATGTAGTTTGAAAACGGTTTAGCCAGCAACGGATGTCTCTAGAGCCAAAATATTTTAAGAATAATCATAAAATACATTAGTCGTCATTTTCAGGGGTTAACTTTTTTGGCTACTTACAAATTGAGTCGTTTTTTCGCCGTAATATATTAGCGCCATTTTAGTAACCTTGTCTTTGTTCTTTGCAAACGCAGCAAATTTTTCAAAAAAAAGTTTCGTATTATCTGGGACGTAAACATCATATTATACATACACACATTCATACATACAAGGTGTACTGACATTTCCAAAATTAATTTTGTTTTGTATTTCGTTTTCTTTTCGTTTTCAAACCAACAGAAGATATGTTGCGTGTATCACCCCCAGATTATCTTAAATTCACCCGCGGTGATGCCAAAGACAGTACACTGGAATTAACGTGTATCAGTTCAACTCCCGTCACCTATAAAGTAAGTAAAACATAATTAAACCGTGTGTAGTCGTATATTTTTATTTCGACTTTTGCCCAATGTAGATACAAACAACATCACCCGAAAAATTCCGCGTACGACCAAGATGTGGTATTTTAAATCCTGGCGAAATGCTTACCGTTAGCATCCTTCTAAAGCCCGAACATTTATTGTCGGACAATGGCAAAGATAAGTTCTTAATTATGTGCATGCCTTCAATGGACATCCAATCGAATCAGGTGGCTGAATTCTGGAAGAAACTTGGACAACAATCTGCCAATATGGAACAGCATCGTTTGTATTGTACATACAAAGATGGCGGTGCAGCTACGGGTCAAATTGTTGGCAATGGTGTTAGCAGCAGTGGAACTAGTTCGGGTGACAAAAAGGGCGATTATGTAAGCGGGGTAAGTAGATACATGTCAGGTTCTCCAAAGCTGTGATATCTTAATTGGATAATTTCGAGTGATGAGTGTCTGGTAGAATAATCGTATTGATCTGTTTAAAATTGTCACCATCAGTTGTTTGTTTTGTTCTTAGTTAGTTCGTTTTCGAGTTAGAGGTGGGGGGTCTGCAAAGCTTGGTGGTATAATTTGCCATATTTTTTTCTTACGTTGTTTTAGGGTTGTTGTAGCAGATTCAGAGGGAAGTTGCTTAACCCTTTCATGCTCAATGTTGCAACATGCCAACAAAATCTTTAAAATCACATATTTCGCTGAATTAATAATTTTTATTTTTGTTTGCATATTGTAACAAGGAATTTTGAAAAGAGAACCAAAAAATTCGGTAACATGGGTCTGCGTAGGAAAGTGAAGACTCAAATTCCAATTGTTTGAGTTTCTTGTAATTCGAAATTGTTTGAAAATTCTTCTTATTTTTATTCGATTTCTTCGAGTACAAGAAAAACTATCTTTGTTATTCGATGTGATATATAACAAAGATTTTTAACCGATATCTGCAGTACAATGATTTTAAGAAACATCCTGTTACGCATGTCTTGTATGAATTAGAACCCCAAGACTGTATAGAAATCATATTTAGGCTCATACCTCATCAAAAAGCATAGTAAGTTTTATATATTTATTAAAAGTTAGTGAGTAGTTTTTTTAACCATGTTAAAAAAGTATTATATATGCATTTTGTAACTTGTTTTAAATTGGCCCGATGGCTTTGAATTACAAGTTGAAATAAATAAATCAAATAAAAAGAAAATTCGGGGTTAAGTCTGAGTTATCGCGGCAACCGAATGATGTTCAAGGTGTTAGTGGTATAGGGTGTAAATGGAGTTATACCACTATCGTCCACTAGATGGGGCAGCATTCATGTCAGTAGCCATTTTACTGGTCAGGCGAATAGCGCATCTTTGTGAAACACTGACATACTTCAGAGGGAAAATCAGCAAATTTTGAACATTGGCTACTGATGTGAAGGGATCGAATAAAGTTTTACCAGTGAAGTTGATATAATGGAATCCCATGTAAATCCAATTGGGAACGTTCGTAGGTCTTTCGATTTTGAAGAAATTCGGTGAATGTGTTTAATGATATTGTAAAATATTAGGTCTGTTCAATTGGGCTTACTAGCTTACGAATAAGAGACTTGATAAAATTTATGCTAGTAAGCCCAATCGAATCGAGTCCTATCTCATGTTAGTTTTTTTTAAATCCCGATAATTTCGGATTTCTTCTTTTCTCGTTCCCGGAAAAATTTTGGGGATTTTCGTGAAAGCAGAAGATAATTTCTTTGTTTATATCTGAAGTGACTTAGGCGGGAAGATCTGACTAATGTTTTAGACATCATATTGAAATGAAAAAGATCTGTGAATTGAAATTCATGCTTCCAAAGCGATGTTCGTTCAAAAAAATATCGAGAGAGGTTTAGATTTTCGTCCTTCAAAAATCGAAAATAATTGAATTAAACCACATTAAATTGTAGTCGAATGTTTTAATTTGTAATTATTTAATATGAACATTATCTTGCATACCAAATGTGAGGATCATATTGCGCAGACATTTTCTATTTTCCATTGTATTGTCCAAGCATGGACAATTTTAGAAAATATGATTTGAGATAAGCATAAGAATTGAAAACATATGTTAAGAAACTACTTCCAATGCTTTCAAAAGGAAGCATAAACATAATGAACATATCTAGAATTCTTATGCACGTAAATATTTAAGTACTAATTGTAGAGTCCTTAATGAAAAAAGAAATGTATAATGTGTGTATGTATAGCGATAAGGGTTTATGACATCATAAATCAGATCGCCTTTCTTAAGATGTAGAATGGAAGGACATACATACATATTCATTTTTGCGTCTACCTGCCATTGAGTGCAAGACCGTTCTCGAATAAAATATATGTATTTACTTATGGCCATTACCCTTGTTAGGATTATCAAAAAATGCACATGGCGGTTGATGGTCCTTCGTCGAATTTACTTTCTTGTGGAAAAAATACAATGTGTGACGAAAATGTTTTAGTGATCTGGTGCTGAAAATCGGTCTATTCCATTTATGTTCACTCTCAGGCAATATTTTACTCTCAGACCCTCAAAATGTGTCATTTATAATATTGTTCATTTTGAGCGACCGGTAGGAAAGTAGGTATCATCGACGGGGCTGTTTTGGTTTCGATTGCTACTATAGGCTCTGCTCTGTTACCGCAAAATTTAGCTATAACAGTATTTGCCACCCGATTGTAATTCATTAATTAAATAAATAAACACTATATTTTTTAACTTGTTGTCCTCTTTATCAATCGCTACCATCGTATATCCCTCCTTTATCAGCACTTTAAATTATTATTTCTTCATTTTCGTTATTTCGACTGTGTCTCTGTGGCTGTGTTTTTTTCGTTTTGAGATTTCTTGTTATTCTTTGTCCATATATATGTACCTCTGAACACATTCTTCTCCTTTCGCGATGTACTTGTAGTAGTCTCTATTTAGCTCTAAAATGATCCAATCTCATTATGCTATTCTTAAAAATACATTTTTACATCACAGACACATTTTTTAATTTCATTGTTTTTTTTTTAATTTAATTGTTGCCTATTTTTATTTAATTTTCATATACACACTTTACCAATATTTTAAATGAACAACCTTTTTTCTGCTTTCACTCACAGGCATCAGCGGAAACACGAAAATTGGAAAAACAATTGAGAAATACCCAAATTCTACAAATCGTTACACTGGTCTTCCTCCTTATACTGTCCGTTGCCGTCATCTACTTACTCAAACTGCAAATGTGCGGCGATGAGGGCTGCCTGAGCAAAGACGCAGCTGCCGACTCGGTAGATTTCGCCACGTGTGCCAAGGGCAAGGCGGACCTATAATATTTACTTACGAAATGCAATTTGACCAAACAACGCCTTCTCAATGCCGCTGCAGCTGCCACCACAAAATGTCGTCACTTCAAAACGGCCAAAATCCACAAGCTCATCAAACACTGCCAATGCCCCGAGGGCTATGTGGCCACCGATGGATTCGGTGATATGAATGATGAGACGCTAATGGATCCTTACAGCTTCAACGATGAGTGTACACAAAAAGATGGCGGTGTTTTAGGGGGCGGTTATTTGCTTGGTCTTGTCGCATTCGCACGTAAATTTGCCCGCTGCATCCTAACGCTTACAATGCTCTGTGCTATTGTATTTATAACGTTCTATTTATGTTCAACATCCCGCGAAACTCCCTCGCTCATCCCCACTAATGCTCTGCTTCAGGTCACTGAAGCCGAGTACACTTTAACAACATACGATTGGAATTGATTAGTTAGGCGGAGGAGGAGCAGGAGGACAGGAGATAAATTAAATCGAAATGTGGTGAAGGGTGGCAGGCAATGGGGGTGCTAGTGTGGTGTTAAATGGTTATTATTATTATTTAAATTTATAAATGTGAAAAAAGAAAAACAAAGAATTTATTGTTATGATATTTAAATTTGTGTAAAAAACATTAAACAAAAGAAAAAACTAAACAAATTAGTCTAAAAATGATATTATGGATGGATGATAATTTAAATCGATTTTTGTTTGTTTATTATGCTCCTCCATATGATATGATGTGCACCTATTGTGTAAATATAAGAAATATATATGTGTATACATACCTTAAACCGATTATTAGTTTTTTCTAATAAACAATTTCAAACAAACAGGAAACAAGATTCACAAAGATTTCATTTGGTTTGTTGCTACATACACAACATAATATTAACTGCAATAAAACCATTAATATGTATATTAGTTTATTATGAAAATGCATCTCTAATATGTATTTCCCCCTCTCTCTGTCCCACTCTATTTAACAATCAATCATAATTATTTATGTATCGTTTTTTGATGTTTAAAACAATTTTGAGTAATTATACAATAAACTAAAATGACATTCAAGACAATTTGTTCGTTTTTGCGGGTTTACAAAACTATTTTGTAAGAATAAATTAATTTAAAAACAAACTGTTTGTATGATTATTAATTTAATTAATTTATTTAAGCTTTAAACTCAATTATACCAATCAATAAACAAACAAACAAACCAATCAACCAACAGCATACATATATAAAACCAACAAAAAAATAAACAATCGTAAAATCGTACAACTTTTTTGTGTCAATTTTGTTAGAATCAGCGCAGTTCCTTACTCTATAGCACTCAAATGATTCGCATTAATCTGCCGATTAGAGAATAATGGTAGTAAAGAGGCATACACAGATACAAAGACTCCCTTTTTGTTCATTGCTTGATTATTTGGCACATTTGTTGCGACCGACCGAAGTTGGATTTTAAGGCCGAAACCGATCTTCGGATAAATTTAAAACCTTCGGACGAACCGAATGTTTTGACATTTGACAAAATATTGTTCTCACTTCCGTGGTTTACAACTAATTTTCGAACATCAGCTTGCATTTCTTTTCGTGGATCTATTGCATCATTAAATATACTATTTTCAACTGCCCAAATAACAAACTACGAAGTCGAAGGAGTGCGATAAACAGAAATTAAAATATAGTTACTTTCCGCTATTGTCCTGCATAAATCAACCGAAATTAATGAAAACATGTAGGTCGCATGTAGACTTTTTTGAATGCATTTTTTAGTTTTTTTCGTGAATATTTTTCAAAGTTAGTGCTGAAATATGCGTCCATGTTCGTTTTTGCACGTTTTCCAAATCGCATTTATTGCGATTTCGAGTTTCTAAATTTCGAAAAAAATTCGATTTGAATAATGTGTTGTTGTCAGAACATGACTGATGGATTTTTTGGTACTGCGGACCTTGTCACAAAGTTAAATTTCGTTCGGAAGTGGAATGAGTTTTGGGTCTACAGAAAATGCAAAACGAATTTTTATTCCGGAATTTTTTATTAAAGTCAAAATAAATCTATTTTATACCTATTTAACTACAAATTTGATATTAATACACAACAAAAGTGTATACAAAATCGAACGGAATCTGTAGAACCTAAAACCAAAAGGTCCGGAATTGTACTACGGAATCAAATAAATTCCGAACGGAATCTTTGACATGTCCCTTAATTTTAAAAATACATTTCAAACAAAACTGCATCATTACACTCGTCCTGGAGCAGAAGTGGGGGCCACTGTGCGTCTGATTCACGTCAAAATTGCCTTGTATTTCTATTTGGCTAAATATGAACTAATATTTAATATAACTCGGTAGAGAAATTAATATCGATCGACTATACCAAATTATATTGCTGCAAACGTCATTTACTACTCCCCTATGTAAATTTGAATTGAACGCCAGAAGTTCGATTCCACACCAATCAGTACCCTCAATTGCTTTGAAAGACCCCGTCCTAAAAATCAAATCAATTTATTACAAACATGTTCGTTTTATTATTTCATCAAATCAAATAGTACACTAAACCGTGTATGTATATAATGTAGTGGGGTGGGGTGTGAGGAGACAGGAAAAAAAAAAACTATCTTAAATTGAAATAAATTTCTTTTACATTTTAATTCCATATTTCTTTTAATTTTGGTACTGCTTTCACACTCAGCCAAACAACGAATAGTCCGAAGGCAGGTGATACACAATTTCTGCTGAGGTGGCAGCCGCAATTAACAAATTAATTTTAAAAAAGGTACAAAACAAAGGATTCTCATTGAGAAAAAACAATATAAAGTCAAACAACATGTTTTACATATAAAGATAATTGGGAGAACGGGAATTCGGAATTCATGCAACAATTTAGATGAACAGAAAAAAAAACAATATTAAATTTTTTAGTCTTTAGAAAAAATATAATTGTTTTAATTTAAAAAAAGGCGGTCCAAATGGGGTTGCTTCATTTGCATGCGTGGGGAAGGAAAGGGAATATAACAATTTTGTTACGAAGTGGTTTCTCACAATCTGTATCCAGATTATGAGTAACTAATTGGGTCAGGATAGGTATAAGGTTATTAAGAAACTATTGTTACAAGCTAACATTAACATTGCTTATTTTTTCTTGCGCCCTCTCTTTGCTGGCGCCGGTGCAGACGCTGCTTCGGCATCGTCTTTCTTGGTTTCTTCTGTGCCATTTGATAGTGCATCATCTTCCTTGGCTTTCTCACCGTTTGTTTTTGACGCTTCCGCTTCTGCAGGTGCTGTGTCGTCTTTTGCTTCGCCATTTTTATCTGCCTTGGCCTTTGTCGCAGCTGACGTCTTCTTTGTCGCTTCTGCATCCTCTTTTACTTCGCCATTTTTGTCCGCCTTGGCCTTTGTCGCTGCTGGCGTCTTCTTTGTAGGCTTCTCTTTTTCCTTGGGAACGTCTTCTGAGGCTGGCTGATTTTCATCTTGTACCAAGAATATACTGTGCTGACCACCACTTGCAGCTCGGATTATACGCTTGTCTTCGGTCTGCTTGCTGACTATCAACACCGGCTCAAGAGCATCATCATCAGACCCCGTGCCCAATTGATGATTGGAGCCCATACCCCAGGAGTACAGTTTACCATCCTCGGTTAGAGCGAATGATTGTGCCTCACCGCAGGACACACTGACGATTTTCTTGCCTTTTAAGGCTGTGATAGTCTTCAATTCCGTCACATCATCTGCCACTGCACCCAATCCCAAACGGCCGTAGTCTTTGCGGCCAATGACGAGCACCGTACCGTCGTCCTTCAATATCAATGTGTGATGTTGGCCGCCGGCGATTTGTTTGATATTTTCAATTTTCGTATTGATGGGATTGATGATGGTGGGCAAATCTTTAGCATTGGCCAGAAGTTGCTTGTAATTATTCAAACCAAACGCCCATATATTGCCTGACTGTGATTCTCGGAGGAATGTGCAATAGTTTGTGGCCCAGATGGCTTCAATGGGTTTGTTTTTGTTCTTTATTATAACCATACCGGGTTTCAACAATTCTGTTTTTCCTCTTCTCCCCTCTCCTGATGCCGACCGCAATGATACTCTGCCCAACTGGCCTTGTTCGCCGCAGCCCACTGTATAGACTTTACCTTGGCAAGTCAGGATTACCAAATGATCAGCTCCTGAAGATATGTCACAACATGTCAGATCGGGTAACACATTTATGGGCATCCTTTTGTTGCCCTCCAAAGTCAAGCCCATGTTACCGTGAGAATCTCGGAAGGAACCCCAGGCGAAAACGCGACCATCTTCCAGTAGGCATGCCGAATGTGAGTCACCGGCTGAGATTTTCAAAACCTTGCCGGGCAAATCAACTGGACTTGGTTCGAATTCTGAACCCTCCTCACTACTGTCGCGGCCAAGAGCGCCTTCGTCATTGCAGCCAAACGAAAAGACACGTCCGTCGTGTGTCAACACCAAATTATGCATGCCGCCTGCCTTCACATCCACAACATTGGCAATTTTGTCGATCAATGCTGGACGCTTGCGTTCAAATTTGGCTTCGTCATCCCCCAAACCCAGCTGGCCCATATCGCCCTGGCCACACACTAAAGCCCGACCCACAACACGTGGTCTTTCCGGCAGCGGCAAATTAAATGCTATCCTTAACCTTTTACCTTTGGGGCCGATATCGGATAATTCACCTTTGTTGTTGTTGTCAACTTCATCTATGGGGTCAGCATCGGCTTTCCTTCTTACGGCAACGCGTGGCATTTTGAAACAAGGAAATTCCTTAAGACAATTTCCAAAAAAAAATCTACAAAAAATTAAATAATTCCAACCTTTAAACTTTTCTTCACAGCATTCGGTTAATCATAATGTCTCTACTTACAATCGACTATCAAATTATCTGGCTATATTTCGTGTGGTCTTTTTGGAATTTCGATTTCGCTTCGTTTGTTTTGTATGTTCGCCGCTGTGCCGTGTGTTTTTATCTTCGTTGGGGAGTTACTCTCTTCGTTTTTCTTGACTGCAAATAGGCAATATTTTGCTCACGCTGAAGTGTGCGTTTGGTTTGATCTTCTGCTTGTTAATGTTTGAGAAACAAAATTTCAAGGAATATACTCTTTTTTGAGAATTATCGAAGGATCAAGGATTTCGATTGCCTGCCTCTTTTGGTATTTTCCTTTCTACCTGACTCTGGGTTTATTTCGTGCGCGGGAAAAAGACCGGCGATTAGTTTCTTTTGGCAAGAAGAATGATGCAGCTGCCTGTCAAATGTTTTGTCATTTTGTTCTTTCCACACTTTCGCAACATATAGTGTGGCCACATGTGTGGGAATTTAAACACAAACGTTGAGTGCGAGGGTAATGTCTCAGTTATTCCAAGTTCGTATCGTAAGCGACGTATCAACCGATGTATTGAGTTGATACGTATGCATTCATACAAGAAGATTTATTGTAGAAATTGAAAGTTGATTATGGGAAAGTTTTGACCTTCTCGAAAAGGTTTATCATATAAATATTCTTCGATTATTTTGCCCAACTTATCGAAAGGCATTGTTCACAATATAATTAGCGTCCCAACTGCTGTATTTGTCGTACGTGCTAAATATGTTTGCACGATGTACTAACTGATCAGCTGCTGTTTATTGTATTTACATGATTTTGACTTTGCAATAAATATTGCAAATTATGTCAAAAGCGTAATTTTCACATAAAGCTGATATTATTTTACTTTTTACATTTCTTTTATTACGTTTGACGTTTTACTGATTTTAGTACACGTATGTATGCGACATGGTGTTCATTGTTGGGGATGGTCAAAGCTGGGCAAATAGGGTAAAGATACACAAAAAGTCCCGGAACTGCCTCGGATTCGTCCCAGAGGGGTTAAATGTAAGACCGACGCCCACAAATAAGTCCTCCCCAATATTTTTCCTGAACATACCAACCCCTACCTGCATTCCTTAAGGGTCCTCCCTTGCAAAAACAAAAGTGTTATAAAATTTGCTCCCACCACCCTAACTAATTTTTATAATTCTTTATGGAAGAAAAGCACAAAACTTTCCGCAGTTACCCCAGAGGGGATGCATGTGAGACTGTCCCCACTGACTCACTCCTTAAGGGGGCTTCCAAGCAAAACCATTTTTTTTATAAAAATTTGCTTCCCAAGAAGTCCCAAGAAGACCCCTAGAGTTACATGAGATTAGCACCCACTGCACATTTAACATAACATATTATATAATATACATCTATGTAATCATAATGTTATTAAGTTAAGCAATCTTCATGTTAGTAAGTTAAGTTATCTTTATGTTATCATTTAATATGTTATATTTAAAAGCTCACACACATACGTGAGAAAGTTGTGTTAAATTATCATTGTGATCTGATTTGTTCTTAGACATTATTTAATAAGGTATCAATGTAATTTGGGAGTCAGTTCTTCTTGTGTGGTCATTGTTGACATACCTCTATTTAAACTTGAATTTATCTTACTACATACATAAATATTGAAAACATGAAGTTATATAATAAATCATAATTAAACACAAACAATGTAATGTTTTATTTCCAACATTAATAAAACATAACTCTAGGGGAGTCAAATATATTTTTGACCCAATATTTTACCTTCAAACTTTAAAAGTGGTTCCCATACAATCTTTTTTATTAAATCGAGAGATCCGAGAGTGATTTGATTTGAAATGTTATTGTATCTTTTATTGGTGTTAAAGAATATATCTTTATACCCTCCTCTCAGAGTAGGGACAGAAAAAAGTGTAACGCATTGAAAGAGTTACTTAAGACATATGTTTGGACGAGATCCGTTTGAGCCATGTCTGTCCGTCCGAACGTTCGTCTGGCTGGCCGGTTTACAAGATAACTTTCGAAATGAGTTAAGGAATCAATTCAAACTTTGCGCATGGTAATATTTTCCCAAACTTAGTTTATGGTCGAATATAGGTGAAATTGACACGCCCCTTGTGGTAACTCCCACACAAATGACCCACATTCCTATGTAAAATTAAAAGCTACATTTTGGTGTTTGACAACGTATTTATAATCTCTTTAATGGTGCAAAAAGTACCGATAACGCAAAAGGTCATTTTTTCATAAGTGATTTTGTAGATTTGCTTAATAATATAAGCAAAAAATACATCTGAATATGTCAGAAAAAAGCATAAATGGGAAGGGCCAAAAATGTTCACGATTTCCACCGTAAATACGTAGCTTAGAAAATGTTAGGTAACCATGTCGTCGTTACATTTCTGTTGACATACTTGTGTGTGTTCATTTCATTCATCCTTAGGGGTGAGATGATTAAGAAAGCAGGTAGGAAACATACATATTCCCAAGGGGTGCACAATATGGCGGGAAATTGCTTTTTCTTAGAGAATTCAATGCATTTTCGGTAATAATGTTGAAGAAATTGGAGGTTGTTCTTGTTGTATACTGCGTAGTGATAGCTAATATGGTTATCCCTAAGTCAGATATTTCTTATTTTGTTCCGGTTTTTCATTGTTACCTCACCGGGAAATTGGAAAAAGTTGTCGTACAGCAAGACATCAGTCTTCTGCAATATGTTTAAACAACAGCTGGCTAGTTTTATTATTTATTATTTACTACCTGAAATACTTTCGCAGATTCCCTCTCGATTCTTATAATGGTCACTATTCTTGGCTACAACCGATTGTTTAAAAAATAAACTCTGAATGTAAAAAATACATATGTATATTTGACTGATTGCTTGGAGTTCATTTTATTTATGAGAGATCAATCGTTTTTTGGAAAACCGAGTAACTTTTCAAGTAGGTCTCGGCAGTTTTTTACTCCCCACTAGGGTATTATGTCTTCGTGATTTTTTTTGTTACACCAAAAAGGAACCGAGATAGACACATCTTTTATTGTACAGATCGGCTTAGAATCACTTTCTGAGTTGATTTAGTAATATCCGTCTGTCTGGCCATCCATTCTTGTAATCAAAGAATAGGTCGCAATTATTGACGGATCCTAACAAAAATTGGAGCAAGTAAGTTTTGCTGCCCAAAGACGAACGCTATTTAATTTGAAGCAAATCGGATCAGATTTGGATATAGCCCGCATATAAATGTCACTCTCTTTTTATCTATTTGCTTCAAATTTCGCACAACACCTTATATTTCAACTAGAGACGTCTATGGTGAAATTGAGTCAGTTCGGTTCAGATTCCGATATTGGCACCATATAAATGTCGCTTCCGATTTCCGCTAAGAAATTTAGGTGGACATTTTTCGTGTTTTCAGATGAAGCTCATTTTCATTTGGCTATGTCAATAAGCAAAATTGCTGCAAATGGGTTTAGGGAACCCACATGTGATTCTTGAGAAGCCAATGCGTCCACAACGAGTTACTGTTTGGTGTGGATTTTGGGCTGGCGGCATCGTTGGGCCATGTACTGAAAAATTGGGTTGATCGGATGAGGTACTGCCGAGCCAGTCGAGGTGGTCATATGAATGATATTGTGTTCAATTGTTAAATGACAAAGTTCAACCTTTCCAATAAAACCAGAAATTTGAAAAAATAATCAGAACTTTTTTATAGCCGATTACAATTTAAAATTTTAAGTGGCCCACCGTGTGAAAAATGTCGGCTTAAATCACGAAAACGACAAAGACCTTTTTGTTTTGGAAAGAAGAAACTAAGTACAATTTCCTGTGGCGACCCATATATCCCGAGTAATGGGTCACGAAACTTTGGAAGCATATTTACTGATGTCCCGATTTGCATGAAATTAGTTTTGTCGGAAAGGCAAAAAAAAATCTATCTAATATCAAAAATCAAATAAATATTTGCTTTTTACCGTGGCACACATTTCCCGAGTTAAGTGGATGAAATTTATACGTTTTATTGGAAAGAGATTTTAATTTTAAGGAATTAATATTAAATATATTTTTACTGTGTCCTAATTCAATGTTACGGGCTCCGAAAATTATTATATGTAAGTAGTGATATCTTCTTTATTTTGTATCCTGTAATTGAAATATCTTTCAAAACAATAGATACCAATGAATTGAAATAGATAACTCTATTTATCCAATGAATTTTAAATGCCAATAAAGTTAACAATTTTCCCCATCGCTATTTCTTAACAATATCATTCCAAATTTAACCTTAAGCTGAGGGAGTGGTAATAAATTGTACCCCATCTTGGCAATTTTTCAATTACTCTCTTCTGTCTCCCTCTAGAAATTTAATACTCTTGTTATCTTATATCATTATTAACCAGCAACAAATAAGTACAAAAAATGTTTCTCTTTTATTTTTTTTTTTGAGAAAGACTATGTCCAAAATTCCCACCTCCAGCAAAAACTCCCATTACCAAGTAAGATTGGGGGTAAGCCAAACTAAAATGAACTCATCACTTATCACTCGAATTACCCTTCGAATTACTTTTATATGGGGATGCCATTGGGGAAAAGACTTTCTCGCAGCCATACCAAGTATCTAAATAATAATTACTTACATCCGAGATTACATAATAGTAAAAATATAAATATGACGATTTCAGGTGCCCAATGTACTCCACTCATAATTTCAATGTGCTCTCCGTCACTTGGATTATTTCGAGGAATAAAACGAAGCATTACTAATAGCTTATAAAGGGTGATTCATCGAGAGGTTTGATTTATAAGGTAAAATAAAACACATAAATTTGAAAGTGAACTTAAAATTTTTATTATCGATTAAAAGAACAATTTATGGCATTTACTGTTTGAAAATGATTTTATGTATGTAAATGTTGGCCGCCACTACGTCTGAGGTTGTCCATTCGGAGCATAGCGTCTGGAGAGTTCATTCACTGAAAATAATATGCAAATCTTCAATTATTGCACATGTTGAATTTTGTAAGCTTTAAGGCAGAGATCCTTACGTAAAAAACGTCAAGATGTCGATAACGACAAGCCAACGTCTAGGACATGTTGTGCATATGAATGATTATGCTACAGCGCGAAAGGCATTCAATGACGAGGAAGAATCATGGTGCTGCAGATATGCTTACTTTGAAATATATATACAATCGTTTTCTTGGAAAAAATATCGCCTTAATGGCAATGTCCTCTGCTTTTTGACAATACTGCTTCTTTACTATTGTCAATGAAATTGGTAATCAACTTGAACTGCAATCGTATATTATGGCATGCTTTACAGATCTACATGAGCACTATATGTATACACTCACCACTCTATTAAAAACACACACTATAAATATAACAATTGTGGTCTACCGCCTGTGTTCTTTTTTAAATGCAGAATTATTTTTTTTAATTACAATCATTTTTTGTGCGAGTGGATGTCAGCATTAACAAATACGCGAACGGACGATTGACGGCAAGAAGGAGTACTCGTCATGACTGGTCAACAGAGTGTCACTAGGACGTATGTGGCTATACAACGTAGTCCCAGCGAAGTGATGGTCGAAACTGTTGTAAACATAATTTTAATTTATTTGTTCTTATTGTTCCTTATTGCCGCTGGTTTATTTGTGATATTTTTTTGCTATTTGAAATTTTGTAAATCTTAAATAAATCAAATTCTATATTTAAGAAGAGCAAAAATGTTAATTGGACTCCTACAAAGAAGGGATAATATTGTAAAACAATCGTCCTAACAGTAGTAGAAGATTTCTTACGTTCGGGGCAATCAAAGAGAATCAATCATCCTAATGTATGTATCCAAAGCATACGATAGGCGTGTCAGCAAAATAAAACAAAAATATTAGTGTTACATTCATTCATAAAGACTAATCGTAAACTTGTTAGCTAAAAATCAGTTTTAATACGATAACTCCGAAAGTCATAACGCCCAATGCATGACCCGTCGTAAAGACCAAATTTGCCGACATATTGAACGAAATCAAAAAAACAACGAATGCTAAATAAAGGGTGTCCCAAGAAGAGCGCAATTTTTTAATTTTAAATAAAACACAGATATTTAAGAAATAATCGTGAATTATATCGTAAAGTAGACAGAATGAGGTTATGTATGGAACAATATATCGTGCAGATGGCCGCCGCGGCTTTGCTGGCATGCACGCGATCTTTTAATGAAATTTTCAATGACCGTTTTGCATGAATGCTGCGGTATTTCATTAATGCAGCGTCCAATTTCGTCTTTTAAGGCTTGAGTCGTCGTCGGCTTATTCGCGTAAACCATCGACTTCAAAAAACCCCAAAGAAAAAAATCTAATGGTGTTAAATCGCACGATCTAGGCGGCCAATTCTGATCTCCAAAACGCGAAATAACACGACCGGGAAATGACTGATGCAGCAATTGAATTGTTTCTCTGGCTGTATGACATGTGGCGCCGTCTTGTTGGAACCACATGCCCTCCACATTCATTTCTTCAATTCTAGGCAAGAAAAAACTGGTTATCATTTCACGATACCGAACACCATTGACTGTTTGCGCTTGACCTGCCTCATTTTCATAAAAAAAGGTCCAATGATTCCTCCAGCCCAAAAACCACACCACACAGTGACACGTTGAGGATGCATTTGCTTCTCGTGAATCACTCGAGGATTTTCCGCACCCCAAATGCGACAATTCTGCCTATTGACGAAGCCATCAAGATGAAAATGGGCCTCGCCACTGAAGATGATTTTATCGGCAAAATCAGCATTTTCATGTTGTCTCTCCAATACCCAATTAACGAACTCCCTTCGCTGTCCATGGTCAGTTGGCTTCAGTTCCTGAGTCAATTGAACTTTGTATGCATGAAGATGCAAATCTTTCGTAAAAATTCGCTGCAAAGTGGATTTGGAGACACCAATTTGCTGAGCTCGGTGTCGAATTGAGGTGGATGGAGTTTGAGCGATCGACCTGGTCGATGGCGCGTTGTTGTCTTTACATCACTAACAGACCCAGTTTCGGCAAATTTATCCATTAATCTCTTTACAGTTGACTCTTTTGGAGCATTATTGTGACCCCAAATTGATCGCAATTTGCGAACTGTAGCCGCAAAACTCTCACCATTTTGGTAAAACAATTTCACAATGAGAGTGCGTTGTTCATTCGTGTAGCGCTCCATTTTTACTATCCTCGTACCTTCTACTAACAAACAATAACAATTGTTCAAATGTCATACAATCACACTTCGAATGTTGCCAGATTTAAAAATTGCGTTCTTCTTGGGACACCCGGCTGCTAATTTATAATATTTAACTGACCGTACCTGCTTATGTCCATTTCTAAAAACAAACGTTTTTTCATTGATTTCGTATATATATTGCCAGTGATTTCAATTTAACTTAAAGATAAATAAACACACAACAACTGGGCATTAGGCGTCATTGTTCGGAATATAGTTGTCGGAATCGGAATTAAAATCCAAGTCGGAATAGCGAATTTATGGAATTGAGAACCATTTCTGATATGAATTGGTGTCATGATTATCTGATAAGCCTTGGATTCGATTTTAAGAAACGCATATGTTTGTATTTCCGTAGATGAGGTTCCATGCAATTAATGTCATACCAGTATCCAAAATATCATCTCTGTATACATTAAAGTCTAGAGTTAAAAATAGACTCTGGCAGGTCATTCTCTGGCGTACCATGGAGTACCAAGCTTATTAATTCCAGTCTTACTACGAGTAGAATGATTTTGCAATTTATCGAAAGACATAATAATTCGCATAGAACCGAAAGGATTTTCCATATTCAGCTAAGCTAACAAATGTATTTCAAATACATACATTACTTTACAAATCTGTTAAACAATTTTGTACAATTTTTAAAATTCAATACTGAAAGGCCAGTATTTATGATTTTGACCTTTAACCAAATTGAAGGGCACCAATCGTTCACCGGTATGGAAGGTATCCATAACTGCAATATCTTCAGGTGATAATTTGAAATCGAAAATATTGAAATTTTCCTCAATACGTTTGGGATTGGACGACTTTGGAATCGGTATAGTGCCAATATCAACCTGAAAATATTAAAATTAATGACATCGAACTAGGAGAATGCATCAATAAATACCCACCAAAAAACGTAAGATAATTTGTGCCGGTGTCTTCTTGTATTTATCGGCTAAAGCCTTAGTTTTCTCCGAAAAGTAAAATTCTGGCTTATTCTCAGCGGGTTTGGGACGGCCCAGAGGTGAATAGGCAGTGAGTGTGAGTCCACGTTCTTTGCAGAACTGAGTCAATTTACGTTGATTCAAAGCGGGCGAACACTCGACTTGATTGGTCACCGGTTTAATTTCACAATTATCGAGGACACGTTGCAATTGTTCGCTGTTAAAATTGGAAACACCAATGCTGCGCACTAAGCCAAGTTTCACCAACTTCTCCATGGCTTTGTAAGTATCCAAATAATCTACATCACTAAAAGAAAACAAATACTTTTCAAGTCATTCCAGCATTTACATCTATGTAGTTCCGACTGCAAACCGAAATCCACTTTTTCACACAAATTGTAGTTAAAGTCTTATAAAAATGGATTTCGGTTTGCAGTCATATTCTACACGAAAGCATCTTGTGCACCTTAGTTGTAAGACGTCATCATCATTTTTGGGCAATAGAGTCTCCTCATTCACAAACTTATAGCCCACTGGCAAGTGCATCAGATACAAGTCTATGTAATCCAAACCGAGTAATTGCAGCTGTTTCCGGCAAGCACCCTCTACACGTTCGGGTTCATGGTGTATGTTCCAGAGCTAAGGAAAGTGAGTTCATTTAAAGATTTTTGATACAAGTAGTTACTTGTGAGCTCTCTTACTTTTGTCACCAGGAAGATATCTTCTCTCTTAACAACACCTTCAGAAATTTTGTCCTTAATGGCTTTGCCGATTTCAGCCTCGTTTTGATAGAAATAAGCGGTATCTATATGACGATAACCAATGTCAATGGCATGCTTAACAGCGATCTCTCCTTCATTGTTTTTGGACTGAAAGTTAGAAAGGATAATGTCATTAAACCGAATTTTGTTTTCAGAGAATAAGACATTTTCTACCACAAGGACATAGGTTTAAGGTATAAGTGTGGGTGCACGTAATCCATAGTAAAGATTGAGGATTTTAGAGAATAAGCTTAATTCTAAAGTTGAAGACGTAAAATAGAAGTATTTTATATCTTTGGAAAGGAAATTAACCCTGGAACGAAATTTGCGCTTCAGCGAACGTGCGATAAACATAAAACTCAAATCTTTGTTAATCGACATATTGGAATGAAATGACGTATTAGGATTGTTTTGTATTATTCACAAATTATTGTCATACACGTTTTTATTAATAAATTAATTCTTATTATCTAAAATGTATCTTATAGATCAGTCTTCGGCAAAGGGCCAATACTTATGGAAATTAGCCATTTCATTGCGCCATAAACGCAGATTGGTATTGAAAGAATTCATTATGGAAATCTCTTCTTGTGTTAGGTGAAAATCGAAAATATTCAAGTTTTCCATCAGTCGCTCAGGTCGGGCAGATTTCGGTATGGGGGCTGTTCCAATATCGATCTGTAGAATAGAATTGACAATTAAAATCTAATCAAACAAAAATAATCACACACAAAAAGATGCTTACCAAAAATCTTAAAACAATTTGGGCCTTAGTCTTTTGATATTTTTCAGCAATTTTCTGTATCTCATCCGTTCCATAAAATGCTGGCAAAGGTTTCGTGGGCTTCGGTCTGGCCAAGGGAGAGTATGACGTGACAATAATATTGTGTTGCCGACAAAATTCTCTTAGTTTCGCTTGACTCAAGCCCGGGTGACATTCTACTTGATTGGTAACGGGCTTTATGGTACAATTATCCAAAATTCTTTGTATTTGTGATATATTGAAGTTAGACAAGCCAAGACTGCGCACCCAGCCCAATCCAACTAAAACTTCCATAGCTTTATAGGTCTCCACAAAATCGATATCACTTATGTTTACAACACAAATATAAAAAAGTATGAAGTCAACTTGTTAAGAACATATTTATTTTACAATCATTAATAACCACTTAACTCACTTTGTTTGCAATTTGTCATCTTCGTGAGGCATTAGAGCTTCATCGTTAACATATTTGTAGCCAATTGGAGAATGCATCAAATACAGGTCGATATAATCGACCTGCAGTGCTTCCATCTGTTTTTCACACGCATTTTTCACCATATGAGGCTCATGATGAATATTCCACAGTTTTGTTGCCAAAAATATATCTTGGCGTTTTATTTGAAGCAGGTCGATTTGCTCCTTTAGAATACGCCCAATTATGGCTTCATTGCGATACAAATAGGCTGTATCGATATGACGATAGCCAATTTTTAACGCTTCGCGAACTGCATTTTCACATTTGGCCTTTTTCAACTTTAAATGATATAATTAATATGTTAAATATATCGTATCGAGTGTCAAGTTTTTTGGTATAAAAGGAAAACATATCTTAAAAATTCCTTTAGTTGGGGCTATATCAAATCATTGACATATTTGCTTCAAATTCATCAGTGTACGCGTATGCCAATTATTGTTGCGATCTGTACTATGACTAGAAAAACTGATGGAGAGACGGGCGGATGGACGTACATAGCTAAATCGGTCCAGAATGAGATCCTAAGCCGAGCGATATTATAACAAATATGGGTATTATTAGAACGCTTATGGCAACGGTGCTTATGGCACTAGAAAAAGTCTGCGTACACTAATATTTTTTGTAAAATTTCAACTTTATAAGCTTGGAAATTGATACCTTTCAGCAATTTCCACCAATAAAAGTGATACTAGGAAAGTTATATTCGGATTTTTAATTCAAAGTTATCAAGAATTTGGTTTCATTACATAAAACTAAGGCATAAGATAAAGTCTGCGTACAGCAACTAAAATATCTTATAAATAGTATAAAAAATGTGGTGTTTTTTTTAGTAATTTGTCGGGTAGCCTCTTCTTTTCAGCACCCCCAGTTGTCTTTTGGGCATGGAATCCACCAACTTAGTGGTCACCTCAGCAGTTATATTATCCCATTCTTCATTTAATACGCCCTTCAGCTTTGCTTTTGATGTAATGTCTTCATGCTGGCGGAGACGCCTTTCCAAAGAGTGCCAGACGTGCTCTATGGGGTTCAATGCTCTATGGGACTTGACAACGTAGGCTGTGTTTATCACGATGAAATAAAAATCCACTTCCAAGACCCAATTTCGCATTTCGCTCTGTTTCACATTACTTTTGAGAATGTTCAAATAATCGACAGCATTCATTGCAGATTCAACAAATTCCATTTGACCCACGCCACTAGCTGACATACATCATTTCTCCACCACCACCGTGTTTTGCGGTTGGTGCTAAGTTCTCTTTATTCATAGCAGTAGACTTTTTTCTCCACAATGACTTCGCTCCACCATAACTCCTATTTCACGCAAGGATTTGCCTGTTCTCCATAATTGTACAATAATTATCCTTTCACTTGCATTTATATCTTTTCTTTTAGGAGGCATGTTGTAAACGTTAAACAAAACACTCAAATATGATTTAGCTCATTATACTTGAAGTGATATGTGATTGGAGTGAAAAAACCCAAGAAGAATTGTGTGATTCCCCGTTTTAAAGCATTTGTACGCAGAATTTTTCTTGCACCTCATTTTTCGGCAATGACACAAAGTTATCGATATATTTTAAATTAAAAAGCCGAATATAACTTCCCTGGTAAAATTTTTATTGGTGGGAAATGCAGAAAGGTGTCAATTAAAAAGATTATAAAAAACGTGAATATAAAATTCCAAGCTTAAAAAGTTGAAATTTTACTAAAAAATATTATAGTACGCAGACTTTTTCTAGGCAGTGTATATGTTTTTCGATCCGATAACCCATTGCCAGCGAAATTGATTATTTACGATTGTTTAGTCGTACTTTCTACAAAAGAGCTTATTATCCTGAAATAGTACCGATATGACGATAAGTATTAAGATCATGTGCGAAAATTTGAGCCCCTTTAGGGGTGGTTAACCTTTTAAAAATCTGAGATATTAGAAAACAAAGTGGTGCAAATGAAAAATTATTTAAAAAAATCGCAGCGTCTGGGTAGCCGGTTTTTGACAAATCTCAGAGGAAAAAATCTTTAACTACGACAGAAGGCCACTACGAAGAACTTTAGTCTGCGTAACCAGTTTTAGACATGTTTACACATAAACTACAATATGGCTCTTTAAGACTGGATAAGCTGCGATAACAAAATTCTAAATAAAAGTTAAAATTTCACTCAAAATAAAAAATTATTTTTTAAAATTGTCGCCAAAAACAATATCAATGTGTGTGTGAAAACAAATTTTGAAAAAGCAATTTTGTGTTAAATTTTTTTGAGTTAGTCTGGATAATTAATTATATGATGCATATAAAGGCTAAGTCCAATAAAGTCGACACAAAATATTTTTTTAATATTTCTTTTGATACATATATTTATATTGTAGTTGGCGAAAATGTGAAAAAAATAATTTTTTATTTTGAACGAAAAATTAAATTTTTATTAACGTTTTTGTTATCCTTAAAGAAAAACAGCCCTAATACATCTTAATGTGTAAACACGCCTTGAGAAAAAATTTAATTGGCTGAAAATGGGTTATCGGATCGAAAAAACATATATATATCGTCTTAAAGGAATTACGATACGTTTTCTAATGATACTCGATCCGATGAAAAACCTGGAAGATATCAACAACACATTGCGGCCCCGTAACTCGGAATACTTTTTCTATCTCTTTTGCTAAATTTTTTCAAAATTCGATTTATTTTAAACTTTAACGTCCGATAACTCAGCAAGATATCGATAACATAACATTTCGAGGTGCTCTATCCCAATTGAATAAAATGCAGCGCCAAAAATCAAAAGCGTTGGCAGTTTCGATTTGGTGCACATCGGTCTAGAATTTCGTCGATTTTTTAAAACAGTAAGTCCCCTTTTCCACAGGCAAATTCTGAGTTTGTAGGCGAGAGGGGTGCGAGGAAGAGAAACAAAACTTTGCCTGTTCAGAATTTGCGGTACACGCAAATTCTGCTTTGCTCTGTTCGTTGAAAACAATTTTGTTGACATTTCCTTTTTAACCTATTCGTTTTACTGACACACAGCCGGCTTTTGTTTACAAACCTGTTGCTTTAATTTGTGCAAGTGAAATTTAATTTTTATTTTTATGTATATGTATATTTTAAATTATTATTATATTATTATATATTATTATTATTATATTTTTTATTTTAAATTATGTATACACTTCTTCGAAAAATTCTTTAAAATGTAAACACTTTTGACGTTTCTTTCTTTCTTTTGTATTTTGATTCGCAAATTTGGCAAAGAAAAATTTGCTAGTGGAAAAGCAAGCGAAAATTTCAAGAGAAAACAAAAAATTTGCCAAATAAAAATTTGCCTGTGGAAAAGGGGACTAACCGTTTATCCGCGTAAACTTTTCGACGACAACAAAATAAGCTAATTTTTCCATTGTCAATTTTGAAGAAACTCGCCCTAATGTACATATGCAGTTCTTATACACATGCGAAATAAATGTCAGCTCTTGCTGTTCTTGTTTCAGGTTTGCTCTTGCACCGCAAAAGCTCGGAGAGAATTTTAAACAAAAAAAAAGCCGGTTTGACATACTCTCTCTCCTTGTGTCATTATCTTTCACACGTTGAACAAAACAACAACTACTTATCAATCTTCTAAAGCAAGGCAGTCTAGTATATTTTTATAACTATTATAAATTCCTCATAAAAACCACAATCTTGGACAACAAAATCCCATCAAATTCACCAAGATATCACATCCATTCATAGTTACATACATATATTCATAACATTTGGCCACTCACCTCATAGGTTCCCAAGCCCAGAACAGGCATTTCGTAACCATTGTTTAGCTTCACAGTCGGTGCAAATATTGGAGCCATTTTGCTGCAAATGTTCTTTGACAAATTCCGTTTTGTTGAATAAACGTGGAAAGGATGACCGCCGCTTTTTAAATTTTTCTTCGATGAACTCGTAGAAAACTCCAGAAATTTTGCAAACGTCGCCGCCGAACGTACCTCTTCAACAGATAAAAATAAACAAATTATACTCGTCCATAGTTTGCTTTTGTTGCAATAAAAGCTTTTTCAAAGAGAGCACTAGACTCAGAAGTGATAGCAAACAAAATGAGATAACTTACCAGCGTACTGAGGTAATGCACTTTTTATCAAATTAATTTCGTTGTTTACGTTGAATTGTTTGACGTTGTTCTGGAATACTTCAAATTGTTGTGATTTAATAGACAGCCAGAGGTGTGGACGGGATTTGCCAATGCAATGCATGTTGCCAGAGAACGTCTAATAGCGAAGAATGTTTGGCATAGAATTGATAAGGCATCACACGAAAAAGCTTTATTCTCGTCGACGACGACACCCTACATCCTGCAGCTAACATATCAAACATGGTGTAACAAAAGGGTAATAATTCAATTTGACATTTAGATTTTTGGTAGTACAAGTAAAACCAAGGCGTATTTATAAAGGTGATAGCAGGAGCCCAAGGCGTATTTATACAGGTGATAGCACTAGAACAACAACAAATTCGGCAACAACAAAATACAAGTAATTTTTTGAATGGTGAGCCATACTGTCAAAGCAAAATATATGGGATTTGACAGTTTCGGTTACTTTTGAATGAAAAAAATTTCAGTCAGCTGGGCTCACCTTTATAAATACGCCTTGCATTCTACTTTTATTATTTTTTTGACGATTTGAAGTTGTTTGTTTGCTTTTACTTCAAAGAACGCAATTTTTGATTTTAATATTTATTCAGTTTTTAATTATATTTGACGTCTGTTTGTATATAAACAATAAATGTATATAAATATATAAATCTAATAATCAATCAATAATTGGCAAACGCACTAAAAAGGAACGCAAACATTCTAAGATGAGCAAAAAGAACAATCGAAAAAGTACAACCCGCAACGGCAACAGCTCAACGCAAGAACATTCCAAAATGGCTGACTCGCCGGAAACGCAAACGAATACCAGTCTTAATTCGTACGATGAACCATCAATCTATGTCTCAGATGCTTCGACAGTGGATGCAGAATCCGATGAACCATATACTTATTTGGAAAACTTAAATTCGGGTAATTTAATGAAATTCAGTCAGTGACATGTGGTGACAAAAAAGAATGGTGGTATACGTATTACGGGGAACTATAAGCCAACCGTAAACCCACAAATGGTGATAGACGATTATCCCATTCCAAGAGCTGAGGACATCTTCAATAGAATGAAAGGCGCAACGGTTTTTGCTCATTTGGACATCACAGATGCTTATTCACACTTGGTTCTCGACAATGAGAACCAAAACGGCAACAGCAACAGCACAACGCAAAAACATTCCAAAATGGCTGACTCGCCGGAAACGCAAACGAATACCAGTCTTAATTCGTACGATGGGCCATCAATCTATGTCTCAGACCCTTCGACAGTGGATGCAGAATCCGATGAACCATATACTTATTTGGAAAACTTAAATTCGGGTAATTTAATGAAATTCAGTCAGACATCGGGTTTCATGCAACTGATGGAAGAGCAAATCACCAAAGCGAATTTGAATTCCAAACCGGTTTGTGAGGAGCACGACAAGGGCGATTATGATTTTAAGATTCAAGTCAACTGTTGTTCTGTTCTCCAAGGAAACCCAAAGACTCTATGTGAAGACCAACGAAAATGTCTACATCGACTGTTCGTATAAATTCAAGATGCCCATACAGCCGCTGAGTGTGCGAGTGTTTGCTGTCTACTCCAAAGACACAAGTGATCCCGTACGTAGATGCCAGAATCACATAAGCAAAGATTTGGAACGCGATGATATAGTGCGTAATAGTCTTGTACGTTGTGAAAATCCCGATGCTATGTACAACGGCACTGATGACGGCAAGACCCTCAGAGATCGCTATTCGGTATTGGTTCCTTTGAATAGCACCGTCAAGACGAGTGACAATAGCAACCACTTGAAGCAACAGTTGATTATCAATTTCACTTGTAATAACTCGTGCATGAATCGTAAACAAAGCTCGGCTGTATTCCTACTGGAGACCAATAGTGGCGACATCTTAGCACAACGTGTATTGTCTGTCGATATATAATATATCAACGTGTCCCAAACGTGACAAGCGATTGTACGAAGGACCGACGGGAAGTCACAGCAAACGTCGCACTCTTGTGGAGCCGGATTTCTGTCCAAGCGAACCAAAAATGGCCAAATATGATGACTCTTGCATTAAGGACGAGTTCAGTCGCAGCAGTTATGATGATCCGAGCGACGATGATGGTAGTGGTCATGCTAATGGTGATTGCAGTGGTGTTGGCGACAATTTCGATGTTGCCGTGGAAAAGGATACGGTTTGTTTTGTATTGACGGCAAAATATAAAACACGTTCACAAATGTTGCAGGTTCTGCGAGTAATGTACAGCAACGCCATAACCAGTGAGGTGTTCTACAGGGCAACGGTGAATGGCAGAAAGAAGACGCGTGATAGTGAATATTTAAGAAGATGTTATGAAAAAGCTTTACGTTTGAAGGGACGACAGAGCCACGTCGATTGTGTTAGTTTTAGAGGTTTCTAGAATACTAATTTATTGAGGAAAAACATATTGACAAGAAAAGAAAACAAAATACTATTCTAACTACGATTTCATATTTATATACAACATACAGTAGTAATTCAAACAGAGTTATTTCAACAGATTGGCCATGACTTTTGTATTAATTGTATTTGTTTAAGAAAAGAAAACAAAATACTATGCTAACTACGATTTCATATTTATATACAACATACAGTAGTAATTCAAACAGAGTTATTTCAACAGATTGGACATGACTTTTGTATTAATTGTATTTGTTTAAGTTGTTCTTTTAAGTTTTTTTGTTTAGTACTTATCAACATACTATGTCATGTCATCATAATCTTTACTATTACTTTTTATTTAATAGTAAATTATTATCAATATTAGCGCATCACTTTAGGTCCCATTTCGTTTAGATTTTTATCGCTTTCGACCGACCAAACTTCCGGTTTTAGTCTAAACTACGCTCGTGCTTGTTGAAAGAAGGTATCATTCCTTGTTTGTGTTTAAAATGAATTGTTATTCTGTCACCTGCCAAATTTGTTTCAAATGAATGAACGAATGTTTGTGCATTTCTGAGTTGCCTTTCCTTATCTATTTCCAGGAACAAAGGATGTACACAATGGATCCAAAAGGGTCTCCGGATTTTCAGAATGCAGGTGAATTATCGTCCTTATAACCTAACTTAACCTAACCTAACCAAGAATGAATAGAGAGGCTTGGATTGGTCACTTTTGATTAGATTAGACTGAAGCCACTTTCTACTCATTATAAAACTAGTCAGGTCTTATAGATCCCAAAGATAATGATTTCCCAGCAACTTAAGTATGTGGCATTGCACATTCAACAAGAGTCCGCAGTGTTGTAATGCATTTACTTATTTTGCAACGTGATAACTCCTACTGTGATTCTCAAACATCTTCTGTCCACTCATAGAAGATCTTGGCCATAGTGCCCTGGACATGCTACAAATTGCTCTGACACTGTATAGCTCTGTTCGAGAGACTCCATATTGATGACAGTTGCTTGTGTTATTGTTGACATGCCGCTTGAGGTAATACTGGACGTGGCACTTGAGTTTGTGTTAATACTCTTGATATTACTGGCACTCGACAACTGGCTGGTGGCCGTATCTTTACCCACAATGACACCAGCACCACCAGCCGCAACACCCACGGTGTGCAGGACACCGCCAGGATTGCCTGTATTAACGCTGGACTATAATCCGTCCCATAGTCCATATTACTCTTGAACCGGATGATATATGTGAGATGTTGATTTCCTCGACCTGTTGGCCCATAAAAGGACTACAATGTTTCAAAGGGTAACAGTTTCAAACAAATATATTTAATCCTTATTCGCCCCCTACGATACCGATTCGCACCCTACGATACCGATAATGTGAAATTAAAGAGGAGAATGTATGTTAAATATAATTTAAATTTTATGCTTCTTTTTGTATTAGTTTGGCTTTAACAATCATTTCAATTTTTTTTTCCATAAAAAGTAAAATATGAATAAACTAAGGGGAAAGGCTTAAAATGGCTGTTCATTTTAAAATAATACAGATCGAAACATGCCATTTGGAGTATTTTTAACAGATATTCTCCTTTTTAATTTGAATATCACATCGGTGTGAATAAGTATTTAAAACTTTCTTTGAAAATTTAAACTCTGTAGTCCTATTACCCTTTCAGACCCGATTTTTTTCTGTGATAAATACAGAAAATTGAAATTGAGTTGGTCTAAAAATTATTTCTAATGAGTTTTGGTGTTTCTAATTTATACAGGCGTTTCTAGTGTTTCTAATATACATGAGCAATAGGTCGTTTACTAAAATCATTATCCTGCATGACATCAGTGCACAACATTCTAAAATTAGCCACAGGTTTCGATGAAATCGGCGTTTGAATTGTTGGCCGCGAAAACGACTTCTGTTTTGGTCACGGTTTCTCAAATTATCTAGAAAACGAAAAATTACCCAAAATCGGCATTGCACCAATTATACAGTTAATTAAGAGCTATCAGTTAAGCATATGGTCAAAATAAAAATCCGTTTTATTTTCACCTTTTTGTGACTTTAAATGTGTACGACGGTCACGTTCGACATCATGGAAATGCCCATATCTTTCTTAGTTACCGACAACTGCCTTAGTTATCGATTTTGGACTTTCGGTTAAAATTATGTATATTTTTATTTAAAGCTAAATTACATCTATACATACAAAGGAATTAATAATAAAAATAATTATTACATGCACTTCAAAGAAAACTAAAAAGGAGCTAAAAAATAGCAAAAATTATTCAAAAAATCTTCCACTTCAATCGGTAAACCAGTGCATTGTGGAGGAGTCGAATTATTATTTGGTAAAAGGTCCATTGCCTCCAAAAATCTTACCACTTGTTCATTTGTTTGTGTTAAATAGTTAAACGATTCAATATTACAAATGGTTTAAAGTGGACATAGAAGATGGTGCGACTTTGGTTTTTATTCGTAACTAAGAAAAGAGAAAATCAAAAGTAAATATTATGAACATTTGTATTTGATTGATAGGGTTTGTTATGATCTTTTTAATAATAATAATAATGATTCAGCCATTTTCATTATTTTTCCACATATTGTCGCCCATAATACATATAAAATTCACCAATAACGATGTTATTCCAATTGCATGGACATTCTGAATACTGAATTGTGATTTCAAACATTGTACAATATTTCGATAACTACGGCAGTTAACGAACAATTTGACTAATTCAAACGAGCTAAAAATAATCAAATACTGATTACAGATCAACGTAAAACAGGTGAGTTGTAGTCCCGGTATTTTGTTGAAAAGTCGCAGCGAAGCTTCCATTTGTTAATAAAATAAAATATAGATATTCTGACTGGGTTCGGTAGAAAAAAATTAAGTTTTGGTGTGTCCGAAATTTTTTCTGTTGATAAAAGTCTACTTCTTACCCAACACAGGGCCGAGCGCAGGGGAGGGGTTTTGGGGGTTCAAACATACACTTTTTTTAAAACCTTCTAGATTTTCTGAAGCAATAAAATATATAATTTTTAAGTTCTTTTTAAAATAACTCGCCTGAAAAGGTAATTTTGCAGTGGACACTTTCTTGAATTTCGGACAAAGGTTATGAAAAATACAAACAAACTAAACGAATTGTGCCACTTTCGCCAATGGACACCAAATTGTTCGGAAAACTTTAATTTTAATTAACCTATATCACTTATTGACATTTGACTAGAGCAATATCTTATGAACTTTAAACAGTTTAAATTTAAATTGGCAATTTAATAACAAAATCTTTTAGTAATTTTAAAAAAGTGTAGATAAGAATCACTATGATATCATATTGAAATCTAAAAACATTCTTAATAATAGCAAATTATTTGCTTGATGCTAACCCGTAGCTTAATCATGAGTGCCAAACTTTGGACAAATTTGTAGTATATCTAATTGGAATGAAATCACTGAAAAGTAATTTACCTCTAAATTAATAATCATGTAAAAATCTATTGGCGGGGCGAAATTCTTCGATTCTGCGAAAAAGTATTGGAGTAATCTAAGAATTTTTTATGTAGACATTTTTACTTGTACAAAAGAAAGCATTACAATACTTTAATTATTAATTAATTCAAACAAATGATATACCCCTCTCTGAGTATAGAAATCGGATGGGACATTTACATAAGGGCTATATCAAAACATTGACCCACATATTCCACTTTCACAACAGATGTTCACAGGTCGAATATAATATGGTGTGGATATTCGTATATTCCGTTTGCAATACGTGGTTTGTAGAGCGCTAAGATGTAACATTTGCGATGCGACATTTTTATGGAGCTGTATCTAAATCTGAACCTATTTTTATCACAGATGCAACAACAACGGTTTCTGTTACTTCCAAATGTTTTGGGAGTTTGTAATGATAATACAAATCCATTTGGACAAACGAAGAAAACTGCTTGATATATCTATATATATAAAAGAGTTGCGTGATTGAGTGACTGACTGATTGATCACTCCCCAGACCAAACGGCTAGAGCTAGAATCATGAAATTTGGTGTGTACATTTCTCTTACAGTGTAGAGGTGTGATAAGACGGGATTTTTCGAAATTCGTACTTTTAAGGGGTAAAACGGGGTAAAAAGGGGAAAAAATGGTACCACCGCAATGACCAAACGGCTGGGCTTAGAATCCTGAAATTTGGTATGGGCGTTCCTCTTGCGGCATGAAGGCATCCCAAAAAGTTGATTTTGAAAAAATCGTACTTTTCGGGGTAAAATGGGGCAAAAAGGGACAAAAATTGTACCAACAACATGGCTTACAGTGTAGCTAGAATTATGAAATTTGTTATGTACATTTATCTTACAGAGAAGAGATCAGATTTGAAGGGAGCTTTTCGTAATTCGTGCTTTTAAGGGTAAAATGGGTTAAAGAGGGATACAAATTGTACCACCGCAATGACCAAACGGCTGGGACTAGAATTTTGAAATTTGGTAAAAAATTCCTCTTATAGCTTCAACGCGCCCAAGATAATATGTTTTAAAATTCGTTCTTTTTGGGTGTGAAATCAGGTAAAAAGGAATAAAAATAGTGCCAATAAAATGGATGGAGCTGAAACATTAAAATTCGGCGTGTGAAGGAATTTTTTCGAAATTTGTACTTTTAAAAGGGAAAAGGGAATAAAAAAGGTACCAACAACACGGATGACGCTACAATAATGAAATTCTGTGAGTATATTCGTTTTACAGCGCAGATCACTAATAAGAAAGCATTTTTCGAAATTTGTACTTTTAAGGGATTAAATGGGATAAACGGGCATTACTTTTACAGCACGAATGCGACTAAGAAAATATTTTTCAAAAATCGTACTTTTTGTGAGTGAAATTGGGTAGAAAGGTATACAATATGGTACCCATCAAACAGACGGAACTGGAATCATAAAATTCGGCGTGTACATCCCTGAAAGTGCTTACAAATGAAAATTGAAAATTTTTCGAAATTCGTACTTTTATTCCTCTGAACTTGGAAAAAAAGCGAATAAAATGGATACTGCAATACAATTGGATTGAATCAAATGTTTACCTTAAAGGGGGAAGCGGATCAAAAGTGGTACAAATGGTACCAACCAAAATTGGGAATTAGGGATAAAGATAGTACCAACCAAAGTTTTCAGCTAGAATATGAAAAGAAATTCGGTATGGGCATTTCTCCGAGTACATAAATTAATTTTTCGAAATTTGTATGTTTAATTGCACAAGCGACACAGAAAGAGTTATGTGTGAACATTATACTCATTATCTCCAGCAAAATAAAAGATAGATACAAAATGTTTGTTCCATGTATATGTTCAGATTTCGCGCACCGGTATAGACGTTATGGTTTTAATTTTTACTTGGATAGGGACTACAAAGGGCCCGGGCATACATATTTTGTAGGTGTAAAGTGATTATAAACACATTTTAAAATCTCGAATTGCAACTAATTTCAACCATAGGTATGGAAGTTATATCAATTTTATTTTGGCCAAAGCTTATGTCAATTTGCGTGGAAATTATAGAAGTTATATTAGGTTTAATTTTACGTCCCTTCCAGAGTTATACAGCGAGCCAGACGGACGTGAAAGAGACTTGGGACATACCTATCTCTCCTTCAATGCGTTATACTTTTTTCTATCCCTATATGTAGTGAGGGTATAATTTTCACAGCTTAAGAAAGAAACGTGCAAATAATTTTCTACTTTATATGATTTTTTTGTAGAAAAATTGTTTCCATTTTGCGCCTATAAATTAAACTATTGACTACGTATAAATTGATTTTTTTATTTGTACAAGGTGTTTAAATCGTAGCGAAAAGTTTGTGTAAATATACCTCTGAATAAGTAGCGACTCTTCAAAAGTTGTGCGCGTTTACAAACGATTTACGCTGAAAGTGATATCCTTACACTAAGGCAATTTCAAAAAACAGTTTGAATACCGATACAAAATATTGTCAATATCATACTATTTTTCCGCGTACGAAGTAGCGGGTATTTGCTAGTGTAAACATATTTATCTTTGTTCATTTACAACAAGTGATGATGATGAAACTCAAAAACGAATGCATTTTTTCTCTGTGTGTAGGTCTCTATTTTAAAGTCTACTTTAAAGTTGCGAAACAATAAGAAATGAGTTTTAACTTACTGATATTTTTTGTCATATATAATATAATATATATAATATAATATTTATACACTCCACGAGAGTATTATGTCTTTGTGCATTTGTTTGTAACACCCAAAAGGAAGAGAGATAGACTCATTGTTAATTATACCGATCGACTTAGAATCACTTTTTGAATCGATTTAGCAATGTCCGTCTGTCTGTCTGTCCGTCCATCTATTCTTGTAATCACGATACAGGTCGCAATTGTAGACAGAACCAAATAAAACTTTGCACAACGAAGTTTTTTGGGATAAGAACGAACGGTATTTAATTTGAAGAAAATCGGTTCAGATTTATATATAGCTCCCATTAAAATTTCGCTCCCGATTTGACTCTTTTCGCTCTAGATACCACATATTTTAACAGATTTTCTTCAAAATTGGCAAAACATTTTATAGTTCAACTAGAAACATCTATGGTGAAAATAGGTCAGATGGGTTCAGATTTATATATAGCTCCCATACAAATTTCGCTTCCGATTTGACTTTTTCCGCTCTAGAAACCACATATTGTATCAGATTGCCTTCAGATTTGGCAAAAATTCTTATATTAAACTAGGAACACCTATGGTGAAAATATGTCAGATCGGTTCAGATTTATATATAGCTCCCATTAAAATTTCGCTCCCGATTTGACTTTTTCTGCTCTAAGAACCACATATTTTAACAGATCCTCTTAAAATTAGGCGAAATATTTTATATTTGTTTTATAAACAGCCATGGTGCAAATGGGTCAGATCGGTTCAGATTTATATATAGCTGCCACACAAATTTCACTACCGATTTCACTTTTTCCACTCTATAAACCACATATTTTAACAGATCTTTCAAAATATCTTATATTTCAACTAGAAACGCCCATGGTGAAAATTGGTCAGATCGGTTCAGATTTACATATAGCATAAAAATTTCGTTCCCGGATAGACTTTTTCCGCCCCAGAAACCACGAATTTTCACCGAATTTCTTCAAAGTGACGTTATATTTGAACTGGAAGAACTTATTGTGAAAGTTAGTCTCTTTATTCCATGTTTGGATATAGCCCCGATACAAATATTCTTTTCGATTTGACAAATTGGACCAGGTCATATTAGCCTATGATTAAGAAACATAGAAAAATTCTTCCTGTTTTCACTTTTTACGAGTTGAATTGTATTCGGATAGAAAGTGGAGCGTATCATATAGTCGGCCCCGCCCGACTTTAGTCTTTCCTTATTTTTCCTTTCCTTTATTTTTGTGTACATATCAAGGCGTATTTATGCAGGTGATAGCAGGAGCCCAGCTGACTGAAATTTTTTTCATTCAAAAGTAACCGAAACTGTCAAATCCCATATATTTTGCTTTGACAGTATGGCTCACCATTCAAAAAATTACTTGTAGTTTGTTGTTGCCGAATTTGTTTTTGCTCTGCTGATATCACCTGTATAAATACGCCTTGGTACATATGTAACAAGTATTATTGAAAAGAGAATCAACAAATTCAGTAACTTGGATCTACGTGGGAAGACGAAACTCTAAAATTTTATTTGGTTTATTATTTGTGTATGTATGTATGTATGTACTTGCAAGCAACTATTTGAAAAAAAGAAGTTCTACACTTAGAGAACAAGTCTCCTAATAAAAGCGATTGTCTGCTGCCTATCAGCAGACACTTTTCTGCTATTACAGCAGCTTTTTAGCATAACAACAGTTTTTCTGCAATCTTACATCAACATTCACACTGGTAAAAAGTTTGCAGTCTGCTAAAATTGGCTGCTGTTAATTAAAATATAAAAATTGATGTAAGCGATAGATAAGCGAGTTTAGCTCGAATTTTCTTTTATATTAGCTTCGGACAATATGGGTATCATTAAAAAGACAATCGCAATATCTTTCCGTGATAATAAATTATTTTATAATAACTTCAATTCAAAAAAGTTTTGTTAACATGCATATTTAAGAGGTCATATTCGTCTATACATTAGGCTGGGTCGCGGTCCATACAGTT
The DNA here is from genome assembly GCA_947397865.1 of Polietes domitor. Taxonomy (NCBI): domain Eukaryota; kingdom Metazoa; phylum Arthropoda; class Insecta; order Diptera; family Muscidae; genus Polietes; species Polietes domitor. The sequence continues at coordinate 106,337,630 of OX377621.1, read as the reverse complement.
TCCAGTCACTCCATGAAAATAAAGTTTGGATTGTTGGACGATGATTTGCCAAATATTCTGTTCCTAGATCAAGCCTAAACGCTCCTGTGTTATTTTTTTAAGTTGTATTTTTGTCCAAAATTTTTCTCCGAATTAATAGACCCTTGGAAACACTTTAAATATAAGTTTTGATTCTTGTCTTAGAGTAACTTATTGGTCGAAATGTTGGTACGTTTACAGTATTTTTTGTGGTTTTTCATAGTGACATCTAATAACTTTTTCGTATTTGGTGGTAGTATTTTATAAAAAATAGCTGCAGTCAAGGCCTTTCAAATGATGCATAAATGATGAACATCGGATGGAAATTGACGACGCAGCGCTCATTTTTGTAAAAAGAATTTGAAAATGTTGGCCCTGAAAATCCATATCCTGTATTAAATTATTTTACAAACATGAAGTTAATGGCGTAATTTTTCGTCCGATATTCCTTCTATTTATTTTTCATAACACCTCTTTAACCTTTTAAGCTGTCACCCTAAAAAACCACAAAAAAGCAATATATACGTCCAATAAAACGACGAATGAGTTATTCTAAGACAAGAAATTAGAGTTTTTATTTAAAGTGCTTCCAAGGGTCTATTAATTCAGAAAAAAATTGGACTATACTTCTCGAGAAAAATTGAACACTGATTGAAAATTGACTTAATAATTAATAGAATTTCCACCTGTTTCATTTTTTGTAAGACTAAATGAAAACCCCTCCCAGGGGAAAATCCTGCGCAAGGCCCTGACCCAACATACAGTTCTGAACAAGCCAATTAAAAGCTATCAAAGCTGCCTTTATTACGATTTCTTTAAAGCTTACGAAAATATCGCCATATTTTTGTATATACTCGTATAACAAATTGATTTGCTTAATATTCTATATTAAAAGGATAATGTATGCTCTTCTTGGCATGATCCATGGGTATCAAACGATCACCGGTATGGAAAGAGTCCAGAATCTTATGATCATCGGGAGAAAGCTTAAAATCGAAAATATTGAAATTCTCGATAATACGATTCTTAGTCACCGATTTGGGAATGGGAACGGTGCCGAGTTCAATCTGAAAAACAACAACCACAATTAGATTCGAAAACAAACTGACCTTCTTGATCAACACAACAAAACACACTTACCAAATATCTCAATACCACTTGTGCCGGAGATTTGTTATATTTATCGCCGATTTCTTTAACCTTCGCATCAAACAAATATACGGGTAACTTTTTGGCGGGCTCTGGACGACCCAGGGGGCAATAGGCCGTAACGACAATATCGTATTTCTTGCAGAGAGCAATCAAAGGTTTCTGATTCAAACCGGGATGGCATTCAATTTGATTGTGAATGGGCTTGATTTTACAATTGGCCATTAGGCGAGCCAATTGCTCCGAATTGAAATTCGACACGCCGATGTTCTTGACCAAACCCTTTTCCTGCAGTTTCTCCATGGCCTGCCAGGTGTCCAAGTAATCGACATCACTTTAAAGAAAGCCAAAGTGTTAATCATTAATTATCCCTGTGAAAAGAGACGAACATTAGCTCGTTCAACTATACCTTAATTCCACTTCCCCCTTGGCATTGGTGGGCATCATTACATCATCGCCGCGATGTATGTACGAGTAGGGCCAATGCATTAGATACAAATCTATGTAATCCAGGCCAAAGTTGGCTAAAGTTTTGCGGCAGGCGTATTCAACGCGTTCAGGTTCATGGAAGTGACACCATAACTGCGAAAAAGAAAAAGGACATAATTGGCCATACACACACAGACAACTCGTTCGTTCACACATTCTCATATTTCATGTGCAATTTGCTGAAAGCAACCAGGCAAGGCAGCAAAGTTTTAGCCACTTTCCTGTTCCTGTCCCCCCTCCCATGCATTCCTTGAGTTATAATTACCTTCGAAACGATGAACATATCCTCGCGTTTGATTACGCCCTCAGCGATTTTTTCCTGTACGGCTTTGCCCACCTCATGTTCGTTTTCGTAGAAGTATGCGGTGTCTATGTGACGGTATCCAGCATCAATTGCATCTCGAACAGCACGTTCGCAATCGCCACTCAATGACTGGGGATGGGGCGGCGGGGGTCAACCATCAGCATCACGCACCAATGTTAGAGAAATTCGCAAAAATTCCATGGCATATGAAAAGAAGAGGAAATAGAAGGACGATAAGGAGAATTGAATAAAGTTAAGTGAAATAAATGCTTAAATAAACTTTTCTAATGAATGTTGCATCCACGTACGTTTTAAAGTTATACACAGAAGCGGTTTCGCGGGAATAACAGACGGTGCACGGTGCGAGTTTCAATTCCAATGAGTTTCAAATGAAAGTGGACGTGATTAAGGAGTTGTTAAATTTCGCTGTTTAATTACAGCATTTATGCAGCGAAAGATTTCCCTATTTCGACTGATGTTAACATAAATGGAGGTTTTCTTAAACATGAAATAAACTAAATTGGACTTTGTTTCTTGTTAAAGCCGAATTACTCTCACGAGTACTTAAATTGTCATATTACATATTTTTCGATATGTAATCGTGGGCGTAAGTACCTATTCTTTAGCTTATTGGCATCCCTGCGAGTAGGTCCTTTCCCACAATGACGTCCCCATGTATTCTTTTAAATTTTTAATTAAATTTTATTTTTCTGTGAAGGTACCTTAAATATTTGTACACTTATTTTGGAAATATAAGTCCGATAACATCGGTTTTATACTAAAACCAGTAAGGAAGGCTAAAGTCGGGCGGGGCCGACTATATGATACACTCCACTTTCTATCAGAATACAATTCAATTCGGAAAAAAGTGAAAACGGGAAGAATTTTTGTATGTTTCCTAATCATAGGCTAATATGTCCTCGTTCAATTTGCCAAATCGAAAAGAATATTTGTATCACGGCTATATCCAAACATGGAATGAAGTGACCCATTTCACAATAGGTTCTTCCAGTTCTAAATTTTAAGTAATTCGATGAAAATACGTGGTTTCTGGGGCGGAAAAATCAAGTCGGGGGCGGAATTGGTATAGGAGCTATATATAAATCTGAACCGATCTGACTCATTTTCATCCTGGGTGTTTCTCATGCAAATATAAGATATTTTGCCAAATTTGAAGAAAATCTGTTAAAATATGTGGTTTCTGGAGCGGAAAACTCAAATCGGGAGTGAAATTCGTATGTGGGCTATATCTAAATCTGAACCGATCTGGCTCATTTGGTCTGTTTCATGGGTGTTTCTAGTTTAAATAGAAGGTGTTTTGCCATTTTTAAAGAAGATCTGTTAAAATATGTGGTTTCTACAGCAGAAAAAGTCAAATCGGGAGTGAAATTCGTATGGGGGCTATATCTAAATCTGAACCGATCTGGCTAATTTTCACCGTGGGTATTTCTAGTTGAAATATAAGATGTTTTGCCAATTTTGAAGAACATCTGTTAAAACATGTGGTTTCTATAGCAGAAAAAGTCAAATCGGGAGTGAAATTTGTATGGAGGCTATATCTAAATCTGAACCGATCTGAGCAATTTTCACCATAGGTGTTTCTAGTTGAAATGTAAGATGTTTTGCCAAGTTTGAGGAAAATCTGTTTTAATATGTGGTATCTAGCGGGAAAAGAGTAAAATCGGGAGTAAAATTCGTATGGGGGCTATATCTAAATCTGAACCGATCTGGCTAATTTTCACCGAGGGTGTTTCTAGTTGAAATATAAGATGTTTTGCCAAGTTTGAGGAAAATCTGTTTTAATATGTGGTATCTAGAGTGAAAAGAGTCAAATCGGGAGTGAAATTTGTATGGAGGCTATATCTAAATCTGAACCGATCTGAGCAATTTTCACCGTGAGTGTTTCTAGTTGAAATATAAGATGTTTTGCCAATTTTGAAGCACATCTGTTAAAATATGTGGTTTCTACAGCAGAAAAAGTCAAATTGGGAGTGAAATTCGTATGGGGGCTATATCTAAATCTGAACCGATCTGACCAATTTTCACCGTAGGTGTTTCTAGTTGAAATGTAAGATGTTTTGCCAAGTTTGAGGAAAATCTGTTTTAATATGTGGTATCTAGCGTGAAAAGAGTCAAATCGGGAGTGAAATTCGTATGGGGGCTATATCCAAATCTGAACCGATTTTCTTCAAATTAAATAGCGTTCGTCCTTATCCCGAAAAACTTTGTTGTGCAAAGTTTCATTTGGTTCTGGCTACAATTGCGACCTGTACTTTGATTACAAGAATAGATGGACAGACGGACGGACGGACGGACATCGTTAAATCGATTCAAAAAGTGATTCTAAGTCGATCGGTATAATTAACAATGGGTCTATCTCGCTTCCTTTTGGGTGTTACAAACAAATGCACAAAGACATAATACTCTCGTGGAGTGTATAAAAAGATAATCATGATGACTACAAATATTGCGAATTAAACTTTCACATAGAAACAGTGGTTTAGTCTTCAACAAGTAAAAACGGCGTTAAGTTCGGCCAGGCCGAACTTTATATACCCTCCACCATGGATTGCATTCCACAGAGGTTGTCGGTTTTCGTAGAAGTGCAGTAATATTACAGGAAAATATAATTTTTTTAATATAGCCAAACCAAAACAAATACAAATATTGAAAATTAATTTTATAAATAAATATAATATTTTAATTATTTCAAACTACGCTTATAAGGTAATGCTACCAATACGTCAATTCAAAAAATAAATATTCTTATATTTATATTTTCAAAGCCATAAATATTGGTAGATAGTGGGTGCTACAGTTGGTTTTCCATTCTATTTGAATTCCAAAAGTACAAATTTTGAAAATCCATTATCAGACGTACATAGTGCAAAATAACCTAACTTCATGATTCAACCAATTTTTGCCGTAAAACAAAAAGTAAAAGTAAAAAAAACTTTATTTTGCGTGTCTATGCAGTAAGAGGAATGTAGACAACGAATTCCAAGATTCCATCTACGCCCATTTGGTTGGTACCATTTTTACCCCCTTGACGTTTCTACACAATTAGAATATCGTCATTCTAGCTGTAATCGTTTAGTTGGTACTATTTTTATCCCTCTGTACCATTGTATCCCTTGAAAGTACTAATTTCCTATTTTCCGTGTCTACGCAGTCAGAGGAATGTATACTCCGAATATCATGACTCTAGCTGAGGTCATTTGATTGGTACTATTTTTATCCCCTTTTTATTTTAACCCCAAAAAGTACGAATTTCTAAAAATCAGTTTATTTTCCGTATCTACACACTCAGAGGAACGTATACTCCGAATTTCATGACTCTAGCTGCGGTCATTAGATTGGTACTATTTTTATCCCCTTTTTCATTTTAACCCCAAAAAGTACGAATTTTGAAAAATCCGTGTATTTTACTTATCTATGCAATCAGAGGAATGTATACACCGAATTTCATTATTCTAGGTACAGCCGTTTGGTTGGTACCATTTGTATCCCTCTATTCCTATTTTACCCCTTAAAAGTACGAATTTGGAAAAAATACTTTTATTTTATGTATCTACTCAATTAGAGGAATGTACACACCGTATGTACATCGTGTTTCTAGCTGTTGTCGTTTAATGTGTACCATTTTTATCCCTTTTTTGCCCCATTTCACCCCCTACAAATAAGAATCACTTTATGGTGCACGTTTTTGCTATAAGGGAATGCGCATACCAAATATCAAGCCAATATAAACAGACATATTCAAAAAACATGCTTAAATACGCTAAAATATTAGGGATTATTATGGGCCGATTTCGCCCCATTTCAATCCCAAACGATCTACGACTATAAGACGCATTTATGGAAAATTTGAACGTTCTAGCTCCTTTCGTTTATATGCTAGCGTGCTTTCAACAGACGGACGGACATGGCTATCGTCTTAGAATTTTATGACGATCAAGAATATATTGACTTTATAGGGTCTCAGGTCGATATTTCAAGGTGTTACAAACGGAATGACAAAGTTAGTATACCCCCATCCTGGAGGTGGAGGGTATACAAATTACGGAATAAAAATATTTTTGGTGGCACGAAAAAATAAAAAAAATTGAAAAAAGTATTTGCTTGTATTCTTTAATTGCCAACATTCTAAAAATGTTTATATGTAAAAAATCTATGGATAAATGTAGAAGTTATGATTAATCATAATTCAATTAATAATTTATTAATCATAATTTTTTAATTTCTGTTTAAAATTGAAAATTAGATAACAGATTATTTAATTTTAGTTTGTAATAGCGAAGAAAACAAGGACTAGTTAGAGAAAATCTATGGATAAATGTATAAATTATGGTTCTTCTGTAGAAGTACATGTCGTCTTAACGCATGCGTAAATCAATTTAAGCCAAAAATTAGTAAAGAATGACACATTTTTTTTTAATTTCCTTACTTCTACATAAGAGTCAGCGTGTTTTTTGTGGTTTTTCAAACTGACAGCTAAAAACTCTCGTTTCTTGGAAATATTTTGTAAAAGGTGCTAAAATAAATGGAATGTATCAATACCTTTCGAATGTTGCCTAAATGATATCTATGATATATCGGATAACAAAATTACGTCACTGACTCCATTTTTTTGCAATCATTTTATACAGGATACACTTTTTCAAACTCCTTTTACGAAAATGTGAGCCACGGCGTCAATTTTCTTCCGATGCTTATAATTTAGGCATCATTCGAAGGGTATTTATTGTTTAAAACGTACTACTAAGTCTAACATTTTTAATATTGTTTTAGACAGGCCCGTGCGCAGGATTTTCCCCTGGGGGGGGGTTTTCATCTACACTCATAAAAAAGTTAACCCTATTATGAGTTAAAATTAACTAAAATTTAGGAAACCAAGTACATTTTAACTAAATATAAGTAGAATTTTGCAGAAATTTTCCTAAATCTAAGTAATTTTTTCCTAAAACCAAGTAATTTTTTACTAAATTTAAGCAAAATTTTCCTCAAACTAAGTACATTTTTAATAAATCTTAGTAAAATTTTGCTGAAAATTTCCTAAAACTAAGTAAATGTTTACTCAAATCAAGTAAATATTTACTCAAATTGAGGACAATTTTGCTGTTTTTTTTTTTCAAAACGAGTAAATTTTTACTTAAACTGAGAAAAATTTTATTTTATACAAGGAAAAAAGGTGAAACTAAAATAAGTTCAATTAAACTAAAAAATCAAACAAATAGTTTTGCTTCAGAGTATGACAAATTTATACAAAAAATGACAACATGAAATATTTCTCAAAAGTTTAATGATACCTCTGCCATAAGGAGTTGAGCTATTACTCCATGATTGTTGCGTATGCAAGATATGCGCTTCGCAGTGGTTGTTTAGAATAATTCATAAAGTATTTAAGAAATAAGTGTCTGGAAACGAACGAGAATTGCTTCATAGATTAATATTCAAGAATTTTTTAAACAATTTCAAATGTTTTTTTATAAGTTCATTAATACTTAAATGTATGAAGAACTCGGTATAAATTTTAGTAAACATTTTAACTTCATTTTAGGAAAAAACACATTTTTAAGTTAAAATTTCCTAAATGAAATTTTTTCCATACAAACAATTTCACGTTTTTTTCACACTTAAAACCTTGAAAATATTCTTCCACATAAGTTTGAATTTACTCAATTGTAAGAATTTTTTATTAGATCCAAAGAAATGTTTTTAAGTAAACCTACTACCCTTTTTCTAGTAAATGAACTATTTACTATGGCTTTGAAAGAAGGAAACTTTACTCATACTTAGTTAATTTTCCAACTTTTTAGGAAATTTTTACTGGAGCGTTTGGAACCCACTCATATTTTATTGTCAGGATCTTCGAGAAATATTTTGATACATTCGTCCGAAAGACATTGTCGGCACAATTGCATTTCAGTAATCCATCTATAAGTACACTCAAAGGAATATGTCAGTAAAAGAAAGTAGAAAGTCTACTGAAAGAGCAGATTTTCTGCTGTTAAAAAAGAGACAGCAGATTTGTATCTGCTGAGATGGTAAACAGCTGTTTGCTGTTTTTAGCAATATATATGATACGCATATTGTCCGAAGCTAATAAAAAAGAAAATTCGAGCTAAACTCGCTTATGAACACTTATCTATTTTTATATTTTAATTAACCACAGACAATTTTAGCAGACTGCAAACTCTTTGGCAGTGTGAATGGTGATGTAAGATTGCAGAAAACAACAGTTATGTCAAAAAACAAATGTAATAGCAGAAAAGTGTCTGCTGATAGGCAGCAGACAATCGCTGCTTATATTAACAGACTTGTTCTCTATGTGTAGAACTTTTTTTAAATAGGTGCTTGAAATTACATACATACATATCGAGGGCTTATATTCAAAAACATAACTTTTCAGGAGAGCGAAAAAACTGATTTTCTCCTTAATTTGAAGAGAAATTATTAGTTATTATTCTACAGTTTAATCTAAAAAGGATTACTAATTGCTACGATTAAAAAGTTTTCGAAATTTCCTATTATTCGCGGTTTCACTTTTATATGATTAAAATTGAGCACAATGAATGTTGAAATAAGAATAAGATTTATTGTTAACTCCATAACTTTTTTCATGAAATTTTGAAGTAATTTTGATGTACACAGCGAATTTAAATATTCCAGGTTCATCCGTCAGATTGGTCGCTTGTAAGATATATGTAGCCAGTCGCGAAAATCGCTGCAATTGATGAAAAATCCACATTCGCCGTTGTAATTCCTTATATTTTAACTTCTTCATTCATAATTCTGAAACTTTTCATACACAAATATTCCCCATGAAGTCAGCTATCACATGCCAAAGAAATAATATTATTAACTCGAAATGATGGAATTTGATAGTGCGATATGCCCTAAATCTAGAAAAATTGTTTTAAACAAATCCGTTGTAGCGAATTATAACCTTCGGTTTTATGCTGCTCCATTGTTGAACTATTTTATTTCTATTATTTTTATGTTCATAGCCACTTATGCAGTCACAAACTAAATTGCGAGGGGATAGCTAAATTAAAAAATTAAAAGAAATGGCTTTAGAAAAAAATCTTTTCTTTGGAATCAAAAACTCATTTTCGAGAAAATGGTTCATAGCAGTTTTTGAATATAAGCCCTCAATATATATTTTGAAGAAATATTACACAAAAAACGATGAAATTCCTCAGCGGTAAACCCTTCAGTCCCGCATTTTTTCTGTGATAAATGCAGAAAATTCGATATGCTTTTTGACAAAGTATGGGTCTAAATAGGATGTCTAAAGAGTTTTGGGGTTTTTAAGTTATATAGGACATGAGTAACAGGATGTTTACTCAAAATCTTTATACGCATATTCCGATTAAATAAAAAATATTTGGAAATGTTTCTTCATTTTTATAATCTTAAATATGTATAAATTCGAATAACAAATACAGTATTTCAGTGTTTGTATTTTTCATAACTATTGTCCGAAATTCAAGAATTTGTCCACGATTTTTTATGTAATTTTCGTGTTTTCATGATTTTAATGCAAAATTTCCATTTCAGACGAGTTATTTTAGAAAGACCTTAAAATTCTATATTTTATTGCTTCAGAAAGTCTAGAAGGTTTTAAAAGGTATATGTTCGAAACCTCTCTGGGGGGGTTTGAACCCCCAAAACCCCCCCTGCGCACGGCCCTGGTTTTAGAGTTTAGAAAGCCAAAATACATCAGACAATGTTATACTACATAGCCTTTCCACAAAATGTGGAAATTGTGCGACCGCTTTTCCGCTTAACAATATAACTTCAAAAAATTGACAGGATCTTAAAATTTTAAAAAAGAGTTTTTGATTGCAATAAGAGCTTACTCTAATTACACCAGAAACTATTTATTTTGAAAATTTCAAATCATTAGAAATGTTATTTCAATGAAAGCAGCATAGTTTCGTAACGTAACAAAACTAATTGATTCTGGTGTAATTAATTAGTTTTAAAAAAATATTGCCGTTCTATCTAACAAAGAAAATTCCGTAGTGTTAAATAAAACACGCCAACTGTAGCCGGACAATGTTAGGCAGTTTTTTCTCGTTGTAGATCATCTTTTTTGTTCAATCTTTAGCTGACGACACTGATGATTGTGACTTTCATGTCAATATATTTTGCCGGTTGTTTGTTGTTGACTGAGAAGCAATCAAATAAACCAGCTGATAACTAAGTAGGATCGTGAGTACACACACGCGTACTCATTCAATAATATTGAAATATATGAGACTTGAGCTGCGCCCTTAAACGAGCTTCCACAGCAATAAAAACACCGACGTTGTTTTCAATATGATAACATGTAAACTAGAGGGGAACGAAACAAAAAACCGTAAAAAGGGCGACGATTGTAATAACTAATGATATGTATGGGATTTCCTTTTTGACCAAATAAAAATTAGAGTAATAAAGTGTGATTAATTACGGGGAGAGTATAATGTCCGAGACCAAAATAAGAACAATTTGTTCGGGATATCTAGCTTAGTTGCCGGATCGATTATCGTTTTTAATACCTTCCACCTTAGAAGTATATATTAATTTTGTCATTCCGTTTGCAACACCTTGAAGACCCCATAAAGAGGATCAACTTTTCTACATATGCGTCTAATGAATAATTGAAAGTGGGAGAAATCGGTTGTTAAGGAAAAAAAGATATTTTTGCAAAATTCACAATTTTAGGTGGTTAATGGACAAAATGTATAGAATAGTACAAATCAAACGACAACAGCCAGAAACATGAAATTCGGTTTTTATATTCCTCTATTTGTGTAGACTTGTAAAATAGATGGACATTTCGAAATTCGAACTTTTAAGGGGTACAATGGGAAAAGAGGGATTAAAATATATATTTTTTTATATTCGTACGTTTACAGTCAAAGTAGGGATAGGGGATAACATTGGTACTGTCCGAAACATCACAATTTATTTAAAACAATAAAGATAAGTGGCTGCGTTAGATTGAACAAATATTCCAATTAGCATAGAAATTATCTTAATTTTCCTGATATAGTGTTGCGCTTTACGTGATGTCGACTGCCTCTAATCTGCCAATTATACAGTGTAATATACACCGTAATGGAGGGTATGTAAGATTCGGTGCGGCTGAACTTAATCCCTTTTACTTGTTTTCGTTCCACTGGGCTCAAAATCGAAAATTAGAAAAAAATCGATAACTTTTTAAGTTATCGATAACTGCCTTAGTAATCGAAATTCAATAAAAAATGGTATGCATTTTTATTTAAAGCAAAATTACAAAGGAATTGATTAACCAAAATAATCGTTATACAGTTGGGAACAAAAATATATGTACTTTATTATTATTATCTTTGGAATTTTGGAATTGGAATTGTAATTTGTATAAACTAGATTTTTAAGAAAAGGGAAAATTTTGTTTAAATTTCTACAATCACAACAACACACACTTCAAAGAAAATACCACCCCACTTTTTTAAATAATCCCTCTTTTGAGGTTTAAACAAGTAAGGAAAGGATAAAGTCGAAATATGGACATTTCCAAACAAGAAAAGTCGATCAGCCTTTTTAGTGTTCTAAAGCGCTTACATTTTAAAAATATATCGTCAGGATTTAGTACAAATTAGTTTTTGAGAACTTTGTTTTTCCATATATACATGTAAATGAAGGTCAGAGGATATATTTTGTTCGTAGATTTATGAAATATGAGATTTATCTCAAAGATTTTTTAATTTGGTACAACAGAAATACGAACGCTACAAATATTTCCACGCGTAGTAAAAAGTAGTATTTTTCGTTGTAACACTTCAAATTTTAATAAAAAATAAAAGAGAACAAGTTAACTTCAAGCTTCATAAGAAAAAAAGTTGTTTAAATAAGGAAAAAATAGAAAAAAAATAGAATAAAATTGCTAGACCTATTTTGGAAGATGCCCATATGTAAATTTTACCTCTTGTCCATTTGGTTTTGTCAACTAATTACAATTAGGCCCTATGCTCCTTATAGGAACGTATATATATATATATTACTGTGGCTTCTTTTGTGAGGAAGGAAAATATGTTGTTGATGTTCCCGACTAAAATGAAAGAATGGTTTGTTTTATGTATTATCCCAAAATATTTCGCTTTTATCATTGTCCGTTCGTGAGCTGGACGCGTTCAAAATAACATCTATATATCAGGTTTTTCTTGAATAAAAATCACGATAAGAATGGTATTGAGAAAAAAATCGCTAGAAATTAGAATCTGACCCGAGCGTTATAAAACCATATTAAAAACTTGCAATATGACACAATATAAAGGACAGATTTATACTACTTTAGTGCAATTATTGCATGCATTTTTCATAAAAACCGCAATAACTTCCACATTTTTAGTTCGATTTATGTTTTTAGAGGCTCGTTGGAGAGGTATTGATAACCAATTGCAATTTTAAGGATTTTCTAACCCATTAAGGGCTGCAAATTTTGTTCATACTCTTAATACTCAGTGGGTTAAATGTGAAGTAAAAACTGAAATATGGGGTTATTTGCATCGTAAACACATTCTTGTCTTATATAAAGCTAATTTTTGGAAAGAAATTCAACCATTTCAAATTTTTCCCCTTAAAAATTAAAACATGAATAATATGCATAAAAAAATTGAAATGGTTGTTAATGCTAAGTTAACATAGATAGACGCATGAAATTAAAAGTATATGTATTTAGTAGATGTTCTTCTCTTTCATTTTATACCCATATCGCCATTGTATGACACGCAAAAATACGAACTAAATTATTGAAACATTTACATCCTTTGGAAATTAAAAGTCCTGTAAAAAGACAAACAACCATGAAATCAAAAACTGAGTATGAGTTTTCGTATTAGTGACCTATAGATTCACTTCTATATAATCTCGTTCTTGGGAGGAAAACCATATCGCACGGTTTTATTGTAACATCTTATGTCAAGTTTTCCTCTTAATTTATCCATTGAAAGACCTAAATTTCAGATGTTTTTTTATACCCTCCACCTCCAGGATGGGGGATATTCACTTTGTCATTCCATTTGTAACACCTTGAAATATTCATCGGAGACCCGATAAAGTATATATATTCTGGGTCGTGGTAAAATTCTATGACGATATAGCCATGTCCGTCTGTCTGTCTGTTGAAAGCACGATAGCGGCCGAACGAAATGAGCTAGGAGGTTCAATTTTTTCCTAAATGTGTCTTATGGTTGTAGATCGGTTGGGATTGAAAGTGGACGAAATCGGCCCAGCTGAAAAAATTTTTCCCTCACAAGGACTGAAAATACCCCTAATATTTAGAGTATTTCAGCATGTTCTTTGAACATATTAGGTTGTATTTACTTGATATTTGCAATGCGCATTCCCTTTATAGCACAAAAGGGCACCATAGAGTGATTTTTATTTGTAGGGGGCGAAATGGGACAAAAGGGGATAAAAATGGTACCTATCAAACGACAACAGATATAAACACGAAATTTGGCGTGTACATTCCTCTAATAGAGTAGATACATAATATAAAAGTGTTTTTCTAAATTCGTACTTTTAAGGGGTTAAATGGGGAAAGAGGGATAAAAATAGTACCAACCTAACGGCTGCACCTAGAATAATGAAATTCGGTGTATATATTCTTCTGACATAAAATAAAAGAATTTTTCGAAATTCGTACTAGGGTGTAAAGTGGAAAAAGGGGATAAAAATAGTACCATCCAAAAGACAACAGCTAGAGTCGTGAAATTCAGAGTATACATTCCTCTGACTGCGTAGACACGAAAAATAAAACGTTTTTTCCAAATTCGTACTTTCAAGGGATACAATGGCTACAGGGTATAAATACATCCCTCTAATTCTGTATATACGTAAAATAAAGAGATTTTAGATAGTCGTACTCTTGAGGGTGCAAAATTGGAAAAAGGGGATAAAAATGGTACCAACAAAATGACCGATGATAGAATCATGGAATTCGGTGTATACATTCCTCTGACTGCATAGCCACGTACAATATTTTTTCCAAGTTCGTACTTAATTTTGTTGCATTTACGACAATAAATGGTAGAATCATGAAGTTCTCTTATACTGCGTACGTGAGAGATAAGGTATTTTCAAAATTTATACTTTTGAAATTAAAATAGGATGGAAATACAACCAACCAAACGACTGTATCTGAAAATACACTCTCTATCCCCCAATATTTAGGGTATTTATGATTGCTCCCTTATATTTACTTTATGAATTGAAGTATTATAACCATTATATATATTGTGAACAAATATTGGTAGCCTTGGCTTATTAATTAAATTTCTTATTTTCATACAGCTAAAATTTGTTGCGGACATTCCTCTTGTATCTTGGAAGCACCACAAAGAAAATAAAAGTTTTAGCGGGTGCAAATAACCCCATATTTCAGTTTTTACATCAGATTTAACCCACTGTCGGCCCTTAATGGGTTAGGAAGTTCTAAAAATTGCAATTGGTGATCAATACCTCTTCAACGATTCAAAAAAACACAAATCGAACTAAAAAATGGAAGTTATTGCGGTTTTTTATAACAAATTGCACAAAAATTTTAAAATTCTACCTTCTATTCTTGGTTAAAATGAAAGTTTTTTTATGGTTTGATAAGGCTCGGAACAGATTTTAATTTTTTGCAGGTTTTTTGTAAATACCATTCTCACCGTGAATTTTATTCATGAAAAACCTGATTTATATAGGTTATTTTGAACGCGTCCAGCTCACGAACGGACAATGATAAGTGCGAAATATTTTGGCAGAACACATAAAACAAACCAATCTTTAATTTTAGTCGGGAACATCCACTACTTATATTTTGAAGCCACTCTAATATATATATATATAATTACACTATTCAATAATCGAAAGTTTTTATTTTAAGTGAATGCGTCCCTGATTTCCCATTTTTAATCGTTTCCCCAAAATTGTCGCCCATAATATTAAATACAGCAATAGCGATGTTATTGCTAGAAGTTGTAGCCGAAAAATTTTGGGATATTCATGAAACAAATCAAGCAACTTATTTCCTCCCACATAAACCGACCCCCCCACTACTGTACATATGTATGTGGAGATTATTTGCAATTGTATTACAACTACACACATGATATGTACGTACCATAGGCACTCGTATTATATTAATAACATTGAATTAAAGCCAATAAAGATAAGACGCAGATCTAATTATTGTATATTAGAAAGGCTCGATCACCAACCAAAAAAAGTTGGACACACAAGACACCCCTCATACCGTCCTTTTAGTTTTATTTATACTGCGTCGTCATTTGATCAACTGATCGTAACAGGAATCATAACGTTGTCTATATGTTTTTTGACTCCGTCGTCAAATTCGGACTTTAAATGAGCAAACTGTGTAAAAATGGCTAATAGTCCGTTACGTAGGGTGCCACAAAACAAATGTCTGTGGTTCTGAAATTATAGTGCACATTTAAAACAAAAATGTAAATTATTCTTCAAACGGTGACCCAAGGGCCGGTATGTAGAGTGCACCATTAAAAGTTCTGAAATTGTCTTTGCCTTATCTTCAAATCTTTTTTGGACCTATCTATTGTACATGTATGTGTGGATGCATGTACTCGTATTTGTATGACACTTTATCTTATTAATATTTTGTACTTACGGTGTAAGTGCCCAAGCCAATCGATTGCATCTTTGTTCCATTGTTATGGGTCACATACGGGGCCTTTGGGGTATTCATGTTTGAAACTCACTATCAGTTGATTATTTTATGTATTTTTGTTTTAATAAAATCTCGTGAAAATTCGTTAATTCTTTCTTGGTCTGAAACTTCGAAACTTCCGACACAGAGCGTCCGCGACCAACCCCGATCAATGAGAAAAATCACTAAAATTTGTGGAATCGCACTCAGCTGATGTGCAAAAAACAATTGTTGCTTACTGCCAATACATGCCGAAATGCGCTCTCTTTAGAACGCGACGATTATCAAGTTTCTAATGACATCTCTCGAGTATAAGCAAAAAAGCTGTTATAAACTCCCCTATATGTTTACTCTGAAAGCTCTTCTAAGTAAGCTTTTTTACTTTTACCGCAGACTCATTAGATTATTGAGCCTCATTGAGGGGCGGCATTTTAGAATCATGTAGCACGGTACAGTCGCCTACTTTGAGATATTATGTACGACCATCATGAATTATTTACGACATCATGATGCATCAATTGATGCAGTTACGACTATGATATGATAACCTCCACTTTCTATCCCACCCCGGGTTAAATATAATATGTTGTGTGGTTTCTGGAGCGAAAAAGTCAAATCGAGAAGACAATTATGTCGGGGCTATTTCAGAAGATGGTATGATTTCATCATACGTGCTTCTAGTTGAAATATAGGGTCCGCCAAATAACTTTTTTTTTTTGAAAATGCTATAAAAAAACTACTGAATATTTTCTCAAATTTCTTTTTTTATTTGAAAGTACAATACTTCCGGTTAATACTGGAAAATAATTTCATTCAAATGGCTGCTGAGGGCACCCCACAAATAAAAGTCCAACGGTTGAATAGTTGAAAAAAAAACGTTAGATGGCGGACCCTATATAACCTGATTTGACAAATTTGGAGAAGATTGCTTAAATTATATGGTTTCTATAGCGAAAACTCAAACCGGGAGCGACATTTGAATGGGAGCTGTATACATTAGGATGCGTCGTCGTCCATACAAATGGAAAAACAAGTTCCAGTCACCCCACGAGAATAAAGTTTGGATTGTTTAATGATGATTTGCAAAATATTTCGTTTCTAGATCAAATGAATGAATGACGCCGCAGCACTAATTTTTGTAAAACGTGTTTGAACATTTTGGCTATGAAAACCATCGTCTGCATTAAATTATTTCACAAAAATAGAGTCAGTGGCATCATTTTTCGTCCGTTATTCAAAATTTAGGCATCATTTGAAAGGTATTGATTCCTCCTATTTATTTTTCATTACATCTATTACAAAATGTTTCTAAGAAATATGAGTTTTTAGCTGTCACCTTGAAAACCCACAAAAATCAATATAAATGTCCAATAATACAACCAATGAGTTATTCTAAGGCAAGAATAAAATTTTATATTTAAAGTGCATCCAAGATCTATAATTTCATAAAAAATTTTGGACAAAAATCCAACATACAAAAATTCCACGGGAAAACATGATTTTTAGATGTGTTTTCAGGAGCGCTTAGCTCACAGCTTGACCAGGCTTGACCCAGTGACGAAATATTTTGCAGATCATTGTGGGGGTGGCCGCTGTAATTTATATTCGTGACCCATCCCAATATACAGTAGAACTTCGATTAACCGTGACTCTATTAACCGTGATTATCTATTAACCGTGAAGCTGAGTGGTTTATTTTTTACCTCTATTAACCGTGATTTACCTCTATTATCCGTGATGCACATGTCCATGTGACTGCTTGTTTGTTTTTTTCGTACACATCTCTCATATTAAAACTCGGTGATTCCCCTTTTTCATGAAAGTGTAATTTTCATATCAAATTTCATATTCATTCATCAGTGTGAAATTTGATCTGTCAAGACGTGTTTTCCTTACATCATGCCACCGTCAACAACTAAATCCGCGAAAAGAGCAAGAAAGATTCTTTCAATTAAAGAAAAAATGGAGCTGATTAATGAATACTCAAAACGTAAAGTACCTTTTAAAATGTTGTCTGAAAAATATGGAGTTGGCATTCAAACTGTATCCGATTTAATAAAAAACAAAGATCGGATTTTAAAATTTTGCTCCGATACTGATTCAATGCTTGGCCTTAAACACAGATATACACTAAAAACATCCGAAAATCCAATGATTGATTTCGCAACATATGAATGGTTTCGGCAAGAATGATTTAAGGGAACTCCAATTTCAGGTAAGTTAACTGAAATTGAGATATTGTATGAACTTAAACTGAAATTTGCTTCTGAACTTCAGGCGAAATGATTGTCGAAAAGGCAAAAATGGTCCATTTGAAGTTAAACATGAATTCAGAGTGCACTTCTTCATTTGGTTGGTTGGATAAATTCAAAAAACGTCATGGAATCCGTCGACTGAAATCTACGGGAGAAAAGGAGTGTGCTGATTATGAGTCTGCTACGATGTTTGTGGACGACTTGGATGAAATCATTAAAAACGAACAACTTACAACTGAACAGATCTACAATGCAGACGAAACCAGTCTATTTTGGAGGTGTTTGCCTCAGAGTTCTTCGGCTAGTGGTAATGAATATTCTATTGAAGGGTACAAGGAATCCAAGGAGAGAATCACAGTGCTAGTTTGTTCAAATGCTGCAGGAACTCACAAGTGTAAATTGATGATAATAGGAAAAAGTGCCCATCCAAGAGCTTTAAAAAACGTTGAACACCTTCCTGTGATTTATAAATCTAATAAGAAAGCTTGGGTAACACAACAGCTATTTCTGGAGTGGTTTAATCAAAATTTTGTACCAGAAGCAAAGGAACATCAACGGCGCATCGGTCTCAAAAATAACTGTAAAATACTTTTACTATTAGACAACTGTCCAGCACACCCAGATGTAAATGCTATGATATCTGAAAACGTTACAGTAAAATATCTCCCACCAAATTGCACGTCCTTGATTCAGCCTATGGATCAAGGAGTAATTCGGAGCTTCAAATGTCACTACCGTAAACTGATCGTTCAAAAACTTGTTGGTGCTAATGACAGACGTGAGTTCGTTAAATCTTTGAATATTAAGACAGCTTTGTGGGCAGCCGCAGCTTCGTGGGACTCTGTAACTCCACAAGTTTTAAAAAGAGTTTGGAATAACTTACTATCTCATAATGAAGATGCTCCAAATAGCCTTGTTGAGATACAAACAGATATAACTATACCGTCTGGATGTTCGATTGATGCTGTCGAAAAGTGGATGGTGTGCGACTCTGATGTCGCTCCGTTTGCTATTATATCTGAAGACGAAATCGTAGACATGGTTACCCAAAGCCAAGAAGATGAGCTTGATTCAAATTCCGAGGAATCAGATGGAGGAAATGCGGACGAAACGCCTACATTGGCTCAGGAAATAGAGGCTAGTAGTATTTTGTTAGGTTTTTTAGAAAACTTTAATTGTCCAAGTATTTCAGAACCAGATAAAATGCAAATATATCGCATACAAACTCATTTGTTGGAAGAACAATCAAAAGCTAAAAGCATAAGACAGACTTCCATAAAAGATTTTTTCAAATAAATGTATGTATTCCTAGAGATATGATAAGTTATTTATAGACGCAGATTTACATGTTTTTGTCAAAAATAAATAAAAATAATAAAATTTATACCTGTATAAGTTTACCTCTTTTAACCGTGATTTTCGGTTATCCGTGATTAGCCCGGTCCCGAGCATCACGGTTAATCGAAGTTCAACTGTATATGATACGCATATTGTCCCAATCTAATATAAAAGAAAATTCGAGCTAAACTCGCTTATTATACCCTCCACCTCCAGGATGGGGGTATATTCACTTTGTCATTCCGTTTGTAACACCTTGAAATATTTATCGGAGACCCCATAAAGTATATATATTCTGGGTCGTGGTAAAATTCTAAGACGATATAGCCATGTCCGTCTGTCCGTCTGTCTGTTGAAAGCACGATAGCGGCCGAACGAAATGAGCTAGAAGGTTCAAATTTTTCCTAAATGTGTCTTATGGTTGTAGATCGCTTGGGATTGAAAGTGGACGAAATCGGTCCAGAGGGAAAAATTTTTCCCTCACAAGTACTGAAAATACCCCTAATATTTAGAGTATTTCAGCATGTTTTTTGAACATATTAGCTTGTATTTACTTGATATTTGCAATTCGCATTCCCTCGACATTCTTTAATCTACTGGTAATACTGTGGAATGCACTCCGTGGTGGAGGGTATATAAGATTCGGCCCGGCCGAACTTAACGCCTTCTTACTTGTTTTTTATTTAACAACATTATTTAATTAACAACAGCCAATTTTAGCAGACTGCAAACATTTTGTAAGAGGTGTTATGAAAAATAGAAGAAATCAATACCTTTCAAATGATGCCTAATGATGAATATCGGACTCCATGTTTGTAAAATAATTTAATACAGCAGATGGATTTTCAGAGCCAAAAATTGTCAAACTTTTTTTTCAAAAATGAAAACGAATATAGGAACTGCAGCAAAATCGGTTTCGAAATGAGATAAAGGTATGACCTCTTTTATAGCAGCAATAGGCCAATGGTATTTTCACATAAACTTATATGGGGTTATCGGCAAAAAATAAAAATTGTCTCCTAATTTAGAAGTTTATGTTAGTTTGACAACTATAATATTCTATGAGTTTTGAATGTAATACATTCGAATTTCATACATTCGAATTAATATATTAATTTTTTTATGAACTAAAGTCCATTGGATTTTAATATTTTTTTTCGTTAGAAATGTATCTACTTTCAACTGCAAAAAAAAAGTAGAAACGGCGTAAAGTTCGGCCTGGCTGAATTTTATATACCCTCCAAAATAGATTTGGGCAATAAAAACGTCACAACGCCCAACTAACTTTTTCGGACTTTATGACGCAAAGTTTGGGCTTTATGATCTTCTTCTGGGCTTTATGACATTTTCATAGTGTTTAAGATTTTCTCCTATGGGGAATACGAATAGTAATGGTTTCTTGCTTTGCCGGAATTAAAGTCATTCTTCTATGAGGTATGTCGCAAATTTGGGTTTTATGACGGTCCTTGGATTGGGCCTTACAGATTGGGCGGTATCGCCTAGAAATAATGTCACAATGCCCAAACGTAATGACATATCGCCCAAAAAATCGATATATTTTACAACAACACAATCAATGCAATGTTTTTGGGCTTTTTCAATTTCAATTTGGGCGTTATGACATAACGCCGGTTGCATTTTCAGCTACAGCCGTATGGTTGGTTGTATTCCCATCCTATTTTAATTCAAAAAGTACAAGTTTTTGAAATGCATTATCTCTCACGTACAGAGTGCAAGATAACCTAACTTCATGAGTATATCCACTTTTGCCGTAAAAATAAAAAAGTACTAATTTGGAAAAATCTTTATATTTTATATGTCAAAGGAATGTATGTATACACCGAATTCCATGATTCTACCTGCGGCCATTTGGTTGGTACTATTATTATCCCCTTTCGAAAATCTCTTTATTTTACTTGTCTACGCAGTTAAAGGGGATTTTATCATTCTAGCTGTAGGCGTTTGGTTGGTACCATTTTTATTCCTCTGGGATACAATGATCCCTTGAATGTACGAGTTTGGAAAAACCTTTTTAATTTTTGGGTCTACGTAGCCAGAGGAACGTTTACACCGAATTTCATGATTCTAGCTGGTTCAATTTTTATCCCCTTTTTGTATTCCTCTATTCCCATTTTACCCCTTAAAAGTACGAATTTGAAAAAAAAAAAATAATTTTATATTATTTATCTACTCAATTAGAGGAATATACACACCGAATTTTATGTTTCTAGCTGTTGTCTTTTAATAGGTTCCATTTTTATCCCTTTTTGCCCCTTTTCACCCCTACGAATAAGAATCACTTTATGGTGGACATTTTTATTATAGGGGGAATGTGCATGCCCAATATAAAGTAAGTACAAGCAGAAATATTAAAAAACATGATTATCAGTCCTTGTGAGGGAAAAAATTTTCCCATTGGACTGATTTAGCCCAACCGTACGACTATAAGACGTATTTATGGAAAATTTGGACGTCCTAACTCCTTTCGTTTAGATACTAGCGTGCTTTCAACAGGCGGACGGACATGGCTAGATCGTCTTAGAATTTTATGACGATCCACAATATATATACTTTATAGGGACTCAGGTCGATATTTTAAGGTGTTACAAACGGAATGACAAAGTTAGTATACCCCCATCCTGGAGGTGGAGGGTATAAAAAAACAAATTCATGGAACTCACACAAATCGAAAGTTGTAAAGAAACCGTAAGACTGTATTTTCCAAGTAAATATTTATAATTTTTAGCACAATGTTCAAAAAACGTGTTTAAATAATCAAAATAAGAGTTTTCTGTCTTCTTGGATTAAGTACTAATCAAATATTTTCTAAACACATCGAACTATATACATTTTGGGTTGTTTATAAGTTCATTATTACTTGTGTAAATGTATAAAGAACGGATATAAATTTTAGAAAACATATATAATATTTTTATTATTTATTTAAATCATTTTTATGGTATTACAAATAATGGATCCACAATGTGTTACTGTTTGCTGTCGAATTTGGTTTGGAGGTGAAGTCTAAGATTTAGTCTATATCTACGTCTCAATGGTGGAATTTTCATATTTCTAGCTATTGCTATTCTTACCATTTGCCTACACATCCTTGATCATTGTATATATTTATTATCGATAGTATATAGAAAATATTCAGGTATTTCCTAATTGAATAAATTCAATGTTATGCCTTCAAGGGCACGTTGCATGAAATTATCCAGTAGTTATGCGTTTTGTTGATATTTTTAAATTTGTATTATTTATATGCACGTACGTACCATTGTTGCTGCCCTCTTATTCCTGATCCTCAGTCATTGTAACATTTAACAAAACATTTTCATTTAAAATGACTCCATTCAACACCAACAACCTGCAACTGTGGCAACATCAATTTCCTTTTACATTCTGTGGCATAAATCATTATTGTTGCCGGCTTTTTTGCGCTTTCTCCATAAACATCACAATTGATTTCCGCTTTCAGGCACAACTACAACAAAAACCAACACTTTTCAACAAAATATTCAAACACTTTTCCCCCCAACAAAAAAAGTCCAGTTTTTGCCACAACAATTCATATGACGAAAGTTAAGTAATGACAAAAAGTATTCAGCGACATGTCGAGTAAAAAAGGACAAAAGGAAAGGAATACACACCACACACATCCAGTTGCAGTGGAGAAGTATGGAATAGTACTTAGTATCGAGTACCCGGATTTTAATTTGTTCGGATACTAGCAATATTCAAAATTCGAAAATGGCCAAATTTTTAAATTCTATGGATTAGTTTTTTAAACAAATTCAGACTTTCTTCCCTATGTGTTATGTGTCCTATTTTTGAAGAAAACTTGAACTAGATTTGGAATCTCGGATTCAATGGATTTCCGACAATAAATTTTGTGTTGGACTTTAGTACACTTTACACAGGCATAATCTACAATAACACTGTCCAACAAATTAAGACTTTTTTAATGGAACAGAATAGCGACCCTATAATTCTGAAATGACAGGTGGCTACGTCAACAAGCAAAATTGTCGCATTTGGGGCTGGGAAAACCCAAGAGTTATTGTTGAGAATCCTCTCCATCCTCATCGTGTGACTGTTTGGTGCGGTTTATGGTCCGGCGGGGTCATAGGACCTTACTTTTTCGAAAATAAGATTGGATCAACAGCTACGGTGAATGGATTGCGCTATCGAGAGATGATTAATGATTTTTTATGGTCGGAGTTGGATGGTATTGATCTGGACAACGTTTACTTTCAAGAAGACGGCGCTACGTGCCACACAAGCAACGAAACCTCTTGCTCCTTTACGGGAAAAGTTTCCGAAGAGGTGATCATCTCGAAGAGGTGATCACAATTGGCCACCGAGATCTTGTGATTTAACACCTTGCGACTTCTTCCTTTGGGCCACGTGAAAGATAAGGTCTACGCCAACATCCCAGCGTCGATTCAAGACCTTGTATTGTTGTATTGTATTGTATAAGCCAGATCGGTTCAGATCATTGAACTAGAAACATCTCTGGATGAGTCAAATCGGTTCAGATTTATATATAATAGCTCTCATTCTTTCCCGATCAAATTTGGCCCAATACCTTATATTTTATCTAGAAACATCTATAGTAAATATTGGTCAAATCGGTTCATATTTATATATGTTCAATACAAATGTCGCCGATTTTACTTTTCTACTCTAGAAAACACATATTTTAAAAGATTTTCATCAGAACAACACACCTTGCGACTTCTTCCTTTGGGACCACGTGAAAGATAAGGTCTACGCCAACAGCCCAGCGTTGATTCAAGACCTCAAAGATAAATTCGTGAGGCTATCGAGGACATAGGGCAGCCACTTTGCGATTTGGTTATGGAAAATTTCATGAAAAGGATATGGTCCTGTAAGCGTGGTCGTGACGGCCATTTGGTTCATGTTGTTTTTCATTATTAACGGCATATCTTCCTCTTTATTATGAAATAAACATTCGATCATTTATCTCAAAAAAATACATTTTTCTTTGATACCAAAATAACACCTCTTTTTGGAAAACCCTGTATTACGAATCCTCTGCTATATAAAGGGTGTTTTTTATTGAAGTATAGAACTTCGAATTGAAATAAAACACAAGAAAATCGTTTTAATGTCCATCAATTTGGTTTTATTGGAAGTATAATTTTATGCCATTAATGTTTAAATATGATTTCGGGCATGTGGCCGCCGCGGCTGGCTCGAATATAGCCAGCATATGGGGCCGTATGTTGGCAATAACGCCACGAATGTTGGCTTCCAAGTCCCCTAACGTTTCTAGTTTGTTGGCGTAATCCAATGGTGTCAAATCACACGATCTTGGTGGCCAATTGACAGGTCCATTCCGCGAAATTATGCGGTTAACCGAATTAATTGCTCTGATGGACGATTATGTCGACCATAAAATGGACGGAGCTTGCGGTGAACTTCGCGAACTGAACCATAACTTTCGAAATAAATTTGCACGATTTGCAAGCGTTGTTCTTTTGTCAACCTGTTCATGATGAAATTGCAAACCAAACTAAATATTAATCACTTGACAGCTGACAAAATGGCCGCCAGTTAAAAAAGTGATGCCAACTTAAAGTTCTATACCCCAATAAAAAATACCCTTTATAAGTATAATACATTAAGCGTAATCAAAAAGTGAACATGAGGCAGCAATCTTCAATGTGCCTAAAGTATTAGGTTATTGCTAGTCGTCAGTAGAGAGAAACATTTTTCAACAGACCCGATTTCATGATTCATTACGAATGTCGAAAAATATCAGTCACACACCAAATTTCACTATTCCAACTGCAGCCGTTTGGTTGGTACTATTTTCATTCTCTTTCGCGTCATTTTTCCCTTAAAAGTACAAATTTAGAAAAATTCCTTCATGTTTCGCGTCTATACGGTCAATGAATGTATACAACGAAATTCATGATTTCAACTTCCAATGGAGTCCCTTAAAATGTACGAATTTTGAAAAATTCATTTATTTTACGTTTTTACGCAAAGCACATCCCTCTACATTCCAAATTTCATGTTTCTAGCTGTTATCGTATCATTGTACCATGTTTATCCCTTTTCGTCCGCTAATTTTTTATTTATTTTGTGGTGGTTTCAAGCTACAATAGGAATGTATGCAACAAATTTCAAGTGCATATATAAATCAGAAATTTTCAAAAAAAAGCTTAAATAATCAAAATATTAGGGGTATTTTCAGTCCTTGTTAGAGAAAAATTCCGTCTGGGCCGATTTCGCTCACTTTCAATCCCAACCGATCTACAACCATAAGACACATTTAGGGAAAATTTGAACCACCTGGTTCGTTTCGTTCGGCAACTAGCGTGCATTCAACAGACAGACGGACATGACTAAATCGTCTTAGAATTTTACCAGGATACAGAATATATATACTTTATGGGGCCTCCGTTGAATATTTCGAGGTGTTACAAACGGAATGGCAAAGTGAATTTACCCTTATCTTAAGGTGGAGGGTATAAAAATTGCTTAATGTCTGAGAGATTTCTAATTGTCAGAACTATATTGCGGAATTTTATGAGGATAATTTTGGTGGAAGATCTTAATCCTCTAGCTCCTCTCTTTATGGGTCAATTTGACTCTTTTTTCGAGAAAATTTAAAAGTCCTTTCAAAAATGTCGGAAGATTTCAGTGAGGGCCACCGAACACACCAAAGTTGTAAACAATAATAATTTTGCTATTTATACAACAAAATTACAAGGGATAAAAAAGATCATATTTTGGATCGATCTTTTCGATAAAAAATTGTGGGTATTTCTACAAAAAAGATTTACTCAACATGCCCTTTCAGAATTATATGGTCACTACTCTGTTCCAAAAATGTTGCTGGACAGTGTAATTAACCAGAAAATAAAATAAACTGTAAGGAGAGTCTTCAGTCGGTCGAAGTTTATACCCAACACTAACCTCTACTATAAATACGTAATTTTGAATTCCAAATCTCGATGATTTAAAATGAATGGTATTAATTTCCATGTAATCAATTCTTGTATATATCGCTTCAGCGTTTCTCACTTCCGAGTATGAAGGGACGATTTAATGGACATATTTAGCGTACCTTCAGATTCATCTTTGGTTAAATATAAATAAATTTGAAGTATCTTCATTTGCTCTATCAAATCAAACGAACATACATATTTTTGTAGAAAAGTTGCGATAGTTGCGCTTTATTGCTTATATTTCGTTGGTTGCAAAAACCCAGTAGTTGGGATAATCAAGCTCGCACTAAATAGCATTCCTTAATCTGAGTAAAATTCATACTCCGATTTAGTTCATCAATTTTACTCCAGTTTAGTAAAAATTTCCTAAAAAGAGAAAATTAGCTACGTATTAGTAAAGTTTAATTTATATAGTTCATTTACTAGAAATATGGTAGTAAATTTACTTAAAAACATTTATTTGGTTCTAATTAAAATCCTTGAGTAATTTCGTACTTGTGTGGAAGAAAATTTCCAAGGGTTTAAGTAGGAAAAAAATTAAGAACATTTTTGTATGAAAAAATAATATTTAGGAAATCGTTTTTTCCAAAATTAAGTTTATGTGTTTACTGAAATTTATGTCTAGTTTAAGTTTCATACGTTTAAGTATAAAAAATTCTTCAAATTGTTTAGAAAATTCTAGAATATTAATCTAAGAAGCAGTTCTCGTTCGTTTGCAGAGACTTTTTTCTTAAATACTTCAAATATTATTCGAAACAACCACTACCTTCGCAGTAATCATGGATCAATAGCTCAATTCCTTAAGAGGTATCATGAAACTCTTGAAAAATATTTCATGTTGTCAATTCTTGTATTAGTTTTGCATACTCTGAGACATATTAATGGTTTTAAGTATTGTGAAATAATTGCCTCAGTTAAGTTCACTTTTTTCCTTATATCAGTAAAATTTTCCTCAGTTTAAGTAAAAATATACTTGTTTTGAGTAAATACTTATTTGTTTCTAGGAAGAATTTACTAAAATTTTCCTCAGGTTTCGTAATAATTTCTAGGTTTTAGGAAAAATTTACTCAGTTTGACTAAATACTTACTTTATTTAGGAACAAATTTACTTAGTTAGAGAAAATTTTCAGCAAATTTTTACTTGGATTTAGTAAATATTTACTTGGTTTGAGTAAAAATTTACTTAGTTTTAGGAAAGTTTCCACACATTTTTTCTTAAATTTAGTAAAATTATTCTTGGTTTGAGGAAAAAATTACTTAGTTTTTAGAAATTTTCATCGAAATTTTAAATATTTACTGGATTTGAGGAAAATTGAACTAGAATAAAGTTCAAAGCATGTACTACTTTCAAGGAAAAGTTTGAACTTGATATCAGGAAATATTGCTTTAGCGCTATACGAAGTTCAATTTTCCTAAATATTAGTTCATTTTAACTAATTATAGGGTTTAATTTTTATACCCTTCACTAGGGTATTATGTCTTTGATAGATAGAGATAGACCCATTACTTACTATACCGATCGACTTAGAATCACTTTCTCGATTTAGCCATATCCGTCTGTCTGTCCGTCCATCTATTTTTGTATTCACAGTACAGGTCGCAATTATTGTCCGATCCTTACAAAAATTGGCACAATTAACTTCTGCGGGCTAAGGAAGGACGCTATTCAATTTGAAGGAAATCGGTTCAGATTTAGATATAGCCACCATATAAATTTCGCTCCCGATTTTACGTTTTTCTCTCTCAAAATCATATATTTTGAAAGTTTTTTTTTTTAATTTGGCATCTTACATTTCAACTAGAAACATTTCTGGTGAAAATGGGTCAAATCGGTTCAGATTTATATATAGCTATCAGACAAATGTCGCTCCCGATTTGACTTTTTTCAAACTAGAAGCCAGATCGGCTCAGATTTATATATAGCTCACATGCAAATATCGCTCCTGATTTGACTGTTTCTGTTCTAAAATCACACATTTTAACCGATTTTGTTCAAATTTGGCACAACACCTTATATTTTATCTAGAAACATCTATAGTGAAAATTGGTCAAATCGGTTCAGATTTATATAGGTTCCATACAAATGTCGCTTTTCTGCTCTAGAAAACACATATTTTAAAAGATTTTGATCAGAACAAGTTATATTTCACCTGGGAACATACATTGCGAAAGTGGGTGTCTTCGATCCATGATATAGGACACATTCCAAAACTCTTCCAAATTGAATTGCCAAGTGAAGGGTATCATATATTCGGCTCCGCCCGACTTTTGTCTTCGAACCCTATCGAAGAAATCCTTTCGAAGTGATAATGCGGAACATATGGTTACTTAGATATAATGACAATTTGGAGCCATTGAAAGTCTTGGATGATTATAACCATCAATTATGCTATTGAGCTAATTCACAACAGGTTGAACAACAGGTTCTAATGTTGTAGGCGTGTGTTTGGAATTTTCAAGCAGATCTTTAAAAGTTTCAAAAATAATCGGATTCAACAACAACATCACCAACGGACACAGACACACATGGTTGGGGAGAGAGAGCGAGAGAAAAGGGCGCCTAAGCTCGTCATCGTCACGTATGCGTTTATTACAACAAATACTTGAAGTAATCGACGTATCTGCAAGGAATGCAATATGAAGTCATTGTGGTGTGAATGGATCTGCTGTGTGCCTGCGAATGATATTGTGTGTGAAGAAGGAAGCAGCCGGCAGTTGCAACATAATGTTGCGTCTTCATGTAGACATGTGCAAAAGCATGGCTGTGCTGCTCGTTCCGTTTATGTCCTGTGCTCCGTGTTCTGTGCAAACTCTAAAGGACATGTTTGGCAACCTTGTGTTGTGCTGTTTGTTTGTAAATACATATTCGTATTTCTTGTGTCGGATTGTAACCGTTTTTGCCCAGTCCTTGCAAACTTTTACTGCTATTTTTGGAAATTCTTTCGTGTCCTTTTTTGTGCGCCTTGCGCTATGTTCTGTTGCACATTTTCCATTATTACATTGATAGTTTTTAAATTTGATTCCGTTTCTTATCAGCACAGCATAGCACACACACACACATACTACATTGCGGTACACACAAAATTCCAGCCGAATATCTTCTAGGGATCTGTAACTCGTAAATGCCAACACACACACACACATCCACACTGATGAGAGTGGGAGCACAAAAAACGTTCATAAACATTTGGATTTTCGGAAAAGTAGGTTTTCCTTCCATTTGATTAGTGGTAAGCAAACGTGTGGAAGAATTGCAGTGAACAGTGGTGCTCAATTAAAAAAGTCGAATAATCACAAATTGCAGAATTTTTGGGATGTTGACAAATATTAAAGACTTTTCGATTTGCCTCTTACATTGGGATATATTTGCATTTAAAGTTTGTTCGTGGTTAAGTTCGGTGGTAGAAGGCAGCCACGTAAGTATATATTGTCGCAGCAATGCAAAATTTAAATTTTGTAGACCTCCACTCTACAACGCATATTGTGCCTAGGGTTTGTCTGTATTAATAACAATGTCCTAAATCTCTCCCAAATTTCAGATAAGAGGACTTATCTTTGCTTTTTCCCATTTCCTTCCCTGCGGAAGTCATTTTCCTATTTGTTTTTTTAAACTTTAGTCAATTTTGATACCAACAATTACTTGTTTGTTGATACTATTTATCATATCATTCCATAGTATGCTGACTCACTTAGTACTTCTACATAAAGTCTGCAAAAATGTTGTAAATTCATCCATATATCATTATTTATACATCTCTCTTCTTAGATTTTAAATAATTTATGCCAGTTTTTCCGATTTCAGCCGACCGACGATGGTTCTATTTTTATTTTTCCCACATGTGTGCAGTGACCAAGGCAGACCAAGGCATACCAAATAAGGATTTTTATATAAAACAAGGAAGGGCTAAATTCGGGCGGGACCGACTATATAATACCCTACACCACTATTACCCTACTAAACCCATGTGTTCCTGGGAGCAATTTTATGCAGTTCATATAAATTATACAGTATTTAACGAATATGGTAATTGATCAAATTTTCCGGCTGACAAATACAAATTATAGTAGTAATAGGATGAATCGGGCCTATAACAACATGGAGTAATAGAGTGGAATGGGGACCCCATTTGGGTTATTCCAAAGTATGGACACGTATAATTGACTTTAATAATATGTATTCTTAGTTGAAATATAACATAATCTGCAAAATTTGAAAACAAATCCGATGTAAAATTTGCGTCCTTGAGGGTAAAAATTAAAATGGGGCAATTTGTAAGGGCGCTACATTAAAAAGTGGTTCCATATAGATCACTTTCAAAATAGGTATTCTTAGTTGAAATAATCCAATGCACGATATGGGATCTGGAACTGTACTAGAGTAGAATGGGGGCCCAATTTGTATGGGGGTTATACCAAAATATGGACCCATATATTTGGCTTTCATATTATGTATTCTTAGTTGAAATATAATATAATCTGCAAAATTTGAAAAACTTCCAATGTAAAATGAGGGTCCGCCCTATGTAAGGGCGCTACATTAAAAAGTGGGCCTTTATAGATCACTTTCAAAGTAGATATTCTTTATTGAAATATAACATGATCTGCAAAATTTTATCAAGATCCAATGTAAGATATGGGTTCTAGAGCGATAATAGTGTAAACTGGGGGCCCATTTGTAAGGGGGCTACACCAAAACATTGACCTATATAGCTGGCTTTCAAAATACGTGTTTCTAGTATAAATGTAACATTGGGTGAAAATTTTGATCAAGATCTGAGGTAAAATGTGCATTTTAGAGCAGTAATATTGTAAATCGGAGGTACATTTGTATGTGGGCTATATCAAAACATGAACCCATGTTGTCCACTTTTCCGTGAGCTGTTTCTAGTTCAAATATGATCCCATGTAAGATGTGTATTCTAGAGCATGGAGGCTATATCCAAATCTGAACCGATTTCCTCCAAATTTAATACCAATCGTCCTTGGCCTAAAAAAGTAACTTCTGTCAAATTTCATGACAATCGGACCACATTTTCGACCTGTAGAGTGCGAACAAGCTTAGATGGACAGCAGACGGACATAGAGACATCAAATATTTCTTGGTGTTACAAACATTTGGCGGAAAACTAACTTATAATACCCTAGTCCACGAAGTGGTGTAGGGTATAAAAACTATTGTATATCTGTGAGGAAAATTGAAGTCGAATCAGAAATAAACAAGTAAGGAAAGGGCAGGCGGACTAAATGATACCATCCACTTTTTCTCCACTTACAATTGAATTCGGGGAAAAAAGTGAAATCGGTAACGATTTTTTATTGTAACCTACTTTCACAATGTATGTTTTCAGCTGAAATATAACGTGTTCTGTCATATTATATGAAAATCTTGAAAGGTATCTGTCTAAGATAAAAAAGTTAAATAGGGATGGACATGGAGCGTACAATGAAACCTGAAAAGATTTGTCCCGCTTTCACCATAAGTGTTTCTAGTTAAAATACACTCAAAAGAATTTGTTAGTAAAATAAAGCAATAGACTGCTGACAAAAGCAGATTTACCACTGAAAAAGTGACAGCAGATTGTCCCTGCTAAAATAGCAAATAGTTGTTTGCTTTTTTGGAACAAAATCATACTCACATCTTGAAAAAAATATATATCATGAAAGAAAAAAAACGTTATCTTGAAACTTTATGCATATGTATAGAACAGTATGACATATAAATATAAAGAAACGAAGAACAAATCTTATATATTTTCTTATTGTTATGATTTTTTAAATTAAAAATTCAATTATTCACCTTAACCATCATTGTCATAGCAGTATTTAACAAAAATATGCATTCAAATAAATCTTAAAAGAGTTAACATTTTAAGATTTATTTATTAAAAATTCTGCATTCAATTAACGATTATAATATTTTTTCAGAAATATATATATATATATATATATATATATATATATATATATATATATATATATATATATATATATATATAAACTATTAAATTAAAACTATTAATTAAACATATTAATCCACTGCAAGCCAATTGAAATAATTGAATATATTAACAATACCTGTAACTTATTATTACTTGAAAGATATTTTTTAGCAGTAATTTTTAGTAGACTGCAAACTCTTCAGCAGTTTGATTGCTAATGCAAAACTGCAGATAAACTGTTGTTATGGCAGAAGACCTGCTTTAATAGCAGAAAAAGTGCCTGCTGATAGGTTGCAAACAATCTCTGCTGTTAATAACAGACATTTTTTAGTGTGTACAGTACCTTATACACTAAGAAAATTTGAAGCAAATCGGTTAAAATATGTAGTCTCTGGAGCGGAAAAAGTAAAATCGAGAGCGAAATTTGTATGGGAGCTATATCTAAATCTTAACCGATATGACTCGCATTCACTACAAGTGTTTCTAATTGAAATATAAGGTGTTGTTTTAAGGAAATCGATTGAACCATGTGGTCTCTAGAGAGGTCCAGTCAAATCTAGAGCGAAATTCGAAATGGCAGCTATGATTTTTATACTCTCTCTACACTCTGTAGAGTAAATGAGGTATAAGCACTGAAGGAGTAACTTAAGACCCCAAGTATGTTTGGAGCAAATAACGATTTTTAAGCTGTTTCAGCATGTTAGTTCGTCTGTTTGGCTGCCTGGTGTACATGACAACTTTCGAAGGGATATTTTCCAAAAAATAGTTGAAGTTCGGATATGGGCGAAATTGACCTGCCCCTTCTGATACCTCCACACAAATAGTCCTTATTCTTATGTTAAATTAAAACAAGTAAGTAAGCTTCAGTCGGCTAAACCGACTTATATACTCACTCAGGGAACATTTATACGGAAGTTATAAGGGCAGGATAATTTGGGTGGAATGTACTGGGAGGGTCGTGTCACACATTTCGTCCACATTTATAAAACAATTTTATAAATATGATAAAATATCAAGCCATTGTGGATTCCATGTACCAGTATAGAAGTATGAAGGATTTAATATTACCTAGGATAGTGTGGGAGGTACAAGAAGGGGCATGGCTAAAACGTAAATATTTTTAAGGTTTAAAGTGATTATAAAAACATTTTCAAATATCAAATTTCAAATGATTTTGACTACCCGTATGGATATCGGTTTTATTGTAACCAAGAATTCGTTCATTTTGTGTGTGAGGCACCAGAAGGAATGTGGCAATATCGTCCATATTCCATGCGAATATAATTTCTATTAAAGCATTGCCAAATATAAAATTTCACGTTATTCCGATAATCTGTATATAAGTTACAACAGCTTTAATTTTACGTAGTTTAGGGTGATTTGTGTGGGAGGTACTAGAAGGGGCGCCCATCTTAGAATGTGCAAAGTTTGAATTGATTGCTTAACTCCTTTCGAGAGTTATCGTGTACACCACCCAGCCAGACGGACGGACGGACATGGCTCAAACATCTTAAAAAGTCGTGAAACGGATTTGGTCCAAACTACTTAGGGTCTTAAGTCACTCCTTCAATGTGTTACACTTTTTTATACCCTCCACCTCCAGGATGGGGGTATACTAACATTGTCATTCCGTTTGTAACACCTTGAAATATCGACCTGAGACCCTATAAAGTATATATATTCTTGATCGTCATAAAATTCTAAGACGATCTAGTCATGTCCGTCCGTCCGTCTGTTGAAAGCACGTTAGCATCTATACGAAACGAGCTATGACGTTCAAAGTTTCCATTAATTCGTCTTATAGTCGTAGATCGGTTGGGATTGACACTGGACAAAATCGACCCAAAGGAAAAAAATTTTTCCCTCACAAGGACCCATATAACACAAGATACCCATAATAACCCCTAATATTTTAGAGTATTTAAGCATATTTTTTCAATATGTTTGCTTGTACTTACTTGATATTGGCTATGTGCATTCCCCCTCTAACAAAAACGTGAAGCATAAAATGATTTTTATTCGTAGGGGGTGAAATGGGACAAAAGGGATAAAAATTGTACATATTAACAGCTAGAAACACGAAATTCGGTGTGTACATTCCTCTAATTGACTAGATACATAATATAAATTTTTTTTTTTCGAAATTCGTACTTTTATGGGGTAAAATGGGAATAGACGGATAAAAATGGTACCAACCAAACGGCTGCATCTAGAATAATGAAATTTGGTGTATACATTGCTCTGATTGCGTAGACACGTAAAATAAACGGATTTTTAAAAATCGTACTTTTTGTGGTTAAAATGGAAAAAGGGGATAAAAAAAGTACCAACCAATTGACCGCAGCTAGAGTCATACAATTCAGGGTATACATTCCTCTGACTGCATAGAAACGAGGGATAAAAATAGTACCAACTAAACAACTACAGCTAGAATGATGAAATTCGGTGTGTATATCCCTCTAATTGCGTAGACAATGGCCGCAGCTAGAATCATAGAATTCGGTGTATACATAAAAAGATTTTTCCAAATTCGTACTTTCTACTTTTACGGCAAAAATTGGTTGAATCATGAAGTTATGTTATTTTGCACTATGTACGTGAGATAATGAACACTCACTATCTACCAATATTTATGGTATTTTAGCTTTTTGAAAGAATAAATATAAGAATATTTATTTTTTGAATTGACTTGAAGTATTATTTCGATATGTAAACGTATTGGTAAGCGTGGTTCGAAATAATAAAAATAATATATTTATTTATAAAATTATTTTTTTTTTCAATAATTGTATTTGTTTTGGTTTGGCTATATTTTTATATTTATATTTTATTTATATTTTTAATTTTTATTTTCCTGTTATACTACTGCACTTCTACGAAAATCGACAGCCTCTGTGTAATGCAATCCATGGTGGAGGGTATATAAAGTTCGGCGCGGCCGAACTTAACGCCGTTTTTACTTGTTTCTGTCTCAAATGATATATACCCTCCTACTCTGTAGAGTGAGAGTATAAACACTGAAACATTCACACTGGTAATGGCAATAAAATAGATTTTGAAATTTGCCACGCCCCTTCTACACCATTTTCATTTGAAATTGAGAAAATACAAGTTAAAATTGAGAAAAGAAAATACAAGATGAAATTGAAAAATACAAATTGAAAATGAGAAAGATAAATTGAAATTCAGAAAATACAATTTGAAATTAAATTTGAAATCGAGAAAATTCATTATTGGGCCACAACGCCATATGGAGTACTCTAATATGCAGAGGTGTCCCGGCGAAACCAATCTCCCTGATTCGATTTGTATTTTTAGGGGTTCGTTGGAGAGGTATTGGTCGTCAATTGCAATTTTGAGAACTTTTTAACCCTTTGAGGGCCGCACATTTTTTACAAACTGTTGGTTGAATGGTTAAATGTGCATTAAAAACTACTACGTTCGGACTTTTGCGTGCCAAACAATGACGATATTGACATCAAATTAATGAAAAGAGTATCTGTTCGAAATACGTCAAAGTTCATGCTTCTATCTATATAGAAAGTTATTCAGAATATTCATGTTTTAATTTGTAAGGGTGAAAAATTGGAATGTTGAATTGCAGTTTTTTACTTCAGTTTAACTCACTGAGAACTAGCAGTTCGAAAATAAATTGCGGCCCTTAATGGGTTAAGAAATTCATAAAATTGCAATTGGCGACCAATACATCCCAACGAGCCGTTAAAAACACAAATCGAACTGAAAATGTGGAAATTATAGCGGATTTTATAAAAAATGCATCAAAATTACACTAAAATCTGAAAAATCTGCCTTTTATACTTGGTCATATTTCAAGTTTTTGATATTGTTTGATAAGGATCGGCCAGATTTTAATTTCCAGCGTTTTCTTTTTTCAATGACATTCTCACCGTGAATTCTTTTCTTATAGAGGATATTTTGAACGCGGCGAAATATTTTGGGAGAACACATAAAAACAAACTTTCATTTTAGTCGGGAACATCGACTACTTTTATTTTGAGGCCACTGAATATACGGAAAAGTGAACAATAAACTGAAGAAAATGTCCTCAATAATTCAAATACATGAGCTTGCTTGAGAGTATGCAAAGCTCATATGAAAACATGAAATAATTCTCAAAAGTTGCATAATACTTCTACCATAAAGAGTTGAGCTAATACTCCATGATTACCTTGTTTAGAATAATATTTTAAAGTACACATTAATTACAATGTTTTACATTAATCAAATAATTGTTGCTAAATAAAATAACTTCCCCATTTCTAGTAAAAATTAATCGGATTTGACTTTTACTCGGTACAAGATGAATATATCACGTGTATTTCGTGGATTTCTTTATAGTTGCACATATTTGCATTTAGGATAAGTCGGTAGAGTACATTTTCCAGTTCAGACGTAAGTAGTAATGTCATCGAACACTAAAATATCATTCTATATAAATTTGAATTGATCTGAAATTTAATTTATTTATACTTTTATTTGACAAACACAAATGGATAGAAATTTTGCCAACATATAATTGTTACCAACTTAGCTTTTTTCTTTCAGTGTAAAGATTTGATGAATGATTTCATCCACACGTAACATATTGCATTTCTTTCTGTGTTTCGTTCGGCTCGTGTGTGTGTGGCATACACTTAACTCCGTTCCTCAATGACATCGTTATCGAAAGAAAAATACTCTGATTACTCTATTCTTAAGGGATTTCGGCAGTCCTTTCATGTCTTCAATAATATTTGTAACCACTGTGCAGGGTTGTCTCTGTTTATTTGTTTGCTCTTCCTGCATTGAAACATAAGATGCGAGTTTTAGTGTTCATACATTAAATATGAGTAAGTTGTTCATGTATTCCGTCCGTTGCTGAAGATATCGATGCAACGGAATTGTTTGAGTCGTCTTCATCCGCTTCCGATGAGAATACAAACGCTGCTTGCGAGAGGTGTTTAGCGAAAGTATGGATTGTCGCAGAAATATTACAATTATAAGGGTCCAGCTTAAAGACGTCCGTGCTATATATTATAGAATGGACGCTAGACAACATAGAGCGATATAAATGAAATTCGATTCGTATATGACGGGGCTCTGCGAACAGTGACCCCAATGAAACTGAAAGGAACTGAACAATTTAGGAAAGGCTAAAGTCTAACGGAGCCGACTATATGATACACTCCACTTTCTATCCGAATACAATTCAATTCGGTAAAAAAGTGAAAGGACATATGTATGGGGGTATTTTGAAACATGCAACGATGTGACCCCGCGGAAAAAATCAAATCTGGAGCGACATTTGTATGGAGGATATATCTAAATCGGAACCGATTTAACCCGCTTTCGCCACGGGTGTTTCTAGTTAGATTATAAGGTGTTAAGCCAAATTTGATGAAAATCGGGTACCATATGTGCTTTATGGAGCGGAAAAAGTCAAATCGGGAGCGACATTTGTATGGGGGTTATATCTAAATCTGAACCTAATTTGCCTCAAATTAAATAGCATTCGTCATTGATGCAAAAAACTTACTTGTGCCAATTTTTGTTAAGATCGGACTATAATTGCGACCTCTAATTTGATTACATCAATAGACGGACAGACAGACGGACATTGCTAAATCGACTCAAAAAGTGATTCTAAGCCGATCTGTACAATAAACGATGGGTATAAGACGTTTCCTTTTGGGTGTTACAAACAAATGCACAAAGACATAATACTCTCGTGGAGTGTATAAAAATGGGCCCTGAGGATATTTTTCATTGAATCACTAATACACGTCCCACGAAGTACATGATCCAATGCCAGCGATCATCTGCATCTAATCTGACTAAATTTCAGTCAACTACCTTCAGCCACACCTGTCGCACAATTCTATTTTTTACGATTCGAACTGTACCGTAAACTTTACATTTGATTAAAGGTGGGGTTGTCGGTCGGTGGATATCTGCATTGGGAACAACAATTGCATTTCGTTCGGCAGCAGTATTACGAAATGGAATAACTTTTCCCGATGAAATAAGAAGAAGCACTGATTGTCGGGTGGTTCAGTGCCAGCAAAGGAACCACCCGACAATCAGTTGTATTTAAACAAAATATTAAAGTTGTTCTTGTTGTTTTACTTTATTTACGAACACTTTTTTGCAAAGAAGTTTTATCTACCCTGGCCCACATATGTGTGGCTGTCTGTATATAAGAGTGACTGCTTAAAATTTGACATATTCCATTGGACAAAAGTCCATTTAATTGCAAATGATCCATAGATCCCCACAGTTGATTTAGACATGTTCTGCTTTCGATCATAAATCCAAAATCCACTTTTTTCGGAATTTGAAATTTCATATAGATAGGTGATATCCGGCCAAAGTGGATTTTGGACACATATCTGAATGCAGCATTATTGACTTTAGATGACATTCAGGTTTGGTATTAAATACCCTTTGACGGAGTAGAGAATGGAGAATGATATTTTGTTGTATTCAATTGGACTTGCATGCTTAAATTTTGCATATGTTTACGCGCTTAGCAAGACAGCTGTTTGTTACATGATTAGCTATTGTTGCCATATCGTTATTCCAGATCCGTTTAATACAAACCCATTATTTAGAAATGCCGGCACCTCATGAAGTACTTCAGACTTGTTTTCGAAATCTAGTTATAGTCGTACACGATTTCTATGTATTGTAAGTAGTGCGACCCACTCTATTGTGTGTATAGTATGTAGATATGGAGAATTTACCAGTGCGTATGCGTTGTTGTGGCTGTGCATTTCGAATTATAATGAATGAAACTGATAAACCACCATTGAAATTGTTCGCTAAAACAAAAAAAGGAAACATTTGTGTGATTATATCACTCAAAGCAACATTTCCAATCAGCATTTGTACGGCAGTTAACCCTCCAAAGAGCAGAGAACTCATATCGGCATTAAGAGGCATCAAAGAACACATGCAATGAATTGGTGAATTTTAAAGGTCAATTCACACCATCAAATTTTCCACGCGATTCCTTTATGTGCTTTGTAACAAATCGTATTTAATGGTAAAACAGACATCTCAACTGGAATTTGATAAATAAATGAAATGTAAGCCCATATGACCCTGTCTTTATTTGCGACTAAAAAATAACAGAAAAAGTCGTACGAATGGCGGTCTCCGTTATACCTATCGTTGGCTGACGTCGAGAAGGCCTTTGATAGTATCTGCCAGGCAATAAGCACTCTGAAACCCAAGGACATACCGAGAAAAATAATATCACTACTTCAATCCCAAATGAAAACCAGGGACGTAGCAAAAGATTTCTGTTGGGGATGGCTACAACCTCCCACAGCCATTTAAAAAATATTTTTTATATATTATGGAATTTTTCGCAAGTAAACTGAAAATTTGTTTGTTATGCTTCGTATTTCTTCAAGGGCGAAACTGACACGAAAAGTAAAATATTAATTCATATT
The DNA here is from genome assembly GCA_947397865.1 of Polietes domitor. NCBI lineage: Eukaryota > Metazoa > Arthropoda > Insecta > Diptera > Muscidae > Polietes > Polietes domitor. The sequence goes on along the minus strand of OX377621.1, from coordinate 106,297,990 downwards.
AAATCATGACATTGGTAGGTGCAGCTTAGTAAAAAATGTCACCATAACATTTGAAAATAAATTTACATTCTATAAAATATAAGTGAAAAATAGGCACCGGGACAGTATCCCAGAATTTGGCATCAGTAACTTCTGGTTAACTCTAACGAAGCAAGTCACTAGACCTCGGATTTTTGCATATTTTTCATTTTTGATCCGATTTGAAATCAAACTTGCATTTAGAAGTTTTATCATCCAAATATAAAATATTCGAGAACATGGTGAAAATAAGAAAAACAAATGCAAAAATTGTGCGAAACAATTATGCCAAAGATATGCAAAACAAGTAAGGAAAGGCTAAAGTCGGGCGGGGCCGACTCTATGATACACTCCACTTTCTATCCGAATACAATTCAATTCGGTGAAAAAGTGAAAACGGGAAGGTTTTTTGTATCCTGTAAATGTATGTGTTTGACAAAAAAATGTTAAATCGGAAATGATCATACACATGAGGATATATGGAACGAAATAGGTAAAATATAAAGTGTATAGTTTGGCCAAAATCGGGTAAACTTTTGGGAGCAACATTTGTATTTGGGCTATATTTAAATCTGAACCGATCTTACCCACTTTCACCATAGTTTTGCTTAGTTTGACTATAAGATGTTGTGCCAATTTTATAGAAAATCGGGTACAATATGTGGTTTCTATAGCGCAAAACTCAAATCGGGTGCGACATTTGCATGGGGGCTATATCTAAATCTGAACCGATCTAGCCCGCTTTAGCCACATGTGTTTCTAGTTAGATTATAAGATGTTGGCGAAATTTAAAGAAAATCGAGCACAATATGTGACTTTTAAAGCGGCAAAAGTTAAATCGGGAGAAACATTTGTATGGGGGCTACATCTAAATCTAAGCTGATCTTACCCAATTTCAGCATAGGTGTTTCTAGTAAGATTATAAGATGTTGTGCAAAATTTAAAGAAAATCGAGTACAATATGTGACATTTAAAGCGGGAGCGACATTTATATGGGGGCTATATCTAAATTAGCACCGATTTGACCTATTTTCACCATAGATGTTTCTAGTTTAAATATAAGACGTTTTGCCAAATCTGAAGACAATCTGATACAATATGTGGTTTCTAGAGCGGAAAAAGTCTAATCGGGGGCGAAATTTGTATGGGAGCTATATATAAATCTGAACCGATCTGAGCTATTTTCATCATAGGTGTTCCTAGTGGAAATATAAGATGTTTTGCCAATTTTAAAGAAAATCTGTTGTAATATGTGGTATCTAGAGTGAAAAGAGTCAAATCGGGAGTGAAATTCGTATGGGGGCTATATCTAAATCTGAACCGATTTTCTTCAAATTAAATAGCGTTCGTCGTTGTACCGAAAAACTTCATTGTGCAAAGTTTCATTTAGTTATGTCTACAATTGCGACCTGTATCGTGATTACAAGAATAGATGGACAGACGGACGGACGGACGGACATTGCTAAATCGTCTCAAAAAGTGATTCTAAGTCGATCGGTATAATTAACAATGAGTCTATTTCGTTTCCTTTTGGGTGTTACAAACAAATGCACAAAGACATAATACTCTCGTGGAGTGTATAAAAATGCGGTCATTTTGCGTTTCTAAGGGTTTTGAGGTATGTACACTAGGGCGTACCTCAAAAAAAAAGTTCGCCGTACACCTTCGAATATGAAGTATTATTGAAAGGTAGTTTCAAAAAAAAAATTTTTATTTTTTTATGCCGAACGTAGGGGTCGCGCTTTTACATTTTTCTATATAACTTGTATTTATAAACGGATTTTAAAGTGTGATACATCGATGTTTTTGTCTCGACGAGGCCGATTTTTTTGTCTTTGAAGTCATTGAGCTCAAGCACCCCCTTCTGGTACTTACCCATCATTTCTCAGTTGCTACTACCGTAATGTACCACTCTAATAATCGAAAATTAAAGCTCGCATAAAATCATGAATCATGTTTGAGCTCAATGACTTCAAAGACAAAAAAATCGGACAAAAACATCGATGTATCACACTTTAAAATCCGTTTATAAATGCAGAAGTTATATAAAAAAATGTAAAAGCGCGATGCCAGTTCCAAATCTCAAGATTCTAGGCCCAGCCGTTTAGTCAGGGCGGTGGTACATTTTTTATCCCATTTAATCCCTATGCTCCTTATAGGAGTTAAAGGAACAAATATATATATATAATCCCTTAAAAGTACAAAATTCGAAAACTGCTTTCTTATTAGTGATCTGCGCTGTAAAACGAATATACACACCGAATTTCATTATTGTAACGTCATCCGTGATGTTGGTACCTTTTTTATCCCCTTTTCCCATTAAAAGTACAAATTTCGAAAAATTCCTTCATTTTGCGATTCTAAACATTTTGAGGGATGTACACATCGAATTTTATGGTTTCAGCTCCATCCATTTAATTGGTACTATTTTCATCCCTTTTTACCAGATTTCACTCCCAAAAAGTACGAATTTTGAAAAAAAATTCTTGGGCGCGTTGAAGCTATAAAGGATTTTTTACCAAATTTCAAGATTCTAGTCCCAGCCGTTTGGTCATTGCGGTGGTACAATTTTTATCCCTCTTTAACAAAGATACGATTTTGCAAATAACATTTTTTGGGATGTCTTCATGCCGCAAGAGGAATGTCCATAGCAAATTTCAAGATTCTAGTCCCAGCCGTTTGGTCATTGCGGTGGTACAATTTGTATCCCTCTTTAACCCATTTTACCGCATAAAAGTTCGAATTACGAAAAACTCCGTTCAAATCTGATCTCTTCGCTGTAAGAGAAATGTACATACCAAATTTCATGATTCTAGCTTCAGCCATGATGTTGGTACAATTTTTGTCCCATTTGACCCCCCAAACATACTAGCGTAAGATTGTCATCAGCAGTTACAAACTATTTTACTATAGACTATGTAAGTTTGAGAAATTTAAAAATCGATCTTAGTTCATGGTGGATCTGAGCCAAGTTTTAATTCGAGGCATCGCCCAAAATCTTCTGTTATTTGGATTATTTTTATCAACATTTTCTCTCAACATATTGATATTGATTGGCTTATTGCAATGTCTTGAATACATTTTTATCGCAGTAGTATCCACTGTCAGCGATTCCTTGAGTCTACAATTACAAATTTAATTGGTGTGCCAGAGAGTGAATAAAAATGGCATGTGTTTTTCTTTTATTTTCCTTGCAGCTCGACACTACATTTGCACCATCATAGACTATTGCAATATACTCCATCATATTTTTCTCAAAAATCAAAATAATTTATATAAATAATCGTCATCTCTACTTACAGAACAATCTACGAAACCTATGAAAGGTTCTTCTACTTCAGAATTGATTGAAAATCTTATAGTAATTACCAAGAAACCTTGAGGAAAGTCCACACGATTTTTAAATTATGAGTTTGATTAAAATATAAATTTGTCTTTTCCATCTATAAAATCCTTACACCAAAATTTGGGTTTCTTCTCGCTTTTTCCACTACAACACTGTAGTCTGGTCGTTCATATTCTTCATAGTATTTTTTGAAAATTATCTGTTTTGCCCTTCAATCCTTACATGAAATCAGTATCAGCGTATTTTTTAATTATTTAACGCTAATATGTAATGAAGCAATATTTTTCTCTGAAAAGTCTTCACATACGTAGAACTAGATCCCAAATTGTACAATAAATTTTTGTATTAACAACCCTGCTATTGGGATTGATAAATTTAAAAAATCTAACTGAAATTCCTGGGGTGTGACAAGGATGCCTCCTATCTCCGCTACTGTTTAATGCGAATGAATGTAATGAGATAGAGAACTTCAAAACGCAGAATCAAAATCCATCGGCCAAAATTCAATAACTTCTGATCTAGTAAACATTTTTGAGTTTTGTAAAAAATTGAAATTAGACAAGGATTTTAGAAATTATTTTGAGATATTAACATTTCAAATCGGGCAATCGGATATATTTTAGAAATTAGCCCAATGTTGATTACTTTTCGTATTTTTCGATTTTAAAAGCAAAAATTTGTATACCCTCCTCTAGGGTATCATGCTTTTGTGCATTTGTTTGTAATTATTTGTGCAAAAGAAATATATCTAGAAACCACATATTTTAATCGATTTTCTTCAAATTTGTCAAAGCAACTTTTATTTATTTCAACTGGAAACATTATGTTGAAAGTGGGTCGAATGTGGCCTCATAAAAATATCGCTCCCGATTTATCTTTATCGGCTCTAGAAACCATATATTTGAACCGATGTTCTTCAAATTTGGCAAAATATATTACATTTCATCTAGAGAAACATATAGTGAAAGTGGGCCACATCTCTTCTGGTTTTAATACAACTAGGGTTTGGGCTTTCCCGGACTTTTTTCATTTTCCGGGAAAACGGAAATGAAAATGTTCATTCCCGGGAAAAAATAATTTAGTTTAGGTATATCCAATATGATTTTAAATGTCAACATTTAGTAACTGGTGTGTTTTTTAACCTATTAACGCCCACCATATACACTATTTCAGGGTTATCGTACTTTTTTTATAACTTTTAATATGAATGTAATTCCTGATTATCAAACTAGGCCACTAGATTAGGCTTACTAGCTTTTTTTTGTATGGAATTTACTCACTTATCAAGAAAGTAGCTTACTACTCCTCTAGACTCCGTCTAGGGGAGACCAACAGGGCCACCATACTGGTTGGAACCAGCTCATGGTCCTTCGTAACCAAGCTTGAAACTAGTGACAATCTGCAGTACGCGTTTAGAAGTGTCGACATATCCACCCAAAAATATTAAAAACATTTGTCACTACGTGACATGACATAAATTCATATCATTGTTTATCACTACGTGAAACAAGGCTTTACGAGCCAGTGGCGACTGCCAAACCATCACATCAACCACTACAACGAAAGTGTCATCATCATATCATCATTTCGCTCTAGTGCAAGGAGGCCGGCATGTTGCAGATCGATCATATGGTCGATCTCAACTGATGAATTTATGGCAATGCTATAAAATACATATAGATAAATCCGATAGATGGCGGTATCGTTCCTGTTATGGTTGTCAAATGAGTAGTAGTTTTGTATACTCCGTACGAAGCACCAACACTTGCTCAAATTAAATATTAAAAATCCAAATTTGTGTTGTTTTCATAAATTGTCTCCTCTAGACTCTGTCTAGGGGAAAAATACAGAAACAAAGTAAAATATTCTAAAATGTAAAAGCAATATAAGAAAAATTAATATTAAATAAATAAATTCATAAAAAATAAAAACATTGAAATAGTCCAGTATTTAAAAATACCGTAGGATATATTTCTATTCATAATTGATTTCTCTTGAAAGTTTCGTCGATTCGTCTAGGAAAACAAGAAATCTAAAGTCTAACCAGCATGAGGGTTTAAGTATTGACATTACGTCAGCCATAGTATTGTCGGTATGATAATTTTGTCTCACAATAAAGATCATGCAAATATACTCACAAAAAGTTTCTATTCCCCTAGCTGGGTTTCGCAAAAAATGGATACATAGCGAATTTAAAAAGCTCTGTTTGTAGTAATAAACAAATACCCATTATTATTGTCAGTAATGTAAATATATGAATTTGAAATATGTCCAAAATTTCCAATTTATATAGTAAATCTAAATTAATTCAAAATAATGAATAAAATATTTTTTAATAATTCCCGGAAAATTTTGGATGATTTGGGAATTTCCGGACCCCAAACCCTAAATATAACCTTCATACAAATGTCTTTGCCGACTTTACTTTTTTCTCGCAAGGTATTAAAGATTTTGATCTAATTTAACAGAACACGTTATATGTCAGCTGGAAACATACATTGTGATAGTCTGTCACATCGCTTCATGGTATAGTACCCATACAAAACTCGTTCCCGATTTCACTTTTTTTCCCCGAATTGTAATCGGGTAGAAAGTGGAGGGTATCATATAGTCGACCCAGTCCGACTTTAGCTTTCCTTACTTGTTATTTCTTTGTCTTTATGTTTTTTAAACATTTTTTACGTATTTGTTCATTATTAAAATTTTTAATAGCAACAAGTAAAATTAAGTTCTGCCGGGCCGAACTTTATACACCCTCCACAAGGGTTTGCATTCCACAGAGGCTGCCTATTTTCGTAGAAGTGCAGTAATATTACAGAAAATATATTTTTTGTTAATATAGCCAAACCAAAACAAATACAAATATTGAAAAAGTAATTTTATAAATAAAAATAATATTTTTATTATTTCAAACTACGCTTAAAAGGCAAGGCAATACGTTTACATATCGAAATAATACTTCAAGTCAATTCAAAAAATAAATATTCTTATATTTATATTTTCATTGATATATAGTGGGTGATACAGTTGGTTGTATTTCGATTCTATTTTAATTATCACGTACATAGTGCAAAATAGCCTAGCTCCATGATTCAACCAATTCTTGCCGTAAAAGTAAAAAATACGAATTTGGAAAAATCTTTTTATTTTGCGTGGCTATGCAGCCAGAGGAATGTATGCACCAAATTCCATGATTTAAGCTGCGGCCATTTGGTTGGTATAATTTTTATTCCATTTTTCCTATTTACCCTCTTAAGAGTACGACTTTCTAAAATCTCTTACGTGTCTACTCAATTAGGAGGATGTATACTCCGAATTTCATCATTCCAGCTGTATTCGTTTAGTTGGTACTATTTTTATCCCCTGTACCCGTACGTGTCTATGCAATCATAAGAATGTATACACTGAATTTCATTATTCTAGGTGCAGCCGTTTGGTTGGTACCATTTGTATCCCTCTATTCCCATTTTACCCCTTAAAAGTACGAATTTCGAAAAAATATTTTTATGTTATGTATATAATCAATTAGAGGAATGTACACACCGAATTTCGTGTTTCTAGCTGTTGTCGTTCAATATGTACCATTTTTATCCCTTTTTGCCCCATTTCACCCAACAAACAACACAAACGGAATGCCAAAGTTAGTATACCCCCATCCTGTAGGTGGTACAAAATCTCTTAAAATGTGAGAGAAACAGTTCAACAAAGTCGAAAAAAGAAATTACGTTTTTTTTTCAATTTTCAAAATCTGAAAAAATGTGAAAATCTGCGCAATATGAACAAATACGTAAAATAATGTTAAAAAATATAAAGACAAAAATATACAATTTTTACTTTTCTTTAAAATCGAAATATTCGAAAAGTATTCAACTTTAATTCAACCGATTTTAAATGTTAAAAATAATCCTTTTGGCTATTAAAATTTTAGGGAAAAGTAGATGACTTGGCAAGAGAAACAAAAAGATGCGGACATTTCGTAAAAGAAAACATGTTTTTTTATGTTGTGCTAGAGGGACTTGCTCTAGCTCCGTGTTGGTAATAGGGGTATTCATGAGACAAACGAAGGTTTGTGCGGAAAGGCACAATGTTTTTCTCTCATTTAAACCAATACGGTCTATTGCACTTAGTTCATATACAGAATGACAACATTATTCATTCCACCACACCATTCGATATAAAGAAAAAAAATAAATAAATACGAACCCCAAAGATGTTCGATGCGCCCACGGCACACAGAATGACTTTGGCAATGTTACGAGTGCTGACAATTTCAATTTTACGAATAATTGTTTTTGAGCAACACATGTTGGTTGATCTGCCTTCGTTCATGCTCCCACGGGTATTGTTCTTTGCCACAAATCATGACCGCCATCAGCACAGTTTCTGCGAAATCAGGCCATTAACTAAAGTACGATCAAAAAGTAGGACTATGGCAAAAGAACATATGGTGAAATTAGTATAATATTTTGAATAGAAAAAATGCTTGCTCTTTTTTGGAACTGCGAAGAATGCGACGAGCAAGGTCACACTTAAGAGGGAGCGAGGAAAAGAAAACTGAAATGGAAAGAGTAGGGTGATCGAATTAAAAATATAGTTAAACAGTAAGGAATACAACGGTAAGAGTAATTGACTTCCAAGATGTTCGACACAGGGATATTTGGGACAAATATGGGACAAAGAATGATACAAATGGCATTAGTAGCAAGTAAGTAAGTGTCAGTCGGCTAAACCGACTTATAAAGGGTGGTTAAATTGTAAGGCCGATGTTGAATGTGAACCACACCTAAACGTCAAGTTTTTTTCTGCATTTCATTGTCAATTTCAGACTAACTCAATTTGAACCATGGAACGATACACAATCGAGCAACGCGTTAAAGTTATTCAGGCTTTTTATGAAAATGGGCGTTCAAATCAAAATGCATTTCGTGCACTTCGAAGAAGATCATCTTCAGTGATGAGTCACATTTTCACCTCAATGGTTTCGTCAATAAGCAGAATTGCCGCATTTGGGCGAATGATAAACCAAGAGTGATTGTCGAAAAACCAATACACCCACAAAGAGTGACTGTTTGGTGCGGTTTATGGGCTGGCGGCATCTTCTGGCAGTATTTTTTCCAAAATGAGTTACTCTGAATGATCTTTGCTATCGTGAAATGATAACGAACTTTTTATGGACCGAATTGGAAGATATGGATGTGGACGACATGTGGTTTCAACAGGATTCAACGATGGCACTTTTGCGCGACAAATTCAATGGTCGTGTTATCTCAAGTGGTGGCGATGTCAATTGGTGGCCAAGATTATGTTATTTGAACAACAATTCAAGAGCTAAGGGATGAGATATTTCGGTACATTAACGGCATAGAACCCCAATTATGCCTCAGCGTCATCGAAAATTTGGACCATCGGATGGAGCATCGGATTTGGACCATCGGATGGAGGAGGTCGCGGCGGTCATTTGGCCCATATTTTGTTCCATACTTAATTGAACCATACCAATATTATCATAATAAAAAGAAATGACAATAATTCCCTAAATAATTAGTGTTTTATTCAAAATCAACATCGTAATTTAATTTAATTTTATTTAACCAACCTTATACCCTCACGCTGAGAGAATATATGTATGGAAGTTATGAGGACTTATATTTAATTAGGGCGGATCATTTATGTCTGAATTTCGTGGTATATTGGTCCAGTTTCCATAGTATTACCGGTAGATTAGAGGTTGTCGACTTTACAGGGTTTTCCAACAAGAGGTGTTATATTGGTATTCAAAGAAAAAGAGAGATAACACGGTCCGGAAACTTTTCCCGTAAAAGAGCAAGAGGTTTCGTTGCTTGTGTGGCACGTAGCGCCGCCTTGTTGAAAGTAAACGTTGTCCCAATCAATACCATCGAACTCCGACCATAAAAAATCATTAATCATCTCTCGATAGCGCAATCCATTCACCGTAACTGTTGATCCAATCTCATTTTCGAAAAAGTAAGGACCAATGACCCCGCCGGACCATAATCCGCACCAAATAGTCACACGATGAGGATGGAGAGGCTTCTCAACAATAACTCTTGGGTTTTCTGAGCCCCAGATGCGACAATTTTGCTTGTTGACGTAGCCACCGAGGTGGAAATGGGCCTCATCAGTCAAGACGATTTTTCGATTGAATTCCGGATCATTTTCATTCATCTCATTCTTGAGTTCTTGTGTTGACTGAACTTTATAAGCCTTAAGACCCACTCTTTATGCAAGAACGACGAGGAATGGACAAACCTGGGTTTTCTTCAACACTTGGGCTGCAGCAGCAATATTCTCAGTTGTTCTTGAGCTACGTGCACGGGTTTTATTCTTCACATCGCTAACTTGTCCCAACAGCTCGAATTTGCCCACCAATTTCTGTATTGCGGTCCGACAATGTGTTTCACGACGACCAAAAACGCTTTAGTTTTGCGAATTGTGACTGCAAGATTTTCACCATTTTTGTAGTGAATTTTAATAATTTCTATGTTTTGTTGAAGCGTGTATCGTTCCATTTTTAGTAATGGCGTAGTTTCTACTTGTCAAATGTCAAAGAATAAAAGCTTCAAAAGTGACAGCTACCGAAATACGAAATACCGGGTGATTCAAAATAACACCTCTTGTTGGAAAACCCTGTATAAGGCATACCTTTGCGCACTCTTTTAAATAAATGTCATTGATTCATTAAATCTTGAAAAATGTACTCTAAATATTAGGTGAATTGTTAGTCGTCATTAGGGAGAAACATTTTCCCCAGGGTTGATTTCTCCCATTTGCAATTTCTTTATACAAACAGAGTGACTGTATCATTTTGATAAGAAAAGTATTTCAAAGATCTGTAAAGTTTCGCGTCCATATTGAAATGAACACATATAATTTCATGATTCTAGGTGCATCCGCTTGATTGGTACAACTTTGATCATTTTTTTAAATTTTGACCCTAAAAGTACGTTTTTGGAGATATATTCATATTGTGCGTGTCTACGTAGACAGACGAATGTGATCACTGAATTAGTGGTACCAATTTTATCCCGTTTTGAACCTAAAGGTACGAATATCGAAAGATATCGTTATTTTTCATGTCTACGCAGTCACAGCAATGTACACACCGAATTTCTCTATTCTAACTGCAACCGTTTGATTGGTACCATTTTTATCCCTTTTGCTCCATTTTCCACCTAAAAGTACAAATATCAAAAAAATCCTTTATGTTTCATTATATTATAGGTAGGTACCATTTTTATCCCTCGAGACGAGTACAAATACTGTATATGATGATTCTAGCTACAGTCGTTTGATTGTTGCCAAATTTAATCTCATTTAGATCCTGATGTTTCTCATATCGAAAGATCTCTTTTCTTTCGCGTTACCGCAGTCACAAAAGTGTACACACCGAATTTCATTATTATAACTGCAGCCATTTGGTTGGTACCATTTTTTCCCTATTCGCCCCATTTTCCGCCTAAAAGTACAAATGTCCAAAAAATACTTTTTATATCGCTTATTCACAGTCAGATGAATGTACACACCAAATTTCATGATATCAACTTCAGCGGTACCATTTTTATCCCTCTTTTCCAATTGTACACCTTAAAAGTACGAATTTTGAAAAATCCCTCTATTTTTACATTCTAAATTTCATGTTTCTAGCTATTGTCGTATCATTGGTACCATTTTTACCAATTTTATCGCGTTTTAATCCTAAAGGACGAATATCGAAAAATATCTTTATTTTTCGTGTCTACGCAGTCACAACAATGTACAAAATGAATTTCTGTTTTCTAACTGCAACCGTTTGATTGGTACCATTTTTATCCCTTTTGCTCCATTTTCTGCCTTAAAGCTCAAATATCAAAAAATCCTTTATATTTCGCGTCTACTCAGTCAAATAAATATATACATTAATTTCTTAATTTTAACTTCAGCGGGTTGCTTGGAACCATTTTTATCCCTCTTTTCCAATTGTTCCCCTTAAAAGTACAAATTTCGAAAAATCTCTCTATTTTACGTGTCTACATAATTATAGGTATGTACACACCGAATTTCATGTTTCTAACTGTTGTCGTATCATTTGTACTATTTTTATCCCTTTCGTCCCATTTCACCCGCTAAATCTTTTTTGTACTTTTTGGTGATTACACGTTACTATGAGGAAGGTACGAAACAAATTTCAAGTGTATAAAAATCAAAATTCCCAAAAATATTAATTAAATAATCTAAATATTAGTTGTATTTTCAGTCCTTGTTAGGGAAAAACTTTTTCCCTCTGGGCCGATTTCGCCCACTTTCAATCCCAACCGATCTGAGGGAAATTAGATCCAATTATCTCACTCCGTTCGACAGACGGACATGGCTAGACGTCTTAGAATTTTACCACGACCTAAAAGAGATGAAAACCCCCCAACTTTGAATTAAAAAATCCCCAAAGCAAAAAGGAATTATACCCCAATGAAGCAAGCCGTATGTAAATGAAATAAACTCCAAATTACGTAAAAAACTTTGTTCTTCCGTAGGAAGCCTATTTTAATCGCATCTCGGGTTTGAATCGTGGCTCGGGAATAACTTGTTTTATGTTTTTTTTACTTTTATAAATGAACAATGTTTAATTTTGTATAATTTTAACAATTTAAAAATTTTTGCTTAGAAAATACAAATTTATTGCTTTATTAATGTTCTTGAAATTTTCATTTTTTATTATTTATTAATACAGTTGAACTTCAATTAACCGTGATGCTCGGGACCGGGATAATCACGGATAACCGAAAATCACGGTTAAAAGAGGTAAAATTTTACATGTAAATCTGCGTCTATAAATAACTTATCATATCTGTAGGAATACATACATTTATTTAAAAAAATCTTTTATGGATGTTGTCTTATGCTTTTAGCTTTTTATTGTTCTTCCAACAAATGAGTTTGTATGCGATATATTTGCATTTTATCTGGTTCTGAAATACTTGGACAATTAAAGTTTTCTAAAAGACCTAACATAATACTACTAGCCTCTATTGCCTGAGCCAATGTAGGCGTTTTGTCCGCATTTCCTCCATCTGATTCCTCGGAATTTGAATCAAGCTCATATTCTTGGCTTTGGGTAACCATGTCTACGATTTCGTCTTCAAATATAAAAGCAAATATAAAAGTCGCACACCATCCACTTTTCGACAGCATCAATCGTACATCCAGACGGTATGGTTATATCTGTTTGTATCTCAACAAGGCTATTTGGAGCATCTTCATTATGAGATAGTAAGTTATTCCAAACTCTTTTTAAAACTTGTGGAGTTACAGAGTCCCATGAAGCTGCGGCTGCCCACAAAGCTGTCTTAATATTCAAAGATTTAACGAACTCACGTCTGTCATTAGCACCAACAAGTTTTTGAACGATCAGTTTACGGTAGTGACATTTGAAGGGAGATATTTTACTGTAACGTTTTCAGATATCATAGCATTTACATCTGGGTGTGCTGGACAGTTGTCTAATAGTAAAAGTATTTTACAGTTATTTTTGAGACCGATGCGCCGTTGATGTTCCTTTGCTTCTGGTACAAAATTTTGATTAAACCACTCCAGAAATAGCTGTTGTGTTACCCAAGCTTTCTTATTAGATTTATAAATCACAGGAAGGTGTTCAACGTTTTTTAAAGCTCTTGGATGGGCACTTTTTCCTATTATCATCAATTTACACTTGTGAGTTCCTGCAGCATTTGAACAAACTAGCATTGTGATTCTCTCCTTGGATTCCTTGTACCCTTCAATAGAATATTCATTACCACTAGCCAAAGAACTCTGAGGCAAATATCTTCATTGTCTGCATTGTAGATCTGTTCAGTTGTAAGTTGTTCTTTTTTAATGATTTCATCCAAGTCGTCCACAAACATCGTAGCAGACTCATAATCAGCACACTCCTTTTCTCCCGTAGATTTCAGTCGACGGATTCCATGACGTTTTTTTAATTTATCCAACCAACCAAATGAATAAGTGCACTCTGAATTCATGTTTAACTTCAAATGGAACATTTTTGCCTTTTCGACAATCATTTCGCCTGAAGTTCAGAAGCAAATTTCAGTTTAAGTTCATACAATATCTCGATTTCAATTAACTTACCTGAAATTGGAGTTCCCTTAAATCTTTCTTGCCGAAACCATTCATATGTTGCGAAATCAACTTTTGGATTTTCTTGGATTTTTTAGTGTATATCTGTGTTTAAGGCCAAGCATTGAATCAGTATCGGAGCAAAATTTTAAAATCCGATCTTTGTTTTTTATTAAATCGGATACAGTTTGAATGCCAACTCCATATTTTTCAGACAACATTTTAAAAGGTACTTTACGTTTTGAGTATTCATTAATCAGCTCCATTTTTTCTTTAATTGAAAGAATCTTTCTTGCTCTTTTCGCGGATTTAGTTGTTGACGGTGGCATGATGTAAGGAAAACACGTCTTGACAGATCAAATTTCACACTGATGAATGAATATGAAATTTGATATGACAATTACACTTTCATGAAAAAGGGTAATCACCGAATTTTAATATGAGAAATGTGTGTGTATTGTACGAAAAAAAAACAAACAAGCAGTCACATGGACATGTGCATCACGGATAATAGAGGTAAATCACGGTTAATAGAGGTAAAAAATCAACCATTCAGCTTCACGGTTAATAGATAATCACGGTTAATAAAGAAAAGGAAAGAAAAGGAAACTAGTGAAAAAGTGTTCCCTTTGCAACACTTTAAAATAACTTTTAAGTCTTTCAAAATAAAGGACATTCCTCCTATGACAACTCCATGTTAAATTTATTGGTGAAGATCCCAATTTTCACTACTTCCGAATCTCAAGATGAACATCTTTGAGTGCTCTCTTTTTGCTGGGTTATTAAAGATTACAATATAGCTAACACTCTGCATAGCCAGCTTTGGACATAACCCACAGATATTCTTTCTATTTCTAATTCTTTGGCTAATTTTTTATAATATTAAAATTAAAATCTTTATAAAACTCAATACGAAATCTGAGATTTTGCCACATGCAATTTGGGACTTTTTGGCTGGTGATTACCAGGCTTCGCAAAAATCTGGCATAGCGTTGACTTCCAACAAGTTTTACAAGTAGAATGTCCAATGCAACTGAAAAAGTCCAACTAATTAATTTTCAAAATTCTCTTTCAGATTTTACAAAATGTATAAACATTTTGAATATTTTCTGGTTTTGATTATTGTTTATCTCAAAACTACATAAATACTTATATTCTTAAGATTATCCAGTCATATCCAGTCACGAGTTGTGAAAATAAAAGAAACAAAAAGGCAACAAAATGAAAGAACTGTTGCTGATATAAAACAGAAGTAAATAAGAAATGAGGAAAAAAACACATAAAACGCAATGGACGTGTGTGAATGTGTGCGTGTGCGTTGGTGTGGGTGTATGTGTGTGTGTGGTCGCACGTACGACTACATTTTCGTATTCGTAGACATGTGGTATGTGTTATCAAACATTTGCATCCGGTTGGATAGCCAGAGTCAGCCCAGTCAACCAACCAGCCAGCATGTTGCATGCAACAAGCAACCTACAGTCTAAGTACTCGCCTACATACACAACATCATTATGAGGTTCCAATGGGGGGGATGTGAATGATGATAACGACGATTGCGATGGGATGCCCACGACTGCAAAAGCAACGAGCGAGTGTACGTACAACAGCACAAAGTCAACGAAGAGCACGAACCGAATACGATGGCAATGCATGCAATTAGAATTTGTTGTTACCCTGCCGACAACACCACCCCACCGACAGCACCACACACCCACTAGCAAACCAAACATCGAAACAGCAACAATAACAAGAACAACCACAGGGACGATGGGGATGATGATGATGATGATGATGATGACGACGATGATGATGACAACGTACGTATGGAAATTGTGTGAATTTTTCGGATGCATTCATTCATTCATTGATACCAACATTCCGTCAGAATCAGATGTGCACCGATGTTCGTCGGGAACGGTTGTTGTTGTGCGCTCCTCGTTTAACAGGCGAGAAAATCCTCCGGTTGGCAAATAATAATAACAAGAAGAAGAAAGTTGAAAACTGTGTGTTGCATGGGAAAAATTATCACCATCAAACAGAAAACAAATCCGAGCAATAAGTGCGAATAGAGTGTGGGCATCATCACAACGACGGCCTAACTAAGTGAAAACAAAAACAAAACACAAGTAACGGAAACCGATTTCAAAGTGTGCGCGTTGCGATAAAGGAAACCTAAGAACCTGGAGCTGGAACAGAAGAAGTTTGTGTAATGCAAAGAAAATATCACACACAAGTGAAAGTGTTGCTTTGTACGGCTAAGCCGTATCAGTTATACCCTCCACCAGCATCGCAATTTCTTTGGATTTGGATACCTCACAAAAAAAAAGACGGATAATACGATACTACGGATGCGAGTTTATTAAATGTGGGTGGGGGTGTAAGTTGGAGAGTGATTCTGTGTTTCTTAAACATGAACGCGTTCCTTGATGGATTAATCGGATAACAATTCAGTCAATAGTGTGGGCCAATGTAGATTTGTTTTATTTGTCTTTAGGAAATGTGAACAAAGAACATTCGAATAGATTTGATCGTTTGAGATCCCTGACAGGTGTACATGGCCGGATTAAGGACACTTTGTGAGAAAGATGATGATGCCACAAATCAACCTGTGTTCACCTAATTTTTATTGAAATCAGGATAGAAATCAACTGGGATTTTTGCACACTGAAAAGAAACACGAAACATCTTGGTAATACAAATATAAATTTTGATAGAATTTGTAAAATCCTCACAGGCATCTATACTTTAGTAGTAGCAGAGCTGTTAAATTTCGATTACGATTAGTAATCAATTACATTACTTTTTAAAAAGAATCGAAATGATTATATAATCCACTATTCAACAATTTCTGATTACTAATTGATTACGATTACAAATAATCAAAAAATAATCAGGATTACTTGCGATTTCCGTTTCCTTTCGGTTTTAGCTGGCAAAAGAACGAGAACAGAAAAAATCAAAACTTACATATATTGAAAAGTCAAAAGTTTTGACAAACAGACTACTATGACTCTCATACCGATTTCGCGAGAATCAAAAGTAATCACAAAAAATCAAAAGTAATCTAAAATAGTCAAAAGTAATCTTTTAAAGTAGTCGAACTCATTTTTGATTACTTTTGATTATTTTTCAGTAATCGCAAGTAATCCTGATTATTTTTTGATTACTTGTAATCGTAATCAATTACTAATCGTATAAAACTGAATGTAATCGTATTGTAATCACTACTTCTACTTAAAAAAAAGTAATCTAATTACTAATGATTACGATTACTAATCATTACTTAACAGCTCTGAGTAGTAGACAGCGGATATTTATGCAAATTCAATTTTTAATCTATATTTGCATAAAATATACAAAATCGCTATGAAAAATATGCTAAAATAAAAATTGGTTATATCAACTTTTTAATACTTTTTCTAATGACAATCATTTGTGCGAAGTCGGCATTCATAGAGTGATCAAACCCGAAACCGAAAACCGGACCAACCGGTTTTTTCAACTTAGACCGACCGTCGGGTTTTTTAAAATCACGGTCTTCGGAAAACCGGTTTTTTAAGTCGGTCTCGACCGGTTTTCAATTATTGAAAATGTCCCTATGTTCTATGTGACTTAATAATTCATCACACTTAATATTATCGCACCCTACACGGAACCCTTTGAATTAGGTGCCACCAAGGCGTATTTATACAGGTGATAGCACTAGAAGAACAACAAATTTGGCAACAACAAAATACAAGTAATTTTTTGAATTGTGAGCAAAATATATGGGATTTGACAGTTTCGGTTACTTTTGAATGAACAAAATTTCAGTCAGCTGGGCTCCTGCTATCACCTTTATAAATACGCCTTGGGTGCCACTTTTCACAAAAACTTATTCCACTTTCCACATTAAGTCAACAACGTTCGGTCTCGTTTTTAGAGCGCTACTAATCAAAATTCCGTTCCGGGTGACGTATATCTAAATATATTTTTGTTGCACAAAATCGACGTGCATAAAAATTAATGGCGTTGGCCGATGAGGGTGGCCATGAAAAATGAAAAGAACTAGTAAATCAAAAAAAATTTTTTTTTTCAAATCCATGCTTTATGCAAGCAGAATTCTATTGGGCCTAGAAATTCTTTTTTAGTTATCTTTTGTAGAAGGAAAAATTACTGCGTTATCAGGAGCAGAAATAATAGATTTTTAATTTGTGGTTTGTGTGGGAGGTACCACGCCCCTTTGTCCATTCCCGCTCATATTTGCAGCAGCACTTAAAAAATGCACACCAAACCGACGTACCAAATTTTGTTCAAATACCGTTATCAGGAGCAGAAATAATAGATTTTTAATTTGTGGTTTGTATGGGAGGTACCACGCCCCTTTGTACAATCCCGCCCATATTTGCAGCAGCACTTAAAAAATCCACACCAAACCGACGTACCAAATTTTGTTCAAATACCGTTATCAGGAGCAGAAATAATAGATTTTTAATTTGTGGTTTGTATGGGAGGTACCACGCCCCTTTGTACAATCCCGCCCATATTTGCAGCAGCACTTAAAAAATCCACACCAAACCGACGTACCAAATTTTGTTCAAATACCGTTATCAGGAGCAGAAATAATAGATTTTTAATTTGTGGTTTGTATGGGAGGTACCACGCCCCTTTGTACAATCCTGCCCATATTTGCAGCAGCACATAAAAAATCCACACCAAACCGACGTACAAAATTTTGTTCAAATACCGTTATCAGGAGCAGAAATAATAGATTTTTAATTTGTGGTTTGTATGGGAGGTACCACGCCCCTTTGTACAATCCCGCCCATATTTGCAGCAGCACTTACAACATGCACACCAAACCGACGTACCAAATTTTGTTTAAATACCGTTATCAGGAGCAGAAATAATAGATTTTTAATTTGTGGTTTGTATGGGAGGTACCACGCCCCTTTGTCCAATTGGTCAAATTTTTCCATTTCCTTGTATTGTCATCGAAAATGATTAAGTGTGCAAAATTTGAGCAAAATTGGTTGAGAAAAAAGCTTTCAAAAATTGATTTCAAATTTTGTGGCACACAAACATATATAGAAAGTAACCTTATATAAAGCATGGAAAAAATTAAAATATCGGACATTGATTCGAGAAACTTATAGACGCCGTAGTGATATTTATGATACAGTTTGTACACCAACTGGATCTTATACTGGTGTAGGCCAGGATCTTTGCGCAAAATTTCCACATACGGACGGACGATTATGTGTGCTGTAAAAAATCACGAAGGCGTCTATACATTTCGCGAATCGATGACTGATTTCTCAAAGCACTATTTGTACTATTTGTACTATTCACGCGTGATGTTATGCCAGAGTATACTGATCATAAATGTCAAAACGTGTATGTATGTATGACATTTCGTTTGACAGCTAGCCCTGTCAAAAGTTGTATCTATGTTAAAAATTAACCTATAAATATATCTTTGAAATGAAATATGAATTTGTCTTTGACATATTTTGTATGTTTTGATGAGATTAAATAATTTGAAGACATTGTTACTTTGTATGCTTTTCGTCATAAAAATCAGAATTTCCTATTTTTACTGTTTTAAGTAAAACCCAAATGAAACCAGTCGGACCGGTTTTTTCCTAACAAGTTTTCGAAAAACCCGAGAACTCGACATCATAGAAGACCCGGCTTTTTTATCATTCTAGGCATTCAATAATAACCATCCGATCAAAATATGATTTTGCATACAAATCCGCTGTCTATTTATTAGATTGAATGGCATCCATTATACTAGCAAAAAATGTTGTTGTCGAGACCTAAAAATTTATTTTTTATGAATATTTTTTTAACAAAAATTTACAAAGGTTCCAATTTTTGTCCTTTAATTTTTTATTATTTTAGTGGTATAGGAAATTTAAAAAAATCGATTTTTTGGAGTAAATTAAAAAAATATATTTTAAAAACAGTATACAAATTATTTCTTAAAATTCTCTTACAAAGAATGTAATGACATTTACATTATCATAATATATTTTTCAAACAAACATTGTTTTCTTCTTAGGAATACTAGTTTTTTTCTATAAAAAAAGCTCATAAAACTCCATTTTCAAAAAAAATGTTTTTTGGCGACTACTTCTATAAGAAGAGAATGTTAATAATATTTAAATCATCACATTCTGTTAAAGATATAAATGGGCATGATCGGACTTATAGTGGAAATTGACAGTACAATTACTAATGGTACGTTCGACAAAAATTGAAAAAAAAATTACAAAAAATATATATAATTTGTTTGATATCTTTTTCGAGTTTATAACGTTAGGAAATGTTATATACAGCCCATCAACAGAATATTTGTTGCATAATGTTATCATTCGAGAGAATTTTATAAACACTTTTAATGCTAAGTTTCGCTAATACGACGAAGCGGTTTCTATCAGTGATCCACCTAACCTTGCTTATAAAAATAGTTTAGAATTTTATTGTACCGAATAAGAATTATTAAACTATTAGAAATTCCCTGTTAAATCGACGAGGTATTAACGAAAATTGGTAAGAATGTTTGGAATTGCAATATATCCAATTAGACGAAGTTATTTTTATAAATCAGTGGCTTTCGTTTGTTTTAACCTCGAAAACTATATATAACATTTTTATGGATATTTTTTTATATTATACGAACTTTGTCATTTCGTTTGTAGCACCTTGAAATATCTAAGACGATTGAAAGTGGGAAAAATCGATCCACAGGGAAAACATTTTCTCTCACAAGGACTGAAAATGCCCGCAATTTGAGTATTTCAGCATTTTTTGAATATGTCTGCTTACATTTACTTGATATTGGTAATGCGCATTTCCCTGATGACATAAATCTTCACCACAAAGTGATTCTTATTCGTTGGGGGCAAAAAGGGATAAAAACGGTACATTTCAAACGACAACAGCTAGCGACACGAAATTCGGTGTGTACATTTATCTAGTTGAGTAGATACATAATATAAGAGGACTTTTTCCAAATTCGTACTTTTAAGGGGTAAAATGGGCATAGAGGGATAAAAAAGTACCAACCAAACGCCTGCGCCTAGAGTAATGAAATTCGGTGACACGAAATTCGGTGTGTACATTTATCTAGTTGAGAAGATACATAATATAAGAGGACTTTTTCCAAATTCGTACTTTTAAGGGGTAAAATGGACATAGAGGGATAAAAAAGTACCAACCAAACGCCTGAGCCTAGAATAATGAAATTCGGTGTGTACATTTATCTAGTTGAGTAGATACATAATATAAGAGGACTTTTCCAAATTCGTACTTTTAAGGGGTAAAATGGACATAGAGGGATAAAAAAGTACCAACCAAACGCCTGCGCCTAGAATAATGAAATTCGGTGTATTCATTCCTGTGACTGCATAGATACGCTAAATAAAAAGATTTTTCCAAATTTCAAGCTTCCTGGGGATAAAATGGGAACATAGGGATAAAAATGGTACCAACCTTAGCTTTGGAGAAAATCTTGAGGTTTTACTTATTTTCTTAAATTCTGTAATGTTCTTCCATTACATGACATTATTCATTTTTGCTAATCAAAAGAGTAGTTCTTTCATACACCTTCGTCTAAAGTATACATTACCGACATCTCTTTATTAATATAGGATATTTAAATTGTAACGGGCGTGACATTTTTGACCGAAACCCTGTTACGACACCAGTCTATATCTGGAAAAGGAAATGATCAGACCTATTGTTGTCATCATTTTTTGAAATATAATCAAAAATATGTATTATGAGAACTAAAGGGTGATTTTTTAAGAGCTTGATAACTTTTTTTTAAAAAAAAGCGCATAAAATTTGCAAAATCTCATCGGTTCTTTATTTGAAACGTTAGATTGGTCCATGACATTTACTTTTTGAAGATAATTTCATTTAAATGTTGACCGCGGCTGCGTCTTAGGTGGTCCATTCGGAAAGTCCAATTTTGGGCAACTTTTTCGAGCATTTCGGCCGGAATAGCCCGAATTTCTTCGGAAATGTTGTCTTCCAAAGCTGGAATAGTTGCTGGCTTATTTCTGTAGACTTTAGACTTGACGTAGCCCCACAAAAAATAGTCTAAAGGCGTCAAATCGCATGATCTTGGTGGCCAACTTACCGGTCCATTTCTTGAGATGAATTGTTCTCCGAAGTTTTCCCTCAAAATGGCCATAGAATCGCGAGCTGTGTGGCATGTAGCGCCATCTTGTTGAAACCACATGTCAACCAAGTTCAGTTCTTCCATTTTGGGCAAAAAAAAGTTGGATATCATCTCACGGTAGCGCTCACCATTCACAGTTACGTTACGATTCGCATCATCTTTGAAGAAGTACGGTCCAATGATGCCACCAGCCCATAAACCGCACCAAACTGTGACTTTTTCTGGATGCATTGGTAGCTCTTGCAATGCTTCTGGCTGATATTCACTCCAAAATCGACAATTCTGCCTATTTACGTACCCATTGAGCCAAAAATGAGCTTCGTCGCTGAACACAATTTCTTTCTTTCTGAACTTTCTTAACAGAGCACGCATTTTGATAATAAAATTCAATGATTTGCAAGCGTTGCTCGTTAGTAAGTCTATTCATGATGAAATGTCAAAGCATACTGAGCATCTTTCTCTTTGACACCATGTCTGAAATCCCACGTGATCTGTCAAATACTAATGCATGAAAATCCTAACCTCAAAAAAATCACTCTTTATAAACATTACGACAAAAATGTCACGCCCGTTACAATTTAAATATCCTATATTAATAAAGAGATGTCGGTAATGTATACTTTAGACGAAGGTGTATGAAAGAACTACTCTTTTGATTAGCAAAAATGAAAAATGTCATGTAATGGAAGAACATTACAGAATTTAAGAAAATAAGTAAAACCTTAAGATTTTCTCCAAAGCAAAAGTGTCACACCCGTTCCAATGGAATCACCCATAAGTAATTTTCCTAAAATGTAAGTATATTTACAACTGATGACACGCAAGCGGGGGGATCACTGATGATTTGTTCCTACACAGGACAATGAAATACGTATATGGTCAAATGTGTGCATGGCTGAGTGTGCTTCTCCTCATTTCCATTACCAAAATAAAAATTTCCTTCGTAAGAAGAAATTACTGTAATTCGAATGTATTCCATTCGAAACTCATAGAAAATCAATCAATCCATCACCAATCAAACAGCACAAAAACTAATAGTTATAGAATACTTTTTTTTGTTTTCATAGTATTTTGTATAATTAATTAAAAACACACTCCACTTTAAAAACAAGTAATGAAAGGCAAAAGTCGGGCGGTGCCGACTATATGATACACTCCACTTTCTATCCGAATACAATTCAATTCGGTAAAAAAGTGAAAACGGGAAGGATTTTTGTCAAATCCAGGTCGGGGCTATATCCAAACATGGAATGAAGTGACCCACTCTTACAATAGGTGCTTCCAGTTCAAGTATAACGTGTTATGTTCAAGTTGTGTGGGAGCTATATATAAATCTGAACCGATCTGACCCATATTCGCCTATATCTAAATCTCAACCGATTTTCTTCAAATAAAATAGCGTTCGTCATTATCCCGGAAAACTTCGTTGTGCAAAGCTTCATTTGGTTCTGGCTACAATTGCGACCTGTACCTTCTTTATAAGAATAGATGGACAGACAGACGGACATTGCTAAATCGATTCAAAAAGTGATAAGTGAAAAAGTCGATCGGTATAATTAACAATGGGTCCATCTCGCTTCCTTTTGGGTGTTACAAACAAATGCACAAAGACATAATACTCTCGTGCAGTGTATAAATACTCCACAATAACAATATTACAATTTATGTAAGTGGATACATTTTTGTTTGTTTTATAAAATAAAATGGGTTTCTTTAAAAAAAATATTATTAAAAAATACTCCACTAAATATTATTGATTAAACATCCGGATTAACCTCCGGAGTAGGAGTCGGAGTCGAAACATTGTAAAAAGCTGGAGTCGGAGTCGAGCAATTTTGTCTCGATTCCACAGACCTGTGTTTGAGAGAACACCGCGTATGACACATACAACAGTTAGGACACCCTTGTGAACACCCTAAATGTGCTTAGAAAATGCACCATGACGCAGTTATACTTTGATTGTCGAGACAAACAAATAAATCAGTGCGAAGGTACTTCTTCGACCGTCCCCGATTTTTGAAAATCAAGATTTTCGAACAACCGACTAAACCGTGTTTTCGTCAGTTTCCAACGTTTTTTATTTTGTCACAAACAAACAACTTACAACTGCTATAGAGTAGCCTCTCGCTGACTCTATTATCTGTTAATAAAAAATTATTTTAATTTTCCAAAAGATATTTTTTTCATTATTACAAAATACATGGAATTAAGATTGATAAACTTGAAATTTCTAATCCAACCAAAAAATTCCTGATTTTCGATCCACCCTAGTGTCAACAATTTCATAAAATTTAGATTTAAATTATTAAAATAAGATTTTAATAAAATCAGGATTACATTTCTTTTTGTAATTTAGGCTCAGCTATTACGTGATAGAAAAGTGATGTCGTTATAAAAAATAAAATTGAGACTGATTTGGACAAACATACTTGCGGAAAATGACATAAATTAAATTTAAATTTGCTTCATTTGAATATTTGGACATATCTGTTTACAAAAGTCCTGGCTCTGGAGGCTTTCATACTGATTTCAAAATGAAAAAGCTTTAAAAAATGAAAAATGTCAAAATTTTGGCCATATCATATTATTATCATACAGCCAGATGGACGGACAGATTTGGTACTAGAAGATTGCATCATTTTAACATTCTTAGGGTCAAATGTAGAATTAGTACCAGACAAATTAATACACATTTTTATGTCTTAAAATTACGAAAATTTTCAAAACTTCAAACCACTTGTCGGCTAAACCTTTTTGAAGCTAGAAAAGAACCAAGCCCATTTTTATACGGATTTTCCATTATTTGTTCGATTTTGCTAGGGCCGATTACATATTAAAAAAAAAACTTAAACTTACCCTACTGTACACCAACCAGACAGACACACGAAACAAAGGACAGACATGGCTCAAACAGCTTAAAAAGTCATAGCCTTATGATAATCCTTAAAAGCTTTACACTTGCTGGCTGTATCGAAGTATTTAAACATGGTGGGAATTATTAAACTGGGTCATGATGGTCACCTAAAATGAAAGTTTGGATTGTTTAAGGTCTCGTAAACTAAGTCTAACTGTAAAGAACAAGTGCAATGTCGAGTACCATAAGGTAGACCACTCCAAACATCCCACTCCATAAATACAAGAGATGAAAAGAGCACACTATATGTTTCAACCAGAAGAAAGATCTTTTAATTGTGATTTGAATGTAACACACACATACAATACAATATAAGATCGCCTGTTCAAAGTACTTCCGTTAAATACAGATACAATAGAAAACCCCTGGCGGTGGAGGGTATAACACAGGAATATTCCAGATTTCTCCGAAATTACTTTGCGATAAAATTTAAAACCCAAAAGAAATGCAGTAACACTGAATATCACGTACATATATTTTGTATTTTCAAATAAATTTTGTTTTTATTTATTGTCTAGAATTCTACATATCGTGTGCTGTGTATGAAAGAAAGTCTCAAAAAAAAAAAAACAAAAACAAAAAACGAAAAACAAAACTGATATCAAAGTTTTCGAAACCATCCAGAATCTAAAATCAAAAGTTCGAGCGGAAGTAGCAAAACTAACTCTGGAGATTACACAGTTTCGGTGCGTAAGTCACTGCCGAAGGTTGTCGTGAGTCGGAACTAGTTGTTTAAAAAAAGAGTCTTAATTAAAAGTGCATATAATTAATAAACTACAGTGTGAGGCAAAACATCAACGCATACATATACATACAACAAGACCATCGAAACGTACAATACTCCTTTGAGCGGTGGAACGTTATCCTTCGTGTACGCGCTGCTCGATACTCATGCACAAATTATTATTTTCAATTAAGTGAAACTAGTGCGCTGTGCGAAAAAGTTGGCAGTTTGTTAAACTTCTCCTGTGAAACTATTCCGGAGGAGTGCCCCCCTCTCTCCCCTCACTCACCAGTCCCCGACAAGCCGTCTAACAACGCATACGTGTCCGTAAAAGTATTTGGCGTGCGTGCGTGTTTGTGTGCCGGCGCGGAAGAGTTCGTCCTGTGTGTGCTGCGTGTGTGTGTGTATGTGTGCCTAGTATATGTTAAAAGTTATCCAACACCTTTGTGTTAAACAAGAACATCAACAACAACAGCAACTGCAAGAAAAAACCGGAAAAGGAACTAAAGCCGAATATCCAACAACAACAACAACAAACCCCAGGACGAAGAAGATTACGCCTGTGTAGCGTTTTGCGTACGTGTCTGTGTCTGTGTTTGTTTGTTTTTCGAAAATGACTCGTAACTTTATCGTTTTGACCACTTTGTGGCTGTGGCTGCTGCTATTGACGGTATGTGCCCCCTCGTTGGCGGTCTCCTGCCCCACCGGCTGCAATTGCTTCCAACGCACCGTGCGCTGTATACGCTCGCGTTTGACAGCCATACCCCGAGTACCCCTGGATACCACCGTTCTGTAAGTATTGCCTAGCTCTTTATACTTAGCTCTTCTACCTTTATATATACATTAAGCCAGGTCGTTTAGTGCCATTTATCAACTTTGGCTATGTTTTTGAACATTCTTTGAGGTCCAATAAAACAACAAAAAATTTATCATGACAAATTACTAGATTTGCAGATTTTTGCATTTTTTTTCCAAAAATAGCAGAATTCCTAAAGTGGGGGAAATGAGTTCCAAATTTTAGGCAATGATGTCAACTTCATAAAAATAATATATGAGCTTTTGAAGAAAAAAAATCCACCGGATTTTTCACTTAAAAAACATTTTTGTTATAGTTACACTGCTTTGGTTAAAAAATACATATTTTTCATTAAATTCGATTTTTTAAAAGGTCAGAAAAATGTGAAAATTAAAAAAACAAGTAAAGAAAAGCTAAAGTCGGGCGGGGCCGACTATATGATACACTCCACTTTCAATCCGAATACAATTCAATTCGGTAAAAAAGTGAAATGTGGAAGGATTTTTGTATCCTGTAAATGTATGTGTTTGGCAAAAAAATGTTAAATCGGAAAGGACATTTGTATGGGGGTATATTGAAACCAGGATCGAAATAGGTGAAATATAATATTTATAGTTTGGCCAAAATCGGTAAAACATTTGGGAGAAAAACATTTGTATTGGGGCTATATCTAAATCTGAACCGATCTTAGCCACTTTCATCAAAGGTGTTTTTAGTTGGATTATAAGATGTTGTGCCAAATTTATAGAAAATCGGGTACTCGGTACTCGGCTTTATAGGTCGGAAAAGGTCAAATCGGGACCGAAATTTGTATGGGGGCTATATCTAAATCTCAACCGACCTTACCCACTTTCTGCATAGATGTTTCTAGTTGGATTATAAGATGTTGTGCCAAATTTATAGAAAATCGGGTACAATATGTGGTTTCTAGAGCGGAAAATGTCAAATCGGGGGCGACTTTTCTATGGGGGCTATACCTAATCTGAATTAAATAGCGTTCGTCCCTGATCCACAAAACTTACTTGCGCCTATTTTTGTTAAGATCGGACTATAATTGCGACCTGTATTTTGATTACAACAATAGATGAACAGACGGACTTTGCTAAATCGATTAAAAAAGTGATTCTAAGTCGATCGGTATAATTAACAATGGGTCTATCTCGCTTCCTTTTGGGTGTTACAAACAAATGCACAAAGACATAATACTCTCGTGGAGTGTATAAAAATTATTAAATTACACATCGTGATGTACTCACCTACTATGTGATGAAAAATTATGTTCTTATAATAAAAAAACAAATCTGAGACTATTTTACTGATTAATAAACGTCATTTTAAAACAATGACGAAGATTTATTTTACCCAAAAATTTATTTCATTTGCGGAAAATTTGTGAGACCCGGTTTAATATACTAAATTTTACACAAAACTTTTATTTACGTTTTTCGCTGCCGCATTTGAGGTAACATTCCACGGCTTGTTTTTTCTTCTTCTCTTCTGTTTTCGTTGCTCTCGTTCACCATTCCATTACCCTTCCACCCAGCCGTGTTTAAATTTGCGGCCTCAAAGTACCGCAAAATGTTTTTATTTTGTTTTTTTTTTTTTTCGTTTTGGTTGCGGCGTTTAGGGGAAATGGTTTGAAGGATAATTGCCAATGAAGTGTGTTTGGAAGTAAACATGGGGATGTATTTTCACATAGGCAAGAGCCATTCTGAAAATGGATAGGGCGCCACCAGCACACCTCGTATCCAGAAAACTGGAAATTTTAAAGGACAGAAAGATCGTCTCATGGTCCTTCTTCGAGATTAGTTGTAAACAATCGTTTTTGCTAAGCATCCATTGAAAGCACTTTTTAGTAAATTATACATTTCTTAATATTGATCAAACCTTTTTTTAAAACTAAAAAAACGACGATTGTCCAATGTATTTTCAGATTTGGTCAGATCTTGACCAATAAAAATTCATTCATTTGAAGTCATAACTGCTGACTGCGTTAAAATATCGTAATTTTGCAAATAACACTGTACAACTCAAAAAAGACAAAGTTCGACCAACAGATTATATAAGGGTGGGCCAAAAAATATTTATACGTGTCTCGCACAATTGCTCAGAATTTCCATCGACCAAAATTCAATAATTTTTGAAAAATACGTAGAAACAAAAAATATATTTTACTTTTCTTTTGAAGTGAGACATTCTCCTGGCTTAAGGTCATTTTTATAGAATGGAAATTTATTTACAAATGACATCGTGACATTTATTAATTGGCTGCACACTACCACTATCATGATTTCTGGCCCATGAAAGCCTTCGTCAGGTGGCTTTGCAGCGAATTTTCAACAACATACCCGGATTCTTTAAGTAAATGATTCTCACAAACGTATACCGCCAATAATATTTATTTAAGCATATAGTTTTCTAAATAATTTTAATATAAAGATCGTTCTATTTGGTATGTATATTCAACTCCTCATTTGTGGCGATATCTCAGAAACTACTTGCGATTCTACTCTGAAATTTACAGAGTATGTGTAGCATACACTTAGCTAAAAGCTCACGAAAAATTTAAATAAGACTAAAAATAAATTTAAAAACATGTAAAAAGGGTGCTATGTTCGGCCGGGCCGAACCTTTATATAGCCCTCACCATGGATTGCATTCCACAGTATTATCTGCATATTAGAAGTGTAGTAACATTACAGGAAAAGTTTTCATTTTTAATGTAGCCAAACCAAAACAAATAAAAATATTGAAAAAAAAAATAATATCTATCTATATATCGATCGTTCCATGTCAAACCGAACACCTTTTCTACATCACTTTGTACGATAACTAAACTTTATAAAATATTTGATTCGTAGAAGACGAAAAAACCGAAATTTTTTCAAAATATATGATCAAAAATCGAACAATTTTTTACAAAAATCATATAAAGCTGTGATAATTATATCATCACTACAGAGTAGGAGCGTATATATCATCTGGGATAGAAAAAAGTGTAACGCATTGAAGGAGAAAGTTAAAACCATTGGTATGTCACACGTCCCTTTCACGTCCGTCTGGCTCGCTGGTATACACGAAAACTCTGGAAGGGACTTAAATAATTTATTCAAACTATGCACATATTATTTTTTCCAAGACTTAGTTTAAATTCGGAGATGGGGGAAACTGATATACATCTTATGTTACCCTCACACGTATAGTCGATATATACACCGAATTTCATGATTCTAGATTCAGCCATGTTGTTGGTACCATTCGGATATAAAAAGGTACGAATTTCGATAAATCCATTAATATTTTCTATGTATGTACCAACCGAAGTTCATCCCTAAAAGTAAAAATTTTGCAAACGCATTCGCGTTATAATATGTGTTCCAAAATATCAAGATTCTAGGCCCAGTCGTTTGGTCAGGGCTGTGGTACAATTTTAAACCCATTTAATCCCTGAGAAGTACAAATTTCGGAAAATTCATTGTTATCACTCATTTACACTGTAAGACAAATATGCACACCGTATTTTATTATTGCAGCGTCATCCATGTTGTCGGTGCCTTTTATATCCCGCTTTTCTCGTATACCTTTAAAAGTACGAATTTCAAAAAATTCCTTCATTTTGCGTGTGAAAGCATTTTCACGGATATACATGCCGAATTTCATGATTCCAGCTCCGTCTGTTTGATTGGTACCATTTTTATCCCTTTCTACCTGATTTCACCCACATAAAGTACGAATTTTGAAAACTATTTCCTTAGTCACTTTGTGCTGTAAAAGTAATGCCCGTTCCGAATTTCATGATTCTAAGCCCAGTCGTTTGGTCTGGGATGTGGTACTAATTTTATCCCTTTTAAATGTCTTCTTGTCAGTGATCTGCGCTTTAAAACGAATATACACACCGAATTTCAATACTGCAGCGTCATCCGTGTTGTTGGTACCTTTTTTATCCCCTTTTCCCCGTTTACCTATTAAAAGTACGAATTTCAAAAAATTCAGCCATTTTGCGTTTCTAAGCATTTTGAGGGATGTACACACCGAATTTTATGATTCCAGCTCCATCCGTTTAATTAGTACCATTTTTATCCCTTTTTACCCGATTTCACCCACAAAAAGTACATATTTTGAATAATATTATGTTGGTCGCATTCGTGTTATAAGAGTAATGCCCATTCCAAATTTCAAGATGAAGATTGGCTTGTTTAATGATGATCTGCAAAATATCTGGGTCACTGGGTCAAGCCATCTGTGAGCTAAACGCTCCTGAAAACACCTCTAAAAATCATGTAAATTTTTTTTTGTTGATTTTTTGTCAATTTTTTCTGAATTAATAGACCCTCGGAAGCACTTGAAATGAAATTTTTTATTCTTGTCTTAGAATAACTCATTGGATGTTTATATTGATTTTTGTGGTTTTTCAAGTTGACATCTAAAAACTCATATTTCTGGAAACATTTTGTGAGAGGTGTTATGGAAAATAAATAATAAATCATATAATAATAATCAATAAATAATAAATCAATACCTTTCGAATGATGCTAAAATTATGAATATCGGACGAAAAATGGCGCCACTGCTTCAATGTTTGTAAAATAATTTAATACAGGAGATGGATTTTCAGAGCCAAAATGTTTACGATTCAGAGGAATACACCGAATTTTATGATTCTATCAGCAGAATTTCGAAATTAAAACGAATTTCGAAAAACCTCTTCAAATTGCGTGTCGACGCAATTAGAGGGATGTATGAACCGAATTTTATTATTCTAGCTGTAACCGATTGGCTGGTACCATTTTCATCCCTCTTTTATTCCTTTAAAAGAGCGAAATTGACAAAAACTTGTGAAAGATCGTTTTTTTAATTGTAAGATGATCTGGAGATGATCGACGAAGTCGTTCGAAATATCGGGAAAAGAATTTAAAAATAAAATAATAAACAGATATTGTTTTTATTTAATTGCGACCTTAAGCCGGAAAATAATTCAAAACATTTGGAAAAATATTTTTATTTTGTGTATCTATGCAGTCAGAGGAATGCATACGCCGAATTCCATTACTCTAGGTGTACAGTGAGTACATTTTTTTGACTGCGTAGAAGCGAAAAATACAGAGATTTTTCTATATTCATACCTTCGGGATCTAAATGGGACCGGTTAAAGCTAGTACTGTGATATTCAGTATTTGCACTCGTATGAAATCATGAAATTAGGTGGTTGGTACTATTTTTATCCCTCTCAGAATCTTCTGAAAACCACACTCTGAAATTTACAGATTATTTATTTTTTGGTGTGTTTTAAAAATGCAGATCTCGTGATTTAAATGTCGAGTAGTGTTTCGACATGTCTCGCTCTACCAACACATAATTTAAAACTTATTCGGTTATAAAAATGTTGCAAATGTTCAACCGATGTTATCAAATTTGGATCTTCACAGCTAAATCCAAACCGGTTAACTTCCTCGGATTCTGCCTTCAGACTTACGCTCGAAGACACTTCAGCTAGGTTTTTGTTCAGCCTGCTAGAAATTCAAGATTTGTTTCCATTTTTTTCAATATTATCCCATTGTGCACTGTATGAAAGTAGGATTATACATGTAATATATCCATCCCCCCAGCCCTCATAAAGGTTTCCAAAGCACTGTGCTGTGAAAGTGATTGGGTGTACCCCCTTGAGGATGCTGTGGATTATATAACAAGGTAGACCGCATTCAGTATTTGTTCCGGTCGACCCCAAGGCCACATGCCCAGGATGTTTTAACTTTTAATGCGAATACAACCATAAATCGTGAATTACATTTTACAATCCTGGCATGAGTTTAACAGACATGAGAAGGCCACAAATCATATGTGATTGCCGAAAAACATCACGAAGTTATTCGTACCTCTGCCCATAAGGACTACAAGGAGAAGGAGCAAACACGTAAGAAAATATTCTTGGTGTAAACATGGTTGAACATGTTTCATCACGAGATGCAATCCTTTACACTTAAGCCAAAACATTGAAATGTCCTTGAAGAACTTTATAGGTGATTATCCGGGTAAACACAACACATCATTTTGGTAATTTACCAGCAGGAAAAAACGAAAAATCCTTTTAAGCATGAAAATCCTTGTGATTGTGTTTGTTGTGTCTGTGCTGCATCCATTAAAATGAAATTTAAACAAATCATGCTTCGAAACATGACAATGAGAAATAAAACAAATTATTCAGAGAACATACACCAAAATTTAATTAATGAAATGAAACAATATATACTCGTTAAAATCCACATAAACGCAGAGGGTGAACAAGCAAACGTACACATACACATACACATTCACCCAAAATAAATAAGGAGGTGATGCCAGCATGCACACACACACGTATGTACGAGTAAATGCATATGGAAGGAAACATTCACATAATTTCAGGTTTCCATGGAATACGAAAATATTAATTACATTACGGACGGCTATGTGTGTGTGTGTGCTTATACTATAGACTATTATCGTATAAATTTGTGGGCAACAACAACACCATCACCACTAAAAGAAACTCCCAGAGAGAATTCGGTGGAAAAAATGATTGCATTTTAAATAAGGAAAGACCGAAAAAATCGGAGAAAAAAGATAAT
This sequence comes from Polietes domitor, assembly GCA_947397865.1. Classification (NCBI taxonomy): domain Eukaryota; kingdom Metazoa; phylum Arthropoda; class Insecta; order Diptera; family Muscidae; genus Polietes; species Polietes domitor. The sequence goes on along the minus strand of OX377621.1, from coordinate 106,265,304 downwards.
CGCACTCAAAGTAACCACAGTGGCGGGCATGGTCGACTTATAGAACGGAATGATGTTCAATTGAAAAACTTGATTAAGAAATTGGAAAATTTCCAAGTGAATTTGAGAAAATTAAAACATTGGAAAATTTCCAAATGAATTTGAGAAAATTGGATTGTAGGAGAATATTTTTTGTATTTCTTGACGAAATGTTAGTCGCTTTCCAGCTATTTCAGATCATTTTCTGCCAAAAAGTGTCCTTTCCCATAAAAGTGATATTTTCTATTATTTTTTGAAAAATGTTATACCACGTTTGTTCTTCAGAACGAATAATTTTCAGGGGATGTCCCCTATAAATGCAGTGCATTGCGTTGGTAGAAGGAAGATCAGGTATGGGAAGGAGGAAAGAGGGAGTAGTGTCTGTTGACATCTGTTTTGAATCTCTGAATGTCGTAATTGGAGGGAAAGATATTTGCCGGAAGTCGATTCCACATACGGATAGTACGGGCGAAGAACGAATTTATTCTGTAATGTGTAGTGCGGCCGGTTGTCCAATCGACAACAAATGGGTGAGCGTTCCTGGAGAGTCGTGTATCTCTACCGAACGTTCTCACGGGCGGTATAAGATCACGATTTTCCGAAGAACAAACACCATGAAAGTATCGATAGAACAATGACACACAACCAACATTACGACGGAGACAATAGAATTGGATATCCTACTGTCACCTATCAACACCATCGCCCTCCTCTGGACACGGTCAAGTAGCTCCAGTGATGAAGCTGGAGCACCCGACCATATATGGGAGTTGTATTCCATCTTTGGTCTGATGTAGGTAGTGTAGATATTGAGAAGATCAGAGGGTGTGAAATATTTCTTAAATTTCTCAGTGGCAGGACAACATTTTGTTCAGATTCAAAAACGGCATAAAATTCCAATTTTCGGCATAAATTTCCAATATTTCCAACAAAAATGGAGCATCCGCAGATGTAAAATCGTGTAATTCGAAGGTTGTGAAAACTGGGCTCGTCATAGGAGGGATATCGTTTCAGGGCCGATTTCGCATATTTGCAATTTTTTGATTCCAACTACAGACCAATTGTTTCGCGTCACAATGGAATGCATACACATAATTTCATGTTTCTAGCTACAGCCGTTTCCTTGGTAACAGTTTTATTATACCCACCACCTAAGGATGGGATATACTCACTTTGTCATTCCATTTGTAACACCTTGAAATATTTATCGGAGAGTATATATTCTGGGTCGTGGTGAAATTCTAAGACTATCTAGCCATGTCCGTCTGTTGAAAATACGCTAGCAGCCGAACGAAATGAGCTAGGAGGTTCAAACTTTCCCTAAATGTGTATTATGGTTGCAGATCGGTTGGAATTGAAAGTGGGCACAAGGACTGAAAATAGCCCCTAATATGTAGACTAATTAAGCATTTTTTAAATTTCTGCTTTATGTACTCTTGAAATTTGTTGCGTACAATTCTCCTGTAGCGTAAAAGCACCAAAAAGTAAATACACGTTTTAGGAGGCAAAATAGGACAAAAAGGGATAAAAATGGTACCATTGATACGACAACAGCTAGAAACATGAAATTTGCGTAAATACGTAAAATAAAGGTATTTTTCATTCATTTCATTTTTCAAAATGCGCACTTTTAAGGGATAAAATTGGAAAAGAGCCATACAAATGGTACCAACCAAACCGCTGAAGTTGAAATAATAAAATTTGGTGTATACATTCATCTGACTGCGAAGATGCAAAACAAAAAGGATGTTTTTTCGAATTTTTTACTTTTAGACGGAAAATGGGGATACAAACGGCTGCAGCTATATTAATGAAATTCAGTGAGTAAATTTTTTTGACTGCGTAGACGCGAAAAATAAAGAAATTTTTCTATATTCGTACCTTTGGGATCTAAATGGGACCGGCTAAAGCTAGAATTGTGTTATTCAGTATTTGCACTCGTCTGAAATCATGAAATTAGGTGAGATTTCAATCTGTAACGTATTGGATCTTCAATATTCGAACTTTTCCTATCAAAGTCTAAATGTTTGTACCACACATTTAGGCTGCAGCTGGAATCAAGAAATTGCAAATGAGTAAAATCGGTCTTGAGGGAACTTGTTTCTTTCTAATAATATTTAGGACATATTTTTGAAGATTGCTGCCTCTTCTTGATTTCACTTGAAATTTTATATTTATACTAGCTGAACCCCCGCCCGCTTCGCCAGGCAGAAAAACAGACGGAAATTATTATTAAATCAGGTTTCATATTGTTTTTTCTTGTGATCGGTAATATATGTGCCATTTAAAATCAAGTTACTTAACTGAGATTCTAAAGAAATGGAAGAACAGAACTTTAGTTACTGCGAATAAAGGAAGAATTATGAAAAATCAAAATGATTTTAGGTCAAGTGTTATTCTCCTCTTTTCCATTACCAAAACAAAAAACTTCCTACCTAAGAAGAACTTACTTAATCGAATAGTCACATTCAAAACATTTTTTCTTGACTTAAGTCGGCTTTTGACGGTTGAATATTTCTTTTTTTGTAACCTCTCTTTATTATTGTGCTAAGAAATCCAAAGAAAACATGTAATTTTACAAAATTCAAATCAAAAATTCCCCATCTTTCAAATCCATTTGTGTATTGTCTAAGCAGGTTACGAATGAATTAACTCGCACAACAATATAGGAATCTTGGTGTCGAATATACTCTAAAACTGGTTTTAATTTCGAATGGGAAGTCACGGTCACTTTCCGCCCATCTTTGCACAACTATTTACACTGGATCTACTAACACAAATTTTCAGCACTCTAGGTGTTATAGAACTGACAATATTCGATAATAGGTATTAAATTCGTATGTGAATTTAATACCGACCATTTTTGGCATTACTACGCATATTGATGCTAGATGCACTCACACAAAATTTCAGTATTGTATCTGTCATAGAACGGAATATATTCGAAAATGGGTTATAACTTCGTATGGGAGGTGCCACCCATTTCTCAATACCGCCCATTTTTGGCACAACTACGCACATTGATGCTAGATGCACTTACACAAAATTAGAGCACTCTAGGTGTCATAGAACTGGCCATATTCAATAATAGGTTTTAACTTCGTATGGGAGGTGCCACCCCCACTTTTCCAATACCGCCCATTTTTGACACAACTGTGCATACTAATAATTAGTGAACTTTCACAAAAATTCAAGACTCTAGCTGCAACAGTACTCCGAATATGCTAATTTATAAAAAACGAATAAAACCCCAATTTGTGTGGGAGGTGCCACGCCCACTGAAAATATCAAAAATTTATATAGCCTATTTTTACCACCGGTTCTGCATGAACATACTGTGAAAATTTCAAGAAGATCGGTCTAGTAGTTTAGGCTGCTATAAAGAACAAACAAACAAACAAACACAGATTATTTATATATATATATATAGATATAGTAGACGACTATTAATATTATAATAATGAAACATCACAATTTTCCTAATATGGTGGTGCACTTCTCTTGTAGAATGGAATACTATAGAATGGATTCCGTGGTGGAGGGTATATAAGAATTGGGCCGGCCGAAATTAACGCCTTTTTACTTGTTTTATTTTCATTTCGACCTTAAAAGTACGAATTTGGGGAAGTACTCTTATTTTGCTTGTCTACGCAGTCAGACGAATGTAAACAACGAATTTCATGATTCTTGCTACAGTCGTTTGCTTGATACCAATTTCATCTCGAATATGAAATATCGAAATATATATTTATTTTTCGCCTCTACTCACTCTGAGCACAGAATTTCACTATTCTAACTGCAGCCGTTTGGTTGGTACTGTTTTTATCCCCTTTCGCGTCATTTTCCTACTAAAAGTACAAATTTAGAAAAAATTCTTTGTTTCGCGACTATACAATCACTGAGTTTCATGATTTCAGCTTCAGTGGTTTGGGAGTACCATTTTTATCTCACTTTTCCAATTGTATCCCTTAAAAGTAAATAATTGTGAAATATCCATCTAGTTTAGAGAGATGTGCATTAGTACCATTTTGATCCCATTTGGCCCGCTAAAAAATTTATTTACTTTTTGATGCTTTCAAGCTACAAGAGGAATGTACGCAGATAAAGCAGAAATTGAAAAACAAATTTTTAAATAATCCAAATATTCGACCAAGAGGGGAATATTTTTCCCTACCAAGGACCCCCTGGTAGGCAAAATTTTTTCCCTCTTGGGCGATTTTGCTCACTTTCAATCCCATCCGATCTGCAACCATAAGATACATTTATCGTACTTTCAACAGACAGACGGACATGGCTAGATCGTCTTAGAATTTTACCACGACCACTTTAAGGGGTCTCCGGTGAATATTTCGAGGAGTTGCAAACGAAATGACAAAGTGAACATAACCCCATCCTTAGGTGGAGGGTATAAAAATCCTCCGGCACCGGGGATAGAGCAGCGGACCTTCTGGTTGCTACCATCTCAGCAATCCTTCGTCCTGAGTGGTGAATGACTACAGCAAATCATTTTTAGCTTGAATTGATAATAGAAATTTGGTTCATATTAGGGTTTGCGGTTTCCCGGACTTTTTTCATTTCCCCGGAAAACGGGAATGAAAATTTTCATTCCCGGGAATTCCCGGTAAAGTAATTTATTTGAGGTATGTTTAAAATAACAATATTTAGTTACGAATGTTCATTTTAAAAATACTGACATATTACAAATTAAGCGAATGTGTTTGTCAAAATATTTTACAAATTTCATTTTACAAATATTTTATTCTAGACTAATTGTCGACATAAAATTGGACATTTAAATCATAGGCACAAGTGGCTGACAACAATAACTCGTATGACTGAGAACGTCTTTAATTTAGAAGATTCATTCGTCTAGAGACGAAAATATTTAACAGCAACGGGGGGAAATATTCTAAACTGTAAAAGCAATAAACTGTAAAATAAAATAAATTAAAAATTAATATTAATTAAATAAATTAATAAAAATTAAAACATTGAAATAGTCCAGTCATTAGTTTTTACAGAAGGTCATTTAAATATACCGTAGGATATAGATATTTCTATTCCTATTAGATTTCTCCCTATTTTTATACCATTTCTTACTGCCTTCATATGTAAAATAAATTCTTCATTAAGAATATTTTCACCTTTTATCTCGTAGATTTTTCTGACAAAACAAGAAATTTAAAGTTAAACCAGATAGCACGAGGGGTTAAGTATTGACACTATGTCAGCCATAGTATTGTCAGTATGTTATTTTCGATTTATATTAGAAATCATGCAAATATCCCAATAAAAAGTGTGTATTCCCCTAGCTGTGTTTCGCAAAAAATAGCGACTTAGCGAATTTAAAAAGTTTTTTTTGCAGTAATATAATGTAAAGAAATGTTCATTACTATTGTCAATAATGTAAATATATGAATTTGAAATATATATACAATTGGGAGTACAGTAAAACTAAATTAGTGCTCAAAAAAAATCAATAAAATATTTCTTAATATTTCCCGTATTCTTTTTTTTCGGGAATTCCCGTCCAATTTTTTCCGGGAATTCCCGGGAAAAACGATTCGGGAATTCCCGGACCAATGTGCAAATAAATATTAAATGAAAATTAACAAAAGATATACAAAATTAAACATTGTTTATTTATTAAAAATAATAAAACAAAACAAAATTTTTTTCGCGAGCCACGACTAGAACTCTAGACCTTCTGGGAGTAAAGCGGACACCTTACCACTGTGATCCCATATGAAAAATTCGTTTGCACTCGTGACGGGATATTATATACAGTTACGGGATATTAACGTAAAGGGTGATTTTTTAAGAGCTTGATAACTTTTTTTTAAAAAAAAACGCATAAAATTTGCAAAATCTCATCGGTTCTTTATTTGAAACGTTAGATTGGTCCATGACATTTACTTTTTGAAGATAATTTCATTTAAATGTTGACCGCGGCTGCGTCTTAGGTGGTCCATTCGGAAAGTCCAATTTTGGGCAACTTTTTCGAGCATTTCGGCCGGAATAGCCCGAATTTCTTCGGAAATGTTGTCTTCCAAAGCTGGAATAGTTGCTGGCTTATTTCTGTAGACTTTAGACTTGACGTAGCCCCACAAAAAATAGTCTAAAGGCGTCAAATCGCATGATCTTGGTGGCCAACTTACCGGTCCATTTCTTGAGATGAATTGTTCTCCGAAGTTTTCCCTCAAAATGGCCATAGAATCGCGAGCTGTGTGGCATGTAGCGCCATCTTGTTGAAACCACATGTCAACCAAGTTCAGTTCTTCCATTTTTGGCAACAAAAAGTTTGTTAGCATCGAACGATAGCGATCGCCATTCACCGTAACGTTGCGTCCAACAGCATCTTTGAAAAAATACGGTCCAATGATTCCACCAGCGTACAAACCACACCAAACAGTGCATTTTTCGGGATGCATGGGCAGTTCTTGAACGGCTTCTGGTTGCTCTTCACTCCAAATGCGGCAATTTTGTTTATTTACGTAGCCATTCAACCAGAAATGAGCCTCATCGCTGAACAAAATTTGTCGATAAAAAATTTCGAACCGAACACTGATTTTGGTAATAAAATTCAATGATTTGCAAGCGTTGCTCGTTAGTAAGTCTATTCATGATGAAATGTCAAAGCATACTGAGCATCTTTCTCTTTGACACCATGTCTGAAATCCCACGTGATCTGTCAAATACTAATGCATGAAAATCCTAACCTCAAAAAAATCACTCTTTATTATCAACTTTTTTGGAAGTTCTTCCAAAGAACTTCCTCGTATGCGGGATATATGCAAAAAGTGATTCCTGTGGAAGAACTTCCAACTTTTTGCTGAGTTTATACTATCATTTTGAGAGTATAATTCCAATCACGCCGTATAACCGTTAAATAAATGCAAGCTATGAGCTACTTAGCCTTTCTATGCTTGTTTTGTAAGTTCACTAATTTTGCAAAACACGATGGACATTCTCACTAATGAGCCAAATAAACTGTTTGAACTTGTATTCGGATTTGTAATGAAAAATATGTGATATCATCTCTAAAGTTAATTTGAATGCATTAAACATAAAACCAAAAAGTTAAACTGATTTTAAACAAAGCATTACTCCGTATTTAAATTATAATTGCCCTGAAATGCACACACACAACACACATACATACATATGCTAGTACACTAACTAATACTCGCAAATGACAATAAAAGCTCATGTTTGTGTTTCAATTTAATTTAATATCATAATTCAAATAACATAAAGCAGGAAGGAAGGACATACTCGTATAAATGGACGGACGACGGACGGACGCTGACTCTTTAGAACGCCCATTAATTAAATATGTCGTTATCCATGGGAGATACGGACACATTTAATTAAATTTCCATACGAAAACACACACAAACGTATGAGTGCGTGTGTGTGCGTGTAGTGGTTTATTACAATAAATTCACAAATAATGCATTTATTGACATTTATAAACGAGCCTGTATATACATATACGAGTGTCTATATAAAAATGAAATATGTTGTTCGTTGTCTCATTAAATTAAAATGTTGCTCTAGAAAAATATTCATGTTTAAATATTTATTAAACTCTTGTTGCAAACCACAATCAAAACCATTAACAATTTTAAAATATCTATAAATTTTCCAACTGCCTGATGTACTTAGCGTACACTGAGAGAAAAATCAGTTGTTGCAGCAACAACTTATGAAGTTGTTTCTTTCAGTGCCGAGTTTTATCAATGGCAGCAGGTCAAATTTGCTACATTTATTTTAATATTTTATTTTATAAATTTACACAGTGATTCACAATTGTGTTCCATTCACCGTTTTATAGAAAATGCCAAAACATCTAGATTCAGTTTTAAATAAATAGTCTAGTATTATCTGTGACTTACAGAAAGTATAGTAAAATATTGAATAAAAATCAGAAATCAGCCGAAAATGGAATACTCCAGAAAACCTCGTGAGAGAAACTTTTTCTCTCTGGATCGATTCACAATTAATCAATTATATAAGACATAGCTGAACACCCGCCCGATTCGCCAGGCAAAAAACAAACTGTAAAATTAAAAACAGCTTTCATATTTGTTTTTGTCGTGATGGGTAATATATGTACCAATTATAATCAAGGTACTTCCCCGAGATACTAAAGAAACGTTGCATGGAGAACATTGAAGAACAGAACGTTACGGCGATTAAAGGAAGAACTGTCAAAATAAAGAATTATCAAAACAAAAAACTCCATTCGTAAGAAGAAATTACTTAACCCATTTTGACCCAGTTTTCGATTAATCGAACAGTAAACAGTAAACAGTAAGAAACAGCGAAAAATGAAATTTGCTGGGCTTTAATAGGTTAATCGAATAGCTGGAATTGGAATATACTACTTTCAAAGCACATATAATCAAATCGTTCACTAATCAAACAACATAAAAACTAAACTTTATGGGGTCTCATCGGAGACCCCATAAAGTGGTCGTGGTCAAATTCTAAGACGATCTAGCCGTCTGTATCTTATGGTTGCAGATCGGATGTTGTGCTAGGAAATTCCAAAGAAACCGTGTAGTTTTACAAAATTCAAATCAAAATTTCCCCATCTTTGTATTGTCAATTTGTGTATTGTCTAAGCAGGTTACAACTAAATCAACTCACAGAACAATTTAGGAGTCTCGGTGTCGAATATACTGTAAAACATGTTTTTATTTTCGTATGGGAAGGGTCACGGCCACTTTCCGTCCATCTCGGTGTCGAATATGCTCAAAAACGTGTTTTAATTTCGTATGGTAAGGGACACACCCACTTTTCGCCCATCTTTGCACAACTATTTACACTGGATCTACTCACACAAAATTTCAGTACTCGATAATAGGTTTTAACTTCGTATGGGAGGTGCCACGCCCACTTTTCCAATATCGCCCATTTTTAACACAACTACGCACATTGATGCTAGATGCACTTGCAAATTTCAGCACTCTAGGTGTCATAGAACTGACAATATTCAGTAATAGGTTTCAACTTCTAATGGGATTGAAACTTTTGGCACAACTGTGCAGACTAATAATTAGTGAACTTTCACACAAATCCAAGACTCTAGCTGCAAAAGTACTCTGAATATGCTAATTTATAAAAAAACTAATAATTACCCAATTTTGTAAGAGGTACCACGCCCACTGAAAATATCAAAAACTTATATAGCCTATTTTCACCACCGGTTCAGCATGAACATGCTGTGAAAATTTTCAAGAAGATCGGTCCAGTAGTTTAGGCTGCTCTAAAGAACAAACAAACACAGACTCTTATATATCTATAGATATATATAGGGAAATGTTTATTTAGTCCCATATATACAAACATATTAAAAATAGTTCTTAAATTGTGCGGTTTGTATGCAGCATTAACTTCTTCTTAAAAGAAGTTGTATTTTCTGCGAGACAATCAGACAGACTAAGATATGGCTAGATTATCTTAGAATTTCACTATGTTACCATTTCAAAATGAGAATGAAATAAAGATGCACTCAATCAAAGTATTGACATTATCGTCCGATTTCCAATATTGCTAAGTACCAATATTATATATTAAAAATTGTTTTTTTATCAACTTTTCAAAGAAATTACTTTGCTTCAGAGCGTCCAAAACTCACATTGAAAGTACCAAAATGGCGTAATTCTCAATAGATTCATTTTTTACTTCTGCCATATAAAGCTTTGAGCTTTTATAAAAAATGGTTTTGTGGTAATACAACTGGCAAAGATTTAAGGGAAATGGCATTATCTTAATTTTAGGAGTACACATTTTTTAGTTAAAAATTACCAAGTTTGTTCCATACAAAAGCTATCTTCTTTATGATTTTGAAACAAGGAATCTCGAACCATACTTAAGAACATTTTACACGATCACAACCTTTTATATGTTCAATTAAGTTATGGCCCCCTTTGCAATCGAAAGAGAATTAAAACAAAACATGATTTTCTAAATTTGTTGTTTAAGAACGCAAAAAGAGCCTTTGAAAAATAGCAGAATATTTAGTTTCATTTCATTTTATAATAGCTGACATATTACAGAAGAAATTAAGGGATATTTGAAGAAAATCTATGAATAAATTTAGCCCTTATTATCGATCACTTCATTGAGTTATAGTTTATGGAATTACATAAAAAGAAAGCTCATCTTGCATTTAAATACAAATTTTATATTAAGTTTACTTTAAGTGTGTAAGGATTTTTGTATCATCTGTAGACTTAATAATAAAAGGAAGCCAGATAAGCCGAGGGCTTAGCCGATTATTGTATACAGGCTTGCCAGATGCATTTTTTCCTTGCCCCTAAAGAAGCCACGAAAAATCCACAATGATTCCCAAATATAGAATTGGGTCAAAACAATCCATTGAAAGACCAAAATGTCCGATTTTTCAAAAATTAGCTTTGTAAATTAATAGAATGTGTTTGCGATGCATATAACGCCATATTTCAGTTTTTTTCAGAACCAACAGTATGAATAAAATTTGCGGCCCTTAATGCGTTAAGAAGTTCTAAAAATTGCAGCGATCCCCTAAAAACGCAAATTGAACTAAAAATGTGGAAGCTATCGCGGAGTTTATAAAAATGCAACAAAATGGCAAGTTTTTGATATGGTTTTATAAGGCTGTGGCCGGATTTCTTCTCAATACCATTCTCACCGTGAATTCTTTTCAAGGAAATCCTGTTTTATAGAGGTTATTTTGAACGTGTTCACCACACGAGAACAAGCGAAATATTTTTGGAGGACACGTAAAACAAACCAATCTTTCTTTTAGTCGGGAACATCGACAAGATTTTTTTTTCTTCCTCACAAACGAAGCCACTCTACTTACAATATATTGCAGAACATTTCGTTCTAAACTATTTAATGTTTTCAAATGGATAGGATAATAACGAAGCAGCAACTCAATCAAGGGTCTACTGTTGCAATTGATACAAACATACAAATTTATTATACCGGTGCATATCATTCTAAAATCGAGTCTGAAAAGTTTACTCAATAAGTACGTTATGTACGTTTGTAGTTCAAATGAGTAAATAAAACTATTTTTAAGTTTTTTCTTTGCTTGATTCGAGTAAGTACGTACTCAAATCAAGTAAAACTAGTTAGGAAAGGCTAAAGAAAGACTAAGGGCTGACTATATGATACAGTTCACTTTCTACACGAATACAACTCACTTCGGTAAAAAAGTGAAAACGGAAAGGATTTTTGTATGTTTCCTAATCATAGTCTGATATGACCTGACACAATTTGCAAATCGAGAACATGGAACGAAGTGATCCACTTTCACAATAGGTTCTTGAAGTTCAAGTATAACGTGTTATTCTCAATTTGAAGAAATTCTGTGAAAATACGTGGATTCTGGGGTCGGAAAAAGTCAAGCTGGGAGCGAAATTTGAATGGGAGCTATATATAAATCTGAACCGATCTGACCCATTTTCACCATGGCTGTTTCTTTTGGCAATATAAGATATTTTACCAAAGATCTTTTAAAATATGTGGTTTCTAGAGCAGAAAAAGTAAAATCGGAATCGAAATTTGAATGGGAGCTATATATAAATCTGAACCGATCTAACACATTTCCAGTTGAAATAAAAGATGAAAATCTGTTAGCATATGTGAAAGTCGTATGGGGGCTATACCTAAATCTGAACCGATTTTCTTCAAATTAAATAGCGTTCGTTCTTATCCCGAAAAACTTCGTTTTGCGAAGTTTCATTTGTTTCTGGCTACAATTGCGACCTGTACTTTGATTACAATAATAGGTGGACAGACAGACAGTCGGGCATTGGTAAAACGATTCAAAAAGAGATTCTAAGTCGTTATAATTAATTAATTAATGCTCGCTTACTTTTTAGTGTTACAAACAAATGCATAAAGACATAATACTCTCGTGGAGTGTAGAAAGACTTAAACTGAATACGTATTGAGTGTCAAATAAATACCAATTGAATTTATTTAATTATTTTCTTATTATGTACTTTACTATTTAATTAATTTTAGTAAATTTTTACATGAACAGTTTTTGAGTGTGTGTGTGTTTGTCTATCCATACTGTAATTTTTATATCCAGTATTTTCGAATCATTACGTACATATATCGTGATGTGTCGGGTGCTGTCTAGTTGGTTGGAAGCGAATGTCGATGGCATTTGCTTTTTGTTATCATATTTCTTTCTCTAATCAACAAAACAAACAAAGCCTTCTGAAGATGGTCATCACCGACCAAAATCATGATAAAGGTAGTGAACAGCTAAGTAATAAATGTTATCGTGACATTAGTAAATACATTTCCATTCTATAAAATATAATATGGTCCTTTTCACTATCATAAAATCCCCTCGATTGGGGTGGGCAAGCCTGATAATATATCCTACACGACCTTCTATCCTGCCAGAAGTCACTCAATGTTACTAAAAATTATGCTAACTTTAACAAGCTAGCTTTCAGGAGTAATGCAAAGAAAGAATACATATATTTATCCTTAAAACAAAAAGTCGGAGTTTTCAATTTTAAATATATATATATATATATTTCGATTTTAAATATATCCTATCTTACATTCTTCCAGTTCAGCTCTTTTACTGGTTCATCTGACTCATCCTTGTACATTCCGACAACGGCTCCATTTTGCTGGCGCCACACTGTATAGCCGAAAGTGCAGTATCGCCTGAACTAATTATGATTTTAAGAAAGCAAGTGTGTTTTGTATGCATTACTCACATACACACACACACACACATACAAGCACACATACATATGCATATATGCACGTATTTATGTAAATATGCATGAGATTATGCAAATGTTGTATCAGCTTTTTAAAATTCCCTCCTCATATCGGTTAAATGACCCAATTACAAGATTAACTATTTTAAAAGGAAAATTAAGTCACAGACACATAAACACACATACACACCCAAGCACAATTTATGCTAATATGGGCGGCATTAATAATAATAAATATGTGCGAGGGTGGATTAAATAAGTTGGTTAACATTTAAAATTCAATTCGTATGAGAATGCTTTCGCAGAATTGAAAGTTTTAAATCAACATCTACGCAAGATGTAATTTTCACAGAAGTCACAGGTTTTAAATATTAATTTGCCTACGTCGGAATCCTTCTTCAAAATGTGTTCGGTCAGTACATAAACCTGATGCTTCAAAAACCTCGACAGAAAAATATCCAACACCTTAAATGGTATGATCTGTGCGGTCTGTTTAACAAAGCGGAAAATTACAGTATCACGAAATGACTCATAAAGGGTGATTCATTTAAATCTTTTTTATAATTTTAAATAAAGGGTGATTTTTTAAGAGCTTGATAACTTTTTTTTTTAAAAAAACGCATAAAATTTGCAAAATCTCATCGGTTCTTTATTTGAAACGTTAGATTGGTCCATGACATTTACTTTTTGAAGATAATTTCATTTAAATGTTGACCGCGGCTGCGTCTTAGGTGGTCCATCCGCTTAGTCCAATTTTGGCATTTCCACGTTTTTGAGTAACAGAGACCCAATTGGTGCGAACGGCGACGAATCGAAAATTGGTGGTCATCATTAACACTGGCCGATACAGCTGCGATATTTTCTTCAGTTCGCACTCTAAGTAAGCGTGTTGGTGGTTTAATGTCCAACAATGTAAATTTGGTGCGAAATTTAGTCACAATAGCCCGAATAGCCGCTTCAGTGGGTCGATTAAACTGACCATAAAATGGAAGCGCGCAATGAACTTTCTTAACAGAGCACGCATTTTGATAATAAAATTCAATAATTTGCAAGCGTTGTTCGTTTGTAAGACGATTCATGATGAAATGTCAAAGCATACTGAGCATCTTTCTCTTTGACACCATGTCTGAAATCCCACGTGATCTGTCAAATACTAATGCATGAAAATCCTAACCTCAAAAAAATCACTCTTTAAAACACATAAACAATAAATGGATGTCGAGCTGGGAGCAAGCATTTTATAATTTTAATATAGTTCTGTTTGATATTGAACAGGGTGTTACCAACGGAATGACAAATCCTCAGTTGAAATCAGTGTGATAAGAAATAAAATCACCAGGGAATTATAAATATACTAGCTGAACCCCGCCCGCTTCTCCAGGCAAAAAAAAAAACAAATGGTAAAATTAAAATCAGGTTTCATATTGATCTTATCATATTGATATTATCGTTGTTTGTAATATATACGTTCCAATTTTCAGCCTTCTAGCTTAAAAAATACTATAGCCACGTCCACTAAACGAAAATCCAAATTTCGGCATCAAATTTATCAATTTTCATCCTACTGCCTCTCAAAAACACTTTTGCCACGCCCACTCCGCCCACAAAGCGAAAATCCAAATTTCGGCATCATATTTATCATTCTCGTGGTCAGTAATATATATGTGCCAATTTTCAGCCTTCTAGCTCTCAAAAACACTATTGCCACGCCCCCTCCGCCCACAGAGCAAATTTTTAAAAATTCTATAGCCAGACCTACATCTATCTGTACTGAAAATTTCAACAACATCGGTTCAGCCGTTTACACGTGATTGCGGAACAAACAAACAGACAGACAGACTTACACTAAGGTTTTATAATATTATAATATTAATAGGGATAGATCTAAATGCATATTAACGGATTCATTTGACCGGACTTATTGTAAGAGCCTCGAATCGATGAACACTCATGGATGCGTCTGTGTCTGTACTGCAGAGTGCTCCACTGGCGTGAAAAGTGATTGAACTCTGGACGAGAGCTCTAGCCATGATAATCAGGTGCATGTGTGCGTACATATTTGCACGAGTGAGTGAGTGAGCGAGTGAGTGTGTACAAAGGATGCCAGGATACCGTATGCATAGGTTTCAATGAATTGAAGTGTTAATTGTTATGTGAACATAATGACGGAGGGAGTTTATTGTTGTACTCGTTCGTATGTACGTCCATTTAGTCGCTCGCATTGATGTGAAAGTGTTGCATTTGATGGACTGCCTGACAGTCCGTTTGAAATATGTAATATGTACATTAGGCTGGGTCGCAGTTCATACAAATGGAAAAACAATTTGCAATCACCCCTCGAAAATAAAGTTTGTTGACGTTTAATGACGAAATAGTTCGTTCCTACATCTGTAAGCTAAACGCTTCGGAAAACAATCCTAAAAATCATGTTTTTCCCGTGTAATTTTTTTGTGGGTATTTTTGTCAATTTTTCTTTTTTGAAATAATAGATCCTTGAAAACACTTAAAATATAAATTTAGAATCTTGGCTTAGAGTAACTTATTGGTCGAATTTTCCACGTGTTTTTGTGGTGACAACTGAATACTTTTTATACACTCCACGAGAGTATTATGTCTTTGTGCATTTGTTTCTAACACCCAAAAGGAAACGAGTTAGAACCATCGTTTATTATACAGATCGGCTTAGAATCAGTTTCTGGGTCGATTTAGCGATGTCAGTCTGTCTGTCCATTCATTGTTGTAATCAAATTACAGATCGTAATTTTGGTCCGATCTTAACAACTATTGGCACAATTACGTTTTGTGAATCAAGGACGAACGCTATTTAATTTGAGGCAAATCGGTTCAGATTTAGATATAGCCCCCATACAAATGTCGCTCCCGATTTGACTTTTTCCGCTTTAGAAACCACATATTGTACCCGATTTTCTTTAAATTTACCACAACATCTTATAATCCAACTAAAAACACCTATGGTGAAAGTGGGTAAAATCGGTTCAGATTTATTTTTTATATTTATTTATTTATATATATACAAATGTTGCTCCCAAATGACCAAATTTTACATATTATATTTCAACTATAAACATAAATTCTTTCCAATTTAGATTTTTTTGTCAAATACAGACATTTACAGGATACAAAAATCCTTCCCTATTTCACTATTTTACCGAATTGAATTGGAATAGGATAGACTTTAGCCTTTCCTTACTTGTTTTAAGAAGAGTTTGAAAATCTTGGTTCTACATCTCATGTATTAAATTATTTCACAAAAATGATTTGAGTGCCGCCATAATTTAGATATCATTCGAAAAGTGTTTATTTTTTAATTTTTCAGTTATTTTTCATAACACCTTTTACAAAATATTTCCAAGAAATATGAGTTTTTAGCTTTCACTTTGAAAAACCACAAAAAAATCAATCTAAACGTCCAATGACACAGTGCAACACGAAAAAATATACGGACACCACTACGTGTTAAAAGGCCAACAACAAAAAGACCCGTGTCTCTCAGTTTTGCCCAAAGTCATGTACTTTTTTATGGGCCTCCAAAGATTTGGGACCTTTTTTCTCAGGTTCATATCTTGCAAACAGGTTGGAAGTTTGATTTACTCTCTGAGGCAAAGTTGTAGCTCTTGTCATAAAAATTCGATTTTTAACCTTTTTCCCTGTTCAGGAAGCAAACCGTTCAAAATTCTAAAAAAAATCAAAACTACAAAAATGTAAATGTATGTAAGATCTCAATAAACAACTTTCTAGGACATATGAACTTCCTAGGAATGATTCTTAACACCGTTTAGGTAGCACTTAGGTAGTCGCAAAGGTGAAAATTTTCTAGATCATTTTTTAATTTCATTTGCTTTTTCTTTACTTCATCATTGAGCTACTCTTCTATCTATTACAAATATACGTACTATTAATTAGATTTTGTCATAATAACGTATACGGACCCCGCAGTTGGGTGTGTTGGTTTGTTTTTTCATATGATTGATTGGGGTAAGATTTTGAGATTTTGTTGAGAGTTTGCACTTTCCTTATAAATACGTGGGCGCATACTTACCATTATTATATTATATTTTAATTAAGTATACGTAATGCAAACAAAGTTATGGAAATAAAGTCATGGAAATAAATATAACGGACACCACTACGTGATAAAAGACCCAAAAAAGACCCGTTTCTCCCAGTTTTGTACAAAGTCATGCACTTTTTTATGAGATATTCAAAGTCAAGAATAAAAATTTATATTTAAAGTGTTTGCAAGAAAAAAAATTGGACAAAAATGGAACATGGGAAAACGTGATTTTTTGAGGTGTTTTTAGGAGAAGATTAACCCAGCGACGAAATATTTTCCAGATCATCAATTAATAACCTAATCTTCATTTTTGGCGGTTGTTGGCAGCAATTTATTTTCGTAACCTATCCTAAGACTATATATGTAATATGGCTCAAAGAGGAAGTCTTTTAAGTTGTGGTTTCAAAGAGCTAAAGACGACCAAATTACAAAAAAAAACATAGAAATTACTATTAAGAAAACTAAGGAGGGAAGCATACTGTGTCATTAGTCGTGTTTTATTGGCAAACTCGCTTGATTGCATTTAATCCAAAAACTAGGTCGGATTTGTGAAAATTTTAAATTAAATTTTTAGAACAGATTTTTTTTAGAATCCCAGGGTAGAATTTGGTGAATTTTCCCGACAGCCAATATTTTATTGTTGTGAGAGCATCTTCCCCAGATTCTACTAGTAGAGATATATTTACATTCGTCTTAAGTGCCTTATATCCCATTTAGTTTTGGAATCTTTTCTATCTCTAGTGGGACACTCTACTACACCATATAGGTGCCGCATAATGACGGCAACAGGATTATGTGCCAGCAGACATGGTTGCTAGGTGTGCTGCTTGTATCCGTGTGCTGATTACACGTGATATTTACATAATGACCCCTGAATGGCTTTTCCATTTGACGTGTTTCGTGGCACGTATTCGAGCAACATATGTATTTTAATAACTGAAGTTGTAATTTATGCAAACATTTAAATCCACAAATGGAATATAATTGAAATGCGATACATTTAAATGGTCAGAGCTGCTACTACATATACGTAATACGTAATCTCCTATAAATGTATTAATATAATTAACCGCCAACAAGATCGAAGGAAAGTGAATAACTCTCGCTCTGAATCGGGGGTGAACATTTAAGTGGATTTTTTAAATATTGTAAATACATACGACAGGGTATGAAGGATATTCGGAAATTTACGCAAGTTTTTAATTAAATTGTCAGCACAGTTTTTAAGTGTATTTTTATTATTTAAATATAAAGCGCAACGGATGGGGTTATGTGTGGAATAGTACAGAAGACAAATAATAAAATATAAATCAAATGTCGTGTACACCAGCCAGCCAGACGGACGCACGGACATGACTCAAAGAAGTTAAAAAGTCGTAAAACGGAATTGGTCCAAACTACTTAGGGTCTTCAGTCACTCCTTCAATGCGTTGCACCTTTTTCTGTCTTAAATGATATATACCCTCCTACTCTGCAGAATGAGGTTATAAAAATCATATATTATGAACACTGTGCAAAATATCTTTGCAATCAGTGTATAATTGTACTTTTGGCAATCATTTCAAAGTTTGACGTGATCAAGGATACCAAACTTTTAAGGTCATCCCCATACCCACTTGGGTACCAAAATTTTGCAAATCATCTGGAAATAATTATTTTACTGGAGGCGTTCCTTAGTTGGAATGTAACATGCTACAGAAAATTTGACCAAAATCCAATTTAAAGAATAAATCAGATTCAAAATTTGGCTGAAAAAATCTCCTGCCAAATTTCACGGCCATCGCACAACAATTTCGTTCTGTACTTTGATCACAAGCTTTGAGGGTGTAGCTTTTGGTTTCTCAAAAATTTGACTTGAAACTATCTTATAATACCCTTCCACGCAGTGGTGTAGGATATAAAAAATAAGCAGCCATGGCCTACTACTATATTTGTTCATATGAGGTAACGTATGTTCCATATTGCAGCGTCTCGTCTGAAAACGCTAAAACTCACGAATGTTGTATCAAAGATGCTCTAATTAGAGATATTAATACAAATTATTTATTTGCATGTTTTAACATATTTTTACGTATTTGTTCATAATGTAAATTTTTTTAGTATAAGAGATTTTCACTTTTTTCAGATTTGGAAAATTGAAAAACATAATTTCTTTTTTTTTACTTTGTCGAACTGCTTTCCTCACACATTTTAAGAGATTTTCCACATAATTTTTTATTAGAAATTATGATTTCTTAGCTTCTTTATGTCTGTGCCAAATATAGTTTGTAATAAACATTTTGAAAAATATCCTTTTTGAAGAAATGTCTGACTTTGGACATTTTTTTTCAAAAGCCTTTAACGAAATATATACATATATAACTTTTGTCCGCTTGGGACATAGGATACTTTAGTGCAAAAAGTCAGATTTTTTAGTTCCAAAACGCAATTTACTCTATTTCTTCGCATTAACTTCTGAAAAGTAGGTACGCAGATAAAAAGATGAGTAAATTTCCTTTATCCTCATGATAAATTTTATAACAATCGGAGTTCATATGCCGACTGATCCTTGGGTCCTTGTTTAATTTTGTTTTTTTTTTTACAGAACTCAAAAATGTCTACTAGAACAAAATTTGTTGTCGATGGATTTTGATTCTGAACCAATGGGCGGCGATGATTTGGTCCACACATCATTCGGGTTTTGCTTCAACCGAATTTGAATTTGAGGGAATCAAAATATCTTCCATTTGCTATTAGTCAATTTCACATTGACTAATAGCTAACTTGGAAAGACTAGATAAATTCGACCGTATGCATCGGTGAAATTCCCAGTTCCTTTAACTATTGATTCCAAGTACAGGGTGGCTGATGTAGGTTGCTATACTAAGAAACTCGAATAACATTTTTCATATAATTCATATAAATTATTTTAACATTATTCATTTGATACTTATACATTTCTATTAATTCTTATTAATGGGGTTTAAAAATAGTAGAATTTAATTCGTATCAAAAAGTTATTCATTACTTCCTGGAGAGTTGCAGCGGGAATTGCTTCAATAGTTGTTAGAATGCATTGCTTTCAATCATCGAAATATGTTGGTTTTGTTTTGTAATCTTCCTGTTCGTTTGGCCTTGGGGCCATCGAAATATGGAGTTTCTGAAAACCAGCTTATTGGGGAATTTTCGCTGCAATTCTGTCACATGACTAGTTGGACCATCTTGTCGATGCAGTTCTGTAAAGAAAAACTCTTTCAACATCTTTAAGTAACGGTCTCTATCGACAGTAGATATCAGTGCGACTGTTGCTCCAACTGGATACAATTCTGTCTCAATGCATTATTTGTGGATTAGAGTCACTACATGTTCGACAATTTTGTTTGTTAACATTGCAGTTGATCAATCAATGATTTTGTTTTATATCTACCAAAGTTTGGAAGGCATCATTCAATTTTTAATGAAAACATTGTGAAAATTTAATTCTTGCTTTGCTAGCTCATCATACAAAAGTATATTTGGAGTTGAAAACGTTTCTGAATATCCTGTCACTGAAAGAAAAAAATATTATTTATATTTAGATAAATCGATTACATGCTCTTCTTCCTATTGCTCCGACTTCAACAGTAACAGTTTTTTCGAATCGAACTTTATTAAAACAAAGGAAAAGAATCGTCTTGAATCCAATAGCTTTTTCAAATAAAACGATAGAACTTGAGTATGTGTTATATTTTCCTATCAAAATCTAAATAATTTACTGGAAATTTTATTCGATTAATCGAATATTCGAATAAGAGCTGTCAAATTTATTCGGTTGATTAAAAATTTTGCATTTTCGAATAAACGATTAATCGAATAATCCAAAAATACGAACAATTGGATCCCCTAGCAGATACCCATTTGAAAAGATAATCTACAGCAGCAATAGTACCCTGCTCCGCACTCAGGGACCCCGATGATAAGGCCTTCTTGTGACTGTCCCATGCTCGGAAAAAAATTGTTATGAACCTTATTATACTCCATCTGCTCGGAAGAGTACCACCATAGATGATAGACTACAATTGGTGATAACGGTCACCCATTTTCATTAAATTTTAAGACCACTCTCTGAAATAAGAAAAACAATTGGAATTGATAACGCAGAAAAAAGATATAACGTTCTTTTTTGGTAGCAGCTTTCATCAGCCACCTTGTATAATACATTGACATTTCGGAGTAGAGCAGGTCAATATTATAGGCGGTGATCTATCAGCTTGTTTTAATGCTTTATTCGCTGTGAAGTTTACTCTTCTACCATCTTCCATATGTAGTGGCATGAATATCTTTCATGATTCTCGAATGAACAAATTATAAGCATTGAATCAACAGATTATATATGTCAACAGTATACAAAATTTTTTGATTTTTTTAAAGTTGTTCGAATTTTCTTATTTCCCTTCCTAATTATCTAAATTGTGTACTGTCAACCTGTTCATGTGAACATGTTTTTTCAGCTTTGTCGAAGACTTTGTGACAATAATTGAACAAATTTAAGTTCTTCCAGGGTCATTCTCTTAAGACCCCAACTATTCAGCAACTAGGTATAATAGTTGGATGACCTTATTGGCTTCACTTAAGTTAATCAAGTCTTTGACTATGTTTGTGCGAAATTTAATCAAAGTCGGTCAATATGTTTACGAGTGTCGTAAACTATTTCCCATTTTTTCATAGCTCCCACTGAAATCATTTAGATTTGATATTCAAAAACCAAGCATTGACACAGAGACTGGTGCTGCATGAACTGAGGGGAATGTTATGGGTGGCCTTTTGCTTGGTTGAAGTGCTTCCAATTAGTCTCTGTGTTTAGAAAACTATCATTAGTACATTATAATTATTAATTAAAATCACTCATACGCCCCAACCTCCGCAGCCCCATCAACCATGTTGTTACCACAGAGAAGAGCAATTTCCTGAATATGCAACGAAATGCATTTAATTTGGTTAGCAACCACAAGCAGAGTTTATTTAAAACGTTAACTAGACAAATGAGCAAACTTTCATTCACTACAAAATCCATTCGACATTTGATGCAAAGTTAGAAAAAGTGTATTTTCTGATCACAAACTGAAAATAATGATGATTATGTTTGTGAACTTTTAGTTATTGTTCACTTTTGACTTTGTGATTTCGTGTATTTCACATTGACTACGTTAGAATAGCTTTCCTTTCAAGTTTTTATTTTATTTTATCTTTCATCGAAGCGAAGGTATTTGTGCAAAGGAAATGATATTAGGGTAACTCGGTTTGACTGGCAAAATGCGAATTGATTAGAATTATTAACAACAGGCGTTAGCGTCTGAAAAAACTATTTAATAGGAAGTTTTGTTGTGTTTCACAAATAAATTGAAAGTATTTGAATTTATTTTCTGAGATACACTCCCTTGTTGTGGGTTGTATTGATACACACAGAGAAATTAAATAAAACGTATTTTTTAGCTTGAAGGACATGTAAGATATATAGGGTCCGCCAAATAACTTTTTTTTGAAAATGCTATAAAAAACTATTGAATATTTTCTCAATTTTCTTTTTTTATTTGAAAGTACAATCCTTCCGGTTAATAATGGAAAATAATTTCATTCAAATGGCTGCCTCGGGCACCCCACAAATAATAGTCCAACGGTTGAATAGTTGAAAAAAAACGTTAGATGGCGGACCCTTTGAGCAACAAGTATAGCTCCCATATCAATGTCTCCTATGATTTACTTTTTCCGCTCTAGAAACCACATATTTCAACAAATAACTTTTTTTTTTTGAAAATGCTATAAAAAACTAATGAATATTTTCTCAAATTTCTTTTTTATTTGAAAGTACAATCCTTCCGGTTAATAATGGAAAATAATTTCATTCAAATGGCTGCTGAGAGACCCCACAAATAATAGTCCAACGATTGAATAGTTGAAAAAAACGTTAAATGGCGGACCCTACAAAACAATCACTAAGATTTCGTTGAAGTTTAGTTTTTTTCAATTTATTTTCAAATATTCGATATCTTAAAATTTTAGAGAAAATTTTGGCGAAAATAATTGTAATGATATTTTAGATTTTGTAAATTTGCAAGCAAGTTTTTCGAAGTCATGAGCAAAAAATGTGTCCTTAATTTTCCCCAATGTGCAGCGTAGGAAACTGACATAGTGCTTAATGCTGGGATAAGCTTCATGAAAAGCCAAAAGTATGCTTACAAAAAAAAAACTACAATTATCAAATTCCCCTAAGAGCTGTCATGAATTGTATATAATTGTATAATCCTCGTGTTAAATTAGAGGATGTTCACAGCTTGTTAGTTTAGCTTCTTTGTGAACAATTAATTTTGTATTATTCACTTTAAAACAGAAAATTCATATGTACATTCAATACAAATGAATTCCATTCCATTCAGTTCAGTTCATTGAATTGAATTTCATATTTGTATGCAGTCGTTTGTACGAGTATTTATACACAACAGAAATACACAAAGAAAGCAAAAGCATTTTTTTTGTAAATGACTGCCAAAAACAAGACTAGAATTTCGCAAAAAATGTCACAAAAATAAAAATATCTGCATTTTTCTCGTTTTTATTTTTTCCGTTCTTCTGTAGATGACAACAAAACATACATAAGTAATAAAACAAAAAATTCTGAAATGCTTGTAAACAAACAATACTGAGTTAGTGTGCTATTCTGTGCTGTTCTATGAGTTCATGTGAATAAATATTGAACAACACATTTTTTTGGTCTAAAGTTGTGTTGCCAGATGCTGATGGGGAAAAAGTGCTAGCTTGGATAAAAAATAGTGCAAAAAATGTTTCGTTTTTTTTTAACTAATACTCATAGTTTGGTTGAGACCGAAAATATTTGTTAAAAATCAGCAATCAGGCAAAATCGTCATACATGAAGAAATTAAAAAAAATGCTGGCACACCAACGGAATTCTAGGATAAAAGGCCTGTTTTATTGGGCTTACTAGCCTACAATTAAGAGACTTGATAAGGTGGCAACGTTGCTACACATTGGTTTTTCTTATATGGATTAACAGGAAAAATCTGGCAACACAACTAAGGGAGTAGTAAGCTACTTTCTTGCTAAGCGGGTAAATTCCATACAAAAATTAAGCTAGTAAGCCCAATCGAGCAGGCCTAATGTTATAACTGCATCATTTATGTCAGAATTCTGAAAAATGAAAGATCAGATATTCTTCAAAGCACAGCCGTGACAACTTTCTAAAGCTGACAAATTTCAAACTGGAATAATTGAATACTTTCAGCCTGACTAGTTTCTTATTAGAGTGATCGAAAAACGGGTCAAACGGTTTTTTCTACTAAGACCGACAATCGGATTTTTGAAAGTCGCCGAAAACAGGAAAACATGGGTTTTTAAGTCGGTTTCAACCGGTTTTTCATTGCGGAAAATATCTCTTTTTCGGTACAACTTTAACAACAATACGTCACTTTTTGTACCCTCCACCACCATTTCATTTTGTTATTCCGTTTGTAACACTTTGAAATATCGACCTGAGACCCTATAAAGTATATATACTCTTGATCTTTATAAAATTCTAAAACGATCTAGCCATGCCCCTCCGTTCGTCAGTCCGTCTGTTGAAAGGACGCTAGAATCTAAACGAAATGAGCTAGGACGTCCAAATTTTCCATAAATGCGTCTTGTGGTCGTAGATCGGTTATTATTTCGATATATATAGTGTTAATGTATTGGTAGCATTGCCTTGTAATCGTGGTTTGAAATAATAACAATATTTTATTTATTTATAAAATTATTTTGTCGATATTTGTATTTGTTATGGTTAAGCTATATTAAAAAAAATTATATTTTCCTGTAATATTAAAGAGTGATTTTTTTGAGGTTAGGATTTTCATGCATTAGTATTTGACAGATCTCGTGGGATTTCAGACATGGTGTCAAAGAGAAAGATGCTCAGTATGCTTTGACATTTCATCATGAATCGTCTTACAAACGAACAACGCTTGCAAATTATTGAATTTTATTATCAAAATGCGTGCTCTGTTAAGAAAGTTCATTGCGCGCTTCCATTTTATGGTCAGTTTAATCGACCCACTGAAGCGGCTATTCGGGCTATTGTGACTAAATTTCGCACCAAATTTACATTGTTGGACATTAAACCACCAACACGCTTACGTAGAGTGCGAACTGAAGAAAATATCGCAGCTGTATCGGCCAGTGTTAATGATGACCACCAATTTTCGATTCGTCGCTGTTCGCACCAATTGGGTCTCTGTTACTCAAAAACGTGGAAATGCCAAAATTGGACTAAGCGGATGGACCACCTAAGACGCAGCCGCGGTCAACATTTAAATGAAATTATCTTCAAAAAGTAAATGTCATGGACCAATCTAACGTTTCAAATAAAGAACCGATGAGATTTTGCAAATTTTATGCGTTTTTTTTAAAAAAAAAGTTATCAAGCTCTTAAAAAATCACCCTTTACTACACTTCTACGAAAATCGATGGAATGCAATCCATGGTGGAGGGTATGTAAAGTTCGGCCCGGCCGAACTTAACGCCGTTTTTACTTGTTATATTATCATATGCCGCACAGGACGACTTTTATTAGGGCGGCACTAATTAACAAAAAGAACTTCGCACCCAGCGAAACTCAGAGTCTAAAATGGCGGCGTTCATCCTAGGTTCCTCAAGCGTTTCTTATGGGCGTATAAGTATACATATATGTGAGCAAACGTCTTCACATTGCTTGTTGACTCTGACACCGAGTTCAGCAACATTCAATTTTATTTAGGGGTTTCAAAAGGTGCCCTAAACAGTTGTACATAAAGGGTGATTTTTTAAAAGCTATAGGAAAGTTTTTCAAAAAAAAAACACATAAAATTCAGAAAATGCATGAAATCTTTATTTGAATCGATAGTACGGTCCATATAATTTAATGTTTGAAGATTATTTCATGCAAATGTTGACCTTGACTGCGCCTCAAATGGTCCATCCGCTTAGTCTAATTTTGGCATTTCCACGTTTTTGAGTAACAGAGGCCCAATTGCTGCGAACGGCGACGAAACGATAATTGATGGGCATCATTAACACTGGCCGATACAGCTGCGATATTTTCTTCAGTTCGCACTCTACGTAAGCGTGTTGGTGGTTTAATGTCCAACAATGTAAATTTGGTGCGAAATTTAGTCGCAATATCCCGAATAGCCGCTTCAGTGGGTCGATTAAACTGACCATAAAATGGAAGCGCGCGATGAACTTTCTTAACAGAGCACGCATTTTGATAATAAAATGCAATAATTTGCAAGCGTTGTTCTTTTGTAAGACGATTCGTGGTTAAATTACAGACCAAACTGAAGATGTTTGACAGTGAAACAAAACACGAAACGTGCGTCAGCTGTTTAAACCAGTGTTGCCAAAAAGATAATAGCTAAAAAATCACCCTTTACATATGTACTAATCGAAAGGAAGCTAGCATCGTATATGAAACAGTTCCTCACATTATAGTGAAAAAGTCTGGCAAACTTACAGGGGTGACTTTGTAAATTTTAAGGGCGAAAAAAGTACTATTAAGTTTTTTAACTAAAATTCACTGCCTGGTTAAAAATAAAGTAATAAAAACTTTGATGGATCCCGAACTAAAAATATGATACAGAAGTCGTAAATATATTGGTGATAATCTTCAGTCAAAAATATACCTTTCGGTTGTGAAGTATTTTTGGAGAACTTTGAGCACTTTTAAACAAGTGTTTCTAATTTTCCTTTAGTTGTGATTTTGACATATTAACTCTTTAGAATAATGCGTGACATTAAGATACCTTGTGAACAACCTTAATTGTAGTATTTGGGGAGCAGTATGTGAAAAAATAGAATCGACATAGAAAATAATTCATATATTCTTGGATATATTAGGTCAAACTTGTAAGGGATAGCTTTATTAATGGGAAAATTAGATGTAGGAGAAAAAGTAGTGATGTGGTTTGATAGCACTTTGAAAGTATATTTAAATCAAATTCTAAAAATCATGTTTAAAAACTCGCCAATGAATTTTTGCACGCGAACCAAAATCTTGAGCCAGAAGTCTTTGGAATCCATTTGGCAAGATTTCAATGCGCTGAAAAGAAGGTGAAATAAAATCCACATTGGGTCAAAATCTTTTAAACTTGTCCTATAATGACAAGTTTCGAAATATCAGAAAAACGGGGTTTTGATCATTCTATTTCTTATACAACTACGATAATTTAGATTTGTGTAATAGGTTTTGACAGCTGAGTTTGTATACACTGATACATTTTAGAATATCGAATATGTATAGAACAATTTAAATCTTAAACTTAAAATTTATGAAAAAACTAATATGGTGGCAACAATCATATTCGTATTGCGGAAGTAACCTCAATTGAAGAAGTTTGTGCGGCCAGGACGATACTCCAAAGTAATACGACAGCAATACTTCCGGATTATAAACAGGCGATATTGTCGATTAATATCACCACCTGGAAGATAAAAGTAGGATATCGCCAGGTAGAAGACAATAATGCAACATTCTATATTTTCATATTTTAATTTAATCAAAATGAATAATTGTACGAATGAATAATAAACGGCGATAAAACATAACAAATTTGAATACAGGTAAATCATAGAAAATGATACAAGTAGATAGCTTAAATTATATTATTTTTAGCCTTATTTCCTTTATTAATTAAATCATTCTAATGTCACAAATCTTTCGGGTTGAAATTTTTGCACTTTTCTAATGAAGGTATATTATTGAAAATTCTTATATACCTTACATAATTTCAGGCATGAAGTTATAATATTGAATTGACAGCTTATCTTTGGTTTCAATCCAAGTAAATTTGGTGGCCAAGCGATCATTTAACAGTGTCAATTTTGAGATTGAGTGTCTAATAAAAACGGCAACTTCATCACCTCCAATTCGTCTTAAAAACATTGTCTTTACGACGTGAGAAAAAATGAATGCCTGATAAAATGTTATACCTAAAACATGTGTAACAATTATCAACCTACAAATTACCTTTTCATCATTTCACTTAAAAACTTGCTAAGGAATTCATTTAAAACTTAATTACTAGTGCAACAAATATTCTACTTCCAAACACTCATACGAAATATGATAACAATATCATGTGTCAATATCTCCAATATTCCTCTAAGACGAAAAAATGAAGATATTAGAAAGTGTAACATTGATTATATTCCTTAAAATGATAAACGGAAGGTGGTGCCGAGATACTTGGGGATATATTATCTAAATGTTTGTAGCGTATATTTTTTGGGAAGCCTTGAAAATTCCAAAGCCCAACTCTCTTCACAATAATAACTTAAGTTCTAATTCAATAATTCGGTAATTTTGTATTAGAAAGAAAGAACTTTTAGAAGAACTATTAGAAGAAAGAACTTGCAAGAGGAAATAGAGGACTAAAATCAATGGAATTTGAAAAGAAAATCATTAACTCAAAGCCGTATAAAAATAATCAATTGTTAGTCATTTTTTTTGAAATTGTAGATAATATTTTCATACCGACAGTGACCTTGGACTTTATTTCAAAACGATGCCTTAAGGCACTACTTGTCGCTCCCGTGAGATCGGCCACATAAATCTAGTTCAAATCCGAAAATAAGCCAATAAAATTACTCTGCAATGAAAAATGGCCGGAATCTGGAGAATTTCGTCTAGTACTAATCCTGAGACGACACTACTGTCGCTATGACAGTGTCACTTCTGCTAGTGATTTAACTTGTCATTAGACGCCATGCGGACATACCAGGTTGAACTCGCGGTACAACCATCTGAAATTATTCAGCGACGGTATCATGTTATGGCGACATTTGCTTATGAGCCATTCCATGTTAAGCGATATAATTTACCTACTTTTTCTTAGATTTTTCATTGTTTCATACCTCGTGCTAATGAACTAATGAGCAAATTATCATCCTGATGATTTATCACTGAAATGGTTGATTTTAAAATTTCAAAAAATGGATTACTTTAATCATTTCTATAATCAAACTAAAAGAAATAAAATTACAGCAACTTAAAAAATCTAAAGCAGCTTAAAGTAAATATAATTGAAGTTGCCTCCAAAACAAGTAAAAGTATATCATGAGTTGCAGACGGTTGAATTAACACACCTTTTTGAAAAACATAGTATTTATACCTTTCACTAGGGTATTATGTCTTTGGGCATTTGTTTGTAATACCCAAAAGGGAAACGATATAGACCCATCGTTCATTATACAAATCGGCTTAGAATCACTTTCTGAGTCTATTGAACTTGGTACCACATAGTTAACTTTAAACATAACATATTGAGGAAAAGTTCATCGCCACGCGACTCACTATTGTATCGATAGCCAAACTTAGCATGACGTCATATTTTAGATATAATCACTTCAGAACAAAGTCGCTCCTTTTCCTATGATATTCAAGTGATTGTGGTGCTTCATAAGTTCATTGGCTACTATTGGATTGATCAAACTATGTGTGACGTAATATTTTACCCATCGTCACATTTCAAAAAACTATGGGAAGAACTTCTTCTGCTATCCCCCGGTACAAATGATCTCTCAAGTGGATCGCTCAATAACCCTCTATCGGATCACTTGATTTTAACCAAACGTTGGTTATTTTTTTAACAGAAACGAACACTGAAGGTTTCGCAACTAACCAATCAAAATGTTTCATATTTCCTATTTACATTTGACGCAATACTTTCACAATTTGCATCTGAGAATTAAGCAAAATGTTATTTTTCCATCCCCCCATGGTTGGCTGCTACACAAAAGTTTTGCGAAAATTCTAAATTTAATCTGTGATGCTTGCACTTTGCGAAGTTTCTATGTGCTTCGCTCCGCATGCACTGATGCTGCAATACTTTGATTGCATTAGTCGTGTTCGATGGGAAAGTGTATGAAATATAATCGCTGATGGGGGATCACTCGCACAGCCATGCATACATACAGGCAACGTTACTGATGGATGCTACAAATTCAAGTTTATTTTCCATCGATTATCTAAAACCATCAAACACAACCATTACCTGTGTGTATGTGTGTTCATGAGCATTTATGAAGGATTTTGTTTGGCGTTACAAAAAAACTCATGTAAATTTATATCTGAAGAAGTTTTATATTTGTTCATTTTTAAAATAGAAACCATACCAACAACTAGACAATTACAATAGAATAATAGACAAATATTTTCCCATGTATACGAAGGCAGATGCACGTACGTACGAAGGTTGGTGTGAAAATTATAAGAAAATTCCAAATCTGGTTAATTTTATTCAAGTGCTTTGAAATAAAATTAAATTTCTACGTTTCAATTAACAAAAATTTGATTTTCGAACTTTCTATATATAAATTCCAAATTAGAGAACCCACAAGCATCAAGAAATGGCAACTTCTGACCATTATATGTGGCTTATGCGATAAAAGATTCACATGAAGACGAATGGTCTTTTTCAGCACCCAACAAAACTTACAGCAATATTGATAGCCATGTTAGGTTTCACAGAACTGGGGAGAGTACTCGAAAAAAAATAAAAGTGTTGCGTACGATGCCAAAAATTAATCATATTGTGTGTATTGAGGCATACCGATTTATAAAATAAGCACACAAAAATTTTATAATATATTTATTTTTATATTTTTTTAAGTCTTTTGCTAATAATTTTATCGATAATTTTCTATAATATTACCTTCACGACAAAGAGAAAAAAGAAAAACTAATAGAAATCCAAAAATTATTTTATTCAATTTTTTATAGCTAAGAAGAAAACTATGAAAACTATATTATATAAACAATTAAAATCGGTCGGGCCACACCTTTTTTTATTATATAGATACAAATATCCTTACAGACTAAAAACATATACATATATACACTTAGATACTTACTACAGATTAAGTATTTAAATACTAATTTTTCTTTTAATAGAGTTTTTGTTTTCTGATAATTCAATAATGTGATAGAATTAATTAATTATTATTATTGGCGCAAAGGATCATTATTGGCATAGTTTGAACGGAAATAATTATAGTAGATCAAATGAAAATATCTAGTTGGATATTATATACCCTCCACCATGGATTGCATTCCACAGAGGCTGTCGATTTTCGTAGAAGTGCAGTAATATTACAAAAATCAAATACAAATATCGAAAAAATAATTTTATAAATAAATATAAAATTATAATTATAATTTTAATTATATATGTTTAGTAAATCTTTAAAAAAGCTTAAATACCATAAATATTGGTATAAATAATGGGTGCTAATGTTAAAATTTTGAAAATCCTCACGTACAAAGTGCAAGATTCATGATTCAAACAATTTTTGCCGTAAAAGCAAAAGCAGGACGAATTTGAATTTTTTATTTTGCGTATCTATGCAGTCAGAGGAATGTATACAACGAATTCTATTATTCTAGATGCTGTCATTTGGCTTGTACCATTTGTATCCAATTTTTCACATTTTACCCCATTAAAAGTACCACTTTCGATACTCTTTTTATTTTACGTGTCTATCACAATTAGAGGGAGGTACACACTAAATTTCATCACTCAGCTGTTGGTACTAAAGAGTGATTTTTTTGAGGTTAGGATTTTCATGCATTAGTATTTGACAGATCACGTGGGATTTCAGACATGGTGTCAAAGAGAAAGATGCTCAGTATGCTTTGACATTTCATCATGAATCGTCTTACAAACGAACAACGCTTGCAAATTATTGAATTTATTATCAAAATGCGTGCTCTGTTAAGAAAGTTCATTGCGCGCTTCCATTTTATGGTCAGTTTAATCGACCCACTGAAGCGGCTATTCGGGCTATTGTGACTAAATTTCGCACCAAATTTACATTGTTGGACATTAAACCACCAACACGCTTACGTAGAGTGCGAACTGAAGAAAATATCGCAGCTGTATCGGCCAGTGTTAATGATGACCACCAATTTTCGATTCGTCGCCGTTCGCACCAATTGGGTCTCTGTTACTCAAAAACGTGGAAATGCCAAAATTGGACTAAGCGGATGGACCACCTAAGACGCAGCCGCGGTCAACATTTAAATGAAATTATCTTCAAAAAGTAAATGTCATGGACCAATCTAACGTTTCAAATAAAGAACCGATGAGATTTTGCAAATTTTATGCGTTTTTTTTAAAAAAAAGTTATCAAGCTCTTAAAAAATCACCCTTTATTTTTATCACTCTGTACCCATTGTATCCCTTGAAAGTACGAATTTGGAAAAACCATTTTATTTTTCGTGTCTACGCAGTCAGAGGAATGTATGCTCCGAATTTCATGCGGTCCTTTGGTTGGTACAATTTTTATCCCCTTTTTCCATTTTAACCCCAAAAAGTACTAATTTAGAAAAATCCGATTATTTTACGTGTCTACGCAATCAGAGGAATGTGTACACCGAATTTCATTATTCTAGGTGCAGTCGCTTGGTTGGTACTATTTGTATCCCCCTATCAAATTTTACCCTTTAAAAGTACGAATTTAGAAAATATCTTTTAAAGTATGTATCCACTCGATTAGACGAATGTACACACCGATTTTCGCCTTTCTAGCTGTTGTCGTTTGATAAGTACCATTATTATCCCTTTTTGCCCCATTTCAACCCAAAAAAATCACTTTATGGTGCACGATTTTGCTACAAGGGGAATGCACATACCAAATATAAGCAGATATCTTCAAAAAACATGCTTAAGTACTCGAAATATTAGGGATATTTCCCTTGTCCTTGTGAGGGAACATTTTTTCCCTCTGGACCGCCCACTTTCAATCCCAACCGATTTACATTTGTGGTGGCTCCTTTCGTTTAGATGCTAGCGTGCTTTCAACAGACGGACGATCAAGAATATATATACTTTATAGGGTCTCAGGTCGATATTTCAAGGTGTTGCAAACGGAATGACAAAGTTAGTATACCCTCATCCATTTCTGCGTCGCCGACCTCTGCATCCAAATGTTTTTTTCAATCAAGCCTCTCCAAGGTACTTAGTTTCTAGGTCAAGATACAATTTATATTTATCTTCAACTATTAAGGGAATATATTTATTTTTGTTTGATTAGTTCTTGCTTCCGATTTCTATGGATTTCGTTGTGGCATCACTTTCTCCCTTTCCTTTAACAAACTTCAATGCCACACCTGAACATTTCAAATTACTTAGAATTTTTTGAATTGGATTTTTTAAAAGCCATTTCAAAAAATCAACAATTCTCTTTAATTGACCAAATTTGTTATTCGAAATGAAAACACTCTTAATGTCCTTAAAACGAGAGTGAACTGCAGCAGGAAAGGATGTGACTGCCAGTGCACAATGAGTGAACAAACAAACAGATAAAAAATGTCATTTCATTTTAATGTGATGGATGGATGTGTCTGTCGGTGGCTGCATCCGGGTGTTGTTGTCGGATGTCCGTTGTCCAAAAAACGTTTACACAGAAATTATATATTCACACACACACACACACACACATACACATGCATACACACACATCGTAAATAAATTTCTCGAAATGAATGATAAAGGATTAATAATATATTTTAGCAGTTTACTTGTGTGATGATGGAAACGCTAGCTTTGTTCAATCTTTGAAAAAAAAAAACAAAAATATTCAATTATTCTGCTACTGGAATATTCATATTCCTTCCTGTATATAGAAAATATTTGTGAAATTAAAAAAAATAAACTATTCAAAAATATTAAAGTAGATAAAGGATTTTGACCCTCACTCCATAAGAATATGTCTGTGACACAATTAAATATCTATCACTGATGCTAAACTGCAAGAAAAACTAGTTTCGTTAATGTTCCCAGAAAGAAGAGAATTCCCCAGCACCGTTGCAAGCACACATCCTTTTTTAATTATTTCGATTAATTTACCACCGATTACTCAAAACCTCAGAGTCTTCCCTACGCCCGTCCATCCGCCCACCAGTAATTGAAACATTTCGCTGTGATGTTGGAGCGAGTATCTTCTCATCACTGACGCAGATTGAATTGCTCTGTCGCTGAGCTGCTGCAACTGCTGCCGATGTAAATCGCATTAAGTTCGAACAAACCAAAATAATAGCGGAATTCCATTCCACACTCGTGTCAGTTTAAGTGACACTTGCACAGAATCGCAGCGAGTAATTGTTAAAATTACTTTTAAAAAATTGCATTTTATCCCGTCGTTTAATAAGATTTATTCCACATGCCACAGTGATGGACAGCAGTCGGCCACTGCAGCAGATTTGAGTGGGTGTTAAACGAAATCATTCCGCATCCGTATATTTACGGTCTTTACGGCTCCATTATTCACTCAGTCGTCAGTCCTCGGTCCTCTTTCTTGTTGCCTCCTTGGTCATGCACTATAAACGGACCAAACGGAGAACACAGCGTGTGCTATTGTTACGTGTTTACGTCTCGTTGTAATGCAATACAACGTTCCAATGCACAGTTGTAACAAAAAGACAAAGGCGTAATCGCCTTATACGAAAACGAAAACAGAACAGAACAAAACCCCAAACGTATGTATGGCCACATCCTAGAGAGTGCAACGCATCCAAGGAGTAAATTAGGCTACAAGGTATGTTGACACTACATCCATTTCACGACGTTGAGGGCAGTTTGAGTTATGTCTGTCCTTATAAATCTCAAATTCTTGGGAAACAAGTAAAAAGGACATTTCGTTCGGCCGGACAGAGTCTTACATAATTTCCAACCATGGAACGCATTCCCCAATGTTACCGGTGGAATAGAGGGTTGCCAAAAAAATTATCGTCGGCTGAAATGTAAAAGGGTGTAACATCACTTTTCATAATTACAGCAAAAAAAACTTAATAAGAAAACCATTTTGGTTAATTAGCGATTTTGCAGAATACTTTCAAAGCACAGAAATGCAACCACCGTACGACAATTTAAAACAAGTAAGGAAGGTTAAAGTCGGGCGTGGCCGACTATATGATAGCCTACACCTAGTCATTATACCCTGTGGTGTAGAGTATAAAAAGGTCGTTACATTTGAACCGGGTAGTATTCGATACAGCTATAAGAGAAGAATATACTTCAAATTTCATACTTCTATCTGTTTTTGTAAGAAAATTTTAAGGGGGCTACATATAAATCTGAACCGATCTAACCCATTTTTAGCATAGGGTTTCAAGTTGAAATATTAGACGCTTTCCCAAATTTGATGGAAATCTGTCAGATTTATATATATATATATATATATATATCATATATATATATATATATATATCATATATATATATATATATATATTAATATATGCCAAATTGAAAGAAAATCTGTTGAAATTTGTTTTTTTATGTTTCTAGAGCGGAAAGAGTAAAATCGGGAGCAAAACGTATATGGGAGCTATATCTAAATCTGAACCGATTTGCTTCAAATTAAATAGCGTCCGTTCTCGATATCTTGCTTTTTAAGAGACAACATTTTAAATGGTTATTAATACTGAACTAATACAGATATTAGCTTGAAATTTTAAGTATTTTTGGCACATATTCTCTTCTTTGATTTAACACTTATACCGCTCTCATACGGTATTAAAAATAATTTTTGTATAATTGTATCCTTTGGAAATTTGTAGTCCTTTTATGGGGCAACAGGATGAGACGCGGAAAAACTAAAAACGCCAATTAACTCTATTTCACCTTTAGTTTCAGATGTATATCATTTGGTTTAAGTGTAATATGGACTGTCGGATAG
The DNA here is from genome assembly GCA_947397865.1 of Polietes domitor. NCBI lineage: Eukaryota > Metazoa > Arthropoda > Insecta > Diptera > Muscidae > Polietes > Polietes domitor. The sequence continues at coordinate 106,229,737 of OX377621.1, read as the reverse complement.
TGTAATGTATAAAGATGAATGATGGAAGCGATCATTGGGTCGAAAAATTGGGACTGCACAGTAAAAAAACAAGTTAAAACGGTGTTAACTTTATATACCCTCCACCAAGGGTTCCACAGAGGCTGTCGATTTTCGTAGAAGTGCATTAACATTACAGGAAAATGTTAATTTTTTTAATATATCCAAAGTAAAAAAAATAATTTCATAAATAAATATAAAATTTTAATTATTTTAAACCATGCAAAAGTAAATATAAAGCAGCAATCTTTGAATTCATTCAAAGTATGAATTTTGAATGTTCATTATCTCTCACGAACACAATGAAGGAAACCCTAACTTCATGATTCCACCCATTTTTGCCGTAAACCATAACTCTAACAACGGCCATTTGGTACCATTTCTATCCCTTTTCCCCATTTTAGCCCCTTAAAAGAATGATTTTCGAAAAAATACGAGTCGACGCAATTAGAGGGATGTACACACCTAATTTCATCGTTCTAGCTGTAGGCGATTGGTTGGTACCATTTGTATCCCTATGTTCCCATTTTATCCCTTGAAAGCATGAAATTTGGGAAAATCTTTTCATTTTGCGTATTTATACAGTCAGAATGTATGTAGGAATGTATTCACCAAATTTCATTATTCTAGGTGCAGCCGTTTGGTTGGTACTATTTTTATTCCTCTATGTCAATTTTACCCCTTATAAATACGGGTTCGGAAAAATATCCTTTTATATTATGTGTATACTCAATTAGCGGAATATAAACACCGTTGTCCTTTGATAGGTACATTTTTATCCCTTTTTGCCCTAGTTCACTCCTTACAAATATATTTGGAATGGAATGTCATTCCAAATATTAAGTAAATATAAACAGACATATTCAAAAAATGATTAAATACTCGAAATATTAAGGGTTATTGGGGGTATTTTCAGCCCTTGTGAGGGGAAAACCGAACTACAACTATAAGACATATTTACAACAAATTTGGTCGTCCTAGCTTATTTCGTTCAGATGCTAGCGTGCTTTTAACAGACGGACGGATATGGCTAGATCGTTTTAGAATTGTATGACGATCAAGAATATATATACTTTATGGGGTCCCAGGTGGATATTTCAAGGTGTTACAAACCCCCATCCTGCCGTTAATAAAGTCGCCATTTTTGGCAATAACTTTCTAAAATTTTGAGAGGATGTGTATTTTGGTGTAATAAATAAGTAAGTTCAATCAAAAGTGCACTCAAAGTAATTTGTCAGTAAAAGAAAGCAGAAAGTCTGCTGTAAGAATATATGTTCTGCTGAAAAGAGATAACAGATTTGCATCTGTTGAAATAGCAAACATCTGTTTGCTGTTTTTAGCAATCAAGAAAAAACTCTCTCTTGAAACTTTAAAAATATAGCCTCAACTCAACAATTTTAAGAAAAAAAAAATAATTAAGGGAATTTATTATATTGTGAATTGTGATTGTCTTTTTAAAGATACACATATTGCCCCAATATAAATCGAAATTCGATCTAAATTCGTTTTCGACGTCAATCTGAAAGGCTTTTAAATTATTATATTTTATATTAACAGCACTCATTTATAGCAGACTGCAAACACTTTAGCAGTGTGAATGCTGATGCAAAATTGCAGAAAAACTACTGTTATGGCAGAAAAATTGCTGTAATAGCAGAAAATTGCCTGGCAGCAGATAATCGTTGCTGTTAATAACAGACTTTTTTCTTTAAGTGTAAAGGTGTTTTTAAAAATAAGCTAACATACACAAAAAAATGAAGAAACGGATTGAGGTTTTTTTTTAATTTTTGTAGTCTATGCACCCCAAGGACATACCTCGTTAAAATCTGATGACGGAAGCCATCTCTTCACAAATACCCCCAAGAAACCAAATTTGGACAACCTTCAAAGTGAAGCCACGTACTACTTTGAACTACGATAAACGCTATATTACCCGCAACCCCGCTAGTAGAATGTACATTAGAGCGTACCAGGTTACAAGTAAAAAAAAAAAGTTCGCCGTACACCTTCGAATATGAAGTATTATTGAAAGGTAGTTTCAAAAAAATTTTTTTTATTTTTTTATGCCGAACGTAGGGGTCGCGCTTTTACATTTTTCTATATAACTTCTGCATTTATAAACGGATTTTAAAGTGTGATACATCGATGTTTTTGTCCGATTTTTTTGTCTTTGAAGTCATTGAGCTCAAACATGATTCATGATTTTATGCGAGCTTTAATTTTCGATTATTAGAGTGGTACATTAGGGTAGTAGCAACTGAGAAATGATGGGTAAGTACCAGAAGGGGGTGCTTGAGCTCAATGACTTCAAAGACAAAAAATCGGCCTCGTCGAGACAAAAACATCGATGTATCACACTTTAAAATCCGTTTATAAATACAAGTTATATAGAAAAATGTAAAAGCGCGACCCCTACGTTCGGCATAAAAAAATAAAATTTTTTTTTTTGAAACTACCTTTCAATAATACTTCATATTCGAAGGTGTACGGCGAACTTTTTTTTTGAGGTACGCCCTAATGTACATGCCAAATTTCACCAAAATCGGAAGGAAAGAATATCTCAATCTATGGTTTTTGGGCCGTTTTCATAATATTTATGATTTTGTCATAACCTCGGTGAAAATTGTCATTAAAAAGTCGCCTAAGAAGCACTTCATAAAATGTATAAAACATGTTTCATAAAACACAAATCAATGAAAAGTGTTTATTAAGAAACTTATAAATTTTATGAAAAAGTTTCATAAATATTAATAATTTATAGTGAATTATATAAAAGAAAAAAGCAAAAGAGGTCTGACATGTTTTAGTTGCGGGGAATTGGTTCACTGACCAGTCGTTGACCTTAATTATGGTACATACTTATGTCAGAATTAGCATAGGACAAATGAGAATTGCTAGTGTGTAGTATTCAACCGAATAAAGTCGACACACTAAAAATCCATTTGTAAGTTAAGCAACAAAATCCTTCATTATATTTATGAAGACATTTCATAACACATATATTTTATTAGCTATGACTTATTTCATAATCTTTACGAATTTTTTATTTAATACAATGCAATTTTTTATTTGATCTTATGAAACTAAGACTCACTAATTTAACAAATTTATTTTATAAAATATTTTATGATAAAATTGTATGAAACATTTTACTTTACTTACGCCTTTTCCATACATATTAGTAAAAAATTCACTAAATTTATGAAAAATCTTTTATAAAATCATTTCATAAATATTATGAAGGAAAATTCTTTCAGTGTACTTTTAAGGGGTAAAATGGGAATAGAGGGATAACAATGGTACCAAACAAACGGCTGTACGCAAAATAATGAAATTCGGTGTATACATTCCTCTGATTTCGTAAACACGTAAAATAAAGGGATTTTTCGAAATTCGTACTTTTAGGGAGTGCAAATGAAAAAAGGGATACAATTTGTACCAACCAAATGATATTCGGTGTTACATTCGTCTGATTGCGTTGACACATAAAATAATAAGGCTTTTCCAAATTCGTAACAACTAATCGTCTACAGCTAGAATGATGAAATTCGGTGTGTACATTCCTCTGACTGAATACACACCCAAAATAAATAGTTTATTCCAAATTCATACATTATTTTTTTAGATAAGTTTATTTGTGTGAGAGGTACAAGAAATGGTGTCGCAAAACCAGCCATTTTTTGTACGCTTAAAGAACTTTATCATATAACAAAATATAGCTGATTCCGAATATTCTCTTCATTTGTTTTAATTTGAACCATTTGTGTGGGAAGTACCAACAAGGGCGTGTCAATTTCGCCGATCTTCGAACCTGAAATAAGTTTTGAAAAATATTACCATGTAAAAAGTAGATTCCGTAACTCCTTTCGAAAGTTATTGTGTACACCAGCCAGCCGGACGGACGGACATTGGTCAAACAGTTTAAAAAGTCGTGAAATGGATTTGGTCCAATCATACTAGAGGTCTTAACTCACTCCTTCAATGCGTTACAGGTTTTCTGTCCCAAAGCAGAGTGAGGGCATACTAATAAAATAGATTCCATAATAATTTAAATGTTCATCAAGTCGCCATGGGTTATCGTTATCAGATCGAAATAATATTAGTTATTTCAGGGGTCAAATAGAAATTAAGTGGAGGATATGCGTTTCGTATTTCGATTTTTTCCACCATTATTGTCTGCAACACCCTACTCGATATAAAATGTAAAAAAATCATCGAGTCCTTTCTAATTTATTTTTTAGAATTTGTTTCTAAACATTTCTTGTTTAAACCTTGGTTCCACATAGATTCCATAGTGATCAAAAATACCTTTTTAGCGATAGGTACCACTGTGCAACAGTGCAGGCGAAGTGCACTATAACATGCATATTTGTCAGTTATTTTCATTTCATTTAAACATTTTTGTGTGCGAGTGTCTGTCTGTGTTTAATTTATAAAATGAAGCAACAACATAACCGACTCAAACGAACCAAGGCAACAGACAACAGAAATAAATATCCACAATAGTGTATATTAAACTGGGTCACATTCCGCGCAAAAAAACGTAATAAAAATGTGTCCCTATTCAAATCTTATATTATGGGTGTTTTTCTTTTAGCTGCGATACGAAAGCCATCAAGGCTTAAAGAAAAACGCAAATCCCCCATCGAGTAGTAGCAGAGTAAAACTTGGCAGCATTGTATTGCAGTCAGCTGTTCCGAAATATCAAAACAAACACAAAAATTAGCATTTGGAAAATAATTTATTTATTTCCATCACATTTTATTAATAGAATGTTTGGAAACAATCAAAAATGTCTTTGGCATTTCGCAATTGTATACGTTTCCGGAAAATATTTTGTTATTAAATAAAATGAACTTCCCTATATACGTGAACTGCTGGCTTTAAAACACACAAAACACATACACTTGGAGGCAAAGGAGCAAATTCACACAATTAAAATCTATTTTCTTTACTTCTAACTAACCCTCAGCTTTCAAGGCGGATGTCATTTCGTCGGTTTTTAATAAACTGGTTGTTCTCGTGAAGAATTTGAGTCCGTTTCTGTTTCGATGGGAGTCTTCTTTTCTTTCTGGCTTAACAAATATTAATGTAAAAGTCATCATTAATAAATGTTTTAGGTTGATTGCTGGTTGTTGTCATATTCATAATTAATAACAACAAACAACAGCGAACTTATATCCACAGGTGTCACATTTCCGGCAAAATTGAAGAATCTACAGAGACATTTCTATAAGACTTCTTCCTTTCAATTTCTTGGCTAAACTATTACTTTCCATTCATAATTCATTCTATCATTATCTGAATCTTGTTTGATGTTGGCGATATTTGTACATCTATTTTATAATTTATTTATTTCATTTCTTCACTTATTTCATTAAAATTTTAGTTATTTAAAAAAATATCAATTGTATATAATTTAATTTCTTTTTTCATATTTTCAATGTTTACTTCATCTTCTTATCTGTATGACATTCACGTGGAATGATAGCCTATTGTTTTTCCCCAATAATTGTTACAGGGGGCATCAAAAACAGCAAAAATAAATTTGGCTGCACCATAAAATCTCGGATTGGGCAAAATAAAGTCCGGTAACGCTGACACGACTTAGCTGGGAAATTAACACTGAATAATTATCCAGTCTTAACTTAGCCTCGATGGCTAAAATTCTCCATACAAAATTCTATCGCAGCTAAAAGAAAAACAGCCCTATTATTTTGATATAGGGTCCACAAAAGCGCAAACCGATTTCGAAACATAAAAGATCTAAGATTGTAATGGGTTAGGAAGTGGAGGGTACTGTGACTGCAGAAAAGAAATTCGCTGTTATCTAATTTCAAAAACTGAAGCCCAAATTTGTTTTCGTTGTGGACACTGAGGATGAGGGTATAGATAAGTCGCTTCGGTTCAATCAATTTTGACTTTACTCTCGAATGAATCGTTGTGGAAAATTACCAGAAAATTGTTTTGTTGCGATTTTAGTTCACTTATTTTCCATACGATTTCAACTGAAATTTTCGGAATCATCCGCTTTTCGTGTGGACCCACTTTAATGTGAATATGTGTGGCATGCATTTTAAACTTTATTATCTGACTTGCATCCCGTCCATTCATCCGTCCATGGGATGCTCGACGGAATACGACGACGACGAACAAGAGAATGACGTTGGCTGAGTACATGAATCCCCCGAACTTTGACCAGGAGGGTGGGGGTTGTTTGGCTTGATAGTTCATTGAAATGCCAAAGTTTTGCTGTTGTTTTACGTTTCCGGATAAAATAAACATTTTCAAATACTTTTGTGTGATGCAGTTGTGTTTTGATTTTGGTTGTGTGCGACTGTTGCTGCTGCTGCAGATGATGATATGAAATTTTCTAAATTTGAAAATTCCTTTAAATCATGTTGTTGTTGCTGCTGCTGTTTTGTGGCAGCTGCAATTGTTACAAATTTGATTTGTTTTATTATTAAATTTTGGTTAATATACACACAGCCACGGGCTGGTGGCCGCTGAAATCAGTGAACTCAGTGATCTGCAGGCGTTCATATCGCACCCGTGCAACACATTCTGTGTGTTTGTGTTTATTTTGGACAAAATAAACATGAACGAAATTCCACCATCAGACATTTCGATCAGTTTACGTGATGGCATTCGTGTTTAAATTCATACGTAAACAATGACCAACAAATTACTTCACACGAGTACACCGGTGGGTGTAACAATAGCAATGCGGTAATAAATGCCATAAATAAGCCATTAAAACTGCACTCTTGATAAATATGGGAGGAGGGGTGAACAGTTTTGGGTATAAAACTTTTTTTCGATAAAATTTTCCTTGGAAATAGAATTTTCTGACGCTTTTGGCATGTTTTAATAGGAAGCTTCTTACCCACATCCATTCTAAACGCAGACTCATTTTTCGGCGCAATGGATATTTCAATAAACCAAATTGTGTTACATCCACAATAACTCCTGTGTTTTCAGTGCCAGTAAAATCTATGGTCCGTCGAGAACGTTACCCTCAACAGTGAGTACTAAAGAGTCATGATTGTAGATTATTTTGTGTCCATCTGAATCGAGTGTTGACTTAAGATATGTTTTTGCAAACAGCACGGCGCAACTTGTCATACAGCGTGTCAAACAATCGGTGAACGCGTTAGTTCTCGAAATGGGCGAGCCTCCACATAATTTTTTCTGGGGTTACGACAAGCCATTGGTTTCTGCGAACAATCCAAAAGTCAAAATGTTTTTATACCCTACACCACTACGTGGGCTAGGGTATTATAAGTTAGTTTCGCGCCAAATGTTTGTAACACCAAGAAATAATCGAGCTAGACCCACCTTTAAGCATACGGATCGGCTTAGAATCACCAGCTGAATTGATTTGACGATGTATGTATGTATGTATATGCCCATTCTACTCTATTACAGCTCTAGAAACTATATCATACATCGGATCTTGATCAAATTTTGCAGATTATGATATATTTCAATTAGGTATAACTACCGTGAATTGCATCTTGACCAATTTTCCAGATCATGTTATATTTACTTTACTCGGAATATCTGCCGGAAAATTGGATCAATTATCATATTATTTACCATATTCGTTAATTTTGATTAAAGATGGATTTATGTAGTTCATATAAGTTATACATTAAACTTATATGAACTATATAAAATTGATCCCATGAAATACCTGGACTCAGAAAAAAGTGAACCCTATAGTGAGTTGAAATTAACTAATATCTAGTAAATTTGAGCTTCGATTAGCGCGAAAGCAATATTTCCCATATAAAGTTGAAACTTTTCTTGAAAGTAGTACATGCTTTGAACTTGATTCTAGTTCATTTTTCCTCAAATCAAGTAAATATTTACTCAAACTGAGGAAAATTAAGTAAGTTTTTCCCCAAATCAAGTACATTTATACTAAATCTAGGTAAATTTTTCCTCAAACCAAGTAAATTTTTACTAAATTTAAGTAAAATTTTCCTTAAACTAGTATATTTTAAATAAAATTTTGCTGAAATTTTTACTCAAATCAAGTAAATATTTACTTAAACTGAGGACAAATTTGCTCAAAACAAGTAAATTTTTAATTAATCGAGTAATTTCTTTTTACGAATGAAATGTTTTCCAAACAAAAAAATTCTTAATATTTTTCTAACTGAAAAGCTTGGAAATTTTATTCCACACAACTATAAATTTACTCAATTGTAAGAATTTTTTATTAAATTCATTGAAATGTTTCTAATTAAATGTACTACCCTATTTCGAGTAAATGAACTATTTGCTATGACTTTGGAATAAGCAACCGTTACTCATACTTAGATAATTTTCCTAATTTTATTTTTACTAAACTGGAGTCAAATCGTTAAACTAAATTGGAGTATGGATTTTATTCAAATTTAGTAATGCTATTTTTCTGAGTGTGGGTTTAGTAATCAAAGCGAGGTATATACACAGATAGTGGTGTAGGGTATTATATAGTTGGCCCCGCCCGACTTTAGCCTTTCCTTACTTGTTTTAAATATATCTTGATGTCAACTGAAAGATAACTATTGAAATGACACCATTTCATATTTAAAAAATGTATTTTCTAGTATAGTTTTTACAGTACTTACAACTCCAAAATTCTTTTTTGCATATATTCTAACAAAAAACCTTTATTTACAACATCGAAAAAGTAGTAGGCCATGATTTCTGTATCAACTTTTTTGATGCAAAAATAAGCATTTTCTGAAAATTTGTGTTTTATGTGTTCCAAAAAATAACATTTTAAAAATAAAAACATCCAACATTGAGTGGAGTAAAACAATAAGAGCAGGAGCGAGAAGAGTTGCAGTTTTTTTACAATATTTTCATTGGATCCATTTTAAGTGACCCATAGCATAACAAACGGATATTTCCTATTTAGTAAAAAAGTGGGCGTGGCCCGCCCTTTTTTAAGAAATCGGATATAATGGAACATATCAAAATGCCAAATTTCAGAATTTTATGATGGTAAATAAAGTTATAGAGTTTGGCCGTAAGTTACCACTGTGCATTATGCCAACCATTGCACTATGGTTCCAGATACGCCATTAGTCTATATTCATTCTCTAAATTTATTTTTCTTATTGAAATCTGATAGCAGACACTTTAAAACAAAGAGACAATTATTCTGTTGTTGTAGTACATAATCTGCTGTACGACATACAGTGGCTCAGAATCAAAATCCATCGACCAAAATGCAATAACTTTTGTTCTAGTAGACACTTTTGAGTTCTGTAAAAACCAAAATTAGACAGGGGTCCAAGGATTATTTTGATATATTAACATTAAAAATCGGGAAATCGGATATATTTTCGAAATCGGCCCAAAGTAATATAGTTCGTTTGTAACAAATATTTTAAAAAATGTCCTTTTTGAACAAATGTCTGACTTTGGACCAATACAACTTTTTTCCTTCAAAAACCTTTAACGAAATATATACATATTTGGAAAGGTTGAAGGGTTCCCCGTTTTTATAGGGTAAAGTTTGCCTACACGAAATTGCCCCCATGGATAGGACAGGATGCATTTAGTGTAAAAAATCAGAACCACTGTGCGACGGTAAGTCGTCGAAGATTAAATTGTTTGACTCATTTGTAGTTCTTTCCGATTTTTTACAGCTTTTATCAGAATTAGCCACATGCTTGACACAAATTTGTTTACAATCGGCATCTATATCGTGAAAATAAGGACAACTAATTTTGGTAGTTGTTCAAGAAGAATCAATATCAAAAATCAATCGAAGTGGCGATAAATTTAAATTTCGGGACGTAATCAAACGACGTAAATTTAATATTTTCTCACTTTATAAAGTTATATTAGTTATACGGTGCAGTCTGGATCGAGTGAAATAATTAGTGCAAGCCTTGTTCACCTTACCACGTAAGTTCAGTTCAGTAAGTTCATTGAGGTTAAAATAAAATTATACTTATTACAAAAACAAAAAAAAAAAATAATGTTTTTTTAGAGGCACATATAATTTTCTCTACAGCTACAGACATCTCGAAATTTATGCGAATGTAAAATATTAGTATTTAAAGCAATATATTGTTTTTACCAGTCATTTGTCCCTTTTTTCTAACGTCAATTCAATGTCAATACTGTTTTCATCATCATCAGCATCCTCTTCAAAGATTGGTAACATGTCTTATCAATACTGTTCCACTGACCAATATCTTCCTGACTGTACATAATGTATAAAAGTATCAATTTAAGCTTCTGACAAGTACACCCTCCAACATGGACTGCATTCCACAGAGGCTGTCGATTTTCGTAGAAGTGCAGCAGTATTACAGGAAAATACAAATATTGAAAAATTAATTTTATAAATAAATATAATATTTTTATTATTTCAAACCACGCTTGTAAGGCAAGGCTACCAACACGTTTACATATCGAAATAATACTTCAAGTCAATTCAAAAAATTAATATTCTTATATTTATATTTTCAAAAGGATTAAATATCATAAATATTGGTAGATAGTGGGTGCTACAGTTGTTTGTAATTCCAATCTATTTTAATTCCAAAAGTACAAATTTTTTTTTTTAGTTTTTTCGTTTGCATTTTTTTTGGTCTGTAATCAATATTTGATTTGAACTGGGATATTGTCCTGGCTCAAGACCATTTTGCTTCTATATTTAATAGAATGCAAATTTATTTACAAATGGCATGGTGACATTTATTACTTGGCTGCAGACTACCACGATCATGATTTCGACCATGTCAAAAGTCTTTTCAAGTGGCTTCGCAGCGACTTTTCAACATCAAACCCGGCCTCTATAAGGAGATGATTCTCACAAACGAACGAGAATCACAACTCACTTGCCGAATTTGCGTTTAAAAAATCGCACCAAGTAATAAAGCACACATGCCATCTTACAAGCATCTCATTGAGTTGCATATGTAAGTATGTGTATATGCAGGTATAGTTACCCAGCAATACTTCTGCCGTGCCAACGCTCATTTGTTTTAGTTTTTTCGTTTGCATTTTTTTGGTCTGTAATCAATATTTGATTTGAACTGGGATATTGTCCTGGCTCAAGACCATTTTGCTTCTATATTTAATCGAAATCATGATCGTTGTAGTCTGCAGCCAAGTAATAAATGTCACCATGCCATTTGTAAATAAATTTGCATTCTATTAAATATAGAAGCAAAATTGCCTTGAGCCAGGACAATATCCCAGTTCAAAAGTACAAATTTTAATAAATCATTTTCCCACCGGAGTTGTTTTCTACTATTTTGTCAGCCAACATTTTCCAAAACAGTAAAGATTTTTTTAGCAATTTGTAATCTTAATTTTAGTGTAGTCTATTTAAAACATTTTTTAATATGTGTTATCAGAAAAAAGTTCCTCCCCATGTTTGTTTCTTCAAATTCGTGTCTTGCTTTTGCCTCCACTTACTGGCAAGTTTTTAAGGGTTTAATGCAAAAACGAACTGCCCACAGCCTTTTCCAAAGCTTTCCTGTTTACTTATCATATATTCTAGCATAAAACTCCATTGATTTTGTATTTATTTCTGTCAGTTCCACTTATTGAGCTTTTGCAACTATGTTCTCTCGACCCCGACTGCACTGTATATTCAGAACAGATGATCTTTTAAAATAACTTTAAAATATGGAATTTTAAAACGGTCAATCAATGGCCAATTTCAATCTATAAAATAGTTTCTTTATCCGAGTACATCACAAAACTTTTCGTTACAACTAGGGTTTGCATTTTCCCGTACTTTTTACTTCCCGGGAAACGGGAATTATATTTTCAATTTCCCGGGATCCCGGGACAGCACGGGAAATCGTCAACATACTGTTTACCATAAGTTAAGCTCATTTTTTCCAATGAAACATTCACATTTTATTAAAGTAATATATATATATATATATTTCACAACAAAACTGTTACAGAATTCATATAATAAAGTGCAATGTGAGATCAATTCAAACATCTTTTCAAGTTTCAAAATTAATTAAATATTAGATGTTTCTTATTTTATTGGAAAATGTGGACGCGACGAAGAACGATCGTTCAAATTAATAGTGAGCATTAAATGAAATGTTTGTTCTTTGTCCTGTCGCTTTAAATTCTTTATTTTTGACGTTCGGATACACGCCCAAAATCTATTTTCCCGGATTTTAATTTTTTCATATGGAGCTTGACAGGAAAAATCCGAAAAGTGGATTTTGAGTCTACATCCGAACGCAGCTTAAAAATATTTTGTCATCCAACTGCAATATTTGGCATACCTGATTAAAAGCTATGTGATCTAAATTTGTATACAAAATTTTTAATTTTAGTGTGGAAATGATGGAAAAAAATATGCGAAGAAATATGTAAAATTTTCTACTGAATTCCCGTACGAATTTCCCGGGATACGGGAAATGAAAAATGTGCGAATTCCCGGGAATTTTCCCGCGGGAAATCCCGGGATGCAAACCCTAGTTACAACGGAATAATGTTTTTTTTTTGTAATTTATTTAAAGAAAGAAATAATCATTTACACAAGACTAGTTCCATATGAAACGGAACAGAAAATTTCCTCAGGTTCTCCGTTATTAATGAAAGTTTGTAAATTTGTACTTCTGAATCTTCTATATCCCTTGAACTGAATTTCGGATTTTCAAAAAATATGAAGTTGTAGACATTAGTGTGGATCGAAAATCAGCAAGTATACTTGCCCAATGGTCGCCAAAGGGTTACTACACCGTTTTAAGTGGACCACGCCACTTCGAATAGCCTGAAAGATTTCAATATTTGATAAGATCGTCGTGAAGTAATGGTTTCCCGCGGGTTTATTAAAGATGAGCAGTCACACAAGAAGTGCAAGTGTCTATGTTTGCACTTTATTTATTTAATTATTTCGGCCTAGGTAGTGCGATTAACTTCGTGCATAAAGTCTCGTCTAATCGGTCTTTCCATAGAAGTCTCTATATCCTGGGATCCACATAATAGCGACTTCGGAAGGACAACATAGTCTTCCTCAATGCACTGAGACCTACAAGAGCAGAGTTACAAGCCGAACCATAATTATCGGCGGCGGCGGCGCTGTTCAAAATGGGTCGGCGGCGGCGGCTTTCGGCTGATTTGCCGGCTCGTTCTGTCATTCGAATACCCCTATTTGGAAGGAACAATTTACTTTTATTTTTTGGCAAGTAGTTCAATATTCGTTAATATTAGCCAATGTTCCAATAATTTAATATTGTTATTAGGGTATCCAATTATTCTGACTTTTATGTTTTTCGATTTTTCGTTTATTTGAAAACAAAAAATTTCCAATTAATCGAATAATGAAGTCGAGAGTTATTCTATTAACCGATTAATCGAACAATTGTCCACTTAAATAAAATATAATTAATTAGAGTTATAAAGACAAGACACGGCAGTTTACGGGTAGTTCAAGTATATTGAACGTTTATTATGTATCTGATTTTATTTAAAAATTGTAACATCAAATTCGAAATTCATTAGAAGTTGACAAAAATCTTAATATCTTATCAAAATAAAGAACCTTCCCTTAAATGAGCATAACATCAGAAGTTATCCATTGACTTTTTTTCGAATATGGATCATATGATTTATAACAGAACTGACTTTATTATCCCGGTGTTAACCTCAATTTTTCTATGAATTTACTATTCTATGAAATTACTATTCTTCTTACTATAAATGATTTCGATTATTTGGGACAATTTATTCGAATTATTCGTTATTCAAAAATTATTCGATTAATCGAATAAAATTTAATCGGTTGGATACCCTAATTGTTAACTCATACACTTATTTTTTGGAGAAGAAATCCATTCCCAAAATGTATAATATGGATAAATATATAAATATTTTTGCAATTACAGCTTTTCATGTCAGGCATATTTGACCAGACGTTCTTGAATATCATAATCCTTCCAAAGATTGATAATACTCTACCTACTTTGACACACTAAAGAAGCACTATAGATATTGTTATTTATAGGAACACATGGCCACACGTACTGGAATTGACTTATATAAATGAAAGATAGATCAATATATTTCACAGCAGTGGGTTGTCTAAGTTGACATTTATATTTTCCTATTGTAATTTTAAGTGGGTTGTCTATTTTGGTAGTAAGATTTGACTGAGTTAAAACTCCGTCAAATCACGGCGGCGTGGTTGAAGTCGATAAAATCGGCGGCGTGGTTAAGTCGATTTGAGCCGATGAAATCGGCGGCGGCGCGGCTCGTGCAGAAACATGAGGCGGCGGCGGCTTGTCGGCTTAAAATCGGTCGGCTTGTATCTCTGTACAAGAGTAGATGGATGTTACGTGGTTTGTTCTTAGAGACACACATTTCATTTTAAATGAAATGTTGGCAATGTTGTGTAGAAAACGCATTATCTGGGATCCGTTAGATTGGTACCATTTTTATCCCTCTTTCCAAAATTTTTACCAAAAATGGGATATTGCGGTAGGGCACGGTAAATAAAAAATACAAATTGGATATTTTTGGTAAATTTTCATTTTCGCGGGAAATATGGCTAAAATGATTTTCATGTATGACATTTTTGTTTTGTAATTTTCTCTCTCAGTCGCGAAAATCGCTGCAATTGTTGAAAAAATCCAAAATTCGCGGTTGCATTTCCTTATATTTTAACTTTCTCTATACAGGATTCCGAATAAACAAATATTCTCCATGAAGTCAAAAATCATAAGCCAAAATATTTATATTTTATATATTTTTAAATCTAGAAATATATCTAAATCTAGAAAAATATTTTAAACAAAGTCGTTGTAGAGAATTACAATAGAGAATCGCCGTTAAATTAAAAAATCGGTTGACATTGAGATATATCTGAGCACCCCGGTAGTCGAGTTTTCTTTCTACCTGGCTCAATCCTTGGACCCAAAAATTGAATATAAATTTACTTTGTATTGTAATTCATAGAAAAATAAGATATATCACCCACCCCTACAAATGCCACTGACGTTTTGTCTCGAGTTTGCCACATCACGTTTTATGAGTGTTTCGAGTTATAACCTTATTCTCGCAAAAGGTTGATATGTACGAAAGGATGCTGGCACATGTATGGGTTGTCATCTCCTGCTGATGATGCTGGCAAGAAATGTGTGTTAATGGCCCGTGGTTCCATCGAAAGAAATATGACCGAATATTGCTATCAAATTATGATACAGGTGTATTTTACGATGCCTATGTAATTACGAGTACATATGTACGTATGTATGTGTTTGTGGTTACATGTAAGCAAAATTATCTATGATACGCTGATGCCAGGGTACACATGCAAATCATATGAGTGTACTTAAGGAGACATCGCACAGTGGGCAAATTGTTGTATAAACTCGTATAATAAATTTTATATTTCACACATGTCATATGTCATTTAACGGCGTTGGATTTTTTGAAGCCAACAGGTTCACGACCAACCCCGCTATGAAAGAAGAAATTACAGTTCTCACTGAAATTGAGCAACATGTATCGAAAACGGTCATTGACTAAATCGTTCGTATGAGTCTGCAAATCCATGTGGACATTTAACCGACATTCTAGTCCTACATCACCCTATAATGTGCGATTTATGATTCAATAACAAATTTAGCATTTTTATGTCTATCACCTGAAATGCAAAATGACGAAACCCATATTTTCACAAGTTTTCCGAAGAAGTAAAAGAATATAAAAATGGAAATTTAATTATAGTTGTCGAAATATTGCTACTTTATGAAGGAATATATTTGGAAATATTCGTTATAAAGTCATTATTTTTAAACGAAGAAGTGTAAAATTTTGCAGGATTGTGTATTTCAGTCAAACGTACAGTAATCATAGCGAAACTTTATTTACGATTTTTTGTTGTTACGTCCTTTTGCATTTCAGGTGACAGCAGTGTTATAGATTTGTGATGTGAAAATATCCAACATTTGCCACTGTGCGACGATAGTATATCGTTCGAAATATTAACCAAACATTATGCATCATGTGCACACGGCTGTAAGTATGTGCTATACATCATTATATTTGCGGCAGAAATACGTATAAAGTACACATTAGGGTGGAACAAGAAAAATAAAAGTGTTTAAGTTTCAATAACAGTGGGAGAGGAAATGTTAAAAATTGATATTACAATGTTTGAACTCAAGCGGAAGCTCTCTTCATTTGAAAGTGAAATTTTCTTATAAAATGAAAACTTGGTAAAAACTAGCAGAAATACATAAATATTCTGTGATGTCATACTGTAGGTTGAAAAATTAATTTCTATCGATCGAATGCTTTCTACTGTTTATTTCAAATGAAAACCTCTCATGAATTTTGGCGCAACATTTTTTCCAATTGAGCTGAATCTTCGCTTAACTCAGTTTCTATCGATTCGCAGTTCCTACGCCACACTATTATACATGTAATGTAATATATATTAGTGCGCACACATCTGTTACGACATACACAAACACTTACATACATACGCTTAACCGGGTTGTACCTACACACCTGTGTAACGACTTACAAATCAAACATACATTGGGGATCAACAAAAAACCGCATTGAGTAATTGGACAAATTTCATTCATAACACATCTGACTTTATGATCTATGAATACTTTTTACCGATTTTGGGGGAAAAAGATAACCTTAACCACCAAAACTATTGATAAGGTTAAAAAATGTGGTTAGAAAAATTTGTTATTTTGGTAGTACGATTTTGGGGTTTTCGGACAAATTGAGCTTGAGTTATGTTATGGCTCAAGACCATTTTGCATCTATATTTAATAGAATGCAAATTTATTTACAAATGGCATGGTGACATTTATTACTTGGCTGCAGACTACCACTATCATTTCGGTTTCGTTCAGGTGCTTCCCAGCGACTTTTCTGCAGCCAAGTAATAAATGTCACCATGCCATTTGTAAATAAATTTGCATTCTATTAAATATAGATGCAAAATGGTCTTGAGCCAGGACAATATCCCAGTTCAAATCAAATATTGATTACAGACCAAAAAAAAATACAAACGAAAAAACTAAAACAAATGAGCGTTGGCACGGCAGAAGTATTGCTGGTTAACTATACCTGCATATACACATACTTACATATGCAACTCAATGAGATGCTTGTAAGCTGGCATGTGTGCTTTATTACTGCAAGTGAGTTGCGCTTCTCGTTTCGTTTGTGGGAATCATTTACTTAAAGAGGCCGGGTATGTTGTTGAAAAGTCGCTGCGAAGCCACTTGAACGAAACCTTTGACAGGGTGGAAATCATAATAGTGGTAGTCTGCAGTACTGCAGAATACATATCCAAATTTAATCATAATCACTTTAATTTTTGGCAGATATATTACATATATATATTAGGCTGGGCCGCGGTCCATACAAATGGAAAAACAATTTCCAGTCACCGCAGGAAAATAAAGTTTGGACTGTTTAATGATGATTTGCAAAATATTGAAATTGTAAAATTAATTTGTAAATTTTGGCTCTCTCCCCATTAAATCCCATCTCCTGTATTAAATTATTTCGGAAAAATGGAGTCAGAGACGTAATTTTTCGTCCGATATTCATCATTTCGGCATCATTCGTAAGGTATTGATTCCTTCTATTTATTTTTCATAACACCTTTTACAAAATGTTACCAAGAAATATGAGTTTGTTGCTGTCACTTTGAAAACTCACAAAAAATCAATCTAAACGTCCAATAATACGACAAATGAGTAATTCTACGATAAGTATAAACACTTACATATAAATTGCTTCTAAGGGTCTACTAATTCATGAAAAAAAATTCTACAAAAATTCAACATAAAGAAATTACACGGGAAAAACAAGAATCTTCATTTCTGGGGGGTGACTGCAGCAATTTATTTCCGTGACCCTAATGTGTATAAATTGTCGATATTAATAGTTTATAACGGGTCGGGAGCGAAATTTGTATGGGAGCTATATATAAATCTGAACCGATCTGACCCATTTTCTTCATGGGTGTTTCTAGTGGAAATATAAGATATTTTGCCAAATTTGAAGAAGATCTGTTAAAATATGTGGTTTCTAAAGCAGAATATGTGAAATTCGAAGTGAAATTTGAATGTGAGCTATATATAAATCTGAACAGGTCTCATGGATCAGAATATTGGTTTGTTGGCCATTTAAGTAGGAGGTACCAGAAAGGCCGTATAAATATTGCCCGTCTCCGAACATAAAGATGTATAATTTCTGGATCATTTCTTCTTTTTTGTATTCACACAATCTATGAGATGAGAGAAGTTGCACATTCAAATAATTTTGGCGCTCACTGTAGGCTATTCCTGTAAGACCAAACAAAACCTCGGTGTAACATGGGAATATTTAAGGATTTTCTAGTTGCAAATGTCGATTCACTTCTCTTCTCGTAATCCATTGTATTCCGGCGTTGTTTGTTCGATTCGACATCTGTTCCTTTGTTGCTGTTGGGTTTCTTTGAATAGAACTCCCAGTGATGGTGATGATGAAGATGCTGACGATGATGATTTTTGCAATGATGTTTCCGCTGTGTTCCTGGTGTTTGTTATCTATAATTATTATTGTTATAATTTCAGATTTCTTATTCCGCCTTCTCTTCTTCTTCTTCTACTTGTTCTTGTTGTTCTTCTTCTTTGTTTGCCATGTATAGGTAGGAACAGATTTTTCTGATTGTTTGCTTTCTCCCCTCCTTATGTGCCGAGGATGTGAATTCTGAGGATGATATGCCAGTGCAATTTGTGTTCGTATCTTCTTACATGGCTTTGTTCCTGTGTGTATCAATGCAAAAAAGAAGAAGAAGAGGAAGAATAGGAGAGAGCACCGGAACTGAATATAAGAAAATGTTGAACATCGTTGTTATTGTTGTAGCTGTTATTATGTGCAATGAAAATTTATTTAAGATGCTTTTCCAGTAATCGGATATAAGTAGCGCCGGGCTCCAGATGGAGTGGAGTTGGAAGTGTGGTAAAATTACTAATAAAAGAATCAGTTGGTAGAGCTGACCTAATGAATATATACCCTGCCATCAGTGTCCAAATTGAAATAATGATAAGCCTAAAATTTGATTTTAAATAAAATTTAATTTAATCTTGAATACAGTAGTTGTGTGGTATGTGCCATATTCTCACATATTCTATGTGTGTACAGCTATTATAAAAGCATTGTAAAATATCAACATCTAAAGGTTTGATATCTTCGTTATAGAAGTTATAAAGTCTTTTATTTTACCTAGGTTAGAGTGATTAGTATGGGAGGTACTAGAAGGGGTGTGTCAAATGGATCAATAGAGGTTAGGGTGATTTGTGTGGGAGGTACTATAGGGTGTTTTTTATTGAGGTATAGAACTTCGAATTGAAATAAAACACAAGAAAATCGTTTTAATGTCCATCAATTTGGAAGGATAATTTTATGCCATTAATGTTTAAATATGATTTCGGGCATGTGGCCGCCGCGGCTGGCTCGAATATAGCCAATTCTACAGGTCCAATTTTCAACCACTTTTTCGAGCATATGGGGCAGTATTTTGGCAATAACGCCACGAATGTTGGCTTCCAAGTCCCCTAACGGCAATTGTTTCTTCGGTGCGCACTGTTCGACGTCTCTGCGGATGCGTATTATCACATAGAGTAAACGTAGTGCGAAAACGATCCATGGTTAACCGAATTAATTGCTCTGATGGACGATTATATCGACCATAAAATGGACGGAGCTTGCGAACTGAACCATTACTTTCGAAATAAATTTGTGAACTTCGCGAACTGAACCATTACTTTCGAAATAAATTTGCACGATTTGCCAGCGTTGTTCTTTTGTCAACCTGTTCATGATGAAATGGCAAACCAAACTAAATATAAATCACTTGACAGCTGACAAAATGGCCGCCAGTTAAAAAAGTGATGCCAACTTAAAGTTCTATACCCCAATAAAAAACACCCTTTAGAAGGGCCACATTTTGTACACTCAATGTTATAGTAAACAAGTAAGGTAAGGCTAAAGTCGGGCGGGGCCGACTATATGATACACTCCACTTTCTATCCGAATACAATTCAATTTGGTAAAAAAAGTGAAAACTGGAAGAATTTTTGTATGTTTCCTAATCACAGGCTAATAAGACCTAGCCAATTTTTCAAATCGAGAAGAATATTTGTATCCCAACATGGAATGAATTGACTAACTTTCACAATCAATTTGAAGAGATTCGGTGAAAATACATGGTTTCAGGGGCGGAAAAGGTCAATCTGGGAGCGAAACTTTTATGAGAGCTATATGTAAATTTGAACCGATCTGATCCATTTTCACCGTGGCTGTTTCTAGTTGAAATATAAGATATTTTGCAAGATTTGAAGAAAATCTGTTGAAATATGTGGTTTATAGAGTGGAAAAAGTGAAATTGGGAGTGAAATTTGTGTGGGAGCTATATATAAATCTGAACTGATCTGACCCATTTGCACCATGACTGTTTCTAGTGCAAATATAAGATACTAGTTGAACCCCGCCCGCTTCGCCAGGCAAAATAACAAATGGAAAAATTAAAATCAGGTTTCATATTGATATTATCGTGGTCAGTAATATATACGTTCTAATTTTCAGCCTTCTAGCTAAAAAAAACACTATTGCCACGCCCACTCCGCCCACAAAACGAAAATCCAAATTTCGGCATCAAATTGATCTTTCTCGTGGTCAGTAATATATATGTACAAATTTTCAGCTTACTACCTCTCAAAAACACTATTACCATGCATCACTTTTGCCTCGCCCACTAAACGAAATCCAAATTTCGGCATCATATTTATAATTCCAATTCCATGTACCAATTTTCAGCCTTCTAGCTCTCAAAAACACTTTTGCTACGCCCACTCCGCCCACAAATCGAAAATCCAAATTTTGGCATCAAATTGATCTTTCTCGTGGTTATTAATATATACATTCCATTTTTCAGCCTTTTAGTTCAAAGAACACTATTGCCACGCCCTCTCCGCCCACAAAATGAAAATCCAAATTTCGGCATCATATTTATCATTCTCGTGGTTCCTTTCTTCAAATTAAATAGCGTTCGTTCTGGTCCCAAACAACTTCGTTGTGCAAAGCTTCGTTTGGTTCTGGCGACAATTGCGACCTGTATCGTGATTACAAGAATAGATGGACAGGTAGACAGACGGACATTGCTTAATCGATTCAAAAAGTGATCGATCGGTATAATTAACAATGGGTCTATCTCGCTTCCTTTTGGGCGTTACAAACAAATGCACAATGACATAATACTCTCGTGGAGTGTATAAATATTATCAAATATCAGAATATAACCGATATCTAACCTAAATGTGGAAGTTATATTGGATTTATTTTAACCTAGGATTTGGGCCATTTATGTGGTTGGTTTTCGAAATTTATCTACATTCTGTGAGAATAGTAACATGAGTTTCCATGACCTACCTTATCATACCGCCAGTCAATGACATGCCCCGAAAATGAATTTAAAGTTGCCGCTTCGTTATAACAACGTGATAGTGACAGAAAACCCGTAGAAACTAATGACACATTTATGCAAAATGAATAAGAAGTGAAAACAAACAAAAAACACACTCCACAATCATATTTTTGTTATTCCACAACATTGAACACTCTGGGAACTGTCACATCTGGTCAAAATTTAAATGAAACCAACCAGGCCAACAAAGAATCTAAAACCTTAAAGAGGACTTTAAAACTTGTGAGGACATCATTCTGCCGGAGTGTTGTGCTCAAATGTCACATTGTATTTCGATTTGAATTTCCAAGATGTACTCAGAAGCAAACAAAAAAAATATAAAATAACAAAGTCGTTATGAAATAATAATAAAATCCACAAAGAATGCAATTAAATTATTTTTAGTTTGACCATAAAGTGGATGACGACGTACCGTGCCGTGCGGTGCCGTGCGGTGCCGTCCACACTGTTCACTCACACTCTTAGTTTTCGTACATTCTCCAAATTATCGACACATGGCTGATTTCCGTGTATCGAAGCTTTCGCGAAGTTCATGGCCGCACATCCGTTTTTATTTTCAATTTGAATGTGGATTTCTGCCCCACAAGACTATCAAATCTCGGAAGGAACAAACGTGATTATTTTTCGTATGGATAATAAGTGCAACAGCGAAATATGAGAAGAAGTGTGCAATGGAAATGCATTAGAAAATCGTTTATTTATAGACATTTTGACCATTTAGACGTGCTAAATTAATGAAAGGTTAAAACGAATGATTAACATTTAAATATATTGCAATGACACTCATACGTCGAGGGGGTAAAAGTTATTGGGTTTCTTAAATGAGCGGAATGTTGTTGTAGCCTCGAACATTGGATGGACTGTACAAATGGAATAGGCAATAGAAAATCCGGATAAACTATTCGATTTTTTTGCTGACGTCAAAGAAGTTCTCATGGAAAGACTGGTACTGATTTTGCAGTCGGTCCTAGTGATGAAAAAAAAAATGATACAATCCCAACCCTGTGTGCAGACAAGCCATAAGGCTTCGCGGGATTAGTAATAATAATGAATCGCAACAAATTTAATTGAGCAAATAAATATTAAGCCTATTTATTAGACACTCGTTTTTTCGACATTTTTCTTTACTTCTTAACAGTACATATAGAGCAAATTTGACGTATAGAAAAGCATATTAGAAAAGAAGTGAACCTGATGACGATAAGGTCAAGAAAAATTCATAAACTGCAGGTATAAATTAGAAATGTCAAAATTGAAAATTCACACTTTAAAAAATACGTATGTATTTTACCACTAACTTAAAAAATATTCACGAAAAAGTAAAGTAATGCATTGACTAAAGTCTACATACGATCTACATGAAATATAGCGGAAAAGTAAACACATTTAATTTCTATATTTGCGCTACGTTTCAGAGTTACAAGCCGAACCATTATTATCGGTGGCGGCGGCGCTACACAAACTGATTTGTCGGCTCGTTCTGTGATTCGATAACCCCTATTTATTTGACAATTTTGGGAAAATGGAAGGAACAATTTGTATTGGTTTTTAATATAATAATTTCATATTATTTTCCCATACAATTATTTTTTGGATGAATTTAATAAATATATTTGCAATTGCAGCTTTTCATGTGAGGCATATTTGACCAGACATCATGAATATCATAATCCTTCCAAAGAATGGTAAAGCTCTACCTACTTTGACACCTTAAGAAGCGCAATAGAGGAGCTGTTGTTTATTGTGGTTTATAGCAGCATATGGCCACGCATACTGGAATTGACCAGAGATACAAGCCGACCGATTTTAAGCCGACAAGCCGCCGCCGCCTCATGTTTCTGCACGAGCCGCGCCGCCGCCGATTTCATCGGCTCAAATCGACTTAACCACGCCGCCGATTTTATCGACTTCAACCACGCCGCCGTGATTTGACGGAGTTTTAACTCAGTCAAATCTTACTACCAAAATAGACAACCCACTTAAAATTACAATAGGAAAATATAAATGTCAACTTAGACAACCCACTGCTGTGAAATATATTGATCTATCTTTCATTTATATAAGTCAATTCCAGTACGTGTGGCCATGTGTTCCTATAAATAACAATATCTATAGTGCTTCTTTAGTGTGTCAAAGTAGGTAGAGTATTATCAATCTTTGGAAGGATTATGATATTCAAGAACGTCTGGTCAAATATGCCTGACATGAAAAGCTGTAATTGCAAAAATATTTATATATTTATCCATATTATACATTTTGGGAATGGATTTCTTCTCCAAAAAAATAATTGTATTAGTTAACAATTAGGGTATCCAACCGATTAAATTTTATTCGATTAATCGAATAATTTTTGAATAACGAATAATTCGAATAAATTGTCCCAAATAATCGAAATCATTTATAGTAAGAAGAATAGTAATTTCATAGAATAGTAAATTCATAGAAAAATTGA
Organism: Polietes domitor; assembly: GCA_947397865.1. Lineage (NCBI taxonomy): Eukaryota > Metazoa > Arthropoda > Insecta > Diptera > Muscidae > Polietes > Polietes domitor. The sequence continues at coordinate 106,205,768 of OX377621.1, read as the reverse complement.
GGTTAACACCGGGATAATAAAGTCAGTTCTGTTATAAATCATATGATCCATATTCGAAAAAAAGTCAATGGATAACTTCTGATGTTATGATCATTTAAGGGAAGGTTCTTTATTTTGATAAGATATTAAGATTTTTGTCAACTTCTAATGAATTTCGAATTTGATGTTACAATTTTTAAATAAAATCAGATACATAATAAACGTTCAATATACTTGAACTACCCGTAAACTGCCGTGTCTTGTCTTTATAACTCTAATTAATTATATTTTATTTAAGTGGACAATTGTTCGATTAATCGGTTAATAGAATAACTCTCGACTTCATTATTCGATTAATTGGAAATTTTTTGTTTTCAAATAAACGAAAAATCGAAAAACATAAAAGTCAGAATAATTGGATACCCTAATAACAATATTAAATTATTGGAACATTGGCTAATATTAACGAATATTGAACTACTTGCCAAAAAATAAAAGTAAATTGTTCCTTCCAAATAGGGGTATTCGAATGACAGAACGAGCCGGCAAATCAGCCGAAAGCCGCCGCCGCCGACCCATTTTGAACAGCGCCGCCGCCGCCGATAATTATGGTTCGGCTTGTAACTCTGGAATTGACTTATATAAATGCGACATCAAATCAAAATAGAATCTATAGACGTCATCAAAGAAAGATCCATATATTTCTCAGTGGAAGGTTGTCAAAGTCGACAGTTATATTTTCTCTTGTAATTTTAAGTGGGTTGTCTATTTTTGGTAGTAAGATTTGACTGAGTTAGAACTCCGTCAAGTTTCGGCGGCGTGGTTGAAGTCGATATGAGTCGATGAAATCGGCGGCGTGGTTGATGTCGATGTGAGCCGATGAAATCGGCGGTGGCGCCGCTCGTGCAGAAACATGCGGCGGCTGCGGCTTGTCGGCTTGTATCTCTGCTACGTTTTAATTTTCGTAGTTTGTTAGTTGGTCAGTTGAAAGTAGCACATTTTTTGTGGCAATGGATCCTCGAAAAGGAATAGGACAGATTAATGGTAACATCATCCCATTTTGTAACTAGTAAATCAAAAAAAAATTTTTTTTTCAAATCCATGCTTTATGCAAGCAGAATTCTATTGGGCCTAGAAATTCTTTTTTAGTTATCTTTTGTAGAAGGAAAAATTACCGCCCATATTTGCAGCAGCACTTAAAAAATCCACACCAAACCGACGTACCAAATTTTGTTCAAATACCGTTATCAGGAGCAGAAATAATAGATTTTTAATTTGTGGTTTGTATGGGAGGTACCACGCCCCTTTGTACAATCCCGCCCATATTTGCAGCAGCACTTAAAAAATCCACACCAAACCGACGTACCAAATTTTGTTCAAATACCGTTATCAGGAGCAGAAATAATAGATTTTTAATTTGTGGTTTGTATGGGAGGTACCACGCCCCTTTGTACAATCCCGCCCATATTTGCAGCAGCACTTAAAAAATCCACACCAAACCGACGTACCAAATTTTGTTCAAATACCGTTATCAGGAGCAGAAATAATAGATTTTTAATTTGTGGTTTGTATGGGAGGTACCACGCCCCTTTGTACAATCCCGCCCATATTTGCAGCAGCACTTACAACATGCACACCAAACCGACGTACCAAATTTTGTTTAAATACCGTTATCAGGAGCAGAAATAATAGATTTTTAATTTGTGGTTTGTATGGGAGGTACCACGCCCCTTTGTCCAATTGGTCAAATTTTTCCATTTCCTTGTATTGTCATCGAAAATGATTAAGTGTGCAAAATTTGAGCAAAATTGGTTGAGAAAAAAGCTTTCAAAAATTGATTTCAAATTTTGTGGCACACAAACATATATAGAAAGTAACCTTATATAAAGCATGGAAAAATGTCGAAAAAATAATTTATGTTGCGCGTCTATATAGTCAGAGGAATGTAAAAATAATTTCACGATTCCACTTGCAACAAATGGGTTGGTATAATTATACCCTCACTCTACAGAGTAGGAGGGTATATATAATTTGAGACAGAAAAAAAGTGTAACGCATGGAAGGAGTGACTTAATACACCTTTTTACGATATTTAAGCCATGTCCGTCCGTCCATCCGTCTGGCGTACACGATAACTCTCGAAAGGAGCTAATGGATCAATTCAAATTTTGCACATGGTAATATTTTTCCCAAACTTAGTTTAAGTTCGACGATGGGCGAAATTGCCACGCCCGTTCTGGTACCTCCCACACAAATAACCCATATTCCTATGTTAAATTAAAACGAATGTAACTTCCACGCCGATATTCAGAATCAGCTATATTTTGATATTTAATATTATTTTTATAATTACTTTAAATGTACTAAGTATGGCGGGTTTTACCACGCAAATTCTAGTACCTCCCACACAAATCACTCTAAACTACGTAAAACAAGTAAGGAAAGGCTAAAGTCGGACGGGCCGACTATATGATACACTCCACTTTCTATCCAAATACAATGCAAATCGTTAAAAAAGTGAAAACGGGAAGAATTTTTGTGTTTCCTAATCACAGGCTAATATGACCTGGTCCAATTTGTCAAATCGAGTAGAATATTTGTATCGGGGCTATATCCAAACATGGAATGAAGTGACTAACTTTCACAATCAATTTGTAGAAATTTGGTGAAAATATGTGGTTTCTAGGGCGGAAAAGTCAATACGGGAAGGTATTTTTTATGTGAGCTATATGTTAATTTGAACCGATCTGACCCATTTTCACCATGACTGTTTCTAGTTGCAATATAAGATATTTTGCAAGATTTGAAGAAGATCTGTTAAAATATGTGGTTTACAGAGTGGAAAAGTGAAATCGGCAGTGAAATTTGTCTATATATAAATCTGAACCGATCTGACCTATTTTCACAACAGATATTCCTAGTATAAATATAAGATGTTTTGCTAATTTTGAAGAAAATCTGTTGTAATATGTGGTATCTAGAGTGAAAAGAGTCAAATCGGGAGTGAAATTCGTATGGGGCTATATCTAAAGCTGAAGCGATTTTCTTCAAATTAAATAGCGTTCATACTTGTCCCGGAAAAATTCGCTGTGCAAAGTGTTCGTTTGGTTCTGGCTACAATTGCGACCTGTATCGTGATTACAAGAATAGATGGACACACAGACGGACATTGCTACATCGATTCAAAAAGTGATTCTCAGTCGATCGGTATAATTAACAATGGGTCTATCTCGCCTCCTTTTGTGTGTTACAAACAAATGCACAAAGACAATACTCTCGTGAAGTGTATAATTAAAGCTGTAATAACTTATATACAGATGATTGGAATAGACTGAAATTTGTTATTTGGCAATACTTTAAAGAAGAATGGAATATGGGCTATATTGCCCCACCCCTTCTGGTCCTCCCATACAAAGCGACATAAACTTTGGTTACAATAAAACTGACATAACATCCATGCGGTTAGTCAAAATCATTTGCAATATGATATTTGAAAATGTTTGTATACTCGCTTTAAACATAAAAAATATTTACGCTTTAGTCACGCCCCTTCGTGTACGTCCCACACAATTGTCCTGTCCTAGGCAAAATTATATCCTTCATAATTTCTATACTGGTGCAGGGAATGGCTTGATATTTGATCATGATTTTACAATTGTTTTATAAATGTGGAAGTTTATAACTTATATGTTCTCTGAGAGTGAGGGTATATAAATATAAGTCGGTTTTCTTACTTGTTTTTAAATACAGTATATTATTGGGGATTTTTTAGCAATTAGCTATGAAAAATGATATCCTGTAAGTAATGTCCATTTTCTGGTTCGCATATTTTCCATAACAGAGATTAAGACACCACTTTAATTTTCAAAAAAATATGGGCCAATTATCCTTTCGGAGGATACACCGCACCAAATAGTACTCTTAAATGGATGTGATTGTAGCTGATGAACTGCTCTTGGATTTTCCGTAGTCCAAATTCTGCAGTTTTACTTGTTGACATACCCATTTAATAGGAAATGGGCTTCATCGCTCATTACAAAATTGTGAATATTGTGAATTATGACTGTTGGTTTGAAAAATAAAATTCAATTATTTTGTACGTTGTTCGATCGTGTAATGATTCATAATTAATTCCTCAAGTCTCCTTCACTGAAAATGCTGAAAAAAAGAAAGAATAGTAATTAAAAAGTTATAAAGAATTCAAACCATATAGCTCATTCTGCGCCACCCCGTACAACTGTTTTATAAATGTGGAAACTGGGACCAAGTGCCGATTACCTTCTAGTACCTTCCAAACAAATTATCCTTTTCTAAGTAAAATGTAATTGATTATAACTTCCGTATATATGTTCTCTGAGAGTGAGGGTATATATAAGTCGGTTTAACCGACTGAAGCTTACTTACCAAGTCCCAAGTATCCTTCACAAAATACTGAAAAAAATAAAGAAAGAATAGTAATTAACAAAGTTATAAGGAATTCGAACCATATAGCTCATTCTGCGCCACCCTGTACAAGTGTTTTATAAATGTGGAAGCTGGGACCAAGTGCCGATAACCTTCTAGTACCTTCCACACAAATTATCATTTTCTAAGTAAAATTTAATTCATTATAACTTCCGTATATATCTGTGGTCACAACCCATAACAGCCTAAGTCTGTTTTTCAATATTTTCAGTACAGGAGTTTAAAGTTTTGAATCTTCACTGAAAATCAGGAGAAGGTGTTTTTTGGAAAACTTTGCTACAGATTCCAAGGAAACTAATTTCTTTACTTAGTTGTTAACAAAAAATAGTTGTTTATTCTCGCAGTCAAAAGATATTATCGAAAAAGACACTTAGGCTCTTATGAATTGTTGAACGAAAGAAAGTCAAAAAGTTCAAGTTGAGTTAGGCTATTATTCCAGATTAAATAAAAAACTTTAAGTGCGGAGAAACCCTTAACTCAATTTATGTTTATCAAAAAACGAAATTGTAATTCGGAATAGAAGCTTAACTCAAGTTAGGAAAATAAAATTGTTTCTTTGTTTTTTTTTGGATTAACGACTTAAGTTGATTTAGGCAATGATGAAAAAATAATGTTTATATTTGTTGTAATCCTAAATTGACTTAGGCAGTTATGCCAAAACAGTAATTTAGAAAAATAACTTAAGCTATTAGGTTTTTTAGGATTAATTGCCTTCCTAGAAGAGATACAAACATGAAAAATTTAGAGCAAATAAATTTAGATACGCTGAATACGATGGTGCTAATAACTCAATTGTGTCCTAACTCGAGTTAGGCTGTTAAGGGTTCTGACCACAGATATGTTCTCTGAGTGAGGTCTGTTTAACCTTACTTAGTTGTTTTTATCCGTTTTTGTACCTCTTCTCCCTTAAAACCAGAAATTTCGAAAGCACTATTACGATTCAACACATTAGTTGGTACCATTTTAGCCCCTTTTAACAAAATACAAATTTTGGGTTTCTAGCTGCAACACCTTGGTTTGGTACCATATTCTACCCTTTTTCTCTTTTTCGCCTGAAAAGTCAAAATTAAAAAAAAAAAAACAATTATATAGTCAGAGTAATCTACACACCGAATTTCATGCACGGGTATCAAAAGTTTGTACTCACCAGCTATATACCTTATTATTTTTGTATGGACTGTGACCCGGCTTAGTGTGTCTGTGTCACTGTGTGAGTTTGTGTCGTGCTCTATTGGCATTATATAAAATATTATCTTCTAACGATCATAAAGTGGGTGTTATGCATTGTTAGACGACAGCCAAGCCATGTTGAGTTGTTTTGATGTTACTGTAGCTATTCTGTTAGCCTGTGTGCGTGTGTTTGTGTGTCAATGTATGAGTGGAGATGAAAACGTATCTGTAACTCCATCCATATCCGTATCCGTTGTCGGTATAGCAGCATAATAATATCCGATCTCTGATTGGCCATTGTCTGCCATTGAGTTACTGCTGCAGTGCTGCATGTGTAGAGCATGCAGCAGCAGCACACTCACACAGAGACACACATAAATAATGCCAAAGCTGAACTTGCTCCACAAGACAAATGGAGAAGGACTCGAACAATACACAATACAGTTCGCAAAAGATACGACTTGTCGTTGTAGTGGCTGTGCTGTCGTACTTCCATAGTTTATAATTTGTTTTAAATTGACAGTAGTTTTCCCTTGGGTTGTGGATGTGGATACGGATGTGGCTGTAGATGGGACTGCGACTGGGAGAAGGGATGACTTCACATGCCATTGTGCATGATAAAAAGGACCTTTTTTGCAGTTGTAATTGTGTCAATAGATTGTAAGTGTGGGTGAGGATGTGTGTGTGCGAGTGTGAGTGTGTTTGGCTTTGTGTGTGACATGCTTAGAGGTTTGACATGAGATTCAAATTTCACATAAAGTCCGAAGATAATGTTGTCCTTTTTTTGGTTTTGTTCCTTCTGTGGATTTGCTTAGTTTTCTGAGTTTTGTGAGTCAAACGCCAGAGTCTTTCTTTCCTTTTAAGGACATGTACTAAGTCAGAGTAAAGCAATGGAATTTAATTGCTATGTAAACGACCCATCGGTCAGATGGTCTGAAATGGAGAAAATTACTTTTTGCTAGTTGTAGGCATACATAATTGAGTTTGGACAGATCTCGAAGGGACAAACCGTAATAGCCTTGGCACCAGAATGAAGAACTATTCATATGATCAAGAGAATGATTGTGACTATGGCGCACAGTGGTTCTAAATTACTTTGTAAATCAGAACAAATCCTCTTTTTCTTTTTGGAGATTTTTAAGTTGGAAATCACTCAAGACACATAATTTTGAAATCCCTTTTGCATATAATTTAGAACCTTTTTCATTGTAATAGTTCTCAACAATTGTTACCTATTCATTTGTTGAATTTTTCAAAAATGTTTTTCAAACATCATCGTCGTCCATCGTAATTTTCAAATTTACACTTTTTGAGTCGATTTAGCAATGTCTGTACTTCCGTCTGTCCATATACATATTCTTATAATCAAAGTACATGTTGCAATTGTAGTCGGACTTTCCACAAAGAAGTTTTTCGGGATAAGAACGGACGCTATTTAATTTGAAGAACATCGGTTCACATTTAGATACGAATTTCACTCCCGATTTTACTCTTTTCATTCCAGATACCACATACTTTAACAGATTTTCTTTTTTTTTTCAAATTATGCAAAACATCTTATATTTCAACTAGGAACACCGACGGTGAAAATGGATCAGATCAGTTCAGATTTATATATAGGTCCCATACAAATTTCCCTCCCGATTTGACTTTTTCTGCTCTGGAATCCTCATATTTCAACTGATTTTCTTCAAATTTGGCAAACCATCTTATATTTCAACTAAAGGGTGATTTTTTAAGAGCTTGATAACTTTTTAAAAAAAAAAAACGCATAAAATTTGCAAAATCTCATCGGTTCTTTATTTGAAACGTTAGATTGGTTCATGACATTTACTTTTTGAAGATAATTTCATTTAAATGTTGACCGCGGCTGCGTCTTAGGTGGTCCATCCGCTTAGTCCAATTTTGGCATTTCCACGTTTTTGAGTAACAGAGACCCAATTGGTGCGAACGGCGACGAATCGAAAATTGGTGGTCATCATTAACACTGGCCGATACAGCTGCGATATTTTCTTCAGTTCGCACTCTACGTAAGCGTGTTGGTGGTTTAATGTCCAATAATGTAAATTTGGTGCGAAATTTAGTCACAATAGCCCGAATAGCCGCTTCAGTGGGTCGATTAAACTGACCATAAAATGGAAGCGCGCAATGAACTTTCTTAACAGAGCACGCATTTTGATAATAAAATTCAATAATTTGCAAGCGTTGTTCGTTTGTAAGACGATTCATGATGAAATGTCAAAGCATACTGAGCATCTTTCTCTTTGACACCATGTCTGAAATCCCACGTGATCTGTCAAATACTAATGCATGAAAATCCTAACCTCAAAAAAATCACTCTTTATAAACAACTGTGATGAAAATGAGTCAGAACGGTTGAGATTTGTTTATATCCTTACATTTCGCTTGACTTTCTGGTCAGGTCTCATCGGTCCATGATTAGGACAGAGACAAAAATCCCTCCCGATTTCATCTTGTATTCGGGTAGAAAGTGGAGTAGTTGGCCCCGCCCGACTTTAGACTTTCCTTTCTTGTTTAAGGGTTCCATTTTCCCAAATTCAATGATCCTTCATGTGTATATCATCATCTCATTCTCGCGATGATCATCATCTCTCCAAACTCCATCATTAAAAGAATTATATAAAGGCTGGTTAAATTTTAAGGACCGATGTTGATTTTGAATAAAACACAAATTATTTAGGAAATTATTGTCATTTATTTTTATTATGATAATATTGGTATGGTTCAATTATGTATGGAACGAAATATCGGCCAAATGGCCGCCGCGACTTCGGTGGCACACCTCCATCCTATGGTTCAAATTTTCGATGACGCTGAGGCATGATTTCTATGGTTCTATGACGTTAATGTGCCGAATGATCTCATCCTTTAGCTCTTGAATTCTTGCTGGCTTATCGACGTACATCTTTTCATTAAAATAACCCCAAAGAAAGAAGTCCAACGGTGTCGAATCACATGATCTTGACGGCCAATTGACATCGCCACCATTGTTTCGGTAGCTGTGTGGCAAGTGGCACCGTCCTGTTGAAACCACATATCGTCCACATCCATATCTTCCAATTCGGGCCATAAAAAGTTCGTTATCATCTCACGATAGCGAATACCATTCACAGTAACTTCCTGATCGGGCTCATTATGGAAAAAATACGGACCGATGATGCCCCCAGCCCATAAACCGCACCAAACAGTCAATCTTTTGGTTTTTCGACAATCACTCTTGGATTATATGACCCAAATTCGGCCATTCTGCTTATTGACGAATCCACTGAGGTGAAAATGTGCCTCATCACTGAAGATGATTTTCTTCGAAAATTGATCATCCACTGTTGCCATTTCTTGCCACCATTCTGACCATTGACGACGTTTGGAATGGTCAAGAGGCTTTAGTTCTTGAGTCAATTGCACCTTGTATGCATGTCTTTATGATTAATGTTCATTAACGACGAGCGTGAGAGGTGCAATTGTTGGGCACGACGACTAGTTGAGGTGGTCGGCTCTTCAGCCACACTATCCCGAACAGCAGCAATATTTTCTGCAGTACGAGCTGTACGAGCACATCTCCTGCAGACCCGGTTTGCTCAAATCTTTGCACGATTTTTTCGATTGTACGCACGATTTATTTCATTTGGACGATTAAATTGACCGAAAAAATCACGAAGTGCACGATTTTAATTGATTTGAACGCCCATTTTAATTTTTTATTTATTTATTATGAATTACAATACAAAGTAAATTTATATTCTAATTTTGGGTCCAGGGATTGAGCCGGGGTGACTAAGACCATTGTAGCTAGTTATTGCAGCGACAGACCAGAGCCTCTAGTGGGAATCGAACCCACGACCCCCACGCTGATAGCCGAGCACGCTACCAACTCGACTACCGGGGCGCTCACCCATTTTCATAATAAGGTGAATAACTTTAACGCGTTGCTCGATCTTTCCATGGTTCAAATTGAGTTAGTCTGAAATTGAGAAATGTCAAATGAAATGCAGAAAAAAACTTGACGTTTAGCTGTTGTTCACATTCAACATCGGCCCTTACAATTTAACCACCCTTTATTTGTTCTTCAAACATGTTTGCTAGTGGATAGCTTTATCCATCTTGCTTTATTATTGGATTTTTAACTAATTGTTTTTCGGATCTTACAACGCTTTTTATCAAATCAAATGAATATTTTTCGCTGTGCACATTTTTCATGCTCACAATACGCAAAAGAAAACTTGCTCGTTTTCGCAAAAGTTGTCCAATTATGAGCAAAAACCATCATAACGTCGTAAACTCAAAAATTAGTTCACACAACTTTCCACATGAATGTCGCTGCGAAAAACTTTCAAATAAAATCAAATGCCTCACACAAGTCGGCCGACCGACAAGCGAGGGCTTCTGCAGTCGTTGGATTTTTGTAATTTTGTAATAAACAAAAGTAATCGATGTCTTTATGGGCTTTTCATTGAAGTTGTTGTTGGTTGGTGCTGATACTCTGATGTTCTGATGCTGTTGTGATCATTTGTTCGATGTTTGGCCCAAACATTTTACACTTTTCAGCTGGGTGCATGTAAATGTGTGAATGGTTGTGTATGCAAATCCCAATCAAGAACCACTTGCCAACAATAGCCGACTCTATCTCTCTCTCCACACTTCGGGTTGATGCGTTTTATTGTGGAATAACACACACACGCACAGAAAAAGTAGAGCTCAGAATCATTGCCATGGGAAAACATTCAATGCAGCACAAAGAGTGTGTGAGAGTGATGGCAGGGCGAGAGGGACACAAGCATTCATAACACTGTGCAACATTTTTGAAGTCATTTCAAAATAACCATATACGGACACAGCTACATGATAAAAGACCAAAAAAAAAAGACCCGTGTTTTTTTTCCCCCAAAGTCATGCACTTTTTTTATGGGCCCCCAGAGATTTGAGGCCTCGGTGTAATTTTTGGAAAAAAGTGATCATATTCTCAGGCTCATATCTTGCAAACCGTTCGGAATTTTGATTTACTCTCTGAGGCAAAGTTCTAGCTCTTGTCATAAAGAACAAAAATTGTGAACATATAAAATCAATTGTTGTTGTTGATTGTTTCCTTGAATTTTTAACGGTTTGCTACCTATGGACCTGAACAGGGCAAAAAAGGAAAAAAATCTAATTTTTGGAAAATTTTTCACTTTTGCGGCTACCTAAGCGCTACCTAAACGGTGTTAAGAATAATTCCTAGGAAGTTCATATGTTCTAGAAAGTTGTTTATTGAGATCTTAGGTACATTTTGTAGTTGATTGTTTCCCTGAATTTTCAGCGGTTTGCTACCTATGGACCTGAACAGGGGAAAAAAGGTTAAAATTTTTTTTTAAGTTTTTTGCGATTTTGACCTTGAAGATGAAGTTTTTTTGATTTTATATGTTCACAATTTTTGTTCTTTATGACAAGAGCTAGAACTTTGCCTCAGAGAGTAAAAATTCCGAACGGTTTGCAAGATATGAGCCTGAGAATATGATCACTTTTTTCCAAAAATTACACCGAGGCCTCAAATCTCTGGGGGCCCATAAAAAAAAGTGCATGTCTTTGGGGAAAAAAAAACACGGGTATTTTTTTTTTTGGTCTTTTATCATGTAGCGGTGTCCGTATATGGTTATTTTTTTCGTGTTGCACTGTGTAATAAACAGCGCTGATAACACGAACAATTTTTCGCCAATTTGGCGGTTTTTTTATGGAAATTTTAACACGCGCGCATTTGACGTTTTCTTCCACAGAAATGATAGAATTTGGAATATTTTAAAATGTTGATTGTAAACATTAACATTTCGCCATTTAAATTAGATCATAGCTCCACCCTAAAGGTTTTGGCAATGGCCTTTTTGCTTTCGACTTTTGGTTTAATTACCAAGTTAATTTGGGCGTTAAGTTCTGCCGTGACGAATCTTATAAACACTCCACCATGGAGTGCATTCAATCGGCAGATTAGAGGCTCTCGACTTCACGTTGAAGTGAAGTAACATACTAGGAAAATTAGATTTGTTTGCTAATTTCAATTTTGAAGAATTCCATATAAACCCAACGAGAAATTTTCTAATGTCCTCCGATCTTGATGAAATTTGGTGAACGTGTTTGATGAAATTTGGTGAACGTGATTGGTTTGCAAGGTATTATGTTGAAGATTATTTCTTTGAAAAATATTGTAACGTTGAAATTTTGCATGTTTTACAAAATGGGGGTTACTTAACATATAACTTAACATCATAACTTTTGTTCTGTAAAAGATATTGAGAAAATTTTTTGCAGGAGAATTGTTGGTTTTTAGCGCAAAAAAATCAATTGGAAATTAGAAAAAAAAATATTTTTTATAATTAAAAAAATATTGAAAATATTAAAAAAAAATCTCCTTTTTATTTTTTGGATATCTTTCTCAGCTAATAGCTATGTGTTCCAAAAACTCTACAAATTGTGGTCTTATTAGTAGTTTTTAGATATCAGCAAAAGTGTTGAAGTATTCTTGTGTTTTTAGCTTTTGTGCTAATATTTCAGAAGCTACTAAAAATTTCACTCTGAAATTTATAGAGTAGTTAGAAAACATATATAAAGGGTGGTTAAATTGTAAGGGCAGATGTTGAATGCATTTCATTTGACATTTCTCAATTTCAGACTAACTCATTTTGAACCATGGAAAGATACACAATCGACCAACGCGTTATTATGAAAATGGGCGTTCAAATCAAAGTGCACTTCGTGATTTTTTCGGTCAATTTAATCGTCCAAATGTGCGTACAATAGGAAAATCGTGCAAACCGGGTCTGTAGGAGATGTGAAAACACCAGTGCATGCTCGTACAGCTCGTGCTGCAGAAAATATTGCTGCTGTTCGGGATAGTGTGGCTGAAGCGCCGTTCACCTCAACTCGTCGTCGTGCCCAACAATTGCACCTCTCACGCTCGTCGTTGATGAACATTAAGCATAAAGACTTGCATTTACACGCTTACAAGGCGCAATTGACTCAAGAACTAAAGCATCTTGACCATTCCAAACGTCGTCAATGGTCAGAATGGGGGCAAGAAATGGCAACAGTGGATGATCAATATTCTTCTGTGATGATGCACATTTTCACCTCAGTGGATTCGTCAATAAGCACAATTGCCGCATTTGCGCGAATGATAATCCAAGAGTGATTGTCGAAAAACCAATGAACCCACAAAGAGTGACTGTTTGGTGCGGATTATGGGCTGGCGGCATCATCGGGCCGTATTTTTTCCAAAATGAGGCCGGTCAGGCAGTTACTGTGAATGGTCTGAGATGATAACGAAGTTTTTATGGCCCAAATTGAAAGATATGGATGTGGACGATATTTGGTTTCAACAGAACGGTACCACTTGCCACACAGCAATGGTCAATAGCCGTGTTATCTCACGTGGTGGCGATGTCAATTGGCCTCCAAGATCATGTTACCGTTGGACTTCTTTCTTTGGGGTTGTTGGAAAGAAAAGGTGTACGTCGATAAGCCAGCAACAATTCAAGAGATAAAGGATGAGATAATTAGGCACATTAACGGCATAGAACCTCAATTATGCATCAGCGTCATCGTAAATTTGGACCATCGGATGGAGGTGTGCCTTGGATTCCGATATTTTGTTCCATACCAACCATATCAATATTATGGCTGTTTTTCTTTAAGACTGGATAACTAAGCTGCGATAACAAAAATCTAAATAAAATGTTAAAATTTCACTCAAAATAAAAAATTATTTTTTAAAATTGTCGCCAAAAGCAATATCAATGCGTGTGTGAAAACAAATTTTGAAAAAAAAAAAATTTTGTGTTAAAAATGTTTGACTTATCCTGGATAATTATCCAGTGTAAGTCAAAATAATGGATATCGAGGCTAAGTCCAATAAAATCGACACAAAATATTTTTTTTTTAAATTTCTTTTGATACATATATTTATATTGTAGTTGGCGACAATGTGAAATAATATTTTTTAGCAAATAATTAATTTTGTATTAACGTTTTCGTTACCACAGCTTGTTATCCCGGATTAAAGAAAAACAGTCCTATTATCATAATAAAATGAAATGGCAATAATTTCCAAAATAATTTGTGTTTTATTCAAAATCAACATTGGCCCTTAAAATTTAACCACCCTTTACCAATTTGCCGTGAGAAAATAAAAAAATAAAAAAGGGATATATATTTTTTTAAAATTATTACTTTTTTAAAAAAACAATTTTCAAAAAAAATATTTGTTTATTTTTATTTATTCATCTGAAAAAAACATCTTTCAAACTAGAGAAGATATAGATATGTATTATTTAAAAGTGGTAGGGTTGCCATAATTTTCAAAATTTTTAAAAATAATTTTATTTTAACTAAACACGTTCACCAATTTTTATCAAAATCGGAAGAACTTCGCATAATTTTCGTTTATTTAATATGGAATTCCTCACTTGTGCCAATATCTAAGAAACTACTTGCGATTTGCACAGCGTGTACAGCATACATGTGACCGTGAAAGATTAGAAAAAATTAAATAGAATTAAAAAAATAAATTTCAAAATATTTCGGCATAAAAATAAAAATAAAAGCACATAAGTTCTTCTACTCATTCTTCTTCTGATGATATCTCAGAAACTACTCAAAAATTTACTGAGTATTTAGAACACAGATGTAGCTATTTGCTGAAAAAAAAAAAACAAAAAATTAAGAGGGGATTTTTTCAAAAAATTAATTTCAATATTTTTGAAGAGAAAAAATGATAAAAAAAAAACAATTTTTTAATTTCCATTTGCTATTTTTGGTGCTAAAAACCAATAATTCTCCAGCAATAGTGCATCTCAATATCTTTTACAGAACATTTTGCGAAATTTCAACAGTACATGGTTGCGACAATTTTCAATATTTTCAAGTCGTCTACCTTGCAATATCAAAAACGTTCACCAAATTTCATCAAAATAGGAAAACCTTGGAACATTTCTCGTTGGTTTTACAACGAATTCCTCTTTTTGTTAAATAAATTGTGATGTTCATTATTTAAAATTTGAATTAAAATTAAATAATTAATTTTAAAGAAGCGTCCAAACGTGATAGTCCTAGACATATAGTGTATGCTGGATCACGAAAAAAATTGGAAATGAAGATTGGATAGTTTAATGATGATCTGCAAAATATATCGTCCCTGGGACAAGTCGTCGCTCATCATTAAAACATGCACCCTTACACAATATAAGCATATCATTACAAAGGTAAATAAGACGCTGTGCTCTTTATACCACTGCCGACCATGAGAGAATATGTTGTTTATTATTTAAAAATTTGATGAGAGAGTGAGAGAGAGTGTTTCTATAGTATAGAATCTATACTATGGACGATTTTCCACTTCAAAGTGACGATTTTTATATTGTTTTTCAAGAATTTGTTGATCTCTAAGCTGTTGGACTTGGCAGCACTGAATCGCACAAAGAATCATGAATGTGTCCATCCACAGAATTAATAAACATAACATTCGATGAATGGAGCATCTGTGTACACAGACACTCAACCATATGCACTTATACATGTGTATGGATGTGTGTGTGGAAGAACACATCCATGTCGTCATGTCGTGTCGACCATTCATGGGATTCTTTCTCTGCTCGAATGCCCAATGTCTGTGTTTACTCATGAAGATTAAAAAAGAAGAAATACGACTAAAATTATGGCAGGCTATGTGGTCATGGTGTTTAACATCATTCGCAAATCCTCATGCCTCATGTGCATTCTGTTGGCATACTCCATACACTAGGGTCAGGTTTTTTTCTGGACAGTTGTTAGTGTTGAAAATCGATTGCTCCCAATAGTTTTCGACAGCTGTGAAATATATGACACCCTAGTCAACTCAGGGTAAAATATACACAACGTTGCTATGCGTGAACCGACCCATTCGATTTTCATTTTGCTGAGCTGAACTTATCTGATAAATCAGGTCTAGCTTATGTACTGAGCTTTAATAGACAGAGGATATTTTAGCAACTTAAGAAATTAACCTTACCTCAAACCCTGCGAGGTAATCAATCCTTATTAAGAACGTACATAACGTTTTCAGAAATAGTCTCTTTTCATTTCGATATCTTATCTCAGCATTTCGAAATATTCTTTCGAAAATGACTTCAAATAGTAGTCCAAGTAGTCCATTTTGTCAATTATATCCACCACTAGAGTATTATGTCTTTGTGCATTTGTTTGTAACACCCATAAGGAAACGAGTTACACCCATCGTTTATTATACAGATCGGCTTAGAATTACTTTCTGAGTCGAGTTAGCGATGGTCGTCTTACCGTCCTTTGTCTGTCCATTTATTGTTGTAATCAAAGTACATGTCGCAATTATTGTCCGCTCCTAACAAAATTTTGCATAGCTAAGTTCCATTTGCATATTTTGTTCCATACCAACCATATCAATATTATGGCTGTTTTTCTTTAAGACTGGATAACTAAGCTGCGATAACAAAAATCTAAATAAAATGTTAAAATTTCACTCAAAATAAAAAATTATTTTTTAAAATTGTCGCCAAAAGCAATATCAATGCGTGTGTGAAAACAAATTTTGAAAAAAAAAAAATTTTGTGTTAAAAATGTTTGACTTATCCTGGATAATTATCCAGTGTAAGTCAAAATAATGGATATCGAGGCTAAGTCCAATAAAATCGACACAAAATATTTTTTTTTTAAATTTCTTTTGATACATATATTTATATTGTAGTTGGCGACAATGTGAAATAATATTTTTTAGCAAATAATTAATTTTGTATTAACGTTTTCGTTACCACAGCTTGTTATCCCGGATTAAAGAAAAACAGTCCTATTATCATAATAAAATGAAATGGCAATAATTTCCAAAATAATTTGTGTTTTATTCAAAATCAACATTGGCCCTTAAAATTTAACCACCCTTTACCAATTTGCCGTGAGAAAATAAAAAAATAAAAAAGGGATATATATTTTTTTAAAATTATTACTTTTTTAAAAAAACAATTTTCAAAAAAAATATTTGTTTATTTTTATTTATTCATCTGAAAAAAACATCTTTCAAACTAGAGAAGATATAGATATGTATTATTTAAAAGTGGTAGGGTTGCCATAATTTTCAAAATTTTTAAAAATAATTTTATTTTAACTAAACACGTTCACCAATTTTTATCAAAATCGGAAGAACTTCGCATAATTTTCGTTTATTTAATATGGAATTCCTCACTTGTGCCAATATCTAAGAAACTACTTGCGATTTGCACAGCGTGTACAGCATACATGTGACCGTGAAAGATTAGAAAAAATTAAATAGAATTAAAAAAATAAATTTCAAAATATTTCGGCATAAAAATAAAAATAAAAGCACATAAGTTCTTCTACTCATTCTTCTTCTGATGATATCTCAGAAACTACTCAAAAATTTACTGAGTATTTAGAACACAGATGTAGCTATTTGCTGAAAAAAAAAAAACAAAAAATTAAGAGGGGATTTTTTCAAAAAATTAATTTCAATATTTTTGAAGAGAAAAAATGATAAAAAAAAAACAATTTTTTAATTTCCATTTGCTATTTTTGGTGCTAAAAACCAATAATTCTCCAGCAATAGTGCATCTCAATATCTTTTACAGAACATTTTGCGAAATTTCAACAGTACATGGTTGCGACAATTTTCAATATTTTCAAGTCGTCTACCTTGCAATATCAAAAACGTTCACCAAATTTCATCAAAATAGGAAAACCTTGGAACATTTCTCGTTGGTTTTACAACGAATTCCTCTTTTTGTTAAATAAATTGTGATGTTCATTATTTAAAATTTGAATTAAAATTAAATAATTAATTTTAAAGAAGCGTCCAAACGTGATAGTCCTAGACATATAGTGTATGCTGGATCACGAAAAAAATTGGAAATGAAGATTGGATAGTTTAATGATGATCTGCAAAATATATCGTCCCTGGGACAAGTCGTCGCTCATCATTAAAACATGCACCCTTACACAATATAAGCATATCATTACAAAGGTAAATAAGACGCTGTGCTCTTTATACCACTGCCGACCATGAGAGAATATGTTGTTTATTATTTAAAAATTTGATGAGAGAGTGAGAGAGAGTGTTTCTATAGTATAGAATCTATACTATGGACGATTTTCCACTTCAAAGTGACGATTTTTATATTGTTTTTCAAGAATTTGTTGATCTCTAAGCTGTTGGACTTGGCAGCACTGAATCGCACAAAGAATCATGAATGTGTCCATCCACAGAATTAATAAACATAACATTCGATGAATGGAGCATCTGTGTACACAGACACTCAACCATATGCACTTATACATGTGTATGGATGTGTGTGTGGAAGAACACATCCATGTCGTCATGTCGTGTCGACCATTCATGGGATTCTTTCTCTGCTCGAATGCCCAATGTCTGTGTTTACTCATGAAGATTAAAAAAGAAGAAATACGACTAAAATTATGGCAGGCTATGTGGTCATGGTGTTTAACATCATTCGCAAATCCTCATGCCTCATGTGCATTCTGTTGGCATACTCCATACACTAGGGTCAGGTTTTTTTCTGGACAGTTGTTAGTGTTGAAAATCGATTGCTCCCAATAGTTTTCGACAGCTGTGAAATATATGACACCCTAGTCAACTCAGGGTAAAATATACACAACGTTGCTATGCGTGAACCGACCCATTCGATTTTCATTTTGCTGAGCTGAACTTATCTGATAAATCAGGTCTAGCTTATGTACTGAGCTTTAATAGACAGAGGATATTTTAGCAACTTAAGAAATTAACCTTACCTCAAACCCTGCGAGGTAATCAATCCTTATTAAGAACGTACATAACGTTTTCAGAAATAGTCTCTTTTCATTTCGATATCTTATCTCAGCATTTCGAAATATTCTTTCGAAAATGACTTCAAATAGTAGTCCAAGTAGTCCATTTTGTCAATTATATCCACCACTAGAGTATTATGTCTTTGTGCATTTGTTTGTAACACCCATAAGGAAACGAGTTACACCCATCGTTTATTATACAGATCGGCTTAGAATTACTTTCTGAGTCGAGTTAGCGATGGTCGTCTTACCGTCCTTTGTCTGTCCATTTATTGTTGTAATCAAAGTACATGTCGCAATTATTGTCCGCTCCTAACAAAATTTTGCATAGCTAAGTTTTGCGGTCCAAGGAAACAAATCGGTTCAGATTTATATATAGCTCCCATACAAATGTCGCTGCCGATTTTACTTTTTCGGCTCTAGAGACCACATTTTTTAACGATCTTCTTCAAATTTGGCGCAACACCTTAAAACATTTCAACTATAAACATCTATGTTCACCATAGTGGGTAAGATCGCTTCAGATTTAGATATGCTCTCATAATAATTTTGCTCTCGATTTGACTTTTGCCACTCTAGAGACCACATATATTAACTAAAAATATCTATGATGAAAATGGATCAGATTGGTTCAGATTTAGATAAGTCTCCATACAAATTTTGCTCTTTTCCGCTCTATCATCGGTATCATATAATCGGCCGACCGACTTTAGCCTTTCCTTACTTGTTATACCCTCCACCTCCAGGATGGGGGTATACTAACTATGTCATTCCGTTTGTAACACCTTGAAATATCGACTTGAGACCCTATAAAGTATATTTATTCTTTATGGTCATAAACTTCTAAGACGATCTATCTATGTCCGTCCGTCTGTTGAAAGCACGCTAGCATCTAAACGAAAGGAGCTAAGACGTCCAAATTTTCCATAAATGTGTCTTATAGTCGTAGATCGGTTGGGATTGCAACTGGGAAAAATCGGTCCAAAGGAAAAAATTTTTCCCTCACAAGGACAAAAAATACCCATAATAATCCCTGCTTGTACTTACTTGATATTGGGTATGAGCATTCCCCCTATAACAAAAAGGCGCACCATAAAGTGCTTTTTATTCGGGACAAAAAGGAATAAAAATGGTACCTATCAAACGACAACGGCTAGAAACACGTAAATTGGCGTGTACATTCCTTTAATTGAGTAGATATATAATATAAAAGTTTTTTTTTTTTCAAATTTCGAACTTTTATGGGGTAAAATGGAAAAGGGGGATAAAAATGGTACCAACCAAACGGCTGCACCTAAAATAATGAAATTCGGTGTATTATACATTCCTCTAATTGTGTAGACACGTAAAATAAAACAGATTTTTTGAAATTAGTACTTTTTGGGTTTAAAATGGAAAAAAGGGATAAAAATTGTACCAACCAAATGACCGCAGCTAGAGTCATGAAATTCGGTGTATACATTCCTCTGACTGTGTAGACACGAAAAATATAAAGGTACTTTCAAGGGATACAATGGGAACAGAGGGATAAAAATGGTACCAACTAAACGGCTACAGCTAGAATGATGAAATTTGGTTTGTACATATCTCTAACTGCGTCACATAAAATAAAGAGATTTTTAAAGTTATACTTTTAAGGGGTAAAATGGGAAAAAAGTGATAAAAATTGTACCAACCAAAAGTCCGCAGCTAGAATCATGTAATTCGGTGTACACATTCGTCTGACTGCATAGACAAGCAAAAAAAAATATTTCCCAAATTCGTATTTTTTTTATTTTTTTAATTTTAGCTGTAGTGTTTAAGCTTTTTTGAAGATTGCCGTCTTATATTTACTTTTTAATTGACTTGAAGTATTATTTCGATATATATAAGCGTGGTTTGAAATAATACAAATTTTATATTTATTTATAAAATTATTTTTTGGTAATTGGTTTGGCTGTATTAAAAAATTGACATTTTCCCGTAATGTTACTGCACTTATACGAAAATCAACAGCCTCTGTGGTATACAATCCATGGTGGAGGGTATAAAAACTTCGGCCCGGCCGATTTTAAAGCCTTTGGTATTTTATTATTATTAGGTGATTTAGATCAAACATAAATAAACTTCAAAAAAGTTGTTGATGTTCACAAGTAAAATTAAAGTTTGATTTATCATACTTGATAGTCCGTTCGTTATCCATATCAAAACGTTGTATCATGACCCAGTACAAAGACCAGATTTTTCGATTTTAGTGCTACTTTTGATGCATTTGATATAAAAACCGCAATAACTCCGAAATATTTTGGCCTATTTTTTATTTTTTTTTTTTAATTTTGTAGTATTATTATGGCTATGAACATACAAATAATATAAATAAACAAGTAAGGAAAGGCTAAATTCGGGCGTGGCGGACTACATGATACACTCCACTTTCTATCCGAATACAATACAATTCGGTAAAAAAGTGATAACGGGAAGGATTTTTGTATGTTTCCTAATCATAGGCTAATATGACCTGACCCAATTTGTCAAATTGAGAAGAATATTTGTATCGGGGCTATATTAAACATGGAATGAAGTGACCCACTTGCACAAGTATTGCAGTTCAAGTATAACGTGTTGTGATAAATTTGAAGAAATTCTGTGAAAATACGTGGTTTCTGGAGCGGAAAAAGTCAAATTAAATAGCGTTCGTTCTTAAACCGAAAAACTTCATTGTGCAAAGTTTCGTTTGGTTCTGGTTACATTTGCTACCTGTACTTTGATTACAAGAATAGATGGACGAACGGACTGAAGACAGACAGACGAACATTGTTAAATCGTTTCAAAAAGTGATTCTAAGTCGATCGGTATAATTAACAATGGGTCTACCTCCCTTCCTTTTGGGTGTTACAAACAAATGCACAAAGACATACTACTCTCGTGGAGTGTATAAATAGTCCAAAAATGGAGCAGCATAACACCGAAAGTTGTAATTATATACAACGACTTTGTTTAAAGCATTTTTCAGCATTTTTTTTAGATTTAGGATTAGTTAATGTTGGCCGTAAAGTAAAAAATTGTAAAAAGTATCCTTACAACTTTTTATCATATTGAGAATACCAATATTTTTTTTGGCTTATGATTGCTGAATTCATGGGGAATATTTTCCAAAAATATCGAATTTATATTTTTTGTTTGCCGTACCCTATCGAAATATCCACTTTTTGTAAAAAAATTGGAAAAAGGATTAAAAAAGGGAATCTTTAAATTCACTGTATACATTCCAGAAAATGCATTTTCTACACAACAATGCCAACATTTCATTAAAAATGTTATCGAGTTTACAATAAGTCTTATTTATTAATTTGAGCATTAATGGCTATGCGCTTATTTCAACGTTCATAGTGCTCAATTTTTAAACTTGCAAAAGTGTCTATGAACCTAAAACCGTGAATAGAAGGACATTTTGAAAACGTATTAATCGTAACAATTAGTAGTCCTCTGTAGAAGAATGATTAATCATTACTCTTGAAATTAAGGAGAAAAACAGTTTTTTTCGCTCTCCTGAAAATTTGTGTTTTTGTTCATAGCCACTTTTGACTATAAGCCATCGATATTTAAAAAAACAGTTATCCATAAAAATTGTTTAATATTTTTGTGTTTATGATTTCAAATTACACCAAAAATGTTATGCCCTTTGTAAAATGTACAGCACTTTGAGAAGAAGTATGCGATTTCTAGAGCGAAAAAGATTATTTGGTTGTGGTTTAGAACGGAAAAAGTCAAATCTGGAAGAACTTTTGAAATGGGAACCGCTTGCGGCCTAAATCGATTCAGGAAATGATTATAAAACTATCGCTATACCAAATTATGGGTCTTTCTCGACTCCTTTTGGGTGCTAGAAACAAATGCACTGACCCATAATACTCTGGTGGAGGATTTAAATAAAAACAGAATAAATTGTATTGAATAAGTTTTTATTCATCACCACCCGATTCGATTGAAAATGATAAACTTTATTGTGTTTTTTCTATCCCAAAAATCCCTTTCATACTCAATTTCATGATTGCAGGTATTAACATTTAATATGTTTGAAGAGCCATTCTCGTCCAGTTTCCTCCCTTAAACAAAATCGTAGGAATATTGAATATCGTTGTAAAATTAATATACAAATTACCCATGAAACGATTCATGTAGAAATTGAATTGTTTCATGGCGCGTCGTTTTTTTTTTTTTTTTGTTTTGAAACCACAAAAAGAACGCGGTTGTCACGTCGCGATATTCTTCTATTCCAAATCAACACAACAACAAATTGTGGAATTATTGTCAAGCACATTGATGTTTGGCCCAGTGTGCAGCGTCTGCCATGCTGGGGAATGAATAAATGAATGGCTTTAACTTTATGGCCACAAAGAATGAGAGAAAATTCTTTTAACTTGGCTGCGTGCTTTGTGTGTACATTATGACCCAAAGCTAACTCGCCCGTTTACCAGATTATGTTTGCATTAACAATTCTTAAGTGGAAAATGGCTTTGCTAAGTTGGTCATTCTTCCTTGTTCTACATCTACATCGCCATCGCCATCACTCTGCATTTCTGGTTGTTGATCAAAGTTGACCAAAGGGACACTATTGTCAAACAGACGCAGTCACACACACACACACAGCCATACGCAAACAGAAACTTTGAAATTAACTTAAAAAAATATTTGTTGTTTGTGCATAAAGAGAAATTGAATAAAATACAACAAAGAAACAAGCAACACAAGGAGTGTGGGTGAGAGAATGGCGCGGAGGGGGGAAACTAGGACGAGAAGATTCCGAAAAGGAAAACAACAAAACTTTTTAAAAAGCTCACAAATAAAGTCAAAGATACCAGAAACCGACCAAAAACTACAACACAGCACAGTGGTTCGAAACGAAGAAAAAATGCGGCAACAAATTTAAAAAAATCTTGAAACGGGCAATAAATGTTCGTAATATTTATGATTTTGCCATAACTTCAGTAAAATATGTCACTAAAAAGTCACCACGTTAACCCTTTCATGACCAATGTTGTCTATAGGCAACATCACGAGTTAGTCATATAAAATCTTTAAAAACACATATTTTGCAGAATTAATAAGTTTTATTTTTGTGTATATATTTAACAAAGAGTATTCAAAAGAGAACCAAAAAATTCGGTAACTTGGGTCTGCGTAGGAGACGAAAACAATAGTGAAGTCTCAAATTTCAATTATTTGAGTTTTTTGTAATTATTTTATATGATTTCTTTGAGGGCAAGAGGAAATGTATTTGTTATTCAAAGTGAGAATAAAGATTTTTTAAAATGAAGAAACATTTCAAAATATTGTCTTTATATTACCGATATCTGCTATATAATAAATTTAAGAAACATTACTCATGTCGTGTATGAATTAGAATCCCAAAATCATAATTAGACCAAAACTTCAACAAAAAGCATTTTAAATTTTATATATTTATTAAAAATAAACTTCGGGCAGGAGATGGCAAAATCAACGAGAAATGTTCGAAGGTCTTCCGATTGGCTGTATTAACAATCGACAAAACAACCAAAAAGTGTGAAAAATAACCCAAATCACCGAGAATTTTGGCCGATTCTTAACTACACAGAATTACAGAATATTTGTGTGAACAATCGGTCAATAATTAGTTATTTTATATATTTGCCGAAGGCCGGTAATGTTGGAAATCTTTACTTTGCGTATCCGAGTGGAGATATTCTTTACGACTTTACAGTGTAATTATGCGTATTTGGTTGTTGCAAAATATTAAAAGTTTTACGCATATTAGAAGAATTTATTTGTAAAAATTTTAATACTGTGGCAACTTTGAAATTGTATACATTTTAGTAATGCGAATGCTTATTCCACTAGTCTATAATACGTATTGTGAAAGTTATTGAGAAAAATTTTTCAAGAGAATGGTTGTTTCTAGTACTTTTAGCAATTTTTAAGAAAGACATGATGAGTTACTATCAAAAAGCAATTTAAGACACATTTTTTAAATCTGAATTTCAAACATATATGCTTATATGTTTTTTATTTGGTAAAAACTAAAAAGTGTTCTGTCATATCATTTCGTACAGCAAAGGTATGACTGGTTGGGTTTATTCAACCAGACATATCGCGACCTTAGAATAACAAGGTTTTAACAGCACCAAAGGCTGTTTTGAGAAAACGTAACTTCAATGCTTAATATGCTGTAGTTTTTATATCTAATTTTATTTTGCCAACGACTTTTAATAAATTTGTTTAAACTTGTTCAAATAGTTACGTGAGGTATAGCCCGGATTGAATTTCAATTTCTCTAGAATTTTATATTCCAAAAAATGAACAGAACTTTGGTGCACTATTTTGGAGTCACAAGCTTCTGTGTGCCACTTAGAACCTTGTAGATCTATAAGAACTTAAAATAATCACTTAGAACTTAGATTCATGAATCAATTTTGAATGAAGATAATATTTTCTTTATTTAAATTAGTATATTAATCAAATTTATTTCTCTAAGCATACTAATTACCAAGAGATTTAAATTTTTAATTTAAAACCAAAAATAATATGACTTGGAATTCAGACTGCCGGTTATTTATTTTCTACGAAACTATAGGATTTAAAGATTTAATTTCATCTACTAGTTGCATGCAAATGAAATCATTTTCCTTTAGGTTCTATCTAAAAAACAAATTTTAGAATAAAATCATACATATTATAAAAATTGTTTGTAATTTGAAATTTCAGCTGCACTCATATACATATTTGAACATTTATATTAGAAGACTTAATTTTTTAGATATGATTCGTAGTTCTGAGATTGTCTCAAATGGCAAATTGGGAACATTTTTAAATAGTTTAGCAGAATTCTTATAGATTTGAGATTTGATATTATTTAGATGAAATCTAAATAATATTCAATATCTCCCATATATAATTTTTAACGAATATGTGAGATATTTGAAGAGATTAACAAATATTTTGCGGAATTTGCATCTATTTTTATTAATATGTGGCAATATATCTTATTATATGTACAAAAATATACAATGCTTTTATTATATATATATATATATATATATATATATAAAATCGCTGAGAAGCCTTCTGAAATCGGTCGTCAGGTAGTGGACAGCCAAGTAATAAATGTCATTTGTAAATAAAATGGCAAGAAAAATAATTCTATGAAATATAGATGCAAAAAAATATTTTGTAATAACAAACACGCTCGCTGCTGGATCTGTGGTGCAAATAGGTCACATCGGTTCAGATTTAGCTTCATATAAATGTTACTCCAGATTTTACTTTTTCCGCTATATAAACAACATATTTTAAACAATTCCGTTCGAATGTCCTATATCCCGTCATCGGTTCATAATTCTATATAGGATTTATATTATGATTGGACATGGCAAAAGCATAATTATTTTATAGGTTTAAGTCATTATAAAAAAACATTTCCAAATATCAAATCGCAATACAATTCATTTTGACCAATGCTAATGCCAATTTGCGTGGGAGGTACCATTAGCCTGCAGTATGTGGGAATATCGCCCATACTGCGGGTTAATGCAACGTCAACGTCGAAATACTCACACTCTACAGTAGAGTGTGAGTATTTCGATCATACATATATATGATATACCAAAACATAGCTAATTCCTAATATCAGTGTGGAAGTTGCATTGGTTTTAGGAATATGAACCATTTGTATGGGAGGTGCCAGAAGTGGCGTGGCAATTTCACCCATATTCGAATTTAAACTAAGTTTGGGGAAAGATTACATTGTGCAAAGTTAGAATAAATTCCTCAACTCCTTTCGACAGTTATCGTGTACACCAGCCAGAGAGACAAACGGACGGACGGACATGGCTCAAACTGCCTAAAATGTTGTGAAACGGATTTGGAACAAACATACTTAGGGTCTTACGTCATTCTTTCGATACGTTAAACTTTTTTCTATGATATACATATACCCTCTACATGAATCTTTAGTTCTTGACGATTGTACCCCTTGCGAGAGCCACTTTCACCCTTTTTGGTTACTTTGAAAAACTTTAAAAGTAAAAATAGAATTGTTGGGCATCGATGCTATTGAAACAATAAAAATGAAATCTAACAAATCTAAATCTTTAAATAAAAAAGAATTTTTGCTAACAAAATCATTGGCTGCATTAATCCAGCAGTTTGGTGAATGCTCCCCTTCTACCCTACTTACTTTGAATTTTTACATATTTTGGGGACAAGAGTTTATTCCACTAGTCATGTAATATGTACTGTTAAATACATTGAGAATAACATAAATAACAAATAGAAACAAGAACTTTGTAGTTTCTATTGGTGATTATTGTTTTAAGTAATTACTACAGCAAACAATCAATATTTTTCGGTATGAAAATGAAAAAATAAAAAGTAAATCTACAAATGAATGTCTCTGCATTTTATTGATATCTACTGAAACTACTGGCGATACCAGTAGCTTAGTTCGGGCTGCACAACTGAAGATTAAAAATGGAAATTTTTAAAGAAATTTAAGACATATTTTTTCTAAAACTCAATTTCAAAATAATATTTTGTTATTTTTGGGTTTTCGTTTGTTTTATTTTGGTCTGTTGATCAATATTTGATTTGCACTAGGGTATTCTCCTGGCACAAGACCATTTTGCTTCTATATTTTATGGAATGCAAATTTATTTACTTGGCTCCACACTACCACTATCATGAAAGGTTTCTCCAGCTGGCTTCGAAGCGACTTTTCAACATCATTCGACGCTCGGAATATATCACTTTTGGATCTAGAAAGCACATATTTTAACTGATTTTCCTCAAATTTAGCACAACACATTATAATCCAATTAGCAATATCTATGGTGAAAGTAGGTATGATCGGTTCAGATTTAGATGTATCAAACATATAGAAAGTGGAGGGTATCATATAGTCGGTCCGGCCTGACTTTAGCCTTTCCTTACTTGTTTTATGTTACATTTTTGTTAATTTTTTCGGAAAACACTTTATATTAAAAGTTGTATTCTGGTCTTAGTATAACTTATTGGTCGATTTATTGAACGTTTTTAATTTTTTTTGTGGTTTTCATAGTGACAACTGAAAAGTCTTTCATACATTCCGTCCGACATTCATCGTTTAGGAAAGGTATTGATTTCATCTATTTATATTTACTTTTTACAAAATGTTCCCAAGAAATTCTAGTTTTTAGTTGTCACTTTGAAAAACCACAAAGAATACTCCAAACGTCCACTATAGGATATGAATAAAAATTTATATTTAAAGTGTTTTCTGTTTTAATTCAGAAAAACCTCGGGTATTCCCGGATTGCCGGAAAGAGTTTAAATCGTTCTCGCCTTCCCGGGAATACCAATTGTCCGAGAAAAGGAAACCCTAATCATAGATTGCTCATTTATAACTTTGATTTTCCGCCAACTACAAATCCAATCGCTTGCATAGTTTCGGATCAGGTGAAATAGTTCGCCTCATAACCACTGTACGCCTCATACCGACCCTGAACACGTGAATTCGCAGACATCCAAATGCGTCTGAAAGAAATGCAAAATTTATTGTAACCTGTGCGCGTGTGTGTTTGTGTGAAAACACACACTCGCCTACATCCACACATAGTTGCCTTTTCATGTATGCTTGCCAAAGGATTTTTCATAAACCGAAAAAACAACGGCAACGACAACGACGACGACAAGGATATTGTTGCGTTCACTTTGCTTAATTTGATACAATGACTGCATTTATTTGAGTTAACAAAGTGTAAACAACAGTGCCACCAACAGAAGACGCAAAATCCTTAATTGGTCGGAGTTGTCGGTTCTCGGCGTGGCTCGAGTGTCGTCAGAGCAGAGCTCTGTAAGTCTGAACGAGCAGCAGTAGGTAGGTACACATGTGTTCACCTGGCACCAGGTAAGAGCAACTAAATCCAGGATAACATGAAGTCGTTGTTCATGCGTTCATGCCTTGTATGTGCACACGCATACACATGTCCAACTTAAACACAAACGAGGGAATATATGTAAGTATAGGGTGTATGCGTAGGAAACACACTCGAAGAAAAATTGTGGAAATGGTTGAAATTTTAATAGTGTATTGAAGTAAAATTGAAAGACTAGACTCTCTCTCATTGGAACGACTCACGACGCTTACCATGACTATACTAACCAAGTCGCCCTTGCCTTCAGAATCCAGTGTCTTACAGACATATCTGTGGTCTCACTCCAGACCTAGAGTGTCTTTAATACTCTCAACCTCTTCTTCGTAGTCGGAAATCCCAGTTGATACATTCTATTCTGTTTGAAATGGAAAGGACAGGAGAAACTCAGTTGTCGAAATTGTGGAGTTGACTATGTTGCAGTGACTTCCAGAAGAAAGTCTTCGTCATTGAGGCATTACACAATAGTTTCTCTTTCTCAATCATCGAACGATATTCTTCGGGCGTCAGCATTTTATTTTCGGTCTACAATGTCTTTAAACTATGGGAACTATTGTAGACCATAGTTGCGAAAGCTGATGGAAACACCAACAGCAACAATAATGACAACAACAATCCGGCTTATAATATCATACATACAGAGCGTTGTTGCAGGTGCAGTAACAACGAGCGCAATATGACTCCTCCATTGAGGCATGAAACCCCTTAAGCGTCTAACAAGTACGAACGAATATGACGTTAAGCATCGTGTTCAGCCCGTGTTTGGGCCACCGAGCAATGGAGCCAACAATCCAAAAACCATCCACATGCATGTAATATAAAAATATGACTCTATTCTTTTGCATATGCGGCAGATCACAGCATTCGTATATGTACATTAGGGTGGAGCGATTATTCGCAATTTTATTTTTGTCAAATAGTTCAAATACTTAGTCTGTTAAAAATATGATCTACCGGGACCGACAAAATTTAAGTGGGGAAAAAATCTGGACTGAATACAGCAACAAAAACTGCTTCTCAGTCCCAACAGAAGGGGCGTATAAATACCCAGCAAACAAGTAAGTAAGTTTCAGTCGGTGTAACCGACCTCACTCTCAGAGAACATATGTATGGAAGGACTTAAATTTTACTTAGTGCTGGATTATGTACATATGTGGGAGGTACTGGATGTTTGTGGCAATTGGACCCAGCTTCCACATTCGTAAATAATTGTAAAAACATGATCAAATATGAAGTCAGCACCGTTGTAGGAGTTATGAAGGGTTTAATTCTACCTAGAGTAGAGACAATTGTGTGGGAGGTACTAAAGGGTGATTTTTTAAGAGCTTGATAACTTTTTAAAAAAAAAAAACGCATAAAATTTGCAAAATCTCATCGGTTCTTTATTTGAAACGTTAGATTGGTCCATGACATTTACTTTTTGAAGATAATTTCATTTAAATGTTGACCGCGGCTGCGTCTTAGGTGGTCCATCCGCTTAGTCCAATTTTGGCATTTCCACGTTTTTGAGTAACAGAGACCCAATTGGTGCGAACGGCGACGAATCGAAAATTGGTGGTCATCATTAACACTGGCCGATACAGCTGCGATATTTTCTTCAGTTCGCACTCTACGTAAGCGTGTTGGTGGTTTAATGTCCAACAATGTAAATTTGGTGCGAAATTTAGTCACAATAGCCCGAATAGCCGCTTCAGTGGGTCGATTAAACTGACCATAAAATGGAAGCGCGCAATGAACTTTCTTAACAGAGCACGCATTTTGATAATAAAATTCAATAATTTGCAAGCGTTGTTCGTTTGTAAGACGATTCATGATGAAATGTCAAAGCATACTGAGCATCTTTCTCTTTGACACCATGTCTGAAATCCCATGTGATCTGTCAAATACTAATGCATGAAAATCCTAACCTCAAAAAAATCACTCTTTAGAAGGGGCGTGGCTAAAGCATAAATATTTTTTAGGTTTATTGCGATTATAAAAACATTTTCAAATTGCAGCTGATTTTGACTACCCGTATGGAAGTTATATCGGTTTTATTTTAACCACGGCTTATGTCACTTTGTGTGTGAGGTACCAGAAGGGATGTGACAATATCGCCCATATTTCAAGTGTATCAAGCGTCCATTATTGCATTGCCAAATGTCAACTTTGGAGTATTCCTATTATCCAACAGCCTTATTTTAGGTAGGTTGTGGTGATTTGTGTGGGAGGTACTAGAAGGGGCGTGGCAAAACTCGTCAAACTTAGTACACTTATCAAATACCAAAATAGGGGCGTGACAATTTCGCCCATCTTCGAACTTAAACTAAGTTTGGGAACAATATTACCATGTGCAAAGTATGAACTAATTCATTTACTCCTTTCGAGAGTTGTCGTGTACACCAGCCAGGTAGACGGACGGTTGGACGGACGGGCATGGCTCAAACATCTTAAAATGTTGTGAAACGGATTTGGTCCAACATACATAGGGTCTTATGTCACTCCTTTAATGCGTTACACTTTTTTCTGTCCCAAATGATATATACCCTCCTACTCTGTATACCCTCTATATACCCTCCTACTCTGTAGAGTGTGGGTATAAAAATTGGAAGCACTTCCGTAGGAAGCACATTTTAATAGCATCTCAAAATCCAAATTTGCACTTTTCCCGCTTTGGAGGAAGTTCTTTTAAACAACTTCCAAAAACGTCGTTAATATGTTAATATAGGGTGGGCCATTTAAAAAAGTACTGACTATTTTTTCAAATTTTTGGTATTATTGGAAAGGTTGAAGTTTGCCATTTAATAATGGAGCACAATGTGGATGCAATAGTCACGTGTGGGTTTTGTGAGGCCAATATGCGGCAATTTTGCTTATTGACATAGCCACCGAGATGAAAATGAGTTTCACGAAGGCTGAACTGCGTTAAAGACTCACTACTTTGGAAGTAAGTTCTTAATATTTCCCAATTTTGTTCCTTTCCAACCTTTCAAAGTCAAAGTAATCGGTAGTTCAAATTTAATTTTTGTTGTATACTACTATTGTCTAAAAACCATTTTAGCCACTACATAAGTGTCATACACGCTACGTCAAACATTAGTTTTAAATCTATTATTAAACACAACCATTGTATTAACCGAAAACTTATCCCTTGTTCCTGTTCATTCGCATAATCTTAATTTATGTCAATTTCTCTGAGAAATTGCTTCCGAATAAGAAGAAAAAAATCTGCTTCTCTTCTTCGGATGCTCTTTTTTACTGGGTAGTGATCGCAATGCTGGCGGGTCTTTGGCCAATTGGACATCTTGCGCAACGAATGAAGCAACAATTCAACGATCACTGCCGCACAGTGAGCCAGAATCGAAAAAAATCAACAAGTATTGATCTGACTAACATTTCTGAGTTTTGAAAAAAATATTCTAAGTTAATAGAAATAAAGGGTGATTTTTTAAGAGCTTGATAACTTTTTAAAAAAAAAAACGCATAAAATTTGCAAAATCTCATCGGTTCTTTATTTGAAACGTTAGATTGGTCCATGACATTTACTTTTTGAAGATAATTTCATTTAAATGTTGACCGCGGCTGCGTCTTAGGTGGTCCATTCGGAAAGTCCAATTTTGGGCAACTTTTTCGAGCATTTCGGCCGGAATAGCCCGAATTTCTTCGGAAATGTTGTCTTCCAAAGCTGGAATAGTTGCTGGCTTATTTCTGTAGACTTTAGACTTGACGTAGCCCCACAAAAAATAGTCTAAAGGCGTCAAATCGCATGATCTTGGTGGCCAACTTACCGGTCCATTTCTTGAGATGAATTGTTCTCCGAAGTTTTCCCTCAAAATGGCCATAGAATCGCGAGCTGTGTGGCATGTAGCGCCATCTTGTTGAAACCACATGTCAACCAAGTTCAGTTCTTCCATTTTGGGCAAAAAAAAGTTGGATATCATCTCACGGTAGCGCTCACCATTCACAGTTACGTTACGATTCGCATCATCTTTGAAGAAGTACGGTCCAATGATGCCACCAGCCCATAAACCGCACCAAACTGTGACTTTTTCTGGATGCATTGGTAGCTCTTGCAATGCTTCTGGCTGATATTCACTCCAAAATCGACAATTCTGCCTATTTACGTACCCATTGAGCCAAAAATGAGCTTCGTCGCTGAACACAATTTCTTTCTTTCTGAACTTTCTTAACAGAGCACGCATTTTGATAATAAAATTCAATGATTTGCAAGCGTTGCTCGTTAGTAAGTCTATTCATGATGAAATGTCAAAGCATACTGAGCATCTTTCTCTTTGACACCATGTCTGAAATCCCACGTGATCTGTCAAATACTAATGCATGAAAATCCTAACCTCAAAAAAATCACTCTTTACAAGCCAATCTCCTTTATGCCAATTAAAGTTCATTTCCCGGTGCTATGCTTTGTTGTGCTCCTGACATTGTTTAAATGTCCGTAGAAAAAAGTCAGCAAATCGCGTTGTGGAATTAAAAAATATAATTTTTTGCTCTAAATGTATCTTATCTTCCAACAAAAGGATAGTTTTAATCACCAACAATTACTTTACGACATTAACTAGATATTCGTAATTAATATTGGAGAACTTAATCTATATCTTTCATTTTTTAATAAATAAATTTTCAATTATTAAAACTATGAGATACTAGATTTACAACCGCAGAAAGATAATATTTTAATATCCAAGAAGCAGTGATCCACCAGAACAAATTTATTATTAAAAATCAAGTTTTATCAATTTTAAAAGTTCGCAACATAGAGATTGCTTCAAATTGATGAGTTTTCCACCGAATCGCCCCGCCCTAATGTATGTACTGTTTCGTTTGCCTTAAAAATTGAAATATTCTGCAAACCCTCCTCTAAACGAAGGAGTTTGAATGTTGTGTTTATCATCCCGTTTGCATAGACTTCGATATAGTATCAAATATTAAAACTGAATATGGATTATGACTCTATATAAAAGCGATCTATTCCATGACAAAAAAAAACGTTGAGTCAAAAAAATAAGTACAAAATTTATAGCTTATGAGCCATATGAGTGTCAGCATCATTAGAGTTGGATTCGTGAAATAAGTTTTAAAATATAAATAAGTTTTAGATTTTTTTCAAACACTACACAAAATTTCTATTAAAATCTCCTTTTATTGTGAGAAATATTTTAAATAAAAAATACAAATTTGCATAACTTTAAAGATCATGAGTTAATCAAACTTTATCGAAATGAAATTTTGATATTAAAGCAAAAATATTTTTTTATTTTGAGAAAGTAAGTTTTTGTTTCAGTTTAATGACTAGAAAAGACTGATAGCTGATATATGATATTGATATCGCAGATTTGAAGATATCACAAACTATATTGAGAAGCGCTCTCCTTGTCCATTTGGGGATGTTTGTGGGAATTATTTGCAACTTTATGTAGCCAGTGTTGTAGTTGATGAAGGGGTTTGACAGACTGTGCAATATTTCAATATGTAAAAAAATTGACGTAATTGTATTTTCAAAATAGCCAGACGGACGGATTATGGAAGGACGAACGAACTCAGCTCAGAACGGTTTAAGAACTAATGAAATGTATCGAGTATCATGTCAGACACGACATTTAATAATAAAGTGTATCAGATTCGGCTCAACCGTGCACAAATCAATCGATGTTTTTTCATTTTGTTAAATTTCAATCGAATACATTCTGTATAGCAAGAAACAAACACCCGTACATAGAGATAAACAACGTCAAAAGTTATGATGAAAATTTCAATACGGTTCAGTCATACAAAAGAAGATTGATTGATGTTTGCTCAGTTTATGATATTGGAAAAAATAGCTCAATTAATAGGAATTTTCCAATATAAAAATAAATTCAATACAATAAAGGAAAATAAATGAAACTTCCCATAGTTCTTTGTTTAAATCATCTTTAATGTCGTGTAGAAAATATTATCTGAAAAGAGGATACATGCGCATCGAATCCGAATCCTTGGAAGGATTTTCACCAATATTCTTATTCTTCTTCTTGCATTTAAGTATTAAAATATGGAAAGTTATAAAGTAGTACAATAATTTTGTTCTTCTATCGTCAACTTCCTTTTCAGGGGTTCGAATCCTTCATAGGATTTCCACCAAACTCCTATTTTTCATCAAACAGCTAGAAATACGAAATTCGATGTGTACATTCCACTAATTAAGTAGACACATAAAATAAATGGATATTTTGAAATTTGCACTTCAAAGGGGGTAAATTGGGATTAGAGGGATGAAAATTGTACCAAAAAACTAGAAAAATAAAATTCGGTGTGTACATCCCTCTAATAATGTGAATTTCTGAATTCGTACTTTAAAGGGGGAAAATGTGAGAAAAGGGATAACATTGGTACCGACTAAGTGGCAATAGCTAGAATAACGAAATTTGGTATGATCATTCCTATGACTGTATAGACGCAAAATCAAAAAAGTAAAATTAAAAACAAGTAAAAAGGCGTTAAGTTCGGCCGGGCCGAATCTTATATACCCTCCACCACGGAGTGCATTCCATAGAATAACCGGTAGATTACCGCCTGTCGACTTTACAAAGAAGTGAAGTAAGTTTAAATGTTGACCTTAAAGTACGATTTGGGAGAAATACTCATATTGTGCGTGTCTACGAAGACAGACGAGTATAACCACTGAATTTCATTATTCTAGCTACCAATTTTATTCCGTTTTTAATTGGTACCATTTTTATCGCTTTCGTCCCATTTTCCGCCTAAAAGTACAATTTTCGAACAAATTCATTATGTTTCACGTCTACACAGTCAGATAAAGGCATACACCGAATCTCATGATTTTATCTTCAGTGGTTTGGTTGGTACCATTTTTATCCCCCTTTACCAATTGTATCCCTTAAAAGTACAAATTTCAAAAATCTTTATATTTTACTTGTCTACGTAAATATAGGAACGTACACACCGAATTTCATGTTTCTAAATGTTGTCGTAGACAACATCCCTATTGTCCTATTTAATCCACTAAATCTTTTTTGTACTTTTTTGTGATTACACGTTACTGGAAGAAGGTACGAAACAAATTTCAAGTGTATAAAATTGGAAATTTTCAAAAAACATGCTGAAATAGTCTAAATATTAGGGGTATTTTCAGTCCTTGTGAGGGAAACATTTTTCCCTCTGGGCCGATTTCGCCCACTTTCAATCCCAACCGATCTACAACCATAGGCAAAATTTGAACCTCCTAGCTCATTTCGTTCGGCCGCTATCGTGCTTTCAGACAGACAGACAGACGAACAGACGAACATGGCTATATCGTCTTAGAATTTTACCACGACCCAGAATATATATATACTTTATGGGGTCTCCGATGAATATTTCAAGATGTTACAAACGGAATGACAAAGTGAATATACCCCCATCCTGGAGGTGGAGGGTATAAAAAAATACTTTTGTTAGTTCAAATCAAACAAATTACTTTATTTAGTTCGAATCAAACAGCCGCAGCTAGAATAATGAAATTCGGCGTATATTTCGCTCAGGTTGCGTAGATTTCGAAATATAATGCGATCTTTCGATACTCGTACTTTTGGGACCAAATAGGGATAAAATTGGATTGGCTGTGGATTGGTAATCATTCTGTTCTGCGTGTACATTCCTCCGATTATGTAGATTTTTTTTTGGAAATTTGTAGTTTTAGGGAAAACGGAGCAAAAGGGGCTAAAAATTGTACCAATCTATTTATAATTTTTTTTTAAGTTGAAATAGGGTAAAAGAGATAAAACAGGTAACATGCAAACGGCTGTAGCTAGAATCGTGAAAATAGGTACACTATGCAATAAAAGTCTACGAACGTAGTTACATATTATCTTTTATTAATTTTTTTCTGAAGGCTGGATATTATTCTCCAATTTCGATCTAACATTATATATACAGCAACAACTTATCCAACAACACAGCAGCAATTCTTATTCAATTTACTCAATTATTTACTACCGTTTGTAGACTTTTGTGGCATAGTGTATATACATTCCACTGTGAACCCGAAAGATAATTCGTACTTTACCTTTCTGAAGAATTACTTTGATATATATAGTCAAGGGTTATCAAGCAATAAAAAACATGTTTATAGACACGCCTTATAAGTGGGCGTGGTCTTTAAATTAGTTAATTAATTTTATTTCAAAATTATAATAATGAAACATCACAATTTATTTAACTAATATCGCTATCAGCAAAAATCATAATTTTTTGCCTCTATTCTGCCGGTAATACGGAGGAATACTATCCATGGTGGAGGGCATATAAGATTCGGCCCGGCCGAATTTAACGCCTTTTTACTTGTTATTTATTTCAAAAGATTCAAGCAAAACCGAAAAAATTAAAAATGTCACACTTTATCCGTTCTGAGGTTTATGTTTGAGTCAATTGAAAAATATTTTTCCACCGAAGCACAACATTTTTTTCTTAGAATATCCTACTACTATATTGAATTTTTATAAAAAGAAGTAATTAAGCTTCAGTCGCCTAACTCTCAGAGAACATATATACGGAATCTATAAGGAATTACATTTTAATTTTTTTTAATTGGTGTGGAAGGTAATAGGAAGTTTTGTCACATAGTCCCAGCTCCAACATATATAAAACAAGTAAGAAGGCGTTAAGTTCGGCCGGGCCGAATCTTATATACCCTCCGCCACGGAGTGCATTCCACAGTATTACCAGCAGATTAAAGGATGTCGACATAGAAGTACAGAACCATATTACGAAAATTGTGATATGTTTATGCACATTTCTATATTTGATTATTATTTCAAACTAGAATGTATACTTATGCGCACTGTTTAAAATCTACTACTATAAATAAATACAATGTTGTAATTGTGAAAGTGAACATGCCGAAAATATTAGGCAGACAAAGTGACTGCATTATTTTGATAAGAAAAGTACAAATTTTAAAGATATCCCCATTCGCCCCATTCTCCGCCCAAATGTACAAATTTGGAAAAAAAAACCTTTTTGTTTCGAGTCTTCATAGTCAGACCACCGAATACACACCGAATTTCATGATATCAACTTCAGCGGTTTGGAAGGTCCCATTTTTATCCCTCTTTTTCAATTATATCCCTTAAAAGTACGAATTTCGAAAAATCCCTCTATTTTACGTGTTTATGCAATTAGAGGGATGTACACACCGAATTTCATGATTATAGCTGTTGTCGTATCATTGGTACCATATTTTATCCACATTTGTCCCATTTCGCCCGCTAAAACATTTATTTTCTTTGTGGTGCTTCCAAGCTAGAAGAGGAATGTCCGCAACAAATTTCAAATGTATGAAAATCAGAAATTTAATTAATAAGCCAAGGCTACCTATATTTGTATACTATGTATATATATAATGGAAATAATACTTCAATTAATAAAGTAAATATAAGGCAGCAATCATAAATACCCTAAATATTGGGGGATAGAGAGTGTATTTTCAGCTACAGTCGTTTGGTTGGTTGTATTTCCATCCTATTTTAATTTCAAAAGTATAAATTTTGAAAATACCTTATCTCTCACGTACGCTGTATAAGACAACTTCATGATTCTACCATTTTTGTCGTAAAAGCAACAAACGAATTTGGGAAAAAAATATTTTACGTGGCTATGCAGTCAGAGGAAGGAACACACCGAATTCCATGATTCTATCAGCGGTCATTTTGTTGGTACCATTTTTATCTCCTTTTTCCAATTTTGCCCCCTCAAGAGTACGACTATCTAAAATATCTTTATTTTACGTATCTACACAATTAGAGGGATGTACACACTGAATTTCATCATTTTCATCTGTAGCTATTGTATCCCTTGAAAGTACGAATTTGGAAAAAACGTTTTATTTTTCGTGTCTACGCAGTCAGAGGAATGTATACTCCGAATTTCATGATTCTAGCTGCTGTCATTTGGTAGGTACTATTTTTATCCCCTTTTTCCATTTGAACCCCAAAAAGTACGAATTTTGGAAAGTTCTTTTATTTTACGTGTCTACGCAATCAGAGGAATGTATATATCGAATTTCACTATTCTAGGTGCAGCCGTTATGTTGGTACTATTTTTATCCCTTTTGCCCCATTTAACCCCTTTAAAGTACGAATTTAGACGAAATACTTTTATATTATTTATCTACTCTATTAGAGGAATGTACACGCCAAATTTCGTGTTTCTATCTGTTGTCGTTTGAAAGGTACCATTTTTATCCCTTTTTGTCCCATTTCGCCCCCTACAAATAAAAATCACTCTATGGTGGCCTTTTATGCTATAAAGGGAATGCGCATTGCGAATATCAAGTAAATACAAGCTAATATGTTCAAAAAACATGCTGAAATACTCTAAATATTAGGGGTATTTTAAGTCCTTGTTAGGGAAAAATGTTTCCCTCTGGGCCGATTTCGCCCACTTTCAATCCCAACCGATCTGCAACCATAAGACACATTTAGGAAAAATTTGAACCTCCTTGCTCATTTCGTTCGGCCGCTATCGTGCTTTCAACAGACAGACGGACATGGCTATATCGTCTTAGAAGTTTACCGCGACCCAGAATATATATACTTTATGGGGTCTCCGATGAATATTTTAAGGTGTTACAAACGGAATGACAAAGTGAATATACCCCCATCCTGGAGGTGGAGGGTATAAAAACATGATCAAATATCGAATCATAGTGGATTCCATGCTCCAGTTTAGAAGATATGAAGGATTTAATATTATTAATCTATCCTAGAGACAATTGTGTGGGAGGTACCAGAAGGGGACCATCTTCGAACATAAACTAAGTTTGGGAAAAATATTAACATGTGCACAGTTTTAATTGATTCCTACACGCCTTTCGAGAGTTATCGTGTACAACAGCCAAACGGACGAACGGACGGACATGGCTCAAACAACTTAAAAAGTTGTGAAACGAATTTGGTCCAAACATACTTGAGGTCTTAAGTCACTCCTTTAATGCGTTAGACTTTTTTTCTGTCCCAAATGATATATACCCACCTATTGTGTAGAGTGAGGGTATAAAAATCGACAACGTTGGTACCTCTAAGGGAACCACTGCTTTCAGAGGATGTACTGACTTAGACCACTTTCATTCGTCTCAAAATTTATTATATATTTATATTTATTTATATTTATTTGCATGTGGCTCGTCTAGGACCGTTTTTATTATTTACTTTTCAAATAATTTCAATTTATATGTTATTCGAATTATCTGAATCACTTGAAGTGGACATTATAAATAAAAAAATGTTTCTTTACATCACCAAACATCAATGGCAGTGGATATAGTGTGACTTAGACCATTTTCAAACTAAGACTAAAGAAAAGTCATTGTAAATGTCAAAAATAAAAGTTCTTAAATTAGAGATCTGATCAAAGTAAAGAGAAAAATTTGCATATCTCAATTTTTTGGATTTTTGATTTTGACCACTAATATCCTAACTGGCAGATATATTGGAGCGACTAAACTTCATACGCCATTTGGTTTTAAATGTCAGTCTAAATGTCGTTAGAATATTAGGAATATTCGAAATCGATTGGAAAATTTTATGAATCCTGGTCCCATATGCCTATACTGACCATACATCTCGCTTTTCGTGGGATTATATCGCTTTTTGATGTCCAGTCGCGCTTAAATTGTTCATCTCGCATAATGTCGCATTCATAAATTCTTAAGTGGGTGTTATCGGACTTATATTTCCAAAATGAGAGTACAACTTTTGGCAAAAATTGGAATTTTAAGTAAACGTTTAACAATTCGTCCCTCAATGCACAAAAAATATTTTTTTAGGTTTCGGACACAAAACATCATTTTGTTCATCTTTTTGATTATTTAAGGAGAAACTTGAATTTGTACCAGCATCACAATACCTATATATTTGTAAAAGATTTAGGTTCAATTAATGTATTTCAAAATATTTTGATATCCCCAAAACCCCCACGAAATATTTGACGATATCGCTACGAATATCGCCTGACCCTATTTCAATTTTGTATTCCCCAGCATTTTGGATAAATATACACACCTGCCAAAGTTGACTTTTTGTCTACATTACACTTTATATGATTTCCAGTGTAACATGCCATGCCATTCCATGGCGCAGACTATAAGGAACACTTGCACAACTCCTCCTCCTTCACTTACATACATACATGATGACTTAATCAACTCCAGAGGATTGTGAAACTTTCAAGGATACAACTCAGGCATTATACATGCAACACAAACTAATTTGTAAAGTAAAGGGCGCATTTCATCGTCAGCCAGATGTTATCCGACTAACAGCTCAGGTGCGGCAAATCTCGCTAAGATCTACCTTTGCTCTCTGCCTCTCGCTGCTGCTTTATCACGCGACAACTCACATTTTGCATTCCCGGGGAAATTTCAAAGAGGTTTTTCACTTTTTCCCTGACTTTATTTCAGTTAGTTGTCGCTGGGCTAAAGTATGTCTGTCATGTGTTGTCGAGCTGAACTGGTGGCGTTGGCGGCATTTACATGACAAACTTGCCTGTGACAACACTTGGTGTGGATGGCTGCCGTTGTTAATATTGTTGCCACCATTAGTGGCACCTACATAATGGTGCAGCACAATGACTAGGGACATGGTGTTAGATGGAGGAGGTTATTGTAGCGTTTTTTGGGGGGTGTTATGAATACGCGTTTTTCATCTGCTGCGGTGCTCGTTGATGTTGCTCCTGGGGCAAACAAATTGCGTGTCGTTTCTTGCAGCTGAAGTTGCTGGTGTTGTTTTGTTTTGTTTTGTTTTGTTTTGGCAACAGCGAGAGGTGGCTAAAAGCCAGAAGTTTCTTTAAAGAAAACATTCGCATATTTCAGCAGCTCACCGCCAGCCAGCCACTCACACATTGACACACAAAAAGTAGGACTCCAAGGCAGATACTACATAATGGTGTGTATGTGTGTGAGAGAGTGTCGACCATGATACATTCGACTATAAACGAGTAAAACCCAAAACAAAAGAGCAAAAAAACTGGTGTGATTTTGTGGTTTGTTGCATACATATCGCCACGTTATTGTTGCACTAGCACAGTGAGGCAATTTTGAATTATTTAAAACAACCACATTGCCAATTTGAGTGTTTGCTGGTATTAGTTTTTAACCAACCGGCCTAGTGCTCTGTTTTATTTATTTTACCACCATTCAAGTTAGCTTCTCAAAATATTTCCGGAAGCGGTGAATATGAAGGGTCGACAAAATCACGTGATTTAGTTCCAGATTTTTCTGTGGAACTACTTTAAGTTTAAGTGACCATTTAAAGCACTGGAAAGATTCAGGCTGCCATATGCAACGGGCTCTTAAAAATTTGAACTCACAGATTGAGTTGTGGTCCAAGAATCCATGAAGATCGAATAATATTTTACAAACTCTCAGGAACCCCACAGCTCCAAAGGTTAGCCTACAAATGGAAGATGTTGCAACATTATTTCCCCCACTGTTAGTTGTTGGAACAAGCCAATGTGTTGTGTTGTTGTTGTTGTTGGTAGGTAAAAATAGTGCTGCAACTGACTTTTCTGTGGCATAAATCACTGACTGTCATTGTTGCCATTGTTTTTACTGCTCGTGGTTTGTTCTGCTATCGTCGTCGTTGCAAACCCAACCCAACCCACTGCTATTGTTGTTGATGTGGAAACTGCGGCTTATGTTGCCTGTCCTTTCCCCTCCCATCCCCTTCCATCTATCCTCCCACGACTTCGTCTTAATTTAACTCATGACCTGCTCCACTAAAGTACCCGTTGTCGAGAGCTTAAACTTAAAGATACTTTTTAAGATGCATCACATGTGCACGGATAGGAGAAGGCCGGGCTGATGCATGATACATCAGCCGGATGTTGTTGGCATTCCACACTGTTGTCCCCCTTTTGGTGGCGGTGGCGGCTAGGTGGCAGGGAGGAAGGGCGTGCCACGAGTGGATAGTCTTAATGCCTTTTTATAGCACTTACAGTTGTTTCCTGTTTTCGTTATTTTGTCTACTTTTCATTAGTTTCTACCCACTTGTGTGTTCTTAGAAAGTTTATGTAGTTGTTGGCGGACGGCCGGTGGTGTGGGATGGAATAGAATGGAAATCTTTTTGCTATTCTCTGTTTGCTATGTGCTATGTGTGAGTGTGTGTGTGTTGTGCGTTGTTGGTCGTTAGTGGTGTTATTAAAGTGTAAACAAAAAGCCATAAACAAAATAAAATGGCTTATTTTGAAAAAGAAAGAAAGAAAATGACCAGAGGAGGAAGGAAATGCAAGGAATAGTTTCAAATTAACAGGAAATATGCTCGCTCTCTTCTTAAAAGCTTTTAAACATTGAAATGCTTTATACACTTTTCACACTTTGAAACAGGAAGTCAACTTTGTTTGCTGCAGAAAGGACAGCAGGTTCACGAAGGCACATTCACGCTGGGGAAAAGTGTCAAAGGAACTACAAGTTTTAATAGAAAATAGAAATCTTGGCAATGTATAAAGAATTTTCTAATTTATAGAGGGTTAGGTTAGGTTGCGGTTGCAGCGAAAAAGAAAATAATTAATAATAACTTCACTTAGGCCTGAAGAGGTCATTTGTGATACCACGAACTTCAGCCCATGCACTGACGTCGGCACTGACAAAGTCACACATCGTATCGAATGGCTCTTTTTTAATAATCCAAAATATGTCAACATTGAAGTTTCGGTACTATTCAAATAAAAAAACCTAACTTGTTGATGTGTTAAAAAAAGCAAATTAAAATTAAATTTCGATCAAAATATGTATTTTAGAGACGTTGAACATTTGATATTTCGATACGATACGCAGACCGTAATTAGGTCCCTGTACCCAGTGCCATTAAACTTATGCCTGACCGAATCAAAGAAGTTGTTTGATACTTTGAACGTCATCCTTATTCCCACAACTCCTACAGAAGTTGTTTGACCAGATGTCCAACTTCTGCAATTCATGTGTGCCGATAACATAGTCTACAGTCAATACTGAAATCAATTCAGCAATTCAGATTTTTCTAGTGACCTCTTCATATCATAATTGGCTAGACAATCTTCGAGACTGTGTTTGTGTTTAGATCTGGCCATTTGCTGTTCGCAAGCACTACACCATTTTCAATTGAAATTGAGAAATGCAAATTGAAAATGAGAAAATACAAATTGAAATTCTGAAATGAACAATTGAAAAATTGAAAATGAGAATGTACTAATTGACATTGAGAAATAATATAAAGACACGTGAAGAAAAGTTGACTTGAAATAGAGAAATAAATATCACCATGCCATTTGTGGGTAGGAGAATAGGTGGATGGTCCAGACAACTGCAAGTGCCAAATTGTCCTGGTTCAAACGTCCCTGTATTCTATGATCAGGCGTTATATGTGGCCAGAGATTGGTTAAGAGAATTACTAAATAGATGGCAGGAACTGGAAATTACTTAGATGGCCTAGTTGTAGACAACGTT
This sequence comes from Polietes domitor, assembly GCA_947397865.1. Lineage (NCBI taxonomy): Eukaryota > Metazoa > Arthropoda > Insecta > Diptera > Muscidae > Polietes > Polietes domitor. The sequence continues at coordinate 106,161,929 of OX377621.1, read as the reverse complement.
CACTGGCACAGACAAATTTTAACCTTTTTTGAAAATACAACAGCTAACCTTCTCCGTCTGGACCCATACAGTCCTATGTTAAATTCCATATAATATATGTGTCAGTTAGAATGAGATATGCCAATTTTCCCTTTAGTTTGATCTTCAGATCTCTAATTTAAGAACTTTTATTTCTGACATTTATAAAAATGTATCCTTACAATGACAGTTCTTATTTTATGCATACCAAAAATGACTTTGAAAGTGGTCTAAGTCATACTATATCCACTAATATTGATGTGTGGCGATGCAAACAAACATTTTGTTATTTATAATGTCCATTTTAGATGATTCAGATAATTTGAATAACAAAAAACGAAATTATTTGAAAAGTAAAAAATAATTTCAATATAAATTCTCTAGACGACCAAGCTGTAAATATTTATACTTTTTTTTTCAATTTTTTTAAATAAAATATTTTGTGTTTTCTTTCATTTTTGATAAGAATATATTACTTTTGCGAAAAAAATAAAAATGTTCAATTCTTAAATTTTTTAAATTTTGAGAAGAATGAAAGTCAGTGCGTCCTCTGAAAGTAGTGGTTCCCTGAGAGGCATCAACGTTGCCGATTTGTTTATAAAAGTTCGATATAGTAGTAGGATATTCTAAGAAAAAATGTTGTGCTTCGGTGGAAAAATATTTTTCAATTGACTCAAACATTTGTATATCTCAGAACGGAAAAAGTGTGACTTAGACCACTATCATTCTAACTGGCACATATGTGGTCTAAAATAAAGACCGTCTCAACATACCAAATGTATCCCCACCTGTAGTTTGCGAACAGCGCTTCGTCTACTCAGAAAGTACAATAGACGAAGCTAAAACAATAATTACTGCCGGTGACTGCGCAGTTCAACATTCCACGACTTTCTACCAAAGTTCTATAGAATTGGATGATATGCCTGTTGGAGAATAGTTTATATATTCAATTTCGCTTTATATTACATTTCTTTTACTATTTTATTCTTAATTATAAACTTGCAATAATTTTAATTTCCCAATATCAAATTGTCTTTTTTAAATATTATTATTATTTTTTTTGAACTGGGATATTGTCCTGGCTCAAGATCATTTTGCATCTATATTTAATAGAGTGCAAATTTATTTACAAATGGCATGGTGACATTTATTACTTGTCTGCAGACTACCACGATCATGATTTCGACCATGTCAAAAGTCTTTTCAAGTGGCTTCGCAGCGACTTTTCAACATCAACACCGTCCTCTATAAGGAGACGATTCTCACAAACGAACTAGAATCACAACTCACTTGCCGAATTTTTATTTTTTATTTCAATAATAATTTGTCATTTCACAATATCAATTTGCTTTCAATTTTAATTTTCTCAATTTCAATTTGCCCTCTGCCTGATCTAATAGTGATGTACCTTTGCAATCATGTTTAGGGTAGTTACTAATTTGGAAAGCTTGCCGGCTTTACAGTTCCCTGGAATATCACTATTCTGTTGCATCCAAATAAGGCGAATATAGAACTATCTACTCAGTCATCCACTGAATTTAGGGTGACCAAGTTCATGAATGTGATGGCAATCAGACTATCCGATAGATGTTGAGTTGACGACAATGTTCATGAGAACTTGGCAGCGTAACCTCAGTAACTTTTGCCTAAAACAGCAGGTATCGAGATAGGTTAACATCCAGTGTCTTAAGTTATTATAGTGCACAAGCAACCATACTGTCGAATTTAGAACCATCCGTGCAGAGTCTTCGATAACGATTTCTACCAGGAATTTAAAATTTAAATAAGCCTTAAGGCATGGTGTAGTCTACCTTTGGTCCCAGCGACGATCATTGGTGAGAAATCCTTCCATGATCCAAGTACCGTGGCTCTAGCTGTGATCTGCCTGTCTTCTATATAAATGGACATAACGTGAAACCGAATGCTTCTGTAGCATTAGTCCTTATTGATCCGCATATGCTGAGAATGACTATTATTTGTTCCACTTTATACAATATTGTAAAGAGGTTTTCAGAGCTTCTGGTCATATTGTAGGCCACCCTGTGTAACATCGATGACCATTGACGAGAAATCCTCCCATGATCTGAGTACCTGTTGGTCCAAAGGGAATGGCAATTAAATCTAACCGTCGCTTTAGCTGTGATCCGTCTACCTTCTATATCAGTTGACATAACGCGAAGAAGAATGTTTTCGTAGCATTTGTCCTTATTAATCCGCATATTCTGAGGCTAAGGATTCTCTATTCCGCTTTAGAACATTGTTAACTTTGTCATTCCGTTTGTAACACCTTGAAATATCGACCTGAGACCCTATAAAGTATATATATTCTTCATCGTCATAAAATTCTAAAACGATCTAGCCATGCCCGTCCGTCCGTCTGTTGAAAGCACGCTAGTATCTAACGGAAAGGAGCTAGGATGTCCAAATTTTCCATAAATCCGTCTTATCGTCGAAGATCGGTTGGGACTGAAACTGGGCGAAATCGGTCCATAGGGAAAAATTTTTCCCTCACAAGGACTAAAAATACCCATAATAACCCCTAAGCGCATTCCCCCTATAACAAAAACGTGCACTATAAAGTGATTTTTATTGGTAGGGGGTGAAATGGGACAAAAAGGGGAAAAACTGGTACATATCAAACGACTACAGCTAGAAACACGTTATTCGCTGTGTACATTCCTCTAATTGTGTAGATATATAATATGAAATTATTTTTCCAAATTCGTACTTTTGAGGGATAAAAAGGGATTAGAGGGATAAAAATGGTAGCAATCAAATGGCTGCACCTAGAATAACGAAATTCGGTGTATACATTCCTCTGATTGCGTAGACACGTAAAATAAAGGGATTTTTCGAAACTAGTATTTTTTGGGGTTAAAATGGAAAAAGGGGATAAAAATAGTATCAACCAAATGGTCGCAGCTAGAGTCATGAAATTCAGAGTATACATTCCTCTGACTGCGTAGATAAGAAAAATAAAAGGTTTTTTCCAAATGCGTACTTTCAAGGGATACAATGGGTACAGTGGGATAAAAATTCTAAAAACTGCAGTTAGAAAAATTGTAAAAACTGCAGTTAACATTCAATGTGTACATCCCTCTAATTGCGTAGACATCTAAAATAAAGAAAGTCGTACTCTTGAGGGATTCAAATAGGAAAAAGGGTATAAAAATGGTACCAAAAATGGCCGCAGCTAGAATCGTGGAATTCGTTGTATACATTCCTCTGACTGCATAGACACGCAAAATAAAAACATTTTTCCAAATTCGTACTTTTTACTTTTACGGCAAAAATTGGTTGAATCATGAAGTTATTTTGCACTATGTACGTGAGATAATGGATTTTCAAAATTTGTACCTTTGGAATTAAAATAGAATTGAAATACAACCAACTATAGCATCCACTATCTACCAATATTTATGGTATTTAAGCTTTTTTAAATATAAATATAAGAATATTTATTTTTTCAATATATATTTATATAGTGTAAACGTATTGGTAGCCTTGTTATATTTGTATTTGGTTTGGCTATATTAAAAAAATATATTTTCCTGTAATATTACTGCACTTCTACGAAAATCGGGTATATAAAGTTCGGCCCGTTTTTACTTGTTTTTTCTTACAATGAACTTAAATCAATAATGATATTCACTGTCTTTTTAAAGGAAGGGGAATCACGTTTTTAGCAAATAGGAATTTTCAACCAAGTGGCAATGCATCTACAGAAAGTCAAAGTGTGGATTATCGTCGGCAGAAACTATGATGGTTTTGGCATGACCGTCAATGAAGATAATAACTGATTGTTGTGGCCGATGTTGAATTATGTGCATGTGAACGGCATGAGGTTCCGACAGGATGGCGCCTTGAACCCCACAAATGATTTTACTACGAATATTCTGTTCCAGCGGGGGGAGGGTAAGGAGGCTATTTCAGCTGACCGCCGAGATCGAGCGATTCGACCCCAATATACTATTTGTTATGGGATTGCCTTAAGGCATTGTGCTGTGTCAAAAAGCCGCGAACAGCCGGAGTCTTCGAAGTCAACATAACCCTTGGCATTGGCAATAAACCTTCCATTTATTTGCATTGAAAATGAACCAGAACTGTAGAGAGACATTCCCGTTTCTTCGAAACTATGCAGTTTTTTTTTCTGACCACATTCCAGAAACTTTCCATTCAATTTCGCCAATGCACGGACCTCATTGATATGCCGTTTTGTTTTGACCCCAATGAATAAATATTTCAAAAGTTTCCACTGCAAAACCTGTTTAATGGGCGTCATTTCGATTTCAATGCAATTGATAAGGAACTTAGGAACATTCACACCCACACTCACTCCATCGTCAATAGCTGCATCACATTCATTTCCAAAAAATTCACAGTTTCCGCATCCTTGGTTGCTTGTGTGCGTTCCCTGATATTTGCCGTGACAGTATTTCAATTTTCTCATTTCAAGTCAACCGGCGTTTTTCTCTCTTTTTGTTGCTCGTTCATCTTTCGTTTTTTTCCGGCGTCTGTTGAGCTAGCTGGCTGTCTGTATGTTTATGCATGTTGCTGCTGTTGTTGTTGTCGACGACAAATCTACAAGTAAGCAGCGAGTAAGCGGTGATATATGACTTCAACCTACTATAAAAATTGAATAAAGCAACAGCAACACCAGCAGCAGAAGCAGAGGAACTCTTCGGCTTTAGTGCCCTTAGAGCCGGCTTGCAATTTGTTGAATTTATTGTTATTGTGCTGAAAACAAATACGAGCATAGAACATATTCTGGCGTTGCGCAAAATTTGACAACAAAAGGACGATGAAAATAAAACTGAAAATTGGAGGCAATACAACAATGGCAGCCACCCACTGTGACATACACCGGGACAAAAATGTTCGTGGAATGACAATGGCTGAATGAAGAGAGTTTGTATACCCTCCACTAGGGTGTTATGTCTTTGTGCATTTGTTTGTAACACCCAAAAGGAAACGAGTAAGACCCATCGTTTATTACACAGATCGGCTTGGAATCACTTTCTGAGTTGTAATCAAAATAAAGGTCGCACTTATTGTCCGATCTTAAGAAAAATTGACACACGTAAGTTTTGTGGGTCATGGACGACCGCTATTTAATTTAAAGGAAACCGGTTCAGATTTAGACATAGCCCCCATACAAAATATGACTCTTTTCGATCTAGAAACCACATGTTTTACCAATTTTTTCTCACAACACATTATAATTCAGATAGCAATATCTATGCTGAAGTGGATAAGGACGGTTGCTCCCAAATCTTTATCCGATTTTGGCCAAACTTTATATATAATATATTCACCTATAAACATTCATGGTGAAAGCGGGTCACATCATTCCAGGTTTTAATATACCTCCCTACAAATGACCTTTCCAATTTAACATTTTTTGTCAAACACATACATTTACAGAATACTTTTAAATAATTTGGCAGAACGCGTTATATTTTACCTTGAAACATACATAATGAGAGTGGGTCACAATGGTCCATGATCCATACAAAAATCCTTGCAGATTTCACTTTTTTACCGAATTGAATTGCAAAAGGGTTGAAAGTGGAGGGTATCGTATAGTCAGATTAACTTAATTTTAAGAAAAAAAAAAAACATATTATTTTGTTACAATTTCCTAAATGGAATTTTTTCAAACAAAAAACTTCTTAATTTTTTTTCTTTCTTGAAACCTAGGAAATTTTCTTCCACACAAGTATGCATTTACTCAAATGTAAGAATTTTTTTCCATGCTTTATATAAGGTTACTTTCTATATATGTTTGTGTGCCACAAAATTTGAAATCAATTTTTGAAAGCTTTTTTTCTCAACCAATTTTGCTCAAATTTTGCACACTTAATCATTTTCGATGACAATACAAGGAAATGGAAAAATTTGACCAATTGGACAAAGGGGCGTGGTACCTCCCATACAAACCACAAATTAAAAATCTATTATTTCTGCTCCTGATAACGGTATTTAAACAAAATTTGGTACGTCGGTTTGGTGTGCATGTTGTAAGTGCTGCTGCAAATATGGGCGGGATTGTACAAAGGGGCGTGGTACCTCCCATACAAACCACAAATTAAAAATCTATTATTTCTGCTCCTGATAACGGTATTTGAACAAAATTTGGTACGTCGGTTTGGTGTGGATTTTTTAAGTGCTGCTGCAAATATGGGCGGGATTGTACAAAGGGGCGTGGTACCTCCCATACAAACCACAAATTAAAAATCTATTATTTCTGCTCCTGATAACGGTATTTGAACAAAATTTGGTACGTCGGTTTGGTGTGCATTTTTTAAGTGCTGCTGCAAATATGAGCGGGAATGGACAAAGGGGCGTGGTACCTCCCATACAAACCACAAATTAAAAATCTATTATTTCTGCTCCTGATAACGCAGTAATTTTTCCTTCTACAAAAGATAACTAAAAAAGAATTTCTAGGCCCAATAGAATTCTGCTTGCATAAAGCATGGATTTGAAATTTTTTTTTTTTTGATTTACTAGTTTAGATCCTTGCTACGCAAGCAGACAAGAACCATGTGTGACGTGAAAAGTTTCTGCACGAACAACGTCTTCGTGCCAAAGTTCTTTCTTCTCCCAGGGGAAGTAAGAGCTTTTGGTCATTTGTAAGAAGAGTAAAGGATAACTCCTCATATATCGCAAATCTTGTTAAAGATGACCAGATATTCACTAACCCGGTTGCCAAAGCTAACCTATTGGTTGAAATGTTTGCAAGAAAGCAATCAACCAGTCCCCGTGATCGAAAATGTATCTAGTTCCATGCCTCAGATATTTTTTCGAACACGTGGAGTTAAAAGGGTTTTCGCAAATCTCCACGTAAATAAATCCGGGCCCGGATGACATTTCAGCACTTGTCATATGTAAGTGTTCTTCGATGCTTGCCCGTCCACGTCGTAATCTTTTCAACCTTGCATACCGTGCAGGGGTTTTTCCAGGGCGTTGGAAGATTGCGAACATCTAGCCCATCCCTAAGAAAGGTGAGACTAATAACACTGCTAACTATCGTCCGATTGCGATTTGCTCAGTGTTCTCGAAAGTTATGGAGAGAGTTAACCACCATCTTGTGAGGTATTTAGAAACCAATGACTTACTTAATGATCGAAAGTATGTCTTCCGTGGGAATCGATCTACGCGAGACCTGATGACACTGTTATCCGAAAAGTGGAATCGATCCATCCACCAGCTTGGTGAGAGTAAGGTCGTTGCTCTACACCATTTTCAAGTGTAATTCAAAAGACACCATTTGAAATTCAAAAATTCCATTTGAAATTAAAAAAATCAATTGAAATTAAAAAAATTTCATTTGAAATTCAAAACTCATCGTTTGAAATTCAAAACTCGTCATTTGTAATTCAAAATACATCATTTGAAATTCAGTTATTATTCCATTTCAAAAATTATTCCATTTGAAATTCAAAAGATTCCATTTGAAATTCAAAAATGTAAACAAAATTATTTAAGAAAAATATACATTAGGTGGGGTAGCATTTTTTCTGCAAATTTGGATATTCTGCAGTTTTGAAAACAGATCTAATAAAATGATAAGCACTAATAATTATAATGATGTAAAATGTCGATAATTTCATATATAGTTTATAACCTTCACCAGCATCTGCATATAATTTAGAAGGACTTTCCTTTTACTTATTTTAGGAGGTACAACAAATCATAACTATTTTACAGGTATAAATTGATTGTAGAACCATTTCCAATATTAAATTGTTACTGAACAGTTTTATTTTAACCAAAGCTTATGCCAACTTGTGTGATATGTCTTGCAATATCGCTCATATTGCAGGTGTATATAACTTCTATGAAACAAATGGGTAATGTTCTTATTTTTATATCCTCACTCCACAGACTTTCTATCTATCAATCTAAATGGGGGTAAATCTGTTTTCTAACCAGCAGAATATTAAAATTTACAGAAATAAATAAATGCTACCCAACCTAATGTATATTTTGCTTAAATAATTTTGTTTACCCTTTTTGAATTGCAAATGGAATAATTTTTGAATTACAAATGGAATAATTTTTGAATTTCAAATGGTGTCTTTTGAATTACTTATGACACGTTTTGAATTGCAAATGACATGTTTTGAATTACAAATGATGACTTTTGAATTTCAAATGAAGAGTTTTGAATTTCAAATGATGTCTTTTGAATTTCAAATGATGTCTTTTGAATTACAAATGTTGTATTTTGAATTACAAATGACGATTTTTTGAATTTCAAATGGAATTTTTGAATTTCAAGTGATATTTTTTGAATTGCAAATGGAATTTTTGAATTTGAACTGGTGTCTTTCGAATTTCAAGTGATGTCTTTTGAATTACAATTGAAAAAGGTGTAGATATCTCCAAGGCCTTTGATAGAGTCTGGCACGGCGCACTCATATCAAAGCTTATAGCTTTTGATGTTGGTAGTGACTTCTCTCGATTTATATCGAGCATCCTCAGATATCGCACTATACGTGTTGTTGTGGATGGGTTCTCATCCAATGAGCATAGGTTAACTGCAAGAGTACCACAGGGCTCTGTCCTTTCTCCCTCCTTTTTATTATTTTCATCGACGACCTCTTGGATCGGACTTCGAATCCTATCTACTCATTCGCGGATGCCAGAAAACTCTGTCATTCATACTAATTCGACCGTAGACCAAGTCGTCAAGAATTTGAGGACAAAAGGCGATTGATTGATGAGTCTCTCAGACAGGATTTACTGGTCATTTCCGAATGGGGTCAAGTAAATAGAGTAGATTTTATGCACGTAAGACCCAGTGCTCCTTGTTGTCTCACAAGCGATTCACTGATCCAACGGTGTCGTGGATTGCAATGAACGGTGTAGATATTAAGCAATCAGGTACTCTTGATGTTCTGGACGTGAAAGTACAATGTGATGTTCGCTGGACTTCTCACCCTCTGATCTTCTCAATATCTACACTACCTACATCATAACAAAGATGGAATACAACTCCCACATATGGCCAGGTGCTACAGGATCTTCCCTGGAGCTTCTTCACCGTGTCCAAAGGAGGGCGATGGTGTTGATAGGTGACGGTGGCAATACCTGATCTTCCTTCCGCCAACGCAATGCACTGCATTTATAGGGACATCCCCTGAATGTTGGTTCAGTGAAAAAAGTAAACTTTATTCATACTTAGTTAATTTTCCTACTTTTCGGCCGAATTTAACGCCTTTATACTAGTTAAATGATGTTTTCTCACTATTTAAAAAAAATTAAAAAAAATATTTTTTTGCGCCTAAAAGGAGGGTCATACCTTTGACATTTTTAAATAGATCTCTTTTTTTTAATTTAAAAACTAACAGTTTTTCGGAATTTCACCTCTGTGAATTGGTTAGCAAATTTCTGAAATACAATGCCTTGGTATTTGTCCTGAAATACCCTCACAGTTGCACTCTTGTTTCGAGTGTAAAAGGATGTAAATAAAAAGAAAACGCTGTCTGTACATTCGCAGTTGACAATGAAATTTTGAACACTTTCCTCTCACTCGCCGACACTACCTCTCAGCACAGTTTGGCGAAATTCATTTCGATATCTTTCTGTCTATCTAAATGCCATACTTTTGCCCCATGGTGTTTACAAGTTTTTTGTGTGTTAATGGAGACATCCCGCGTTGCTTTTTAACACATTCGCTGGAAAGCGGAACAACAACATCGGAAACAAGTCGAATTTAAATTCAAATTTAAAATCTGCTGTTGTTGCATTTGTATTCACCGCATCCACCAGGGGCGGGATGGGCACACAACACAAACAAATCTTATTGAAAATAACCAACGAAAAAACACACTCATACACTCGCATACTCACACTCCAAGAGAGAATTCAACAACAAACAAATAAAAAAGAACGAACGACAACGACAAAAAACGAAATGGAAAAACTTTATTCTCTTTATACTTTCACCGTAAGGCTGCGCCAGTGTGTGTGTGAGTGCATCTATGTGTGCTCGTGTTTGTGTGCTTTTAAAATGCGACTTTATGCTCAAAGTGCATTAAAAAGCACTGCTTTGGTCGCCTTTGGCGTGGGAGTTGGGGGAGCAGGGGTGGTTGTGATGTATGCATGTCCGTGCTGCGGTTGTGAGCATGAGAGTGGCTGCGATTGCTTGGTGGTGCGGTGCGGTGCGGTGTGAGGAGGTCAGTAAATAAATGGATGAAGTGTACATTACAAATGGTCGGATTTTAGTTCTGCTTGACTGTCGTTGTATGAGCTTAATTCATTGAATGCTTTTTGGCCGCCATATGCCTGGTTAAGCGCCACTTTTCTGTTTTTCTATTTCTGTTTGTCATTTGGAATGTTTTCATTTTTATTTTTGCCTCAATGGCTGGCCTGCATTCAAGGCTAAAATGAAATTAACACACTTGTCCGTTCATCCCGGAAAGGACATTACTTTATGGCCGTTTGCTTTTACTTTTTTTTAAATGTTACGGAGCCACTCAACTTGGGCCGCCCCACACACCACCACATACACAAAAATAAAAAAAAAAAACAGAACAGCATGGAAGCGTTGTTGGCAATTATTTATGAACATTTCAAAGGTGTTGTCTTAACGACTAATATTGTCGATGTACATACATATAGTGAGGGGAGGCAACGGGAGGCAACGATTTAATCGTATTGCATGATGCAATACGACAGATAAAGGAATTGTGGACAGATAAGGGAATTGACAGCAGTAGTGATTAAAGGCCCTTTTTGCACCAACTACAAATCCGTTTCCAGCGTGAGAAAAAAAGAACTGGATGCATGAGTTGATAAAAACTGCAAAAAATGTGTTACCCTTTAGTTTTGTTCAGTTATTCAAAGAAAAGCTAGGTTATCAGCAGATAATAGCTTGGCATGAAACAAGCTGTGTGTGGCATTCGAAATTTGGATCATTTTCTGATTCCATATGTCTCTGAACTGGAAACATATTATTGTTTTATTGTTTATTTTTTAATGTTTTAATTTATAGTTTCGTCAAAATTGTATTTGGACTGTAATTTGGGAAGGATAAGTGCAATAAAAAATAATAACTCTTTGTTTTTTTTCTATTTTTATGGTCACTATTTGGCCTATTCGAACGCCAGGAATAAAATATAATTTACAGAAATATGTTTTCTCACTTTTCTGATAACTTTTTCTGAACAACTTTGCAGAATTTTTAGCTCTTAAAATACATTTAATTTAAAGTAGTTTTTTGCTGTCACGAAAAACTCACAAAAAAGAGTAGGAACAAATATAAAAAATAAAAAATAAAAATACGGTCTATATGTAAAATATATATGGATAAACTAGCAGTACTTGCGTGCGAAGAGGAAAAGCCTGTACATTGTTATCAGTTTTATCTATCTCTGTTTTTCGATAGTATTTATTGAATTTTCTTTTGGTGGGTGTAGTTAAATCTCAAATAGTAATTTGGAAATTTCTATTAGATAGCACTCATATACAGTCAAAGGAATTTGCTTGTCGATGTGCACTATTTTAGCTGGACCTATCATTTTTACAATTTTCGAACAAAAAATTACAACCACAGCGCCTTTTATATTCTCGATCTCATGTTTCTAGATGCAGCCGGCCATTTTATAACGTTTTGCATCTCTTTCCCAAAAAGTACCCATTTTAAAAAATTACAATAGGTAACATGTTTTATCGATTCTCCCATGCACTTTGTTTGGTACCACGTTTATCTCTTTTCGTCCCGCACCGTCCGCTGTACACCATTTGTGTCGTTTTTTGTCCCGCGCACCCCTTCAAAGTAAAAAGTAGTTGGTACCATTTTTATCCCTTTTTGTCACACTCGGAATTTACATACCAAATTTCTCAATTCTAGCTGTAATACTTAAATCGGTACCATTGTTATCCCCTCACTCACTCCTTAAAAGTACAAATCCCAACAAATAAATTTATGTTGCCCGTCTATGTCGTTGGAGGAATGTACACATTGTGTTTCACGATGCTAGCCACAATACTTTAGTTGGTACCATTTTTATCCCTTTTTGACCAGCACACCCCTTATAAGTGCAAATTTCGAAAAAATCCGTTTAGATTGCGCTTCTACGTTCTCAGAGGAATTTACAGACCAAATTTCACGACTAGCTGTAATACTTAATTTGGTACCATATTTTATCCCAAATATCGAAAAATTCAAATTTACTGCGCTTCTACATGGTCAGAGGAATTTGCATACCAAATTTCACGATTCTAGCTGTAATTTACTTGGTGCCATTTTTAACCCCTTTTGTCCCGTTCGCCCCTTAAAAGTACTAATTTCGAAAAGTCCATTTATGCTGTCAGAGAAATGTAAATTGCGATTTTCACGAATATAGCTGCATTACTTAAATTGGTACCATTTTTATCCCTTTTTGTCTCTTTTCTCTCTCAAAATTTCGAAAAATCTCTTTTGGTAGCTCGTCTGCATGGTAAGTACAAGACAATCACAGAATTTAATGTTTCTAGCTAAAGCCGTTTAGTCAGGACGAGGGTTCGATGTTTATCCCTTTTGCTCCCATTTTATCTCCTGAAACTATTAATTTCGTAAAACCGGCATCTATATCATATTTGAGAACTGCACTGAAAATGTCACGACCCTGGCTTCAGCCGTTTGGCTGGGCGCTAATCAGTGATAAATCAGTCAGTCAGTAACGCAACTCGCCACCACAAACAGTGGTTTAGGGTATCATATAGTCCGCCCCGCCCAACTTTAGCTTTCCTTGTTTTCTTCCTTCAGATGCTAATTTTTCGTAAAGAAGACGTGATTCAGATATATTTAATATCCTCTCTGCAACATTTTTATCAACGAACTTACTCGGTGGGACTACTCCAAAATTAACAACTTTTCAATATCAAAAAAAAAATACAAAAATTCTCAAATGCCAAAGCACTGATAAAGTTGTATTGTATTTTTTAACCCCATATGTTGACTGCTTCCGATCAAAAGTTACAGAATTAATTCCAAAGAAAAATCGTTTCGAAACCACTTTGCGACGGCTCAATTAAAACTTAAAAAAATAAATTCCGGAAAAAACACATTTTACATATAGATAATAGGGGAAAACAAGTAACCGCACTACTAGAGTGATCACAAAACCGGGTTTTCAATGTCGGGTTTTCGGGTTTTTCGAAAACCGTGATTTCAAAAAACCGGCAGGACTGTTTTTTTCGTATTTTTCTTAAAACAGTAAGAAATGGGGACATTTTTCAGTATAGGGTAATTCCACAAAATGTTGACCCATTGGACATACTCGTTCTTGGGGATACGTCAATTCTGATGTCATAATCAGATTCAGCGCACTGAAATCTACTCCAAACATTCCTGTCTGACTTAGCTTGTGGAACTTTTTGGCCCATTGCCAAAACAATCATTTGTAGAGGTTTTAATAATTTTATAATAATATGTTAATTTAAGTATGTACATATATTGAGAAACCCCACCAATTCGTCAATTTCCTTCCAAAGATGCTGGTGACGCTCGCTCACATCGGCGTTGATTTTTCTTCAGCACATAAGAAATCTATGTGAAACCTAGGACGAATTTCGTCATTTTAGACTCACAGTTTTGCTGTGTTCCTAAAATTTTGTAGTTAATTTGCTACCCCTACTAAACATCTCTGTGAGGCTTGTGATAATATAAAAAGTGGCATATTATAAACAAATTCGCATCGAAAAATTATTAAAAACCGGTTGAGACCGACGTAAAAAACCCGGGTTTCCCGGTTTTTCAAAAACCGCGATTTTAAGAAACCCGACGGTCGGTCTCAGATGAAAAACCCGGTTGACCCGGTTTCCGGTCTCGGGTTTGATCACTCTACGCACTACATTAAATGCGATCACTCAGCTGATCTTACAAATCCTCTAGTGCAGGAATTTGTTCGACGAGCATCTGTGTTTCATTGCCAGTGTAAAAACGTTGTCTATCGTGGTTTATTGTTTGGGCGAAAATGTTTTACAAAAATCAACTATTTTGATTTTTATAGTTTACGCAGAGTTATCGCATACATAGAAGACCAGTCTGACAAACATGTGTCAGTTCGAAGATAAACTTCAGGATGAACACATCGAAATAACCACAGTTCGACGCAAATTACAATGCACAACACAAAAGGTGCTGACAACGGATTCTGATAGAAAGAGTAAACAAAGAATATAAGTCTATCGGCGTTTTGAAAGTTTACATATGGGGGTCATTTTAAAGGGGGTGACTATTTCCCCATTTGCACATTCTTATGACTAGTCGGCAAAGAAAACCTTTGTTCCTCAATAGTACTTAAAGCACTATGAGGAAAATTTTTGTGGAACACTTTAACCCTGTAGCTTCTCAATATAATGGTCTTTTTGGTCCCTTTTGTACACGGGTCAAAATGTTCTACAAAAATATTTGCAGTGAAATTCTACTATGAGCCTGTATCTGTATTTGTAAAAAAAATTGAACACAAACTTTGAATGAGAGCTATATATTAATCTGAACCGATCTGACACATTTTTAGCATAGGTTTTCTAAAATTTAAGACGCTGATGAAAATCTAGTAAATATGTGTTTTCTAGAGCGGAAAGGAGCTATATATAAATTTGAACCGATTTGACCCACTTTCGCCATCGATGTTTATAGTTGAAATATGAGCTGGTTTGCCCAATTTTAAGCAAATCAGTTTAAATATGCTATTTCTAGAGCGGAAATAATCAGTTCAGTGGCGAAATTTGTATTGGATATATATATATATATATATATATATATATATATATAATATATATCTGAACCGATCTGGCCTATTTTTACCAGAGCTGTTTCTAGTTGAAATATAATTTGTTTTGCTAAATTTGAAGAAAATCTGTTAAAATATTTGGTTTCTAGAGCGGAAAAATTCAAATTAGGGGCGAAATTCGTATGGGAGCTATATATAAATCTGAACCGATCTAACACATTTTCATCACAGGTACTTCTAGTTGATCTATAAGATGTTTTGCGAAATTTTAAGAAAATCTGTTAAATTATGTGGTTTATAGAGCAGAAATAATCAAATCGTGGGAGACATTTGTGTGGGAGCTATATATATATCTGAACCGATCTGGCCCATTTTTACCAGAGTTGTTTCTAGTTAAAATATAAGTTGTTTTGCCAAATTTGAAGAAAATCTGTTAAAATATGTGGTTTCTATAGCGGAAAAAGTCAAATGGGTAGCGAAATTCGCATGGGAAATATATATATAAATCTGAACCGATCTGGCCTATTTTTTACCAGAGCTATTTTTAGTTAAAATATATGAGGTTTTGCTAAATTTGAAGAAAATCTGTTGAAATATGTGGTTTCTAGAGCGGAAAAAGTAAAATCGGGAGCAAATTTGTATGGAAGCTATATATAAATCTGAACCGATTTTCTTCAAATTAAATAGCGCTCGTCCTTATCCCATAAAACTTCGTTGTGCAAAGTTTCATTTAGTTTTAACCACAATTGCGACCTGGATTTTGATTACAAGAATAGATAGACGGACGGAAATCGCTAAATCGACTCAGAAAGTGATTCTAAGTCGATCGGTCTATCTCGTTTCCTTTTGGGTGTTACAAACAAATGCACAAGGACATTATACCCTGTGGTGTAGGGTATAAATATATAAATAGAACCTGCGGACTTCTTTAGGACTAAAGATAATGTTTAATTTTGTTTTTAAATGTTGCGGATTTTGTTTTGCTTTATTATAACAACGTCATTTCTCCTAGAAATATAATACAATTGTTTCTGCTGATTTGAGAAACTTTGAAAATCTACATATTGTAATTGTGGTCGAAAGAAAAATAATAAAATTGTTTCTCTTGATTTGAGAAACTTTAAAAATCTACATCACACAATTGTGGTTGAAATTAAGTTTCGCCACTTCAATCGATTCCAAAATACAGCCTGCAGCATATTTTGCAAATATGAGGCATCATACGAGCACTGCGCGCCTTCGCCTGGTTGTAATATTTGTTATTATCCATAATTAGGTGAATTAAAACCACTAGAATTGATCGATGTGTGGGTGTGTGCGCTAGTGATTGTGTGAACAAGACACTCATCCTCAACCTCAAACCTCCAAAACGAACATCGCCCAATCAAACCACTGGCCAGCCACAGCCCCATACATAAACTGGCACACTCAGTGTTATCAGTGAAAGAAAACCACTTCCAATTTTGTGGTCTTATCACACACCCCCACACAATCACTCACTCACTTAAACACATCCATTATCCTGAAAATGAATGTCAATGAATTTTGGCTACGGCAGCTTGGAAGCCACACACATTTCGCCCGCTTCATTTCTCTCTACAGACCAGCACCACCACCGCCGCCGCCGCCACTGGAGTATCGTGTGGATGGCCATCGTCGTTGTTGGAAACGAAATGATTTGCGGTTGGGAAACAAACATTTCTATTAATTAGATTCAACAATGTTCGCTCATTTGGCTTTGGCTTTGGCTTACGTTGTTTTTTGTTTTTGCTTCTCGAACACCCCACCCAACTCGGTTGCAGGTTGCTGCTTGCTCGTGGCTGATTGTTATTTGTTGCTGTTCGCTGGTCATGTATCTGATAAGACCACAACTGCACACACACACACTCACACAGGCACACATCAAATGATGAGTTGTGCTGTGTAGAGTTGGGGAACATTGGGGTCAGTTGATTTGTGATTGTGAAATTTGGAAAATATTTCATATATTTGACACCTAAAGGCATGATTTAGAAGTGTGTGTGTGCGAGTATGTATGAATGTGTGCTGGCAAAATAACTAACATTTTTGCGGTTCATTAAACAAATGAACCTTTTGGTTGCACAATAACGATAATGAAGTTAAAAAGGTAAAATCGATTTAAACGGAGCTTGAGTAACGCCGAATTTACACGCGATACGTTAAATGACAGTATATATTCAGTGGAACAGTGGATTCCAATCAAGCGGAGACTTACATATCGTTACCAAAATATAAAAAGACTCAACTAACATTGTTTTGCAAATCGAGATTTTTGATTATTTTAACAAAACACAACAACATAATAAACCAAACTATCGATTTGCAAAAAAATGTTAGTTGAGTCTTTTTTATATTTTGGTAACGATATATTTTCTTGAAACAAGATTATGATAAATATTTTCGGTAAGCCTAACTTCATCTCTACAATTGTTTCACACATTTATTCAGTCTAGCTTACATTATCGCATCAAAAGAAATTCTGTACAACATATGTGTTGTTCAAGCGTATTCCTTACACTATGTTCCACCGCGAACTGGCAGGTGTGTCGGTGCAACACAGATGTTCGTCGAACAAATCCAGGTTAGACACTTCGATTATACGGTACCGGTTAATGTTCAACGTATGAGGAATATATAAAGCATACGCCCTGGTTGCAATTGAACTGTACTGTGAAATGTACAGGTTACATTAGGGTGATTTATTTGATGTTTTAGTCTGAAGTGGCGGATTTCTGTGAGCTCCAGACGGCCCAGAAAACATGCCTACAAATCATGTTTTTCTAGTTATTTTAAATTAATAAATAGATCATAGAGATCATTGCTATTAGACAGTAAAACAAAATAATTAATTTTTATGGGGTTTTGAGCCAGTGAAAAACATTATATAAACAAAAAATCATGACCATATAAAGTATATATATTCTTGATCGTCATAAAATTCTAAGACGATTTAGACATGTCCGTCCGTCAGTCTGTCCGTCTGTTGAAAGCACGATAGCATCTAAACGAAAGGAGCTAGGATGTCCAAATGTTCCACAAATGTGTCTTTTAGTCGTAGATCGGTTGGGATGCAACTGGGCGAAATCGGTCCAAAGGGAAATTTTTTCCCTCACAAGGACTAAACATACCCATAAAAACGACTTCTGCTTTTACTTACTTGATATTGGATATGCGTATTCCCCCTATAGCAAAAACGTGCACCATAAAGTGATTTTTATTCGTAGGGGCTTAAATGGGACAAAAAGGGATAAAAATGGTACCTATCAAACAAAAACAGCTAGAAACACGAAATTTGGTGTGGACATTCCTCTAATAGAGTAGATACGTAATATTAACGTATTTTTTCCAAATTCGTACTTTGTAGGGGTAAAATGGGAATAGAACAAATAGTACCAAGCAAACGGCTGCACCTAAAATAATGAAATTCGCTGTATACCAGGACTGTGGAGTCGGATAAAGTTTTTTTTTCGTTATTAGAAATTATAATATATTTCCTGGCTGAAAAAAATTTAATAAATAAAGGCTTAAAATCTTAAAATATTAGTCTGAGACATGTTCTGTGAACACAATTTTTATAATTGTTTATAAATGTAAAATATTTAAAGTAAAACTAAAGTTAATGTGGTATTCATTTATTAATGCAATTTTAAAGAGACGTACCGGCTAATGAGCTATTATAGATCAAGCGACTCGTTGTGGAAGTACTTATTTAATGCTGAAACGTCTAATTGAAATGAAAAAATTTTTAAACGATTTGGACAATAATGACCTCGCATTAGCAGAAAAATATTGGGATGAAGCCATTGTTTTCGAAAAGGTTTTACAGGATCCTTATATTGTAACCAATAAAATTAAGAGCGAGAAACTGAAACCAATAAATAAATTGGAGCATTTTTAAAATGGAATTGCAAACGATATTGTTTCTTCTATGACTAGAAGAGAGACGGAAATAATGAAGAATTCTATTCTATTGGCGGGAATATATGTCGACCCTTTAAATACAATTTTATTAAACCATTATCATGGCAAGGATTATATGGACTGGCAGAAAGAATGCAAAAAAACTTGTAGTGCAGATGGTTCTCAATTGTGCGATACCATCTCACGTATCTTCTGATGACTTCGAAAAGCATTTCGATAGTTTGGAGCAAAAACAAAACTTTTATCGGGAATTGGATGAAATAACAAATTTTTACAGAAAAGACAAAAAGGATTGGGTATTACTCGAAAATTATTCTTGATGTGGGATTAGTAGCAGCTGCAATGTGGATTCTTTTTTTGTTTGTTTTATAAAATAAAATGGGGTTTCTTTAAAAAATATACATTATTATAATTATAGACAAAAATACACCGCTAAATATTATTGATTGAACATCCGGAGTCGACTCCGGAGTAGGAGTTGGAGTCGAAGCATTTTAAAATGCTGGAGTCGGAGCCGGAGTCGAGCAATTTGCCTCGACTCCACAGCCCTGCTGTATACATGTCTCTGATCGTGGTAAAATTCTAAGACGATCTAGCCATGTCCGTCTGTCCGTCTTTTTAAAGCACGATAGCAGCCGAACGAAATGAACTAGGAGGTTCAATTTTTCCCTAAATGTATCTTATGTTGCAAATCAGTTGGGATTGAAAAATTTTCCCTAACAAGGACTGAAGTACTCCCTAATATTTAGAATATTTAAGCAATTTTTTTTAAGTTCTGCTTTATATGCACTTGAAATTTGTTGCGTACATTCCCCTTGTAAAAACACGTTTTAGAGGGCGAAATGGGACAAAAAGGGATAAAAAAGATATAATTGCGTAGATACGTAAAATAGAGGGATTTTTCAAAATTCGTACTTTTAAGGGATACAATTGGAAAAGAGGGGTAAAAATGGTACCTACCAAACTGCAGAAATCATGAAATTCGGTATGTACATTCATCTGACTGTGAAGATGCATAATAAAAAGGATTTTATTTGAAATTGGTACTTTTAAAAATGGTACCATCACCATCAAATGGCAACGGCTGCAGCTAAAATAATGATATTCGGTGTGAATACTTCTCTGACTGCGGTGACGCGAAAAATAAAGATATCTTTCGATATTCGTACCATCAGGATCTAAATGGAATTAAATTTGGCTACAATCAACGGGTGTAGCTAGAACTCGTCTGTCTACGTAGATGCTGCAAATATGAGGTACGAATTTTTCTAAATTCGTACTTTTAAGGTCAAAATGGAAAAGGAGTGAAACTAGCTGTAGCTAAAATCATGAAATTTTGTGGAATGTACCACTCTGCAACATATTGGATCTTCAATATTATAACTTTTTCCATCAAAATGTACAGACATTTAGGATGTAGATGGAATCAAAAATAGCAAATGGGGAAAATCGGGCTTGAGGGAAATTGTTTCCATCTAATAATATTTAGGGTACATTTTTATTTATATATAGTAGAGGACTACTATAATAACAAAGAATCACAATTTTCTTAATATGGTAGAGCACTTCTATGTACGTCGACAGCCTCTAATCAACCGATAATATTGTGGATTACACTCCGTGGTGGAGGGTATATAAGATTCGGCCCGGCCGAACGAACCCAGATTTTACTTCAGAAGTTGACATTTTGGAGATGATGTTATATTATAACATCGGATTTTGATTACATTTTTCAGATCGTGATATATTTCAACAAGGAATACCTATAGGCAAATATATAGGCCAATGTTATGGTACAACTCCCAAGTGTTGTTATAGGCCCCCTATAAATATCCGTCCGATTTATCTCAAATATGCATTTGTAATTGGATATTGATACAATTTACAATGTTAATCAGGTTAAATTTAATCTGGGAATAAAATCTGTCCAACTGTAACATAGATTGAATGTTGATTAAATATGACTAAAGATGCAATTTTGGTATACTGAATAATTTATAGTCGGCCCTCCCGACTTTAGCTTTTCTTTACTTGTTAGAAATGGCATGGTGGCATTTATTACTGAGCTGCACACTACTACTACTACTCAAAGTTTGACAGGACGTCTGCACGGGTTATCTTTTTCCGATCGATATAATATTTCTTATTTCAGCTATTGGGGTTAAATACAAAATTGTCACAATTCGACATTTTGTTTCGCTCTTATAGACTGGGACACCCTAATGTTCGTCCGTCCGTCCGTCTGTCTTGCTGGCTGTTGCAGCAAATAACAGGCGAGAGTAGTTAAGGAATTTATTTAAATTTTGCACATCCTGATATTATGCATTCGTTTGGAAAATGTAGTGATAAATGCAAATGCATATAGTGACGGCTGATTTTAGTTTTAGAAACAAAATTAATTTTTGGTTGAACACAGATTATCTTTATTTTTGATCTAGGATATATATTTAAACAGTTATGGTCGATTTAGGTTTTCGAATAAATGTTAGATATTTGAAAAACTGTGACAGTTTTCGTTATATTAACAATCATACTGTTGAAAGTTTTCCCGTTTTATTTCTTTCAAATTATCTCAAAGACGGAACTATGAACGACCCTGTACATCAATGTGCACTTTTTTCCATGGGTTATGTACTTTTGGAATACAAATTCCAATTTAAAAATGCCGGCGTAACCCCACCAACAGCACATCCTTAAGCAGCGTAAAACGTAAAACACAAACTAGACGTTAAACGACCTACTTTTGTTCCATCATAAATTGCAAATAGAACAACAATAACAAGAACAACAGCGACACAGCTTCCGGTTTGTTGATTTCTTCCACATGATCTCAACCAAAGTACAAACGAGGAACCACTAACACCAATAACTGGCTAGGGCACACACGCTCGCACACACACATAACCAGTAAACGCTCCGGGCATCAAGAATGGACAAGAAAAGAAAACTAAACCAGAAACCACTACGTAAACACACACACATACAAGATACATGTACACATACAGGAACACGAACACGCAATCATGGGAATTACTTGCATGTGTGTGTGCGTTTCTGGGCTTCCTGCGCACACCAATACGAAAAACAACGAAAACAAAATCGTAAAATATACTCGCCGCACAAATGTGCGCTCAAACACGATACTTCAAAGGCTTAGCAATGTAACTTGAGGCTATTTTATTGTCGGGAGTAGTTGAAACGAGGGGCGGCCAAACAAAGCTGGGTCAAGACGGCGAAACGTTGAAGTGCTACAGCACAGATGCAATCCAGGCCTGCTAAGAGATGGCTAATTGGACGATATTCGTTGTAGAATTAGGACGTTATTCGATATTGCACATTGCTGGTGGAATGTACGCACTCAAATGCGGAAGTCCCGAGTACAAATATAAATGGCAAATACAAAAGTAAAAAGAACTTTCGTTTCCTTATTTTGGTTGTCAAATAAATTTGTTACCCTGTATGACCAGGTCGTCTTTGAGATGGGATTCTCTAACAAAAATTAAATTATGGAGATATTTTCTATAAAAAATCGGCGAAAGTTTCAAAAAAAATTGATGAAATTTTTCAAATAAATTCGGCAAACTTTTCCAAAAAAATAACTATATTTTCTAAAACAAAACGGCGATTTTTTTTATTTTCAATAATAATATAAAATTTCGACGAAATTTTCTATACCAATATAAAAATTTCAATGAAATAAAAAATATCTAAATTTTGACCAAATTTTCTATAAGAATATCAAAATTTCTAGAAAAATATAAAATTGAAAAATGTACAAGTAAAAGTTCTATGAAATTGTCTATAAACATAAAGTTTCGCGAAATTGTCTCTACAAACTTAAAATTCCTATAAAATTTTCTAGGAATTCCTAAGAAATTTTCCTTAAAAAATCGACGATTTATTGATCCATATGTAAAATTTCTATAAAAGTATAACATTTCAACGAAAAAGCGATGTAGTCTCCTATAAATTATAAAAACTAAATTATAAAAAAAAATAACATTTCGACGACATTTTCTACACAAATATAAAATTTTGAGGAAGTTTCTCTATAAATTAAAATTTAGACGAAATCTATATAATAAAAATGAAATGATGTTCATTGGTAATCGCATCACTTGAGAACGGCTGAACAGAGTTGGCTGATTTTTGTTACAAACTGTTCGTGGTAGTCCGAACTAGGTTTTAAGATGAAAAAACATTTGGCTAGTTGACAGCAAAATTGGAAAAAATTTTAAAAACTGAAATAAAAAAAATTCGGACAAAATGCAAAAAATTCTTATATTTTATGTACTTTTTGTCATAACTGTTTGGTTTATAATTCCAATTTGTAATCAGTCATGAAATAAACGGGCAAATCCAGTTACACGTATTTAATTTAATTTAACTGATTCGTGAACCAAAGAGGACATTTCTGAATATTCACATAGACGCTTTGAATTAAGACATGCGATTAATATTAGCCCAACAAGAAATGACAGCGTCACACTTTCCAAGTTGGAATGCAATGAAAAAAGAATGTGAATACGATGCATTGCGAGAATAAGATGCTTAGGGAACACACGGCTTATGAACGATTGAACTATAGTGTTTTTCTTCTTGGGCACTCTCGGTGGAATCGGAAAATCTTTTTTCATCGTACCAATTTTGGTAAAAATTCGCTCGCAAATGCACTCAGGTTGCAATGAAAATGACAGTTAACGAAACTCCATCGTGCAGTGCATCCTTTCGAAGATCTCAAATGACCAAGGTTTTGATCGGTCCGGAGGAGTGTACTAGGCGCACTGTCGGTTCAATGATTCTGTTGGAAGGTGATTTTCGATTTATTTTACTGGCGATTCCATAGCAATCTCCAGCTGACACACAAAATCAAGTGTTGTGGATTATTTTCAAAACAATTGCTAGGCATTAACTATATGAAAAGTGCTGTTGATATTTAGATTTTTACATTTCGTGTTCCCATACGTTGCTCAAAATTGTGTGTCGTTGAGCAAATAAGCTATATTGGTTTCGAAAAACAATGAATTGGAGGATTCTGATTCTAGCCGAATTTTTAAATTCACTGTCACGGAAAATGTCAAATCGGGAGCGACATTTCTATGGGGGCTATATCTAAATCTGAACCGATCTTATCCAATTTTTGCATAGGTGTCTCTAGTTGGATTATAAGATGTTGTGCCAAATTTAAAGAAAATTGGGTATAATATGTGGTTTCTAGAGCGTAAAATGTCAAATCGGGAGCGACATTTGTATGGGAGCTATATATAAATCTGAACCGATTTGCCTCAAATTAAATAGCGTTCGTCCTTGATCCACAAAACTTACTTGTGCCAATTTTTGTTAAGATCGGACTATAATTGCGACCTGTAGTTTGATTACAACAATAGATGGACAGACAGACGGACAGACAGACAGACAGACGGACAGACGGACATTGCTAAATCGACTCAGAAAGTGATTCTAAGTCGATCGGTATAATTAACAATGGGTCTATCCCGCTTCCTTTTGGGTGTTACAAACAAATGCACAAAGCCATAATACTCTTGTGGAGTGTATTAAAATAGCCGATATAACCAATATTATATAGAGTGATTTTTTTGAGGTTAGGATTTTCATGCATTAGTATTTGACAGATCACGTGGGATTTCAGACATGGTGTCAAAGAGAAAGATGCTCAGTATGCTTTGACATTTCATCATGAATCGTCTTACAAACGAACAACGCTTGCAAATTATTGAATTTTATTATCAAAATGCGTGCTCTGTTAAGAAAGTTCATTGCGCGCTTCCATTTTATGGTCAGTTTAATCGACCCACTGAAGCGGCTATTCGGGCTATTGTGACTAAATTTCGCACCAAATTTACATTGTTGGACATTAAACCACCAACACGCTTACGTAGAGTGCGAACTGAAGAAAATATCGCAGCTGTATCGGCCAGTGTTAATGATGACCACCAATTTTCGATTCGTCGCCGTTCGCACCAATTGGGTCTCTGTTACTCAAAAACGTGGAAATGCCAAAATTGGACTAAGCGGATGGACCACCTAAGACGCAGCCGCGGACAACATTTAAATGAAATTATCTTCAAAAAGTAAATGTCATGGACCAATCTAACGTTTCAAATAAAGAACCGATGAGATTTTGCAAATTTTATGCGTTTTTTTTAAAGTTTTTATTAGCATATGTTGCATAGATTAATTTGTTATCAGCCAGAATTAGTTGGAAATCTTAAATCGGCCATAACTTTTTAAATATACCCCCTGCAGCTAAAATCGGCCATAACTTCTTAAATACATCGATTATTCCAGTCCATCGTATGAAATATCAAACTCATGCGAAAAGTGTTCCTACTTTAATCGATGCAATACCACAAACAAAATAATTGAAATATGAACAGGAAAATGTATGTCGGGTCAGCTAGTTTCCTATAAAAATTTAAAATTTCAACGATTTTTTTTAGTTTTTTCGTTTGTATTTTTTGGTCTGTAATCAATATTTGATTTGAACTGGGATATTGTTCTGGCTCAAGACCATTTTGCATCTATATTTAATAGAATGCAAATTTATTTACAAATGATTTCGACCATGACCATGGAGATCCAATGGTCCAAATTCTCGATGACGCTGAGGCATAATTAAGGTTCTATGTCCCTAATTTGCCGAATTAGCTCATCCTTTAGCTCTTCAATTGTTGCTAGCTTATCGACGTACAACTTTTCTTTCAAATAACTCCAAATAATGAAGTCCAACGGTGTCAAATCACATGATCCTGGCGGCCAATTGACATCGCCAACACGTGAGATAACACGGCCATTGAATTTGTCGCGCAAAAGAGCCATTGTTTCGTTAGCTGTGTGGCAAGTGACACAGTCCACATCCGTATTTTCCATTTCGGGTCATAAAAAGTTCGTTATCATCTCACGATAGCGAAGACCATTCACAGTAACTGTCTGACCGGCCTCATTTTGGAAAAAATACGGCCCCATGATGCCGCCAGCCCATAAACCGCACCAAACAGTCACTCTTTGTGGGTGCATTGGTTTTTCAACAATCGCTCTTGGATTATCATTCGCCCAAATGCGGCAATTCTGCTTATTGACGAATCCACTGAGGTGAAAATGTGCCTCATCACTGAAGATGATTTTCTTCGAAAATGCACGATATGCATTTTGATTTGAACGCCCATTTGCATTATAAGCCTGAATAACTTTAACGCGTTGCTCGATTGTGTATCGTTTCATGGTTCAAATTGAGTTAGTCTGAAATTGAGAAATGTCAAATGAAATGCAGAAAAAAACTTGACGTTTGGGTGTGGTTCACATTCAACATTGGCCCTTACAATTTAACCACACTTTATATAACATCACTCTCAGAGAACGTATATATGGAACTTATAAGGAATTAAATATTACTTAGGACACGATAATTAATGTGGAAGATATTAAAAGGAACATGGTCCTTCCATGTTTATAAAATGATTGTAAGATCATGATCAGATATCTAGTCAAAGTCGGTTCCATGTACCAGTATAGAAGTTATGAATTTTACCTAGGATAGAGAAATTATGTGGGAGGTACAAGAAGGGGCGTGGATAAAGCGTAAATATATTTTAGGTTTAAAACATTTCAAGTATCTAATAGCAACTGATTTTGACTACCCTCATGGAAGCCACTTTGTGTGGGTGGTAGCACAAGGGGTGTGGCAATATCGCCCATATTCCGTATGAATGCAACTTATATAAAAGCATTGACAAATATCAAATTCTCCGATCACCCGTATAGAAATTAGAACTGCTTTATGTAGTTGAGAGTGATTTATGTGGGAGGTATTGGAAGGGGCGTGGCAAAACTCGCCATATTTTATACACTTAAAGTTAATATAAAAATATAGGTGTGGAAGTAACATTAGTTTTAATTTAACTTCGGAATATGGGTCATTTGTGTGGGTGGTAACAGAAGGGCGTGCCAATGTTGCCCATCTTCGAACTTAAACTAAGTTTGGGAAAAATATTACCATTTGCAAAGTTAAAATTGATCCCTTAACTCCTTTCAAGGGTTATCGTGTACACCAGCCAGACGGACATGACTCAAACAACTAAATGACTATCGAAATATTCCTGATCCTGTAGTTATTATGGCAATTTTTACAAAAAATATATATTTGTGATTTATATTTCCCATTTTTCAATTTTTATAAGAGGTATATCAAATTTATTTCCTTTCATTTCTATTGTGAATGTTGGAAATTTTCTGCATCTATTAATTATGGATCTCTTACTTCCATGACCCAAGGTATTTTAGATTCGAGCTCTTTATCCATTGTTTTAAATTATTACAAATTCTCGATTAAAGTTTCCACCACAAGTTCAATTGACTTTTTGCAGTTCTAAACCTAATGCTCATGGCTGTGTCTTATAAACTCTAATCCGTATTACATTTATAACCATTTAAATGCAATGACAGGTCCTCGTTCATTTGCGAAGACATACAAATTTCCGGGGTAACTTCTTTTTGAGGCAAAGTTAAAGGAACATTGGCAAAACGCCTTAAAATTGTTGGCTTGTTTGTGGTGGTTGTTGATTTTATGTTGTCGGTGTTTTACAAACATTTCTTTTGAACACAACTATGTAAGCAATAGTGTGGCCCAACATTGAAGGGGGTACCGATTAAATCAAATTAATAGCATTTTTAGAAAAAGGGGTAACTTCATATTATTTAATTTAATATACGAAATTTATTTAATAAATAATTCAGATTTTTAGGAAACCTCTGGAAAATCTTCCGTGAACGTGTGATGAACTAAATATGCAATAAAGTCTGTGGTAATCGACATTGGGTTGGACACTGAAATCAAATTGGACTTTTTTATTAGATGGGAAGTTCTTTATTTGGTCGAAAATTGCTGCAGAACCTTCTGATAAAGGTCGTCTCAGGCCAGAAATCATGATAAAGGAAGTGTGCAGCCAAGTAATAAATGTCACCATGGAATTTGTAAATAATTTTAAATTCTATAAAATAGAGATGTAAAGACGTCTTGAGCCATCCCAGTTCAAATCAAGTTATTTGATACAAAATAAAAACATAATAATAATTAATAGGTAACTCAAATGAAAATTCGAAAATATTCGGCGACCTCTTTCTCGAGTTATGTTAACATTAGTGGAAATCTTTTCAAAAATAAATAAAAATCACTTTTTCATAGAATATAAAATGTCCTCAAAAATATGAAGTTGCTGTAGGATTACAAAATTTTATTTTCATGCAGCAATAGTGTAATTGACGTAAGGCCATCCACATTTATGACCTGGACGCTGAATATTGGCATGTACGTAGTCTGCGAAGGGAACTCTCTATCATAAGCCGATGTATTTTAAAAGTTTCGCTGTGTTGGTATTTTGTGCCACCCTAGTAAACATACAGACACATACACACACATAA
Source organism: Polietes domitor (assembly GCA_947397865.1). Classification (NCBI taxonomy): domain Eukaryota; kingdom Metazoa; phylum Arthropoda; class Insecta; order Diptera; family Muscidae; genus Polietes; species Polietes domitor. The sequence continues at coordinate 106,133,799 of OX377621.1, read as the reverse complement.
GTGGCAAATATAAATGCACTTCTACTTTTCTTAATCTTCTTTAACATCTTCGTAGATTTCTATAACACCGATAAATGCCACCAACTAGGGTGCGTACATTAGGGTAAGGTGAAACATAACACAATGAAAAACGCTCTGGCATCTCCCAGTCGAAAGGTGCCATCAGAAAGAAACTATAGTTAGTTGTAGGCTAAAGGATTGAATGAAACATATACATTTTATCAGAAAATAACACATAAAAATAAAACACTAGTCGAAACTTCCTGACGACAAGTGTTCAAAAGGCTTAAAATTCTTTTGTAAAATCCCCAAATAACAAAATTCCAGCCAAATGGACATTGGAAAGAGCACAGAAAATTGGAATTATTCAAATCAATTCAACAAGTAATTACCACAAATAAAAATCTATTAATTTTGAGCATGCAATGATGAGCAATTAATATGTTTATTAATACAATTGATATTTGAGTTCGTTCAATTAGTTTTTTCTTAGAGCTGATGAAATAACTTAACTTAAAGCCAATTAAAAAAATATTACCTCAATTCAAAATTAATTGACATTGATGCAGCAAAATTGCACAATTATTATTTAAGTTTAAATTCTTTCGTTTAATTTATTAATATAATTAAAAAAAGAATATTACAGGTTTCTCCATTTTTCTGTGAACCGATGAGTTACAAAATAATTAGTCAATTAAAAATTAATTAATTTTAATCCAACAAAGAAGCTCAATTAATTTAATTCATTAAATTCGATTAATTCCTTAGTTGACAAATAATTTGAATTTGTTTTCTGTGAGCTGATTTTTCGTCCTTGCGGACGAATTTGAAGTCCACCCCAATATATTCGTATAGAAATAACCATCTAGACCATGTTGACTTCTCATAAATACATGTATGTGACCATTTATACACGCACAGAGAAATATCATAGATGTGCTTACCCGGTCTCAATGGTGGCCAAGTGGCCACTTTTGGTAAGAAATAAGCATTTATCAAAGATATGACGAACAAAGACGTTAAAAAGGCCACTTGGGAAGGCCAGACAGAAACGAGACAAGTATCGAAAGCAAGTGCATGTCTGCACAGACAGATGTAATGGCGATGTGGAAATTAGCACCACAAAAGTCAAGTCACCGATAAGTTGAGAAGTTTCCCATAAGAAGGCTAAGCGAGCATTATGAGTGAATTCACACTGGAAACTTTCCGAAACGGAAAGTTTGTGAAAATATTCTGCGAAAATTCGCAAATACGCAGTTACCCCTAAAAACTGAAGGAATTTTCACATGGAGAAGCAAAAGAAGGAGTGACATGAAATTCAAAATCTATTTATCGTGTCTATCGTAGTAGTTTGGCAATTAATGAATGCATTTATGAATGTTATGATGGGCTGCATGACAACAACAGATATCGAAAATTATGGTTTGACAGGTGATAATGTCCAACTGTGTTGACATTTCTGTTCAGATTCAGTCATTATGAATCGTTTAACGTCAGAACAACGCTTTCAAATTGTGGAAATTTACTGTGAAAAAATAAATCGTATCGCGAAGCTCGTAGAGCATTTTAATCAAAGAATTGTTTTTAGTGGTGAAGCTCATTTCCGGTTAAACCGATTCTCAACATTCATGCAAGATATTTTTAAATAACAATTTTGAATTCTATATTCACAGAAAAAAGTGCACCTGAAGACTTAAGCGAAAAAATCTTCTGTTTTGTTTTTTCTAATTTGAAATAAAATCATCTCATTGAATTGTTAAATGTTTTAGTCAAATTCAAAAAACCACCATTAGTTGGAAATTATTTATTTATTTTGAATAGATCTAATAAATAAATTTAAAAAATATATTTTTGTTGGAAATTAATTTTTGAAACATCAAGGAATCTCCAAAGAATATTTAACTTTTTTTTCGAAAATTTCCGCGTCAATTTAAGGGGAAATCGGGACAAATAGGGATAAATAGGGATTGTAGCAATAAAACGTCAAACAACAAGTCTAATTCAGAAATTGAAAAAAAAAAATACAAAATTAAATTGAGAAATTGAAATTAATATTGAGAAAAGGCTTGATTGTGGGAAATTAAACTGATAAAATCAACACTGAAATTGAGAAACAAATATTTGAGATTTATAAGCAACAAAATAGCGAATTTGAATATATAAACTATGCACCAGTTCAATCGATCTTTGATAGAAAATCGTGGAATATTGAACTTACCTGGTAAATGTCTTTATTTTGGACCATATGCATATATTCTATAGGATTGTATAGGCCAAACGGAAAATAGTAGCTGTTGTATTCCAACAACGGTTTCAATTTGGTCTGTGGCAGGAAGCGTCGTAAATTACAACAATTCTAGTAATTTCCTTACCCAATCCACATCTCTTATTCATCGGTAAAACTACAGAGGATGAAATGCCACCAATGAGATGGATGTTTGAACATCGTGAATTTGGAATTTGTTGTTGTCGTCTCAATATTAAATTATATATTCTCAATTTACTCAATTTACATTTCTGAATTTCAATTTGTATTTTCTCCCACTAAAGTTGTTATTTTTTCTCAATTTTATTGGAAATGCGATTTTCAATATTCGTACTTTTAGAGAAAAAGTGGAAAAAAGAGACACAAGAGACAAAAGAGACACCCAGACTCCTCAATTGTTGTGTAAGTTAGTTTAGTTGTAACTTCTTAGACAATATACAAATGGGCTGGATTTGAAAGATGGGGAAATTTTAATTGGAATTTTCTAAAATTACACGTTCTTTGGATTTTCTTAAGATACAAAAAGACGATTTAAGTCAAGAAAACGGCAATTATATTGAATTTATGACATTCCTTCCCCTATTCGCCGTAAACTAACGTTTTGTTCTTCAATTTTCTACATGGAACACCTCAATTTCTTTAGTATCTCAGGTACATACCTTTGATTAAAATTACTACGTATATCACTGATCACGAGAAAAATCTGATTTTAATTTTACCGCTTGTTTTTTTGCCTGGCGAATCAGGCGGGGGTTCAGCTAGTTATATGTGTATATAATATTAATATAAATATTTTGTTAGATTCAGTCTATAAGTGGATATGGATTTTAAAATTATTAATTAATTATTTAATTATTATGTTATATACATTTCTACATAGTTTTTGAAAAAAGTAATTTTGGATAATCTGTGCCTAAAAGGAAATCAAAGAATTGAATCCATATGGTCCCTCTTCCTGCGTAACTAGATTCAAAGAACTGAAAAAAGCCAAATGTTGTCTATCTATCCATTATGCTTTTTTCACTATAGTAGGAGATCGAATATTTAATTTGTTAAGTACAGAGATAATATTTATGTAGACATAGATACCTATCCAACGGTGTATGACAAGTCGATATGGTCCATAGCAAAAGGTCAAATCAGTACACACAATTCAATCACCTCATGTCACTGATGTACTGATGTTTCACTATTTTCCACTCAATAATCATCGATGGAAAGAACTTGTCATATTTGGATTATTATTCCAACCAATTACACTACAACATTTAAATCACAGGACACCATGACAATCTCGTTTTACATTAATTTTCTTCTCGCATCTTTTTCTTTGCAGTGATTTGCGTTTCAATCGTTTTGACGAGATACCAGCCCGCGCCTTCGACGGACTCTCGAAGGTGACTACCCTCTTCCTCAACGAGAACGAGATTTCGCACTTGCAGGAGGGTGCCTTCGACGGACTGCCATCCTTGCGATTCCTGTATCTAAACTTTAATCGCATTACCCGTCTGCCAAAGAATATCTTTCAATCGTTGAGACATCTGGAGGGCATGTAAGTACCATGGACTCGTTTCATTTCATTCGATTTGTAATAGATAGACGTTGATGAGAATGAATTGAATTCGATTTCGATTTCGATTTCGAATTAAACGAAAGAAAGGAAGAAAGAAAAATAGCCGAGAAAAGCCGAGTGTTTGCTTGAGCAAGAAAATGCTTAAGTCAAATGTAAATATTTGCTTTGGTATTCAGAATGCTGGGCAAACACTTGCAAGTAGAGTGATTTTGAGTTTTAATACTTGTATGTTTGTGTGTGTTTTTCCCTTCAACCATCCATATCCCGCCTTGTACCGGCAGTTATCTGGAGAACAATCAAATCTGGCAAATAGACGAGGATACCTTCGCCAATCTACCTGTGCTGAATCGCATGTAAGTATCAATCATTCATGGCAACACCACCACCAACTTCCCATTCATTAATTCATTCCCTTTTTGGTCGATAGTGATTACACTGGTCAACAAAACATAAGAAAAACTAAATCCATCTTAAATTGCATTATCATGATTGAATATATATGAAAATTCGTGTGAAGCGATCACACCCACATTTTGGATCTTCTCTCTATATGGCGCAGATTTAAAACAAGTAAAGAAGGTTAAAATCGGGCGTGGCCGACTATTTGATACCCTACACCTAGTCCTATACCCTCTGGTTTAGGGTATAAGACAACCTTGTATATATATCCCAACAAGCAAAGTAATACGAAAACGATTCGAAATCGTATGGTCTAGAAGAAAAATAATATTGCGGCAACAATCATATTCGTATTGCGGAAGTTACCTCACATAGAGAAGTTTGTGCAGCCAGGGCGATACGCCAAGGCAATACGAAAGCAATACATCCGGATGATAAATCGGCGATATTGCCAGATTATCACCCGGAAGAAATCTGGATGATATCGCCATAATATCACCTGGATGATAAAAACGGGATATCGCCAGATAAACACCTAGAAGACAAAAATGCAATTTTCCATATGTTTCATATTTTCATATTTCATGTTTCAAAATTAATGATTACAAGAAGTGGTGAATAAAGACAAACAACAAAGAGTTACAAATTAAATAGGTGGACAATAGAGAAATATAATACGAATAATACGCTTATAATATACCACTGCTGTGAAGTTTTTATTAATACTAAATTTTTCGAAAAACTCAAGTTTTAGTCATTCCAGTTATTAAATTGTATTTTACGAATTGAAGTCCAATGAAAATATTTAAAATTCGTCAAAATGATAAAAACGATGAAAAAATATCTTCAAAAAAATCCCGAATTCCCAAAGTGGGGAAATGCATTCCAACATTGGGGATTTTTATTAAAAATATAATAATTTTTTTACAATTTTTATCTGTTTTTATAAAAATATAGAAAAAGTGTTCCATTTTTACAATTTTTATCTGTTTTTATAAAAATAAAGATTTCTTGGTTATCATAACTAATTTTATGAAATGCAATTTAAGGGATATGTACAATTTCGTGAGATGCTTCTGGAAGTGGACTGTATTGTTTGCAAAATAGTTTATAGCAGTTGTTAGGGAGACTTTCAAATAGGGTTTTATTTGTGTTGCTTCTTACCGCTTCAGCCGTGGCTGAAAAAGTGGACGTTTTCTTGCGGGTGGAGAAGCAACGATCGAAACAAATTCAATTCAAAAGATACAAACTGGAATTATATTCAAGATGGAAACTCTTTATCCAGTTCGAGTGAAAGCTCTGCTCTGTTGAATAGAAGCTGGATAAAGGGTTTCCATCGAATAAAAAAAAGTTAAGCCGTATTCATAATTTATAAAACTGTTGAACACTTCAACAGGATATATAAAAAGGCCGCCATAGAATAGCTCTGAAAGCTAGACTAATAGTATAATAAGGTTCATATAATGTTTTCTTAAAATACCTACCTTTAAGGATAATGAAGGATGTTTCCCTCCTTGTCACACAATTTAGTTGAATTGTCCAAAGTGTCATCTTGCAGCCTCTTTTCTAGGAATAGCGAAAAAATAATAATTATATCCATTTAAACGCAAAATCGATCAGAAAATGATAAACTATTTTCATTTACCAAATTTATTTATTCGCACGGTGCTATAGCTATTTCGGCGTTATTTCGTCTATTTTTTTCTATTTCATGTTTTGGTACATATTCCATCGGAGATTATTTCATTTTTCGTTTGAGTGTTATTTCATATCGCCGCACAGTGGTTCAGAATCAAAATCCAGCGGCCAAAATGCAATAACTTTTGTTCCAGTAGACATTCTTGAGTTCTGTAAAAAACCAAATTAGACAAGGACCCAAGGATTATTTTGAGACATTAACATTAGAAATCGGGAAATCGGATATATTTCAGAAATCGGTCCAAAGTTGACTACTTTTCGCATTTTTCGATTACAAAGAAATTTAAAATTTTTAGTTTTTAGTTTTTATGTTTTTTAACATATTTTTACGTATTTGTTCTTAATGCGAAGAAAAAATTTTAATTTTTTTGTATTACAGATTTTCACGTTTTTCAGATTTTGAAAATTGAAAAACGAAATTTCTTTTTTGACTTTGTCGAATTGTTTCTCACTAATTTCAAGAGATTTTGCACTCAAAATTTTTTATTTGAAATTGTGGTTTCTTAGCTTTATTATGACGCCAAAACTATGTTTGTGCCAAATATAGTTTGGTTGTAATGAATATTGCAAAAAATATCCTTTTTGAACAAATGTCTGAATTTGGACCAACACAACTTTTTTCCTTCAAAAGCCTTTTTAGGGTAACTTTTGCCCGCGCGAAATGCAATTTACTCATTTTCTTCACATTAACTTCTGAAAAGTAGATATAAAAAAAGATTAGTAAATTTCTTTTATCATCATGCTAAATTTTATAACACTCGGAGTTCATTTGCCGGAAATATGCCAAAAAAAACCCCAAAATAATTATAACAAAGCAAATGTTATTAGGGTTTTTGGGCATAGTATCGCCAAATGAAGATAAAGGATAAAGGTCCAAATTCAGACATTTGTTCAAAAGGGATATTTTTTAAAATATTAATTACAAACGAACTATATTTGGCACAAACATAATTTTGGCGTCATAATAAAGCTAAGAAACCACAAATTCAAATAAAAAAAATTGAGTGCAAAATCTCTTTAAATTAGTGAGAAACAGTTCGACAAAGTCAAAAAAGAAATTAAGTTTTTCAATTTTCAAAATGTAAAAAACTTGAATATATGTAATACAAACACAAATAAAATTTTTTCTTCGCATTAAGAACAAATATGTTAAAAAACATAAAAACTAAAAAATAATATTTTAATTTTTTGTATTACAGATTTTCACGTTTTTCAGATTTTGAAAATTGAAAAAACGTAATTTCTTTTTTGTCTTTGTCGAACTGTTTCTCACTAATTTTAAGACATTTTGCACTCAAATTTTTTATTTGAAATTTTGGTTTCTTAGCTTTATTATGACGCCAAAATTATGTTTGTGCCAAATATAGTTCGTTTGTAATAAATATTTTAAAAAATATCCTTTTTGAACAAATGTCTGAATTTGGACCAACACAATAAACAAATTTGAGTGCAAAATCTCTTAAAATTAGTGAGAAACAGTTCGACAAAGACAAAAAAGAAATTTCGTTTTTTCAATTTTTTTCATCTTTAATACAAAAAAAATAAAAAATTTTTCTTCGCATTAAGAACAAATACGTAAAAATATGTTAAAAACATAAAATCGGAAAATACGAAATGTAGTCAACTTTGGACCGATTTCTGAAATATATCCGATTTCCCGATTTTTAATGTTAATAATCCTTGGGTCCTTGTCTAAATGGGTTTTTACAGAACTCAAAAATGTCTACTGGAAAAAAGTGATTGAATTTTGGCCGATGGATTTTGATTCTGAACCACTGTGCGTCGTATAAACAACAAAATATATCGAGGGCTTATATTCATAAGTAGCTGTGAACCATCGAAAATGAGTTTATGATGCCAAACTATTCTCAGATTTGGATCCATCATATTTTTCTAAACCCATTTTTTTTCAAATTTTTCTGATTTGGCTATCCACTCATACGTTAGTTTGTGGCTGCATAAGTGGCTATGAACATAAAAATAAAATAGGATAAATGCGGCTGTAAAGTCAAAAATTGTGATAAGTATCTTTAGATAAAAAGATGTAAAAAATGATAAAAATGGTACCAATTTGACGGATGAAGCTTTAGTCTTTAAATTTTATACAACATTGCCTTTTTAATCGTAATTAATCCTTTTTAGATTAAACTGTAGAAGAATGATTAATAATTACTCTTAAAATGAAGGAGAAAATCAGTTTTTTTGCTCTCCTGAAAAGTTATGTTTTTGTTCATAGCCACTTATGAATATAAGCCCTCGATATGCAAAAAATATATTAGTTCCATTTCGAGATACATTCTTTGTTGGCCAGTGTCAGTCATTAGAATTTACATTCAAATTCCCATTCACATTCTCACCCGTATTGAGTTATCTAATTGTTCTCATCTTTTCTACTTGCCTCTCCCTCGCGCCTCCAACACCTTGGATACCCGGATACAAATGATGTTGATGCGGCTGATGTTGATGTTGATTCTGTTGGTTCTATTTATGCTGGGTGCTACCTGGCTGCTGCTGCTTCACACAGTTTCATTTTCAACAATAAACTCACTAATATACCGCCGGAAGCATTCACTCGGTTGCCAAGTTTAAAGCGCCTTCGATTGGATGGCAATCCCATCGACTGTAATTGTGGCATTTACTCATTGTGGCGTCACTATCATCAGCATCCCCAACGTAAACAATTCACCATCGCATTGACTTGTGAAACACCGGCGACATTGCATCGTTATGGATTTACCGGATTACAGGAGTCTCAGTTCCACTGCAGTAAGTAATAGATACAATCCATACACATACACCCAGACACTAACACATATATAGACACAAACACATCTATGGTTATATACATTCACAAAATGGTAGAACACAAGACAGCTCATCAATAAATTGCAATGTATGCCATGTGTGTGTACACCACATACACACATACGCACTCAGCGGGAAAAAGGTGTGCACAAGGCCTTCTTAAAGGGCCTTTTTAGGGAGACACAAGGCTTATTTGCTGCATTATTAGAGATCAAGACCTCCGCTCTCGCTTCTAGAAGGGCTGCTACGAAAACGCATCTTGAAGGCCTCCTATCAAAGTTCTTCTTCAAAGGCCAAGGCCTTTCCAGAAGACCCGTAATAAAAGACTTTCTAGAAGGATTTAAAAATATGACGAAATTGTTTAATTATTTCTTGCCTTGTTATTTTCTGAAGAAGGTCTTCGGAAATATATATTTTCCGAAGACATGCAGGGGTGTGTTTCGGATCCGAAGAGAAGCCATTATAAAAAGGCCTTCTAGAGGGAGGCCTCTCCAATTCCACCGTTGAGCTATCGCATTTAGAGTGTAAATAGGAAAAGTATATCTGTGGGTGTATCTCCCCCTCGCTGTGTGTGTGTTCGGCCTGTGTATTTGACTGTCTGTAATGAACTCGAAAATGTGGAGTTGGAAAAGTGGAAATTGCATGAAATCGACCACCTGCCCGCCATGTGTGTAGTTTAGGGAAGATGAAAATCGATACCGATGATATTCTGATGGTAAATAATTGTTTTTCCCTGGATTCGCATGAAAAGCAATTAAAGCGAGTTACAGACACCCACACACATTCACATACAACTACGGTCACACTCCCATACGTGCGTACATACGTATGTACATTTATAATCAATATTGGACGAGACATCGAATATCCAACTGAATATCAGGTTAATGGTGTCCCAAAAACAACGAGTCCTTTGCACGAAACTATCGTAAGCGCCAAACACACTAATTTTTCGGGGTCTGACAGGTAGAACTTAAAATTGAAATAAAATAATGAGATGACAGAAATGCAAATTGTAAATTGACATTAGTACAAAGATCATATAATTCAGTACAATTAGTGTTTGAATATGTTTCAATGTAGCACATTGTGGAAGTCCAATTTTCGAGCACTTTTTCAAGTGTTTTCTTCCAAAGTTTCTGGTTTGTTCTCATAAATCAATGACTTTAAGTAACCCCAAAGAAAATAATTTATAGACAAGAACCTGTGATCACCCCTTTCCAGTCACATTTTGGCCAAGATGGCACGAAAATCGTTGGGAAAACTTTAAAATTTAAATAGGCGCAATAAATGAACAGATTTTTGTTTTTTTTTTCATCCATTGACCAAACGTACGACACAAATGATGGCCATTCTGCTTTAATTCCTCGACCAACTGGATCTTATAAGGTAGTAGGGCCCTGGTGTCCCCCATTGGAACGGGTGTGCCACTTTTGCTTAAATATGTTTAAATATCTCCCATATTCATTGACTGCGGTTTTTAATATATAGTCAATTGAAAACGGCAGGTTAATCTGAATATTATTGCAAATATAAATATGTCTTAGCGTTTTAAATATTGGAGATATATTTACAACACACTAGAGCGTTACGGTGCTACCTTAGCTTTGAAGTAAATTTAGAAGTTTTACTTATTTTCTTGAATTTTGCAATGTTCTTCCATTACATTACTTTATTCATTTGTGCTTATCAAAAGAGCAGTTCATACACTTTCATCTAAAGTATACGTTACCGACATCTCTTTATGAATATAGGAAATATAGGATATTTAAATTGTAACGGGCGTGACATTTTGCTGGAAACCCTGTTACGACACCACAGTCACATGATGTGACAAATGTGAAAGAAACATGTGTTGCAGAAATTCATCAGCTGAAACCGATTTTGCCAAATGTTTCCAACAACGTAGACATGCAACATAATTGGATTTTTCGAAATTTGTAAATTTAAGGGGCGAGTGGGAAAAAAGGGATAGTAATGGTACCAACTAAAGTATTGCATGAAATTTAGTATGTAAATTCCACTGAGAGAAGTGCAATAAAATAGGATTTTTCGAAATTTGTACTTTAAAGGGATGCGAAGGACAAAACGCGATAAAAAAGTTGACAGCCCTTTAAATACGTTAAGTCGGAACATAAATGAATATTTCCAAATTTTTACTTATAAGGAGGTTGCGGGACGAAAGGGGATAAACGTGGTACCAAATAAAGTACATGTTTTTAGGAAAGAAACGAGAGCATATGTTACCCATAGTGATTTTTCAAAGTGTGCACTTTTTGGGAAGAGGTGCAAAGAGGTGCAAGTTATAAAATGACCGGCTGCATCTAGAAACATGAGATCAATGAAATGAATGGTTGTAATTTTGTGTTCGAAACTGGGTAGAAAATGATACATAGCGCACATCGACAAGCACATTCCTTAGACTGTGTATGAGTGCTACCAAAAAGAAGGTTTCCAAATTACTATTTTAGATTTATGTATCTATATCTACCAAAAAAATCTATAAATATAATCCAAAAACAGACATGGATAAAACTGATAACAAATAACTGGCTTTTCAGCGTGCGATGTAGCGCTCTGGAAATATGAGATATGTCGGTCTCAATTTTCTCGATTTGAATAAAAATATTCCCAATTTCCAAAGGAATTTTCACAATTTCAATTAGAATTTACTCAATTTGAAATGTAAGTTCTAAATTTTAATTGGAATTTTCTCAATATCCCAGCAAAGAATTTGAAGCACATTTTAATCGCATCTCAAAATCCAAATGCGCAAAAAAGTTGATAATATATTAATATTGAGTAACATTTTATGAAATCCGCTTACAACCACGCCCACCTCCCGTGTAAGTTGAAATGAAAAAAAAAAAACGTCAAAAATGTCTTATTTTAATATATAAGTGAATACAAATCATTACCAGTGATTTCATTTGAGTACACAATAAAATGAAAGTTATGATAAAGTGAGATTTTTAGTGTGTCGACTTAGTTCGGTGGAATATTTTGTTTATCAGCGCTTCTCATTTGTCGTATGTGACCGCTGGTACTAGTATGAACCCTGATTTAAGTCAAAGACATACATTCGTTGCGAAAGTTCTGACGAGATGGGGTAGCGCCCATCGAAACTGCGCAGTCAACTTTTAGCTGCAACAATAAGGGTCGCACTTTGTCTTTTTGCTAATTTTGGGTTCTGCTGAAGACTTCAGCATAACCTTTGGTCTTAAACCAAAATAAATGACAAGGCATACAACATAACAGACCAACTATATATACAAAAAACAATTATTTTTTTTATAAAAAATATTTTTTAATCGATGATGACACGGCTATTATAGCTTTATACTTAGATTAATATCGAACCAATATTTACATGCGCTAGCATGCCATAAAACCCTAAAGTATGCTTTAAAAAATTTTCCTAAATACGTTAACAGAGAACAATGAAGAAAGTATTGCTTCATTTTTGGTTTAGAAGGTTTTTTACCATTTCAGTAATAAAATCGATATCGGCAGCTATAAGCAGAATATTCTTTTTAAATTAATAAACAAGACAATAGTTTAACAATATTTGTAAATGCCGAGGCATCGGTCGGCCTCGCGAATATAGTTTTATGCTGTAGAAAATTACCAATACTGAATAAATACAACCTTCAGGTAAACCCCTGTCTCAAAAGGAAAGCATAAACTTATTTACACTTTTTTAAATGCGAAAGAACACCTCAAGAGATTCTATTTTCTAAGAACTAAATGAAATTTCAATACGATACATGGTTTTCGAGATACGTCGCAATAAAATAACCTCTCTTATGATGAAATTTGCAACTATTTTAGCATTTATGATTTTTTATGGATTTTTTAAAACAGAAATGGAAACTAGTGAAAAGTGGTTACTTTGCAAAACTTTAAAATAACTTTTAAGTCTTTCAAAATAAAGTACATCCCTCCTATGACAACTCCATGTTAAATTCATTGGCGAAGATCCCAATTTTCACTTCCGAATCACAAGATGAATATCTTTTTCACTTCTTTCGGTGCTCTCCTTTTGCTGGGATGGAATGGAAAATATCTACTTCTATGGAAATGCTCCCATGCTTTGAAGTGTAAATTCTCATTTTTATTAGAAACTTTCTCAATTTTAAATGGAAGTGCTGAATTTCAATGGAAATTTTTCGACTATGAAGGGGAAATTTTCGATTTCAATAAAAATATTCACAAATTCAATGGTACTTTTACAATTTCAATTGAAATTTCTCAATTTAAAATCGAAATTCTTAAGTCCAATTAACATTTTGCCATTGTGAAATGAGAATTCTCAATTTTTTTGCAAATTCAAATGAAAATCACAATTTCAACGGAAATTGTTCTAAATCAAATAGAAAATCTCAATATTTTTTTGGAATTTTAATTAGAAATTAGTGTAGTATTTTAAAAATAAAACTATTCATGACCTCCAGATGCTCGGAATTTGGCAGTTAATATCCAAATTCCGAGATATAACCGATTGAATCATTCTTACTTTTTGTTTTATTCGAAATGTTCCAAAAAAACACGCCGCTCTATTATTCCACTAAAACTGATTTTAATTTCCCCACTCATATTTGCTCACATTCAGTTCCTTTTTTGCACGGACACATTCACCATCAAACACAGCTTTCGAGGACAAAAATCGTAATCAATTCTGGCAGACAATCCATCCGTCCGTCCATCCATCCACCCATCTATCCATCCTTGCAGACAGAATAAATAAAAGTTGTCGAAAATTTTCGCTTTTTTTCGACGAACTTCATCCACATTTTTTTGTCAGTTTAAATCATCACACGTATCTTTTTTGTTGGAATCATTTCAGGAAAGCCGGAAATTGTGACAGCACCACATGACATGCATTTGACAACAGGTGAAAGCGTCGAATTGCCCTGTCGCATGGTCGGCGATCCACAACCGGAAATTATCTGGATGCAGAACACCAACGAAATCTCTCTAGACTATGCGCCCAAAATGCAGGTGCTGCCCACGGGCACGCTCCAAATAAACGCAGTCGATGCCAACGACATTGGGATTTATGAGTGCATCGGGCGCAACGAGGTGGGCGAGACGAGGGCACAGCCCGTGCGTATGATGGTGGAGAATGATATACCCATTCACGGCATTGGCACCGGCATCGGCAACAACAACGACAACTATCATTATATCAACAACAATAATCAAGTGTGGAATTCACCACAAGCTCCCGTCCATCCACTGCATTATGATCCCAATGGCCGACAACAACAGCATACGGATTTCACACGTAACAGTGGCAACAATCTCGGTGTCGAGCAACAATACCCGCAAGAGCCATTCACCACATGGCACAGGCCCCAGCAAACGCCAGTTGTGTTGTTGCCGCCAAATAGACAACAGCCGACATTCAGGCCGGCAACGACGCCGCCGACACCAACAACACCACCACCAACGCCACCACAGCCTCAAGCTCCGATTTTCATGCACTCGCCCAGCGATAGCATTGTCGCGTTGAATGGTGACCCAGTACGCTTGGATTGTTTGGCATCAGGTGTGCCCGCGCCGGAGATCCAATGGTACTTCAATGGTCGCCTCGTGGCACAATCAACCGATACACTGCGCATTCAAGCGAACGGCAGTTTGGTTATTGTCAAGCCAACACTGATGCAAGCGGGAGCATATCGCTGTGACGCCTCCAACCCACTGGGCACTGTCCAGGCAACGGCCAACATCCAAGTGAAAGGTAAGTGAATGCTCACATGCAGGGAGGGCCAAAGTAATTATAGAAATTTAAACAACTATCGCCATCAGAGGCGACTGACGGTAGCACAATGACGCCGTAATGAGTTTTAGTGAATGCAACTCCAGTTGATGTCGCTAAACGTGAACACTATTAATATCATGAACTGGACTCATAACACTAGTTTACAAAATATTTCAGCTCGACTACAGTAGTACACCGCCATTATGTCAAAGGGCTGTGTATTATATCTTCTAACGTTTAGAAGATTCCGAATGATCCTAAGTTGCTTATCGATGAATTTTCTTTTTTAAATTGTTATTAAAATGCCAATATTCGACGAAGGTGCCTTTCGAATTTGGACTATAATTTTAAGAGTTGAGAGTCAAAATTTCAACATTTTTCCTTTTTATTTCAAACTAGCTGAACCCCCGCCCGCTTCGCCAGGCAAAAGAACAAACGGAAATTAAAATGAGGTTTTATATTGTTTTTCTTGTGATCGGTAATATATGTACCACTTATAATCAAGGTACTTCCCTGAGATACTAAAAGAATGGATATGTTCCATGAAGAATTTTGAAGAACAGAACTTTAGTTTGCGGCGAAAAAAGGAAGAATTGTCAAAAATAAAATTGATTTTAGGTTGAATGTGATTCTCCTCATTTCCATTACCAAAACAAAAAATTTCTACGTATGAAGAACTTACTGGAATACGGAATACCTGGAATTCGAATGTACAACTTTCAAACACACATAAAAAGTCAATCAAATTGTTCACTAATCAAACAACACACAAACTAAAAAATTAATATAATTTCCATTTTTTGACTTAAGTCGGCTTTTGACGAATGACCTTTTTTAACCTTTCTTTACTATTGTGCTAAAAAAAAGAAAACGTGTAATTTTACAAAATTCTAATAAAAAATTCCCCATCTTTCAAATCCCGCCCATTTGTATATTGTATTGTATAAAGGGTGATTTTTTAAAAGCTATAGGAAAGTTTTTCAAAAAAAAAACACACAAAATTCAGAAAAATGTATGAAATCTTTATTTGAATCGATTGTACGGTCCGGTCCATATAATTTAATGTTTGAAGATTATTTCATGCAAATGTTGACCTTGACTGCGCCTCCAATGGTCCATCCGCTTAGTCCAATTTTGGCATTTCCACGTTTTTGAATAACAGAGGCCCAATTGCTGCGAACGGCGACGAATCTATATTTGATGGTCATCATTAACACTGGCCGATACAGCTGCGATATTTCCTTCAGTTCGCACTCTACGTAAGCGTGTTGGTGGTTTAATGTCCAACAATGTAAATTTGGTGCGAAATTTAGTCACAACAGCCCGAATAGCCGATTCAGTTGGTAGATTAAACTGACCACTGAAGCGCGCGAGGAACTCTCTTAACAGAGCACGCATTTTGATAATAAAATTCAATAATTTGCAAGCGTTGTTCGTTTGTAAGACGATTCATGGTTAAATTATAGACCAAACTGAAGATGTTTGACAGTGAAACAAAACACGAAACGTGCGTCAGCTGTTTAAACCAGTGTTGCCAAAAAGATAATAGCTAAAAAATCACCCTTTGTTATTTCTATATTATATTTGTATTAACTCACACAACAATATGGCGTCGAATATACTCTAAAACGGTTTATAATTTCGAATCGGAAGGGTCACGGCCACTTTCCGCCCATCTTTGCACAACTATTTACACTGGATCTACTAACACAAATTTTCAGCACTCTAGGTGTTATAGAACTGACAATATATACGAACGTATGTGAGTTAGCACGTCCATTTTTCCAATACCGCCCATTTTTGGCACAACTAAGCAGGTTTATGCTAGATGCACTCACACAAAATTTCAGTATTGTATCTGTCATAGAACAGAATATAGGTTATAACTTCGTATGGGAGGTGCCACACCCACTTTCCCAATAGCGGGCATTTTTGGCACAACTACGCACATTGATGCTAGACGCACCTTCATAAAATTTCAACACTCTAGGTGTCCTGGAACTGACAACATTCAAAATTGGGTTTTAACTTCGTATGGGAGGTGCCACGCCCATTTTTCCAATACCGCCCATTTTTGGCACAACTACCCACATTGACGCTAGATGCACTTACACAAAATTTCAGCACTCTAGGTGTCCTAGAACTGACAATATTCAAAATTGGGTTTTAACTTCGTATGGGAGGTGCCACGCCCACTTTTCCAATACCGCCCATTTTTGGTACAACTACGCACATTGATGCTAGATGGACTTACACAAAATTTCAGCACTCTAGGTGCCATAGAACTGACAATAGTCAATAATAGGTTTTAACTTCGTATGGGAGGTGCCACGCCCACTTTTCCAATACCGCCCATTTTTGGCACAATTACCTACATTGACGCTAGATGCACCTACACAAAATTTCAACACTCTAGGTGTCCTAGAACTGACAATATTCAAAATTGGGTTTTAACTTCGTATGGGAGGTGCCACGCCCACTTTTCCAATACCGCCCATTTTTGGTACAACTACGCACATTGATGCTAGATGGACATACACAAAATTTCAGCACTCTAGGTGCCATAGAACTGACAATAGTCAATAATAGGCTTTACCTTCGTATGGGAGGTGCCACGCCCACTTTCCCAATTCCGCCCATTTTTGACACAACTACCCACATTGACGCTAGATGCACCTACACAAAATTTCAACACTCTAGCTGTCCTAGAACTGACAATATTCAAAATTGGGTTTTAACTTCGTATGGGAGGTGCCATGCCCACTTTTCCAATACCGCCCATTTTTGGTACAACTACGCACATTGATGCTAGATGGACTTACACAAAATTTCAGCACTCTAGGTGCCATAGAACTGACAATAGTCAATAATAGGTTTTAACTTCGTATGGGAGGTGCCACGCCCACTTTTCCAATACCACCCATTTTTGGCACAACTACCCACATTGACGCTAAATGCACCTACACAAAATTTCAGCACTCTAGGTGTCCTATAACTGACAATATTCAAAATTGGGTTTTAACTTCGTATGGGAGGTGCCACGCCCACTTTTCCAATACCGCCCATTTTTGGTACAACTACGCACATTGATGCTAGATGGACTTACACAAAATGTCAGCACTCTAGGTGCCATAGAACTGACAATAGTCAATAATAGGTTTTACCTTCGTATGGGAGGTGTCACGCCCACTTTTCCAATTCCGCCCATTTTTGACACAACTACCCACATTGACGCTAGATGCACCTACACAAAATTTCAACACTCTAGGTGTCCTAGAACTGACAATATTTAAAATTGGGTTTTAACTTCGTATGGGAGGTGCCACGCCCACTTTTCCAATACCGCCCATTTTTGGTACAACTACGCACATTGATGCTAGATGGACTTACACAAAATTTCAGCACTCTAGGTGCCATAGAACTGACAATAGTCAATAATAGGTTTTAACTTCGTATGGGAGGTGCCACGCCCACTTTTCCAATACCACCCATTTTTGGCACAACTACCCACATTGACGCTAAATGCACCTACACAAAATTTCAGCACTCTAGGTGTCCTATAACTGACAATATTCAAAATTGGGTTTTAACTTCGTATGGGAGGTGCCACGCCCACTTTTCCAATACCGCCCATTTTTGGTACAACTACGCACATTGATGCTAGATGGACTTACACAAAATGTCAGCACTCTAGGTGCCATAGAACTGACAATAGTCAATAATAGGTTTTACCTTCGTATGGGAGGTGTCACGCCCACTTTTCCAATTCCGCCCATTTTTGACACAACTACCCACATTGACGCTAGATGCACCTACACAAAATTTCAACACTCTAGGTGTCCTAGAACTGACAATATTTAAAATTGGGTTTTAACTTCGTATGGGAGGTGCCACGCCCACTTTTCCAATACCGCCCATTTTTGGTACAACTATGCATATTGATGCTAGATGGACTTACACAAAATTTCAGCACTCTAGGTGCCATAGAACTGACATTAGTCAATAATAGGTTTTAACTTCGTATGGGAGGTGCCACGCCCACTTTTCCAATACCACCCATTTTTGGCACAACTACCCACATTGACGCTAAATGCACCTACACAAAATTTCAGCACTCTAGGTGTCCTAGAACTGACAATATTCAAAATTGGGTTTTAACTTCGTATGGGAGGTGCCATGCCCACTTTTCCAATACCGCCCATTTTTGGCACAACTGTGCAGACTAACAATTAGTGAACTTTCATAAAAATTCAAGGCTCTAGCTCCAACAGTACTCCAAATATGCTAATTTATAAAAAACGACTAAAACCCCAATTTGTGTGGGAGGTGCCACGCCCACTGAAAATATCAAAAAATTATATAGCCTATTTTCACCACCGGATCAGCATGAACATACTGTGAAAATTTCAAGAAGATCGCTCCAGTAGTTTAGGCTGCTATAAAGAACAAACAAACAAACAAACAAACAAACAAACAAACAAACAAACAAACAAACAAACAAACAAACAAACAAACAAACAAACAAACAAACAAACAAACAAACAAACAAACAAACAAACAAACAAACAAACAAACAAACAAACAAACAAACAAACAAACAAACAAACAAACAAACAAACAAACAAACAAACAAACAAACAAACAAACAAACAAACAAACAAACAAACAAACAAACAAACAAACAAACAAACAAACAAACAAACAAACAAACAAACAAACAAACAAACAAACAAACAAACAAACAAACAAACAAACAAACAAACAAACAAACAAACAAACAAACAAACAAACAAACAAACAAACAAACAAACAAACAAACAAACAAACAAACAAACAAACAAACAAACAAACAAACAAACAAACAAACAAACAAACAAACAAACAAACAAACAAACAAACAAACAAACAAACAAACAAACAAACAAACAAACAAACAAACAAACAAACAAACAAACAAACAAACAAACAAACAAACAAACAAACAAACAAACAAACAAACAAACAAACAAACAAACAAACAAACAAACAAACAAACAAACAAACAAACAAACAAACAAACAAACAAACAAACAAACAAACAAACAAACAAACAAACAAACAAACAAACAAACAAACAAACAAACAAACAAACAAACAAACAAACAAACAAACAAACAAACAAACAAACAAACAAACAAACAAACAAACAAACAAACAAACAAACAAACAAACAAACAAACAAACAAACAAACAAACAAACAAACAAACAAACAAACAAACAAACAAACAAACAAACAAACAAACAAACAAACAAACAAACAAACAAACAAACAAACAAACAAACAAACAAACAAACAAACAAACAAACAAACAAACAAACAAACAAACAAACAAACAAACAAACAAACAAACAAACAAACAAACAAACAAACAAACAAACAAACAAACAAACAAACAAACAAACAAACAAACAAACAAACAAACAAACAAACAAACAAACAAACAAACAAACAAACAAACAAACAAACAAACAAACAAACAAACAAACAAACAAACAAACAAACAAACAAACAAACAAACAAACAAACAAACAAACAAACAAACAAACAAACAAACAAACAAACAAACAAACAAACAAACAAACAAACAAACAAACAAACAAACAAACAAACAAACAAACAAACAAACAAACAAACAAACAAACAAACAAACAAACAAACAAACAAACAAACAAACAAACAAACAAACAAACAAACAAACAAACAAACAAACAAACAAACAAACAAACAAACAAACAAACAAACAAACAAACAAACAAACAAACAAACAAACAAACAAACAAACAAACAAACAAACAAACAAACAAACAAACAAACAAACAAACAAACAAACAAACAAACAAACAAACAAACAAACAAACAAACAAACAAACAAACAAACAAACAAACAAACAAACAAACAAACAAACAAACAAACAAACAAACAAACAAACAAACAAACAAACAAACAAACAAACAAACAAACAAACAAACAAACAAACAAACAAACAAACAAACAAACAAACAAACAAACAAACAAACAAACAAACAAACAAACAAACAAACAAACAAACAAACAAACAAACAAACAAACAAACAAACAAACAAACAAACAAACAAACAAACACAGATTCATTTTTATATATATAGATAGGCATTGTTTTCTTCTTTAGACTATTAAAAATAAAATATTTTTTTGTGTGTCTGAGAGATATAAAGGGTGGTTAAATTTTAAGGGCCGATATTGATTTTTAATAAAACACAACTTATTTAGGAAATTATTGTCATTTCTATTTATTATGATAATATTGTTATGGTTCAATTATGTGTGGAACAAAATATCGGCCAGATGGCCGCCGTGACAACGTCGGCACACCTCCATCCAATGGTCAAAATTTTCGATGACGCTGAGGCATTATGAGGTTCTATGCCTTTAATTTGCCGAATTAGCTCATCCTTTAGCTCTTGAATTGTTGCTGGCTTATCGACGTAAACCTTTTCTTTCAAATAACCCCAAAGAAAGAAGTCCAACGGTGTCAAATCACATAATCTTGGCGGACAATTGGCATCGCCACCACGTGACATAACACGGCCATTGAATTTGTCGCGCAAAAGAGCCATTGTTTCGTTAGCTGCGTGGCAAGTGGCACCGTCTTGTTGAAACGACATATCGTCCACATCCATATCTTCCAATTTGGGCCATAAAAAGTTCGTTATCATCTCACGATAGCCTCATTTTGGAAAAAATACGGCCCGATGTTTCCGCCAGCCCATAAACCGTGCCAAACATTCACTCTTTGTGGTTGCATTGGGTTTCCGACAATCATTCTTGGATTATAATTCGCCCAAATGCGGCAATTCTGCTTATTGACGAATCAACTGAGGTGAAAATGTGTGATAAAATTGACCGAAAAAATCACGAAGTCCACGATATGCATCTTGATTTGAACGCCCATTTTCATAATAAGCCTGAATAACTTTAACGCGTTGCTCGATCTTTCCATGGTTCAAATTGAGTTAGTCTGAAATTGAGAAATGTCAAATGAAATGCTGAAAAAAACTTGACGTTTAGGTGTGGTTCACATTCAACATCGGCTCTTACAATTTAAGCACCCTTTATATCATTCCATTTCAAGCGCTACGATTTTGAATCTCGATGTCTGCAATTGCTTTGATAGTTTCTACTCATAAAAATAATGTCTACATATTTTGAAAATATTATAACCTTTTTTCATGAGTTATGCCAAATTTAACAGTAAAATGTCATCATTTCGAAAAACAAAATAAAAGAAATAAAATTTTAAAAACATTAACAAATATAAGGCGGATATACCATTCCACTTCAATATTTTAAATGAAATTGAAATTGTCATCAAAACAAGGTATAGGACATTAAAATCGGCCAAGTATTTTAGGAGTTTCAGGCGATTGAATGAACACACCTTTTTGTAAAAAATTGTATTTTTTCATTGTTAATTTGACATATCTCGTTAAAATAATTTTCTATATTTTTGTTTTCAACAAAACGTATATAACATTTTTATGAGAAAAATACATACACAAACGTTGAAAACAATCGCAGCTATCGAGGTCAAAAGTCGTACTGTTTCACACGGAATGACTCAGGTATGTTTTGTATCCTTTGTTGGAATGATAGTTACTAAACAATTTTTTTTATGCGAATTTTTCTACTTTTTATACCCTCCACCTCCAGAATGGGGGTATATTCACTTTGTCATTCCGTTTGTAACACCTTAAAATATTCATAGGAGACCCCATAAATTATATATATTCTGGGTCGTGGTAAAATTCTAAGACGATATAGCAATGTCCGTCTGTCCGTCTGCACTATGGTCCCAAATCCATTTTTTTGGCAGAAATTCAAAAAAATTAAAATTGGAAAGTGGTAGATTTGTATATATTTTCTTTATGGCAACACTCCAAGCAATCAAGAAAATATACTGGAGAAAATTAGGTGGCAACTCCACAAGCCTGAAAGGTACTTAAACTTTGCGGTTCAAAAAAAGTGGAATTAATTTTGATATAAAGCATTTTTACAAATTAATTAAAATCAAGACTTAAAAAGAAAATAATAAAGTGACTATATTATAAAAATTGAAGGCAAGAGTTAGTAGTTGAGAAATTATATTTAACATTTTATAATTACTGTGGTCTTGTAAGTATTCATAGGTATTGTAATTTTGTGATTTGTAGAGAACATAATCTATAAATGTCGTGGACCAAAAGTTATATGAATGACTCAACTTGACTCAAAGTGTAAATGTGAAAGTGTTCGTCTGAGGTTGTAGTTTACGGTGGAATTAATATTTCGTCAGAATTTTTCGGCAAACTCCAAAAATTGTCATTTTATTTTAGCACAGTTTTTGATTAGCCATAGACATATATATGATTATATCTCTGAATTAGTTTTGTGTACGAGACCCATTAATATTTTATTTAAAAGGTATTGAAAGTACCTTTAAAATGGCATACAACATCATTCACCTTTTTGTACACATGTATACATTTTAATTTATTTCTTGAAATAATTATTTAAATTGTATGCTATATTTTGCTTTTGTAATTATGTTTAGAAAAACACATTTCGTCAAAATAAACAACTCTTCATTCTTTTAAGCTTTCATAAAATTTTGTTTTTGGTCACCCTGTACCAATACAGGGTGATAATTATGTTGGTTATATATTGAGTTTATATGGGAGGTGGTAGTGGGTGTGGTCCGATCGGCCCAATTTTATTTTTATTTTTTGCGTATGATATGTCTAGCAAATGTGCAAAATTACAAGACTGTATGTTTATTTTTCGACTTTATGGCATAAAAAATGGATTTGGGACCAGTGTGGTCTGTCTGTTGAAAGCACGATAGCGGCCGAATGAAATGAGCTAGGAGGTTCAAATTTTTCCTAAATGCGTCTTATGGTTGCAGATCGGTTGGGATTGAAAGTGGGCGAAATCGGCCCAGAGGGAAAAATTTTTGCCTCACAAGGACTGAAAATACCCCTAATATTTATAGTATTTCAGCATGTTTTTTGAACATAATAGCTTGTATTTACTTGATATTTGCAATTCGCATTCCCTTTATAGCATAAAAGGGCACCATAGAGTGATTTTTATTTGTAGGGGGCGAAATGGGAAGAAAAGGGATAAAAATAGTACCTATCAAACGACAACAGATAGAAACACGAAATTTGGCGTGTACATTAGAGCGTACCAGGTTACAAGTAAAAAAAAAAAAAGTTCGCCGTACACCTTCGAATATGAAGTATTATTGAAAGGTTGTTTCAAAAAATTTTTTTTTATTTTTTTATGCCGAACGTAGGGGTCGCGCTTTTACATTTTTCTATATAACTTCTGCATTTATAAACGGATTTTAAAGTGTGATACATCGATGTTTTTGTCCGATTTTTTTGTCTTTGAAGTCATTGATTCATGATTTTATGCGAGCTTTAATTTTCGATTATTAGAGTGGTACATTAGGGTAGTAGCAACTGAGAAATGATGGGTAAGTACCAGAAGGGGGTGCTTGAGCTCAATGACTTCAAAGACAAAAAAATCGGCCTCGTCGAGACAAAAACATCGATGTATCACACTTTAAAATCCGTTTATAAATACAAGTTATATAGAAAAATGTAAAAGCGCGACCCCTACGTTCGGCATAAAAAAATAAAAATTTTTTTTTTGAAACTACCTTTCAATAATACTTCATATTCGAAGGTGTACGGCGAACTTTTTTTTTGAGGTACGCCCTAGTGTACATTCCTATAATAGAGTAGATACATAATATAAAAGTATTTTTTCTAAATTCGTACATTTAAGGAGTTAAATTGGGATAGAGGGATACAAATAGTACCAACCTAACAACTGCACCTAGAATAATGACATTCGATGTATACATTCCTCTGATTGCGTAGACACGTAAAATAAAAGAACTTTCAAAAATTCGTACTTTTTGGGGTTCAAATGGAAAAAGGGGATAAAAATAGTACCTACCAAATGACCGCAGCTAAAATCATAAAATTCGGAGTATACATTCCTCTGACTGCGTAGACACGAAAAATAAAACGTTTATTCCAAATTCGTACTTTCAAGGGATACAATGGCTACAGGGGATAAAAATAATACCAACTAAACGAATACAGCTAGAGTGATGAAATTCTGTGTGTACATTAGAGCGTACCAGGTTACAAGTAAAAAAAAGTTCGCCGTACACCTTCGAATATGAAGTATTATTGAAAGGTAGTTTCAAAAAAAATTTTTTTTATTTTTTTATGCCGAATTTTTCTATATAACTTCTGCATTTATAAACGGATTTTAAAGTGTGATTCATCGATGTTTTTGTCTCGACGAGGCCGATTTTTTTGAATTTACATACTTCCTTAGGAAGAGTTTCATGATTTTATGCGAGCTTTCATTTTCTGATATTAGAGTGGTACATTAGGGTAGTAGCAACTGAGATATGATGGGTAAGTACCAGAAGGGGGTGCTTGAGCTCAATGACTTCAAAGACAAAAAAATCGGCCTCGTCGAGACAAAAACATCGATGTATCACACTTTATAAATGCAGAAGTTATATAGAAAAATGTAAAAGCGCGACCCCTACGTTCGGCATAAAAAAATAAAAAAAAAATTTTTTGAAACTACCTTTCAATAATACTTCATATTCGAAGGTGTACGGCGAACTTTTTTTTTGGGTTCGCCTTAGTGTACATCCCTCTAATTATGTATAATAAAAATGGTACCAACAAAATGGCCGCTGATAGAATCATGGAATTCGGTGTATACATTCCTCTGACTGCATAGCCACATAAAATATTTTTTTACAAATTCGTACTTTATTTTGTTGCTTTTACAACAAAAAATGGTAGAATCATGAAGTTGTCTTATACTGCGTATGTGAGACATAAGGTATTTTCAAAATATATACTTTTGAAATTAAAATAGGATGGAAATACAACCAACCAAACGACTGTAGCTGAAAATATAAATGTTTTAGCGGGCGAAATGAGACAAAAAGGGATAAAATATGGTACCAATGATACGACAACAGGTAGAATCATGAAATTCGGTGTGCACGTCCCGATAATTCGTAGACACGTAAAATTGAGAGATTTTTCGAAATTCGTACGTTTAAGGGATTTAATTAAAAAAAGGGATAAAAATGGGACCTACCAAACTGCTGAGGTTGAAATCATGAAATTCGGTGTATACATTCTGACTATGAAGACTCGTAAAAAGGTTTTTTTCGAAATTTGTACATTTGGTCGGGGAATGGGTCGAATCTGGGGATATGGGGAATGGGGATATCTTTAAAATTTATACTTTTTTATCACTTTGTCTGTATCTGAAAATGCTTCTTTCTAATGGCGACTGACAATCGCCTTATATTTAGGCATGTTCACTTTCACAATTACAGCATTTTATTTATATATAGTAGTCGATTTTAAACAGTGCGCATAATGTATACTATAGTTTGAAAAGTAAACAGTTATAGTGATGTGCATAAACACATCACAATTTTCGTAATATGGTTCTGTACTTCTATGTCGACATCCTTTAATCTGCTGGTAATACTGTGGAATGCACTCCGTGGTGGAGGGTATATAAGATTCGGCCCGGCCGCATTTAACGCCTTCTTACTTGTTCTCTTTCAGTTGATACCCACATCGCCTGTGTATGGAATTTACTCCCTTAATAAGAAAGTAGCTTGCTATTCGCTTAGTGGTGCTGCCAGATTTTTCTCTCTGATCCATTTAAGAACTTTCAATGGGTAACAATGCTGCCACTTTATCAAGTCTTTCAATTGTAATCGAACAGGCCTAATGTTGTCAATTTAATGTTTCACTTTATCACAACAGTGTTGCCAATTAATTGTCATTCAATCTATGTTTTCTTTGACAACTTGTTAGCGAATCGAAAACAAAACACTACTATTGTTTCAAATAAAAACACCCGAAGTGAATTAAAATTTAAAAAATGTATGACAGTGCCTTGCAATGCAAACGTACAACGTACAAATGTGTATAATTATAAAAATGATGAAAATACATATGCCATCCAAATGTCACTTAACTATGCATATGTCGGGGGTATTGTCTGCTCACTCACTCAGTCACATTGTTCCATGGAAAATAATAACAATATGAATATTTACATACACCTTAGAGTGGGTATGCATATGTGGGATTATCTGGCAGAGAAACGGATCATAAAAAATAATCTTGTTGATTTTGTTATTTTTTCCATGAGGTAAGTGTACAGTGTTGAAGGAAGGTGGTTCCGTTGACAAATCCTTAAACTCTTTTTTATATTCAATAATTTCGGACATAGTTAAGATGTTTTGACGCTCGAACATGCGTCTGAAAGGCATTTTCTTATGGATCTATAAAAATGTATTTAATAAAAAATACTTTTTTAACAATTAAAATTAAAAAAAAATAAAATATTCATTATTTATATACTAATCGATTTTAATTAATTTTCTATGAAAGTATACCAATATGTTTACTTCACTGGAAAAAATAACAAATTCATGGGATTTCACACGAACCGAAAGACATAGAAATTTTTCCAAATAAATATAGCCCCGTACCGCGTTGCGCGGAAACGTCGCATGAGCCCTTCTGCCCTTCTATACTGCATTTTATCTAAAATAAATTTCTGAATCGGGGAAAATTTTTAAATTTTTTATCCGTTTTACGCTAAATCCCACATATCGTTACCCTAATATAAACAAGCAAGGAAAGGATAAAGTCGGGCGGGACCGACTATAAGATACCCTCCACTTTCTTCCCCATTATAATTGAATTCGGGGGAAAAAGTGATATCGGGAATGATTTTTGTATAGGTACTATTAAGTGGTCTCTACAGCGTAAAAAGTCAAATTGAGAGCAAAATTTGTATGGGAGCTACATATAAATCTGAACCGATATTACTGATTTTCCATAAGAGTTTCTAGTTGCTAGTTACAAGGTGCTGTGCGAAATTTGAACAAGATCGGTTAAAATATGTGGTTTCTAGAGTGAAAAAAGTCCAATCAAGAGCGAAATTTTTATGGGAGCTATATCCAAATCTGAACAGATCTGACCCATTTTTACCACAGATGTTTCTAGTCCAATAATAAGTTAGTGTGCCAAATTTTAAGAAAATCGAGTGAAATATGTGGTTTATAGAGCGGAAAAAATCGGGAGCTATATCTAAATCTGAACCGATTTGCTTCAAATTAAATAGCGTTCGACCTTGGCCCGCATAACTTATTTGTGCCCATATATGTTAGGATCGGACAATAATTGTGACCTGTGCTATGATTACAACAATAAATGGACAGACGGACATTGCTAAAGCGACTCAAAAAGTGATTCTAAGCTTGTCGTTTTTATACCCTCCACCTCCAGGATGGGGGTATGTCATTCCGTTTGAAACACCTTGAAATATCGACCTGAGACCCTACAAAGTATATATATTCTTGATCGTCATAAAATTCTAAGACGATCTAGCCATTTCCGTCCATCCGTCTGTCCGTCTATTGAAAGCACGCACCAAAGGAGCTAGAATGTTAAAATTTTCCATAAAT
Source organism: Polietes domitor (assembly GCA_947397865.1). Lineage (NCBI taxonomy): Eukaryota > Metazoa > Arthropoda > Insecta > Diptera > Muscidae > Polietes > Polietes domitor. Next base: position 106,105,688 of record OX377621.1, on the reverse strand, counting down.
GCGTCTTATCTTATCGTCGTAGATCGCTTGGGATTGAAACGGGGCGACATCGGCCCGAAGGGAAATTTTTTTCCCTCACAAGATCTAAAAATAACCATAATAATCCCTAATATTTTAGCGTATTTAAGCATATTTTTCAATATGTCTACTTGCACTTACTTGATATTGGAAATGCGCACAACAAAAACGTGCACCTAAAAGTGATTTTTATTCGTAGGGGGTGAAATAGGGCAAAAAGTGATAAAAATGGTACCTATTAAACGACAGCAGCTGGAAACACGAAATTCGGTGTGTACATTCCTCTAATTGAGTAGATACATAATATAAAAGTATTTTTTCCAAAATCGTACTTTTAAGGGATAAAATGGGAATAGAGGGATAAAAATGGTACCAACCAAAAGGCTGCTCCTAGTATAATGAAATTCGGTGTATACATTCCTCTGATTGCGTAGACACGTAAATTAAACGGATTTTTCGAAATTTGTACGTTTTTGGAAAAAGGGGATAAATATAGACCAACCAAATGACCGCAGCTAGAGTCATGAAATTCACAGTATACATTCCTCTGACTGCGCAGACTTAAAAAATATAAAGTTTTTTTTCCAAATTCGTACTTTCAAGGGATGCAATGGGTACAGAGGGATAAAAATAGTACCAACTCAACGGCTACAGCTAGATTGATGAAATTCGGTGTGTACATCCCTCTAATTGCGTAAACACGTAAAATAAAAAGATTTTAGAATGTTGTACTTTTAAGAGGGTAAAAGGGGATAAAAATGGTACCAACTAAATGGCCGCAGCTAGAATCATGGAATTCGGTGTATATATTCCTCTGACTGCATAGACTAAAAAGATTTTTCGAAAGTAGTACTTTTTACTTTTACGGCAAAAATTGGTTAAATTGGTTATTTTGCTCTATGTACGTCAGATAATGGATTTTAAAAATTTGTTCTTTTGGAATTAAAATAGAATGGAAATACAACCAGCTGTAACACCCAGTATTTGCCAATATTTATGGTATTTAAGCTTTTTGAAAATATAAATATAAGAATATTTATTTTTGATATATATAGTGTAAACGTATTAGTATCTTTGCCTTATAAGCGTGGTTTTAAGTAATACAAAATTATATTTATTTATAAAGTTATTTTTTCAATATTTGTCTTTGTTTTGGTTTGGTATATTAAAAAATATATTTTCCTGTGATATTACTGCACTTTTACGAAAATCGACAGCCTCTGTAGAATGCAATCCATGGTGGAACTTACCGGCCGAACTTTATATACCCGTTTTTACTTGTTTATATTAGAGTAACAATATGTTCCCTGCAAAAATATCTAATTTGACATTCATTGCTTCAGTTTGGGATGAATCATAAAATATTTCAACTTCAGAAACTAGTCAAAATATTTAAAAAAAATAACTAACAATGACATTTTTGTCCGTTTGTCGCGAAACAAATCTATTTGCTGAAATCATCTACAAATACACTTTGGGAAATTTTCCGAGTGCTGGTGATATTAAACATGGAGTGCTACCTACACGAAAGAGCAATATTTTAATACTAATGGTGACTTTTCGAAGAAGATCATATTTATCGACCTCATTTCCACATTGATGACTTCGTTACGCTACAAAATTGTTGCATTTGGATGTAGATGTCAGTGGAACGTTCTTCTTTGAAAATGAGGGTGCTCCAACAGTGCGTGTTACTGGCATTGGTTATCTGGACGTGATAACCGAGTTCTTTCTGCCTCAATTCAATGGTAATATTGCGGACGATATGCGGTTTCCAGAAGACATGTCTATATGTCTTACAGCCCATGAAACTACTCAATTACTACATGAGATATTACCATGTCTTCGGTCTAATCTCTCGTTTATCTGGCCATAATTGGACCCCTTTGGCCATGGATGGATTCTACGACTAAGGTCTACGTCAGCAAATCCGGCCATTTAAAGAGACATTTAACACTGCATCACAGGAATTCAGTTACATTGAATAAAAAATGTACTATAATTTTTAGGACATCCTTCAAAAAGATCGAAAATATATCTTGGAAGAATATTTGCATTTTTTTGGAAAAAGGAAAATACTGGCTGCTCTATAAACTGCACCACAAATTAAAATAAGAATATTTGGCCAAACGAGCGAAATTTTTCATTAAATGAATGGCAAGGGACATTCTTGGCAAACCCACTCTAATACACATATGCATCCATAGCTGTATATACGTAAGTATGTACACATATAAGCAGGCACTTACAAACATGCAAAGTGCATTTGCAGCATACAAGGATAACACAATGATGGATATGAATATAAATTAATGATGAAACCATCCATCCAGTTGTTCGTGCACTCGGACAGTGCACGGTAATACGAAATACTCGAAGAGTGCTAAGGAAAATGGACCTTCGAAATTTGTTGGTCTATTACAGGGTGGGACATGCAACATTTTAAATTAGAATCTGCTATATAAAAAAGTTCGAAACAAGCTGACCCGACCTGTCCATATTTCAATTAGTTTGTTCGTGATCGTCGTGTGAATATTTGAAAAGCTATTTCAAATGTTTAAGCAATGGAATGGAATGAGAAGAATATTGTTCTCAGTGATTATTGTATCGATTAACGTTTGCTGGCATAGACATTCAATTTAACAAGTAAGGAAAGGCTAAAGTCGGGCGGGGCCGACTCTATGATACACTCCACTTTCTATCCGAATACAATTTAATTCGGTGAAAAAGTGAAAACGGGAAGGATTTTTGTATCCTGTAAATGTATGTGTTTGACAAAAAATTTAAATCGGAAAGTACATTTGTATGGAACGAAGTAGGTGAAATATAATATGTATAGTTTGGCCAAAATCGGTTAATCCTTTGGGAGCAACATTTGTATTTGGGCTATATTTAAATCTGAACCGATCTTAGCCACTTTCACCATAGGTTTTTTACTTGGATTATAAGATGTTGTGCCAAATTTAAAGAAAATCGGGTACAATATGTTGTTTCTAGAGCGGAAAATGTCAAATCGGGAGCGACATTTGTATGGGGGCTATATCTAAATCTGAACTGATCTTACCGAATTTCTGCATAGGTGTTTCTAGTTGGATTGTAAGATGATGTGTCAAATTTAAAGAAAATCGGGAACAATATGTCGTTTCTAGAGCGGAAAATGTCAAATCAAGAGCGACATTTGTATGGGGGCTATATCTAAATCTGAACCGATCTTACCCACTTTCTGCATAGGTGTTTCTAGTTGGATTATAAGATGTTGTGCCAAATTTAAAGAAAATCGAGTATAATATGTGGTTTATAGAGCGGAAAATGTCAAATCGGGAACGACATTTGTATGGGGGCTATATCTAAATCTGAACCGATCTTACCTAATTTCTGCATATGTGTTTCTAGTTGCATTATAATATGTTGTGCCAAATTTAAAGAAAATCGGGTGCAATATGTCGTTTCTAGAGCGGAAAATGTCAAATCAGGAGCGACATTTGTATGGGGGCTATATCTAAATCTGAACCGATCTTACCCACTTTCTGCATAGGTGTTTCTAGTTGGATTATAAGATGTTGTGCCAAATTTAAAGAAAATCGGGTACAATATGTAGTTTCTAGAGAGGAAAATGTCAAATCGGGAGCGACATTTGTATGGGGGCTATATCTAAATCTGAACCGATATTATCCAATTTTTGCATAGGTGTTTCTAGTTGGATTGTAAGATGTTGTGTCAAATTTAAAGGAAATCGGGTGCAATATGTCGTTTCTAGAGCGGAAAATGTCAAATCAGGAGCGACATTTGTATGGGGGCTATATATAAATCTGAACCTATCTGAGCCTCAACTTAAATAGCGTTCGTCCCTGATCCACAAAACTTACTTGTGCCAATTTTTGTTAAGATCGGACTATAATTGCGACCTGTAGTTTGATTACAACAATAGATGGACAGACAGACGGACAGACAGACAGACAGACGGACAGACGGGCTAAATCGACTCAGAAAGTGATTCTAAGTCGATCGGTATACTTCTATCTATCTCGCTTCCTTTTGGGTGTTACAAACAAATGCACAAAGCCATAATACTCTCGTGGAGTGTATAATGACACGATCTACTTCAGATTACGCCAATGGAAGTGTCTGTACGTTCGCTCAAGTGGATTTAGAACAAAGTTTAGGAACACCTTTCGCATGAGTTTGATTTTTGATGTGGAAAAATCGACGGGGAATATAATGCAGAAGGTCGACATTTCAACGACGATTGACATTTGCAAGCAAGTGTTTTGAATATAAGTGTGCAGATTCGTCGTTCTGCAACTCGAAACACTTGATAGTACTTAATTAAAATGTCGTGATGTTTTCCACAAAAAGGACGTATTCGAGCATTCTGGAAGTGTTTGTTAAAAATCGCCAACAAATCATTAATAGACAGCTGATTTTTATGCAAATTATATTTGATATCTTTGCATTTTTAATCTATGCAACATAATATTGGTTACATCGATTTTTATACACTCCACGAGAGTATTATGCCTTTGTGCATTTGTTTGTAACACCCAAAAGGAAGCGAGATAGACTCATTGTTAATTATACCGATCGGCTTAGAATCACTTTCTGAGTCGATTTAGCAATGTCCGTCTGTCCGTGTGTCTGTCCATCTATTGTTGTAATCAAATTACAGTTCGCAATTATGGTGCGATCTTAACAGAAATTGGCACGAGTAAGTTTTGTGGATCAAGCACGAACGCTATTTAATTTGAGGCATATCGGTTCAGATTTAGATATAGCCCCACACAAAAGTCGCTCCCGATTTGACATTTTCCGCTCTAGAAAGCACATATTGAACCCGATATTCTTTAAATTGGGCACACCATCTTAATCCAATTAGGAACACCTATGCAGAAAGTGGGTAAGATCGGTTCAGATATATATATATATATATATTTATATATATAGCCCCCATACAAATGTCGCTCCCGATTTGACTTTTGCCGCTCTAGAAACCACATATTGAACCCGATATTTTTTTAATTGGCAAATTGGATTATAAAATTTTATCCAACATAAAACACCCTTGGTGAAAGTGGATAAGATCGGTTCAGATTTATATATACCCCATACAAATGTCCTTCCCGTTCTCACTTTATTACCGAATTGAATTGTATTCGAACAGAAAGTGGAATGTATCATATAGTCGGCCCCACCCGCTTTTAGCCTTTCCTTACTTGTTTTAATATTGAGATCATGGGAATCATTTGTGTGAAGTCGTCGTTCAATTATAACCATCCTCTCAAAATATACTTTTGCATAAAAATCGCCTGTCTAGTCATTATTCGGTCTAATTTCTCCAAAGGCTTTATGTGGGACATCGTATTTTCATTCCCAGCGATCAATTTACGTTTCTGCGCCACCATGATCACCGGCACAGTTCACCGTGCTCTCAAAATGGGTTCATATTCGTGGTGTAGCGTTTCTTCAATATGCTATTCTTTGATTTTCCCACTGGCCAGTGCCATTGCAAAAAATAATCTGGCATTAACTGAAGATTCTGAGGCGATAGTCTGAGGTTGTCAACATAATATTCTCTAGAAACAGAATCCTCCAACTCAATGTTTTTCGCAGCCAATGTTCGCTCAATGACACACGACTTGGAGCAACAGAATTTTTCTAGTGCAAATGTCCAGCAATTGTTTTGAAAATACTTCAGATTGGCTGTTTCACGACACATGATTCTGTTCGTCAGCTGGAGATTGCCTTGGAATCGACCGTAATGTAAATCCAAAAAATCACCTTCCAACAGAATCATTGAACCAACAGTGCGCCATAGTACAGTCCTCAGGGCCGATCAAAACGTTGGCTACTTCAAATCCTTGAAAGGTTGCACGATGGAGTTCGCAACCTGAGTGCATTTCTGCAGTCTTCAAAGAACGCAGCTGAAATTCTCTGATGAAGTAGGCATCGCTTTAATTTTGCGAGCGAATTTTTGCCAAAAAAAAAACTATCAAAAAGGATTTTCCGGTTTCACCAAGAAGAAGAATTCAATCGTTCATAAGCCACGTGTTCCGTAGGCATCTTATTCTGGCAGCATCGTATTCACATTGTTTTTGCATTGCATTCCAGCTCTTGAATAAATATCTTAGTGCAACGGATAATGTATCGCTGTCATTCCTAGTTGGCTAGCTATTATGTCTTCATTCAATGTCTCATTTTGAATTTTCAGAAATGTCATCTTTGTATTTGGTTCACGAATCGCTGAAAATGCATGAAATACGTGTAAGTGGATTTCCCTGTTTATTTGATGACTGATTACGAACTGGAATTATGAACGTCAGTTCTGACAAAAAGTGCATAAAAGATTACGATTTTTTGCATTTGTCCGAATTTTCTGACTTTTCTTTATAATTATCTGAATTTTTGTCTTCCGAAAACTTTCACAGAATCATAGCGAACATAACATAAAAGAATTTCGCATATTCGTTGCTTGAATTGAGACTTATAGCCTTGAGTTCAATCAAAAATTCTATAGAAAAATTCACTTTCAGTTTTTTTTAAATATTCCTATTTTGCGGTCTAAGTTTTTTCATCTTAAAGCCCAGTTCGGACAACCACGAACAGTTTCTAACAAAGATCAGCCAAATCTGTTCAGTCGTTCTCAAGGGATGCGATTACCAACGAACATCATTTCATTTTTACTATATAGAAGAAGATGTTGAACTTTGTCATTTAAAAATGGAACCTCGTCCGATCTACCTAATTTATCAGTACAGCCCAAAATCCACCGAGATGAAAATGAGCTTCATGAAGGCTTAACTAAAGGCCGATCTCTTCTCGAAAAATTTCCACGTAAATTTTTTACAGTTTGCATTAAAGACTCACTACTTTGGAAGTAAGTTTTTAATATTTCCCAATTTTGTTCGATTTTGTTCCATTTTGCAAATGTCAAACATAAACCTGAAAATAAAAAAGGGAATGTTATTCTACCTTTCAAAGTCAACGTAATTGCTAGTTCAAATTTTATTATTTATTTATTTTTTATTTTATTTAATTATTATATTTACTATATTACATTTACATTTAAATATGTGTATATTCACAATTAACATACGGTTCATATTTGAATTTTAATCATTTAATCTCGCCGAAAAAGTTAAAAGTTACCCCACTCAAATTAAAGTTTGGTATGTTTTCCGATTGTTCCTAATATGTGGGATCTTTGAAACTAACTCTAAATATGAGTTTTTACTCAATATTGAATTAATTATTCCAAATGTAGCCCCAAAATTTCAATGTACCATACTTGAAACTTTGGATTATTTATAAAAAGTAAAGAAATCTACGAATCAAATTTCTCTCAGCTGGAGTATTCTTTATATTTGTTATAAATATGTGCAATTAACTAATTAATACTATTCGGGCGATATTTTTCAAAATAATTTTTATTTTTCCCATTTTTTATTTGGTTACTTTGACGAATTTTGAAAACTGAAATCACTTTTTTATTGTCTGCGAGACGAAACACTGTGCGCCAGAGCTACAACAGCATCACAACATAGAAGTGTCATATTTTATGACTGTGCATACTTAGTAAACACAAACATACGTACATAGATAGTCATATACATACATCTGCACTCGTACACTTGCTACATAAATATTTATTGTTTAAAATATGACTAGAGTATTTGTATACGCTTCGCCATGGAATGGAGCGTAGGAGTGTATAATCATTCGGTTATCTCGTTTGCAACACCTTTAAGTAATTAGAGGAGGCCTTACAAAATATATGTACATCGTTGACTTAATTTCGAGGATAACTAGAATATTTTTCAAAATAGCGTTTTTTATAAGGGGTGTCCCAAAATGTATACATGTAAAGAGTGATTTTTTTGAGGTTAGGATTTTCATGTATTAGTATTTGACAGATCACGTGGGATTTCAGACATGGTGTCAAAGAGAAAGATGCTCAGTATGCTTTGACATTTCATCATGAATCGTCTTACAAACGAACAACGCTTGCAAATTATTGAATTTTATTATCAAAATGCGTGCTCTGTTAAGAAAGTTCATTGCGCGCTTCCATTTTATGGTCAGTTTAATCGACCCACTGAAGCGGCTATTCGGGCTATTGTGACTAAATTTCGCACCAAATTTACATTGTTGGACATTAAACCACCAACACGCTTACGTAGAGTGCGAACTGAAGAAAATATCGCAGCTGTATCGGCCAGTGTTAATGATGACCACCAATTTTCGATTCGTCGCCGTTCGCACCAATTGGGTCTCTGTTACTCAAAAACGTGGAAATGCCAAAATTGGACTAAGCGGACCACCTAAGACGCAGCCGCGGTCAACATTTAAATGAAATTATCTTCAAAAAGTAAATGTCATGGACCAATCTAACGTTTCAAATAAAGAACCGATGAGATTTTGCAAACTTTATGCGTTTTTTTTTTTTAAAGTTATCAAGCTCTTAAAAAATCACCCTTTATTAAATAGAAAATCACAATTTTTTAAGTTAATTTTTTATATAATCTGGCATAGCATTTTATGGACGTATAGCACTCGCTCTTTATTTTCTAAAATTTTCATGCCTATTTTGCCTAAATGTGACTGAATTTTGGTGATGTAATGACCCACTTTAAGGATATCAAATAATGTCGAATATCTACGTAATACTGTGAATGCCTACAGCTGCGGTCAAAAAATAGCAGCGACGAGATAAAAATATCGACAAAGAAAAATATTAGTTTTAGAAGTTTTTGCGGTGCTTGAAAAGTGGTATTGTGCCAATCTTAATCATGCTTCAAATAAAAGTAAAGTTTTTTTTGTAATTTTGAGATTTATGTCAAAAATGAGACCAGTCAATTTGAATAGTAACTTATATAACGCAATTTTCTTGAATTTCCTTGTACTGTATTTATTGATTATTACTGCTGCGCAACGTTCTTTTTATACCCTCCACCTTCAGGATGGGGGTATACTAACTTTGTCATTCCGTTTGTAGCACCTTGAAATATCGACCTGGGACCCTATAAAGTATATATATTCTTGATCGTCATAAAATTCTAAGCCATGTCCGTCTGTTCAAATCACGCTAACAGCTAAAATAAAGGAGATAGGACGTCCAAATTTTCCATAAATGCGTCTTATAGTCGTAGATCGGTCGGGATTGAAACTGGGCGAAATCGGCCAAAAGGGAAACATTTATCCCTCACAAGGACTAAAAATACCCATAATATTTTAGAGTATTTAAGCATATTTTTTCAATATGTCTGCTTGAACTTACTTGAAATTGGGTACGCGCACTCCCCCATAACAAAAACGTGCACCATAAAGTGATTTTTATTCGAAATTCGTACTTTCTGGGGTTAAAATGGAAAAAGGGGATACAAATAGTACCAACCAAATGACCGCAGCTAGAGTCATGAAATTCAGAGTATAGATTCCTCTGGCGGCGTAGACACGAAAAATAAAAGGTTTTTTTTTTCAAAATCGTACAAGAGATACTACTATGGGTACAGAGGGATAAAAATAGTACCAACTAAACGAATAGTGAAATTCGGTGTGTACATCCCTCTAATTGCGTAGACACGTAAAATAAAGGGATTTTTGAAAGTCGTACTCTTAAGGGGCTAAACTAGGAAAAAGGGGATAAAAATGGTACCAAATAGAATCATCGAATACGGTGTATACATTCATCTGACTGCATAGACATAGGTTGTTCCAAATTCGTACTTTATTATGTTGCCTCTACGACAAAAATGGGTAGAGTTAGGTTATCTTGCACTGTGTACGTGATAGATAAAGGATTTTCAACATGTATACTTGTAAAATAGGATGGAAATACAACCAACCAAACGGTTGTTGCAGAAAATACACCTTTTATCCCCCAATATTTAGGTTTTAAAGTTTTAACCTTTTAAAAGTTCGATTTTCGGAGATCTCTTTATTTTACGTGTCTACAAACCGAATTTTATCATTCCGTTTGTAGCCGTTTATTTGGTATTTTCAGTCCTTATTTGGAGTATTTTCAGTCCTTGTGAGGGACAGATTGGTCCCTGTGGACCGATTTCGCCCATTTGCAATTCCAACCGATATACAACTATAAGACGTATTCATGCAAAATTTGGACGTCATAGCTCATTTCCTTTAGATGCTAGCGTGCTTTCGACAGACGGACGGACAGACATGGCCAGATCGTCTTAGAATTTTATGTCTTTCAATAATATATATATATATTATAGGGAATGACTTACTTGTATATACCCTCATCCTGGAGGTGGAGGGTATAAAAAATATCACACAAAAAATATAAGAACATTTATTTAAGGCTGTGGTGCGTTGTTATTAATTCGACCGCAACTGTACATTCAGTTCTATGATTCAAGATAAGCCTGTCTAGTTTTTAGCAGATTTTATCCTTTTTTGTCCCGCTTTCACCTTATATTTCAGAAAAATATAATACTCAAAATTTCACGATGCCCACTGCAATACTTTGGTTAATTTTATCCCATTTTGTACCTCTTCCGCTTTCAAAGCGCGATTTTAGAAAAACAATCATTTTAATTTGACAGAGGAACGTAAAGACCGAATTTCACAACACTTTACTTGGCACCATTTTTACCCCTTTTCCCAATTTTACTTATCGCTTAAAAGTAAAATTTTCTAAAAGTCAATTTATGTTGCTCCGTCCCTGATGTCAGAGGAATATAAACACCGAATCTCATGATTGTAGCTAAGTTTACAGCTTGGTAACATTTTTATCCCTTTTTCCAATTTTGCCCTTAAAAGTTAAATTGTCTAAAAATTCATTTATATTGCGTCTCCATTGTCAGATGGATTTAGACACCAAATAACGCGAATCCATCTGCAACACGTTCCACTTTAAATGTAACAAATTTCAAAAAATCCATTTATGTTGGTCAGGACTTTGGTTCCATTTTTACCCATTTTCCTTCTTAAAAGTGCGAAATTTGAAAACACCTTCTTGTCGCATCAACATTGTTAGAGAAATGTACCCTTTGGTCTTGGCAGTGATCTGTCAGTGACTCAGTCATGCGACAGTTCTAAATAGTTATCACTTTCTGATAAGGAAAATTAACTTCAAATCTCCCTGATTTCAATATCGTTGAAACTGTGCACCACACTCCCTGCTAGAGTGTCCATGAGATTCGTAGCGACCGAATCGTATGTCCTTTTTACATGTTTCATTCACTTCATTTTATTGTATTTTATTTGTCACATGCGAACACTCCAAAAAATATTTATTTCAATTATATTCATATGTTTGTTGTAATTGCAATTGCAATTGTAATCGTATTCAGGCTTCACCAGCAGATGTGGATGTGAATGCGGATGCACTTGCACTTGGTCATGTCACAATTTACCACATCGTAGTGCTTCCGTGTGGGTGTGGACGGGAGATGTTAGTGTGCACGTGTTTCTGTTGCATACTCCTCCGGATCACTGCAAATTACTCTGAATTTTGAAAATGCATCAACGCTCCAGTGTCGTTGTATGTAATTCCTCGTGAATGCGAATGTGAATGTAATTGTAGCCAGTGGTTAGATATGTGGCACGTATCTATCTGTTCGTTTCGTTTCGATTCGGTTTCATTCATTCATTCAATTTATGCATAATTTATGCATTTAATTGACTTGTAACAATATTGCGGTTTATCATTTAGTTGAATGGAATGGACGAAAAAACAAAACCAAAAACATATTTATTATACGTACATACATACATACGTATGTGTGTATGTCATTTGTGTATATAAATTACACACATTGTAATCTCGGCTTGTGTCAGGGTCTTTCATTTTAACAAAACAAAAAAAGTTTTAATTTAATTCATTCCAAACGATTTGAAAATAGAAATTTATTAAATTTTTAAATCTATCTCGCACTGTAATTAAAATACGACCTTAACTTAATTACTGACAGTTTATTGGGGATTATAGAAAAAATAAACATTTGATTTGAACTGGGATAATGTCCTGGCTCAAGACCATTTTGCATCTATATTTAATAGAATGCAAATTTATTTACAAATGGCATGGTGACATTTATTACTTGGCTGCAGACTACCTTAAAAAACGAAAAAATAAACAACAAAGGGGGTGTTACAATTTATATTTTCTCCACTGTGCATTACATTTCACAGTATCTAGGGAACGGTACACCCGATAGCAATCAACTAAAAGAGAGGGTACGTGGCCTCATTATGACCTCATGACCGCCTGCTTCTCCTCGGTACAGTTTGGTCCAAAGGTATTTTTATAGTTTTGAAATTGAAATTGGACTGGAGAGAAACACTATTACTTTACAGGAACGGAGCTATGAGGTTCATATTTCCCATGCTTACGAGTAACACTTGTAGATCGTTTGGGATTGCAAATGAGTGACATCGTCCCAGAGGAAAAATTCGATCTCTAACAACGACTGAAAATACCCCAATAACCCCTAATATTTAGAGCATTTAAGTTCATTTTTGAAGTGTTCTGGCGTGAATTCACCTCAAAATTTTGTGCATACATTCATCTACACCATTTCCAAGTGTAATTCAGAAAAGATCAATTGTAATTCAGAATTTCCATTTGAAATTCAAAACACATCAGTTGATATTCAGAAATTCCATTTGAAATTCAGAATTCATCAATTGAAAATCAGACCTTGTTATTTGAAATTCAGAACTCATCAAATGAATTTCAGAATATTTCATATGAAATTCAGAACTTTTCATTTGTAATTCAGAAGTTATCAATTCAGAAATAATATTCTACGTATGTAAAACTTTTTAAAAGATATTTACATACAATGTAAATTAGTAATTAATTACGGTTGAATATATTCTTAGCTTTATACATCGCCGGAATGTAATCATGTAAATTTCTTAATACAAAGACTAGAATGGTAACACACAAAGATTGTAAAACTACAGGAGGAGAAATCTCACTATTTGTATGCTTCTGCAAAGCACATTTGTTTGTTGTTATTTTACTGTTTTATAAGGTTTTGCTAAGAAAACAAAATATTTTACAACATCTATCAATAAAAGATATGTATTCTTTTCGTTTTCGTGTATATTTTTGAATGTTTTCCTCATTTTCATATTTAGATTTAACATGTAAACATGGCTGCAAAATTTGCATTCGCTGTCATCTCTCAACGTTGCGTCGGTAATAACAGCAAAGAGCGAGATTAGTTGTCTTGAATATAGAAAGTCTTTGGTAACACTCCACTTATCTTGTAATGTTGGTTAACTCGGCCAAGTTAAATTTTGAAATAAAAAAAAAAAAAATATATGTACCGATTACAGAAAAATGATCTTTTTGTTGTTTTTAATTTCACGTCTATTGACGCTCAAAAAGTGATTCGCTATTAATTGCCTGTTAAATATTATTAAAGCTTGTGTTCTCCCATTTCCCATATAACAATCTATTTCTTGATTTCATTGCATATTTATAATGCAAATAATAAACTATATAATAATAAAATAATTAATTGTGTTCTTTAATGAATTTTATCAATTTAAATATATGTATGTATGACTGACTTTGGAGTATATCGAGTTATTTCTCTATAAATGTTTTCCGAATTTTGTTTGATAACTTCTGAATTTCATATGAAATGTTCTGAAATTCATTTGATGAGTTCTGAATTTCAAATAACAAGTTCTGATTTTCAATTGATGAGTTCTGAATTTCAAATGGAATTTCTGAATTTCAATTGATGAGTTCTGAATTTCAAATGGAATTTCTGAATATCAAGTGACGAGTTCTGAATTTCAAATGGAATTTCTGAATATCGAGTGATGAGTTCTGAATTTGAAATGAAATATCTGAATATCAACTGATGAGTTCTGAATTTCAAATGGAATTTCTGAATTTCAATTGACGAGTTCTGAATTACAATTGATCTTTTCTGAATTACACTTGGAAATGGTGTAGTAGTGTGAACGCGCCCCATAGAATTGTTTTGCTTTTTGGTGCTAAAATGGGGAAAAGGGGATAGAATGGTCCCAGTCAAACGGCTGAAGATGAAATCATGACTGTATAGACGTGCAACATAAAGTATTTTTTTGAAATTTGTAGCTTTATGGGGATATGGGGCGAAATGGAATGGACATGATCCAGCAAGTATAATGAAATTTGGTGAGTACCAAGCAAACGTCTGAAGCTATAATCGTGAAATTCTATCTGTACATTCCACTGTGGATTTTCGGAATTCGTATTTCTCGGATAAAAATGGTATCAAACATGATGGTAAAAATTGGTTATCATCTATTGGTAGCGCATTTCGACGTTGGCGAGTTTTTTGTAAGCTTTTTAAGCTGTGGACAATTTTGCTTACATGGTCGTTCTTATGGTAGCTACCTAAATTCGCATGCCGATAGCTACTATAAGAATACTTGCAGTCAAAATTGTCCGCAGCGGCAGTCTTGCTCATCGGAAGACGTCTGAATGTCGCAGAGCTGTTTGGATGCTCAAGCCGAAAGAAGCCACTTCTTTCAAAACAAAATATGATTGGTTTTATCACAAAGTTTTGTGCTAATTTACTGTCCATGGCTGTATGTGCTCACTGAAATGGACCTTCGTTGCCTCAGAATGGGTAACATTATCCGTACGGTGAGCCAGGGAATGACAAATTTCATATTTTTATAAAAAATATACAGCTCCTTCAAAATAATACAGAACTGACGAAAATTAATAATTGGGTGTGGCTTCTAGAGGGACATCACAGATTTAAAAAATAAGCGTCTGTCGCCTAAACCGACTTATATACGTTAGGATGGGTCACGAAAATAAATTACAGCGGTCACCCCCCAGAAATGAAGATTGGATTGTTTAATGATGATCTGCAAAATATTTCGTCACTGGTTCAAGCCATCTGTGAGGTAAACGCTCCTCAAAACACCTCATGTTTTTCCCGTGTAATTTTTTTATATAAAATTTTTGTCGATTTTTTTTCTGAATTAATAGACCCTTGGCAGCACTTTAAATAAACATTAATATTCTTGTCTTAGAATAACTCATTGGTCGTATTCTTGGACGTTTAGTTTGATTTTTTGTGGGTTTTCAAAGTGACAGCTACAAACCAATATTTCTTGGGAACATTTTGTAAAAGATGTCATGAAAAAATAAATAGAAGGAAACAATACCTGTCGAATGATGCCTAAATGAAATATCGGACGACAAATGACGTTACTGACTCCAAATTTGTGAAATAATTTAATACAGGAGATGGCTTTTCAGAGTCAAAATGTTCAAACTCTTTTTAAAAAAATGAAGACTTCAGCACAACCTTTGGTCTTGAACCAAAATAAATGACAACACATACAACATAACAGACCAACAATACATACAAACAACAACAATACACACGAGGTACAGTGAAGACGGGACATACCGTACAACAACAACCTTTGCATTGTTGCGAGCGATGCGAGCACATGGATAAAATTGAATTGGCAAAGTGAGATTTTTTAGTGTGTCGACTTAGTTCGGTGGAATATTTTGTTTATCAGCGCTTCTCATTTGTCGTATATAACCGCTGGTACTAATATGAACGCTGATTTAAGTCAAAGACATAGATTCGTTGCGAAAGTTCTGACGAGATGGGGTAGCGCCCATCGAAACTGCGCAGTCAACTTTTAGCTGCAACAATAAAGGTCTCACTTTGCCTTTTTGCTAATTTTGGGTTCTGCTGAAGACTTCAGCACAACCTTTGGTCTTAAACCAAAATAAATGACAACACAGAAAATTAAAATTTTTATTTTTTGTTTTTAATTTTTTTTTTAAATATTTTTACGTATTTGTTCATAATGCAAAGAACAAATTTAAAATTTTTTGTATTACTCAAATTCTTTATTAGAAATTTTGGTTTCTTAGCTTTATTATGACGCGAAAACTATGCTTGTGCCAAATATAGTTTGGTTGTAATGAATATTGTAAAGAACCACTGTGCGACGTCAATTTCCTTCCGATGTTCATCATATAGGCATCATTCGAAAGGTATTGACTGCAGCTATTTATTTTTTATAAAATACTGACGCCAAATAAAAAAATTTGCAGTTGTCACTATGAAAAAAAAAACGAAAAAAAAAATGCTATAAACGTCCAATAGTTCGACCAATAAGTTACACTAAGACAAGAATCAAAATTTATATTAAAAGTGCTTCCGAGGGTTAATTAATTCAGAAAAAATTTTTGGACAAAAAGCAACGTAACAAAAATTACACGGGAAAAACATGGAGGTGTTTTCAGAAGCGTTTAGCTCTCAGATGACATGACCCAGTGACGAAATATTTTGCAGATCATCATTGAACAGTCCAAACTTTATTTTCGTGGGGTGACTGGAAATTGTTTTTCAATTTGTATGTCCCTAATATACGTATACCCTTACTCTCAGAGAATATTTGTATAGAAGTTAATGCGACTTACATGTTACTTAAGTTGTGTGGAAATAGAGTTTGGATTGTGGGATTTCCCGCAGAAAAATTCCAGGAATTTGCTTATTTTATATTTCCCGTATCCCGGGAAAGTTGTACGGGATTCATTATGTTTTCACTATAACATTGTATAAAGTAGCAAAATAATGTAAGAAATATCACTTTAAATTAGATATGTGTCACCTACCTTCAATTTGATGATTTACCATATATAATTAATTTGAAGTGAAAATCAATGAAAATCTATATCTATTATGTATAGAAGGTTACAATTAATGTTATAGCATTTTAAGACTACATTGTAAATCGACCTTGATCGATTTTAACTTGAATTCTCATGCAGTCTGAAAAGGCTATTTGGAGATAAATCAATTTTACAATATTAGATATTTGTATGAATAAAGTAAATTTAGGGTTTCGAAGCTACAAAATTACGAATTATTCAAAATTAATACTACGTCTTTCGTATATGCAATATAATTCTCTATTCTCCAATAAAATTTGAAATGTCTTACGAATATATAAATGCACTGCCTTTTTTAAAAAGTTTTTGTATTTCAAATAAACTTTTAATTAATTTTAATTATTAAAGTTTTGAAATTGAATATATTTTATTTTTTGTAAATTCTATAAAACAATAACAAACAATTGTTTGTTATGCGAATTATAATAAAGTTCAAAGAATAATTCCCGTTTCCCGGTAAATAAAAAGTACGGGAAAATACAGACCCTATGTGGAAAGCACAAAATGGTTCCTGGAACATGGTCCCAGCTTCCTCATTTATAAAAGAATTGTAAAAACATGATCAAATATCAAGTCATAGTGGATTCCAGGCACCAGTATAGAAGTTATAAAGAATTTAATTTTACCAAGAATAAGGACGATTGTGTGTGAGGTACTAGAAGGGGCGTGGTTAAGCGTAAATATTTTCCAGGTTTATAGTGATTATAAAAACGTTTTCAAATGCCAAATTGCAACTGATATCGACAATACGAATGGATGTTATATTAGTTTTATTATGACCAAAACTTATGCCAATTTGTGTGCGAGGTACCGAGGTTCAAAACATTGTATGACATAAAATTTCGGAGTATTTCGATCAACCGTATATAACTTCTAAAAGCTTTATTTTTACGTAGTTTAGGATGATTTGTTCGGTAGGTGCTAGAAGAGATGTGGCAAAACCAGCCATATTTTGCACGCCTTGGGTGGTTATAAAATCTTCATCATATAAGTTATTACTTTTTATGAAACTCTTTCATAAAATTAATGAAGTTTCTTCATAAAATCTATGAAAATTTTCATAAAACATATTATGAAAAATAATGAACTTGTATGACAAAAGTTCATCGAATGAAGAACTGCACTACATAGTTTCTAAGAAATGTTTCATTGATTTGTGCTTTATGAAACATACTCTTTTAGAACTGTTTCTTTGGCGACTTTTAATTAAAATGTTCACTGAGGTTAAATGATCAAAATTATGAAGATAATTCTTTCAGTGTAGAGTTAAGGATAAAAATAGCACCTTTTAGACGCAAATCAAGAAACTCAATTCCATTCATCCAAAAATGGTTACAAAACCCAAACAATACCGAAACTACTACATTCCGAATTGTTGCATATTAAGGAAAAAGTGCTAAATATGCACAGTACTAAATAGCATGAAGTAGATAGTTTTTAATAATTAGTATAAATCTCGTTTTTCTGAGTACAATTTTAAAATATTTTCATTCGATGCATTTGGTCATGATGGCGTCGGTTCTACATCAAAGTCATTTAGTCTCTCGAATCTCTAGAGATATTCCAATTAAAGCCTTTGTAAATATTAATGATTGTGTTAATTGAATAATATGTACATTTTAAGTGTTATATCGACATTATCAACATCAACATCGGCGTCAGCATCAACGTCAACATCGTCGCCATCAGCATGATTGTGCGTATGTAGCACTACACAGTAGGGTGGAGCAAAAATTTCAATTTCGCTCGGATCTCGGATGATACACAGAGCCGAAAGAAGTGGAAATATATGATTTTAGAAACACTACACTTTCCAAAGGGGAAATCACGCCCTAATAAACATTTATTTCAAAATAAAATTCTTGGAAGATTTGTGGAGAAGAATCATAGTTCTTAACTTATATTTTAGTTACGTTTGGACCAAATACGTTTCATCATTTTTAAAATTGTTTGAGCCATGTCCGTCCGTCTGTCTGGCTTGCTGGTGTACACGATAACTCTCGAAAGGAGTTAAGGAATCAATTCAAACTTTGCTTTTGGTAATATTTTTTTCAAACTTCGTGCCTATCACACAAATGACCCATATTCCTATGTTAAATTAAAACCAATGTAACCTCTACATCGATATCCAGAATCCGCTATATTTGTATACACTCCACGAGAGTATAATGTCTTTGTGCATTTGTTTGTAACGCCCAAAACGAAGCGAGATAGACCCATTGTTAAGTATACCGATCGACTTAGAATCACTTTAAATTTGACACAACATCTTATAATCCAACTAGAAACACCTATGCAGAAATTCGGTAAGATCGGTTCAGATTTAGATGTAGCCCTCATACAAATGTCGTTCACGATTTGACTTTTGCCGCTTTAGAAACCACATATTGTACTTGATTTTCTTTAAATTTGGCACAACGGCTTATAATGCAGGTACAAAAACCTATAGTGAAAGTGGGTAAGATCGGTTCAGATTTAGATATAGCCGAAATACAAATGTTGCTCCCAAATGTTTAACCGATTTTGGCCAAACTATACATATTATATTTCACCTATTTCGTTCCAGATTTCAATATACATAGGTTCTTTCCGATTTAACATTTTTTGTCAAACACATACATTTACAGGATACAAAAATCCTTCCCGTTTTCGCTTTTTCACCGAATTAAATTGTATACGGATAGAAAGTGGAGTGTATCATAGAGTCGGCACCGCCCGACTTTAGCCTTTCCTTACTTGTTTAGTTTTTGAAAAAGTGTACAATGTACGGCGAGTTTTGTCACGCCTCTTCTAGTACCTCCCATACAAATCACCCTACGTAAAATTAAAGCTGCTATAACATATATACAGATAATCGGAAAGCTTTTTTTAAAGGCGTTGCATTCACCTGCAATATGGACGATATTGCCACACCCCTTTCTGGTACCACCCACACAAATTGGCATAAGCTTTGGAATCCACTATGACTTGATTATGTTTTTCACAATTGTTTTACATATAAATGTGGAAGATGGGACCATGTGCCAAGTACCTTCCACACAAATCCTTCGGTTCTAAGTAAAATTTAAGTCATTGTAACTTCCATACATATGTCCTCTGAGAGCGAGGGTATATATATATATGTGTCGGTTTAGTCGACTGGCCGTTTCTTACTTGTTTGGGTTCGTCTTAGGACCGGTAAAGCGTATGAGCATAATCAACAACTTTCCTCCACCCTAATGTACATACATATCAACACAGATGCACTGCAGTACGTATGTACATTGTACATACACGCATCGTGGATAATGTATTTATTTTGTCGGTGTCTATTAATTTGACACTAAATGCAAATTGTAAGCCACCGCTTGGAGTGAGTGCTCGCATTTTTCGCTTCTTCATGTTCTTGTTCTATCTAATGCTCATTTTCATTTGAGCCTCCCTCGTAAGCCATCAAAGCATTTGTGTCTGACTAATGTGTGTATGTGTGTTAATGATATATGTGCATAAGTGTCGGTGTTCGAGTTCGTGTTATGGCAGTATGAATCTCTTCAAGTGTGAGTGGGTGTTTGTCTTTGACAAACATATTAATAGTGAAGTGATGTGCAGAGATGCACTCTCACTCACTCGCACACACGCGTACACACACACGGGCGTACTCAATCTCTCGTCTAAATCCACTTAACACAAACCGGTCGGTTAAGCAAAAACCTCAGCGCGCATTGAGCACAGTGGGCACAGAGCCGTCATCGCCCTTGACATTAAAACGCATTCAACTCCGCGCCAACTGGGAACTTCTAAGGCCATCACTTGAAACAATCAACGCAACAGAATGTCTGGCGATGCATTCATGTAGTTGGTAACTAATTCAAGAACGGGAAACTGCTCGAAACAAATTTATGAAGTCACCGCAGGGATTCCACATGGATTGATTCATGGAGTGCCATGTATGACGGCATCCACAATTTACAACTGCAAAACACGAAGGGAATAGGTGGGAGCGAGCGAGCTTCTGTGCAGCGAAACGCTTCGTAATAGCTAATATTGGTCAATCTCAAGTTCTCAGAACAGATACCTAATTATACAAAGGTATATGTACCCGAACATTGTAGACACAATAGATGTGTTTTTTCTAAACGTGTACACGTTAGGAACATTTTTACTCAACTTAAGAAACTATTTACTTAAACTGGGGACAAATTTGCTGATTTTTTCCTCAAAACGTAAAGTAAATTTTTACTTAAACTGAGTAAAATTTTACATGATACAAGGAAAAGCAAGTAAGGAAAGACTAAAGTCGGGCGAGGTCGACTATATCCGAATCCACTTTGAAGTAAGGAAACTTTACTCAGACTTACTTAATTTTCCTACTTTTAAGCAAAATTTTACTAAAGTCGGGCCGGGAGGACTATATGTTGCCCTACACCATTTTATCATGATCATGGGGACTGCTGACTTTCATCTGTAAAATTCGGTATTCTAGAGTAGTAATAGGGTAAAATGGATGTATATTTGTATGGAGGCTATAACAACTAAATCTGAAACGAATTCCTCATAATTCATAGCGATCGTCCTTGGCCCAAAAAACTACTTCTGCCAAATGCCATGGCAATCTGACAACAATTGCGACCTGCAGTTTGCAAACAAGCTTTAGATGGACAGCAGACTTATAATAACTTACAATACTCTATTCCACGAAATGACGTTGGGTATAATAAAACATAATTTATCTTTATCCTTGTGCCGCCAAACACATTGGATCTCTGATCTTCTAGAATAGGTTACCCACGACATTTGTCGTTTAAATATGATCGTTGACGGCAATATGACAACATTGTCCTTCAAGGAATCGTCAACGACATGAGCACGCCAAGGCACCGTTTTGAATAGATCACACCCCTCGGACCACCCTACTCGATTTGTTATATCCAACCTGAAAGAGTGAGTAATTGCTTCCCAAGTTCTCTGAGCCGTGGTTGTATTAGAGCTGACCAGTCACATAAGAAGTCTTCGAATGTCTCTTCTTCCTTTTCGTTGTCTAGCTTCGGCAATGGTCGTTGAATTACAGCTACATTTGTTCCATTTCCATTTGTCATTGGCCAATTGGAAACCATAGAATTCGCCAATGACTCGTCAGCACTGCGATCACTCTGTTTTGGTTTGGAAGAGCTCTGTTATATTGAGACCAGGTTTATTTGCTTAACTGACAAGTGTCTAGGTTTCAAACCCCAAAATCGATTTGGAGTATATTGGAAGCGCGCCTATAAATATTGGGTTGACATTAATCTTAAGTTTATTATAAAGTTATAAAAGCCATTTGTCATCGATTAAAAATAAAATAATTAAAACAAAATTCCAAAATCGTAAAAAACAGAAATTTTATTTGAGCGTTGGGCGTGGCACTGACAATTTTCATTTAATTGTGGGCTCAAATGAAATCACTAGTAATGATTTGTATTCACATATATATTAGAATAAGAAGGTTTTTTAGGTTTTTTCTTTACAACTTACGTGGGAGGTGGGCGGATTTAAACAAAAAACAGATAACGGCGAGCGCTGAGATTGAAGACGTGGACTTGGACGATCTTTGGTTTCAGCAGGATGGCGCGTCATGCCACACAGACCAGATCACAATCGATCTTTTGCGTGCCAAGTTCGGTAATTATGTTATCAGCGGTCTCGACGATGCCCCTGGCCCCTCGGAGTTGAGCGTGAAAGGCCAATATTATGCCCACAAGGAGCAAGCAAGCCATTCACGAGGTGAGTAAGTAGGGGCCGATTATATGATACCCACTTCCACTTTCTACCCCGTTGCAATTGAATTCCGAGAATAAAGTTATATCGGGAACGATTTTGGTATGCGGGAAAAGGTCAAATCAAGAGTTTTTACGGGAGCTAAATATAAATCTGAACCGATCTGACCACCATAAATAATTATAGTTGAAATATAAGGCGTTTTGCCTAATTTAAAGAAAATCAGGTACAATATGTGGTCAAATCGGGAGCGACATTTGGATGGGATCTATATTTAAATCTGAACCGATCTTACCCGCTTTCACCACAGTTAATGCTAGATGGAATATAAATTGTTGTGCCAAATTTGAGGAAAATCGGGTAAAAGATGTGGTTTCTAGATCGAAAAAGTCATATCGGGAGCATCATTTGTACGGGGGCTATATCTAAATCTGAACCGATTTTCGTCCTTGATGCACAAAACTTACTTGTGCCAATTTTTGTTAAGATCGGACTATAACTGCGACCTGTAATTTGATTACAACAATAGTGGACAGACGGACATTGCCAAATCTACTCAGAAAGTGATTCTAAGCCGATCGATGGGTCTAACTTTTCCTTTTGGGTGTTACAAACAAATGCACAAAGACATAATACCCTAGTGGAGGGTATAATGAACAGACCTATTGTTTCGATTATTTTATTGAATCATAATTACTACTACTAGAATAGCTACCCTATAATTCTGAAATGGCATGTTGAGTAGACCATTTTTGCGAAGTTGGTCTAAATTTATTTTTACAGTGAGTCAAAGTTTTCATTTTTTAGTCGAAGGGAACATTATTCTAAGTGAACGAAGTGTTGTAACTTAATGTCTGAAAGAATTCTTATTGTCTGAACTATATTGTGGAATTTTATGAGGATCATTTTTGTGGAAGATCTTAACCCTCTAGCTCCTCTTTTTATGGGTCAATTTGACCCTCTTTTCGAGGAAATCAAAAAAGTCCTTTCAAAAAGGACATTTATGGATTCAACTGTCGTACGAAAAAAATTGTCAGAAAATTTCAGTGGGGTCACCAGACACCAATTTTGTAAATAAAGCGCATCAAGCTTAAATTAACAAAATTATTAGAGTTAAAATTGGTCCATGGTTTGATAAAAAAAACGTGGGTACTTCGGTCGAACAAAAAAATAAACAAAACACGTAAAAACGACGTTAAGTTCGTAATAAGTAATAAGCGTTAAGTGAGTAATATGCCCTCCATCATGGAATGCATTCTACAGAGGCTGCCGATTTTCGTAGAGGGGTATTAATATTACAGGAAAATATAATTTTAAATACAGTAAAAGCTTGATTTGCGCAACCGTTAGGAAATCAAGGCAGTTGCATTAACTGAGATTGTTGTTCTTACCAATAACAAAATTATTTAGATTTAAATAAGTTATATCGTCCTAATAGAGGCCCATTCAATACTTATGTCAAGACCTTTGATAATATACTTATTTTCGTTATAAGAGTCATTTAAAGCTTCAGATTCCTCAATGACATCTTGAAAGCTTTCGTTGATCCATTCGTCGCTTTCTCCTGTGGAAAATTAAAACAGCAAAATTTAAATCGTTGAATGTGTTGTGCTGACTGTTGAATTAAAATATTTTTTTTTGTAATATAACATTGGTAGTTTTATTGCATTTTAGTCGAGAGGTTGGAGAATGGCTATACATTTGGAACATTGCTATATAATTCATTTTATTTTGGGCGGCGAGTCGCGCTGTCAATAAGTAGCAACGCCTTTTTGGGGAGGCCTTTAGACTAGGGAAAATGTGAAACCTAAACGAAATTTAATTTAAAGCATGCGAGCTCTTTGTTTTAACAACAAATTAAATATTTTTGTTTCCAACTCTGAAATTCAGCAGTTTTCTAGATATTCGTTTTCTAGATCAGAACTCTGTATCACATACAAATGTTGTAGTTGCACTTATAAAGACCTAAATGTAAAAGAAATAGTGGTTGCGCTAATCGGGGAGTTGCAATAATCGGGGGTTGCGCAAATCGAGCTTGTACTGTACAAATATTGTAAATAAATTTGCATTCTATTAAATATAGAAGCAAAATGGTCCTGAGCCAGGACAATATCCCAGTTCAAATCAGATATTCATTACAGACCAAAAAAATGCAAACGAAAAAACTAAAACAAATGAGCGTTGACACGGCAGAAGTATTGCTGGGTAACTATACCTACATATACACATACTTACATATGCAACTCAATGAGATGCTTGTAAGATGGCATGTGTGCTTTATTACTTGGTGCGATTTTTTAAACGCAAATTCGGCAAGTGAGTTGTGCTTTTCGTTCGTTTGTGAGAATCATCTCCTTATAGAGGCCGGGTTTGATGTTGAAAAGTCGCTGCGAAGCCACTTGAAAAGACTTTTGACATGGTCGAATGATCGTGGTAGTCTGCAGCCAAGTAATAAATGTCACCATGCCATTTGTAAATATAGACGCAAAATGGTCTTGAGCCAGGACAATATCCCAGTTCAAATCAAATATTGATTACAGACCAAAAAAAAATGCAAACGAAAAAACTACAAAAAATTGAAAAAATAATTTTATAAATAAATATAATATTTTTATTATTTCAAACCACGCTTATAAGGCAAGACTGGCAATACGTTATATCGAAATAATACTTCAAGTCAATTCAAACAAGTAAGGAAAGGTTAAAGTCGGGCGGTGCCGACTATATGATACCCTCCACTTTCTACCACATTACAATTGAATTCGGGGAAAAAGAGAAATCTGGAACGTGACATATAACGTGTTCTGCTAAATTAGATCAAAATCTGTAATACCTTGACTTTTGTATGGGGGCTATATCTAAATTTGCTTCAATTAAATAGGGTTCGTCCTTGGACCGCAAAACTCCTTTTGGATGTTACAAACAAATTCACAAAGACATAATACTCACGTGGAGTGTATAATAAATATTCTTATATTTATATTTTCCAAAAGCTTAAATACAATAAATATTGGTAGATAGTGGGACTACAGTTGGTTGTATTTCCATTCTATTTTAATTCCAAAAGTACAAATTTTGAAAATCCATTATCTCACGTACATAGTGCAAAATAACCTAACTTCATGATTCAACCAATTATTGCCGTAAATGTAAAAAGTACGAATTTGGAAAAATGTTTTTATTTTGCGTGTCTATGCAGTCAGAGGAATGTATACACCGAATTCCTCGATTCTAGCTGAGCAAGAGTACGACTTTCTAAAATATCTTTATGTTACGTATCTACTCAATTAGAGGGATGTACACATTGAATTTCGTCATACTAACTGCAGTCGTTTAGTTGGTACTATTTTTATCTCGCTGTACCCATTGTATCCCTTGAAATTACGAATTTAAAAAAATAATTTCATATTATATATCTACTTAATTAGGAACGTATACAGCGAAATTCTTGGTTCTAGCTGTTGTCGTTTGATATGTACCATTTTTATCCCTTCTTGTCCCATTTCACCCCCTACCACTAAAAATCACTTTATGGTGCACGTTTTTGTTGTAGGGGGAATGCACATACCCAATATCAAGTAAGTACCATCAGACATATTGAAAAAATATGCTAAAATGCTCTAAAAAATTAGGGGTTATTATGGATATTTTTAGTCCTTGTGAGGGAAACTTGTTTCCTTTGGTCAGACATCGCCCAGTTTCAATCCCAACCGATCTACGACCAGAAGACGTATTTATGGAAAATTTGGACGTCCTTTCGTTTAGATGCTAGCGTGCTTTCAACAGACGGACGGACATGGCTAGATCGTCTTAGAATTTTATGGCGATCAAGAATATATATACTTTATAGGGTCTCAAAGTGTTACAAACGGAATGACAAAGTTAGTATACCCCCATCCTGCAGGTGGAGGCGATCTATCCAGCGGATTTTTTGCATGTGTATTAAGAATCAATGTCGCTTGTAACATATATGTAGCCGGTCGCGGAAAAAATTGATGCTAAAAAACGAAATTCGCGGTTGCAATTGCAACACTTTTTTCACTTAGAATAATGCTCCCTACGACCAAAAACTTAAAATTTTGACTCGTTGTAAAACGAAACTCAGAACAGCTGGACTATAAGTTTATTCTACAAAAATGATATACTCAACATGCCTTTTCAGAATTATAGGATCGGTACTCTGATCCAAAAATGCTGTTGGACAGTGTTATTAATTGATTTTTAAATTGTATGTGTGAATCTGCCTTTACGAATATCGGTCAAAAATGTACCTTTATTCAATATTTAAATTTTGACCAATAGTTTTTTCATTAAAAAGGTCTCCCTACCATGGAGCTTACGAACATTAACTTCGTCAAATTTTGACAGCGCTCGTGCCACTGTCGCATGCATGTAATGTACAATGTATTTACATACGAACATACATAAGTATGTATTTAGTCGTCAGGCGCGACAATGCACATGCGGCCGCATCATGTTCATTTATATGTTTTAACGTCATTAAAGCGCGTTCCAACGCCCGACGTCTGTTGTCATCCTCCCACAGTATGTACAGTGTGTGCAAGTGTCGCACACGAATCGGGATCGAGATGCTGCAGCTGGAATAAACAATACGGCCCATAATTGTTTACAAACGCAATTACGTTTGTGCGGTGTTCAGTGTTGCCATTTTTGGGGTATTTATCCTCTATCTGGGGATACTTTAAAATGAAAAGGGGTCTTACAGTGCCTAGAGTGGTTAAAAATAGTTGAAAATCTGACTACAACTAGAATAGGATATCCAAAATATTTCCCCAGAAATGGTAGTACAAGAAAATTATTATTTTCCACCACAAAAAGTTTTCAAGTAAAAATTGGCAAACATTAAAGAAATCGGCACCAGTATGCCATTATTCAATTTAAGTTTACTAGAATTTATAACGTACATACTCAAATCAAGTAAAATATAATTAAAATAAATTTTATGTGCTCATTTAAACTATAAATGTACTTAAATTGAGTAATTTTTTTATCGCAATATTAGTAAACATTTTTTGTAATATTTATATGGGTATAAAAATTTCCAGCGTGCAAAAAAGTACTGGCAACACTGGCGGTGATGATGACTTCTTCTCGCGCCTCTTTGTGACGCGCTCTTCCGTCGCAATCACTATTATTTTATTACAGGGATTTTGTTGCTGCTGCTGTTGTTGTTGTTTATTTGATTATTCTTTTTTATTTGTTTGTTATTTTCATTGTGTTCTTCTCTTTGCCCTCTTGTCCTTGCAGAACTGCCTGAAATATTAATGGCACCACAAAATCAAACTATTAAAGTCGGCAAAAGCTTTGTCCTGGAATGTGATGCGGATGGTAATCCAATACCGACCATAACGTGGCAATTTAATGGCGAAGCAATTACACCGGCGTCCGGCAGCGAACATCTGGTGTTGGAAAATGAAAACACGGAATTAATTGTAAATAAAGCAGAGGAATCCGATTCAGGTAAAGTAAAGCAAACAAGCAAAAAAAAATGAGGAGTGCAAAAACTAATGTCCGGCAAGGACAACTGTTTTGCACCAACTATTTAAGAAAATTGAAAAATCCAGAGGTTAAAGAGACCTTTAAGTTTCAAAGGACATGCGGGTTAATTTTATTTAATAAACTCGCCGAGTAGGATATGAAATGAGAGAGAAGAATCCTTCTGTTTTGTTTGATAAAACCTATGAAAGAAAGAATTGCTGAACTGCAATTATACTGGGAAATGATATTATTTTTCTTGTTGGAGCTGTCGAATCTGGTTGTGAAATTTCCAAACCACCCCAAAATCTATATTATCGGGTTCGCGTACCTTTGTGCTCTTATATACTTGATAATCAACCGATAAATTCTTAAAATTCATCAAAATGTCATAAAAACGGTAAACAAAAGCATGGCGACCATTTTGAGCAAAAATTCCAAATTTTGGAACACATTTTCCCCGCTTTGGGATTTCGGCTATTTTTAGGAAAACGTGCTAAATTTACAAATTTATTAATAAACGAATATTTTACATAAATTCACAAATTATACGGCGATCATACAAAATAATGTGTAAAAACAATGCAAAATTTGAAAAATGGCGAAATATATGTGTTTGCTGGACAATTTCAAAGTCAAGATGTGTGTTGGGGTGGCGAAATATGTGTTTGCTGGACAATTTTAAAGTCAAGATGTGTGTTGGGGTGTTTGGGAAATTTCACATACGGATCCTTGTTTTATACGACAAAACCTACAAGAAAGATAGAATCACTTCCCAGGTATTTTGGAATGTTAATGTTTGGAATATTAAGGAAAATATTTGCATATACTTTGAAAATTAAATGATTCTTTACAAGTTGTGCCGTTTTTTAATGGGCCTCACTAGGAAATAACTATACTGAAAGATTAGCATACCAATATACACTGAAAGAAAAAGCTTCACTCCACGATGGAATATTACATTGAATCAATGAAAGTTGTTATTGTTTTTGAGACAACGTACAGCTTCATTGATACAACGAAAAATGTTTCATTGAATCAAAAATCAATGATTGAATCATAAAGTTTCGTTAGCGTACATTAATGTAAAGTGGTATTACTTTAATGAATCATTGTCATTATATAATGAAGTGGGTTACGTTCATATAATGAAAATTGTCATTAATGTAATTTTCCTTAATGATAGTTTGTCATTGTGGCAATGAAGTAGTTTCATTGATGAGTGATTTTTTATTGCTGTAATGACATTGATTCTTCATCAAAAAGGATTAATAGAAAAAGTGATCGTGCCTGCAGATTCTCTACCTTTAGTTTGCAGCAATTCTTTGTCATAGAAACCAAAATATTTAAGCTAGTTGAACCACAAACTGAACGAGAATTATTACATACTTCTTATATGCCACTAAAAATCATGACAAAACCAGATCATTCCGGTAATGAAATGTTTAATTCGGATTAAGAAAGAGTTTCATTATTTTGTTTGTGGCGGAAAAAGTAAACACAAATTAATTAAATCTGCTAAGCAAGTGTAATAATAGTAAATATAATCCACTACATTATAATTCAGTCAAACATTTTCATAATATTATCCATTTTCCTCACATTACATTACAAAAACAGATTACATGCCACCAATGCAAAGTCTTTCGTTGTATTAAGGACAAATCATAATAAAAATTGTTAATGAAATAAATATTTCTTTACGTTAAAGAAACATTTCATTACATTCAAGAAACGTTTCTTTGCGTCAATGTTGACACTTTAATGAATCATTTTCTTTTTCAGAGTACCAGTATCTCGTCAATGTCGTGAAGTAATTATTTCTTGATAGGTTCCTCCTACAGTGGCAGAGAATGGATAGGGTATGATTCAGACCAGGTTTATCTCAATATTCCACAAGTGTTCAAGATTTTCCATTCGAAATTTACTGGATGGGATCCCTGACTCCACTGCAATATTTATCCAGAGATGGATGTAATTGCGATTTTATCAGATAATCTAACCTGAACTGCTACTGCATGTGTAGCAGATGTTATGCTTTTAAATCTGAGATCTACAAGGGCAAAGAATCTGGCTGTCTTAATAGGGCGTTAAATTCGATATCATTCAACATGGTGCCAGCCCTTGACTTTTGTCGACACACAGCACCAAAAGCTGTCCGAAAGTTCCTCAGTATGTGCGTCCATCAGCCCATCCGAGTGTCTGCCGGGCTGTCTGACATCTATCCATCTGTCCACCCGTCCATCTGCCTGTCCATTTCTTGTCTTTTCATTGCATCCATCTGTCCGTCCATCCATCTTTCTACATGTCATCTGTCCGTCTGTCTGCCTGACCATCAGTGGAGTATGAAAAAAAAAGAGAAATAATAGAGCAGATCCAAAGTGGTCGACCCATTTCGATTAATCTTCACACAGGCATAGTTGAAGTGTCGACGAGCTTAAGTTAATCGTTAGGACCCGCCAGATGCAATAGGCATTCTACAGTGTGTCTCGGAAACATTTGTTTGATTTCGCACGTTCCACCATCTGTTCATTCATCTGCCTATCTGTCCATCCGTCTGCCGTTTCATCCATCTATCTGTCCGCTCGTCTGTCCATATGTATCTGTATACATCTGTCAAAAACTGTCCGAAAGTTCCTCAGCCTGTGCGTCCATCAGCCCATCCGAGTGTCTGCCGGGCTGTCTGACATCTATCCATCTGTCCACCCGTCCATCTTCCTGTCCATTCGTCTTTTCATTGCATCCATCTGTCCGTCCATCCATCTTTCTGCCTGTCATCTGTCCGTCTGCCTGCCTGACCATCAGTGCCTATCTGTCCATCCGTCTGTCGTTTCATCCATTTATCTGTCCGCTCGTCTGTCCATATGTATCTGTATACATCTGTCGTCTGTCTGTTTAGCTGAGAATGAGAAATAAGTATGCCACACTCAGTCGGCCCCATCGACTTTGATAATTTTTCACACAGGCATAGTTAAAGTGTCTACCAAATTAAGTTCATCAGTAGGACCCTCCAAATTGGTGTTCATCGGAAAACATCGTGTCTTATCGTGTTTGGCAAACTATAATTTGTGCATTGAGGAAACTATTTTTTATCTGTAACTTAAGTCTTAGATCAACTAAGAGATACAACGTTTTTATCTGAAAAGCCATCACAGGACTTGAATCTGATTCCAAGTTGTACAATAAATCTTTTTTGTGTGAATAGCGCTACAGCGAAAAAGCTATATGGGCAGGTTAACTCTTCTTGCTTGGGAAATTTAGATTTTTTAATTCCACACAACCCTTTTTCGAGTTTAAATTTTGGAAAAAATTAATTTAATTACAAGTCTTAAACACAATTTGGATAATTTATGAAAAAACTCATTTTTGGATATTTATGAGTTCATTTAGGATATCTTGGGATTGCTTTCATAGTTCAACTAAATTCTTGGTTTATTAAATTTTTATCGCCGAAAGCAAATCGTTTCCCAAAATGTCAACTTCACGATAATACACCGTAATTTGTGAAAAATAAAATATTTGGGGATTTTTGATTAACTTTTGCAAATTTCGGTCTCTTTTCATAAGTCTCAATTTTTGGTTTACTAAGTATTCATCTCTAAAATCTGTTCTCAAAAAGGCAGATTTTCGATTCCATTTTTTGTGATTTTCGTTTTCTTTTTGGGAGTTTTTGATCTGGTCTATTAAGTTTGCATCGCTAATGGCAAAACTGCCATCAAATAGTATTTCACTTGCGTATAAACTGAAAATCCCATTTTTGTGGATTTTTTTTTTTGGAATAACAATCTTTTTTCGTCATTAGCGAAAAATCCCATTCTTGGCAACTTTTATTTATTGGGGAATTATAGGTCTGAATTTTTGGTTTATTGCATTTTCATTGATAAACGCAAATATATGCTCGAAAACTATTTGACATATTACATTTGCGAGAAAACGTAGCAATTAGTGAAAATCTCATGTTTGATAATTATTTTTTTTATTTAACAACTGTGGTTCAGAATCAAAATCCATCGGCCAAAATTCAAAATTTGTTGTAGTAAACATTTGGAGTTGTGTAAAAAATTGAAATTAGACAAGGACCCAAAGATTATTTTGAGATATTGACATTTAAAATCGAGCAATCGGATATATTTTAGAAATTAGCGCAAAGTTGACAACTTTTCGTATTTTTCGATTTTAACCCATTAAAGGCCAAAGGAAAGTGTTGTTCAGTTGTTTTGCATTAAACAGATGTCCTCACTTGTGGACAGGGTTAAAGAAAAGTAAAATTATTATTTTTTTGTTTTTACGTTTTCTAACATTATTGTACGTATTTGTTCATAATGTGCAAAAAATTAATCGTTTTAGAAATACCGATTTTTACCTTTTTCAGATTTTGAAAAATGAAAAAAACGTAATTTCTTTTTTGACTTTTTCGAATTGTTTCTCTCCCATTTTAAGAGATTTGGCGCTCGAATTTATTTTATTAGAAATTGTGGTTTGTTAGCTTTATTATGGCGCCAAGTTTGTTTGTAATAAATATTTAAAAAAATACAAAATAAAAATATTTATGACTTTGGACCAAAATGACTTGAATTTTGATCGATGGATTTTAATGTGTAACGATGAAAATCTGAGTATATGACAAGTCACACTTGCGAGAAAACAGCTCAACTGACGAACAATTAATTTTTTGGAAATTTTTGTTTTCCAATTGAGAGTTTATTAAGTTGTCAACAATGAAAGCAAACGTATCCCCAAAAAATATTTATCATGTCACAGTTGCTAGATATCGTTGTAACTAGTGAAAAATCCCATTTTTATTTTTGGTAGTTGCATTTTTTCTTTATTAAATGTTCATCGTCGATCGCAAATCTGTACTCAAAAAGTGTTTGACATTTCACATTTATACCCTCACTCTACAGCGTAGAAGGGTATATATCATTTGGGACAGAAAAAAAGTGTAAGGCATCGAAGGAGTGACTTAAGACCCCAAGTATGTTTGGAGCAAATCCGTTTCACGACTTTTTAAGATGTTTGATCCATGTCCATCCGTCTGTCTGACTGGCTGGCTGGTGTACACGATAACTCTCGATAGGAGTTACGGAATCGATTCAAACTTTGCACATCGTAATATCTTTCCCTTACTTAGTTTAAGTACGAAGTTGGGCGAAATTGCCACGCCCCTTCTGGTACCTCCCACGCAAATAGTCCATACTCCTATGTTAAATTAAAACCACTGTAGCTTCCACATGGATAATCGGAATCAGCTATATTTTGGTATTTGATAATGTTTTTAAATTGGCTTTATGTGTACTAAATATGACGCGCACACGCCCGTTCCAGTACCTACCACACAAAACATGCAAAACTACGTTAAATTAAAGCTGTTACAACTTCTATACTGATGATCTGAATACTGTGAATTTTGATATTTAGCAATGCTTTTATAGTGGCTACATTCGCTTGGAGTATGGGCTATATTGCCACACCCCTTCTGGTAGCTCCCACACAAAATGGCATAAACTTTGGTTAAATTAAAACCGACATAACATCCATATGGGTAGTCAAAATTGTTTTCAATTTTTGATTTGATATTTCCAAATGTTTTTGTAATCACTTTAAATATAAACAAGTAAAAACGGCGTTAAGTTCGGCCGGGCCGAACTTTATATACCCTCCACCATGGATTGCATTCCACAGAGTTTGTCGGTTTTCGTAGAAGTGCAGTAATATTACAGGAAAATATAATTTTTTAATATAGGCAAACCAAATATTGACAAAATAATTTTATAAATAAATATAATATTTTTATTACTTCAAACCACGCTTATAAGGCAAGGCTACCAATACGAAATATAATCGAAATAATACTACAAGTCAATTCAAAAAGTAAATATTCTTACAAATATTTATATTTTCAAAAAAAGCTTAAATACCACAAATACTGGTAGATTGTGAGTGCTACAGTTGGTTGTATTTTCATTCTATTTTAATTACAAGAGTACAAATTTTGAAAATCCATTATCTCACGTACATAGTGCAAAATAACCTAACTTCATGATTTAACCATTTTTGCCGTAAAAGTAAAAAGTACGAATTTGGAAAAATCTTTTTATTCCGCGTGTCTATGCAGTCAGAGGAATGTATACACCAAATTCCATGATTCTAGCTGCTGTCATTTGGTTGGTACCGTTTTTCTCCCATTTTTCCACTTTTACCCCCTTATGAGTACGACTTTCTAAAATCTCTTTATTTTACGAGTCTACGCAATTGAAGGAATGTACACACCTAATTTCACCGTTCTAGCTGTAGCCGTTTAGTTCGTACTATTTTTATCCCTCTGTACACATTATATCTCTTGAAAGTACGAATTTGAAAAAACTTTTATTTTTCGTGTCTACACAGTCAGAGGAATGTATTTCACGACTCTAGCTGTTGTCATTTGGTTGGTACTATTTTTATCCCCTTTTTTCATTTTAATCCCAAAAAGTACGAATTTCCAAAAATCCGTTTATTTTACGTGTCTACGCAATTAGACGAATGTATACACCGAATTTCATTATTCTAGATGCAGTCGTTTCGTTGGTACCATTTTTATCGCTCTATTCCCATTTTACCCCTTAAAAGTACGAATTTGGAAAAAATACTTTTACATTATGTATTACTCAATTAGATGAATGTACACACCAAATTTCGTGTTTCTAGCTGTTATCGTTTAATATGTACCATTTTTATCCCATTATCCCATTTCGTCCCCTACGAATAAGAATCACTTTATGGTGCGCTTTTATGCTATAAGGGGAATGTTCATTCCAAATATCAAGTAAATACAAGCAGACATATACAAAAAGCAGGCTGAAATACTGTAAATATTAGGGGTATTTTCAGTCCTTGTGAGGGAAAAAATTTTCCCTCTGGGCCGATTTCGCCCACTTTCAATCCCAACCGATCTGCAACCATAAGGCATAGTTAGGGAAAATTTGAATCTCCTAGCTCATTTCCTTCGGAAGCTAGCGTGCTTTCAACAGACAGACGGACATGGCTATATCGTCTTAGAATTTTACCACGAACCAGAATATATATACTTTATGGGGTCTCCGATGAATATTTTAAGGTGTTACAAACGGAATGACAAAGTGAATATACCCCCATCCTGGAGGTGGAGGGTATAACAATATTTACGATTTAGCCACGCCCCTTCTTGTACCACTCACACAATTGTCTCTATCCCAGGTAATATTAAATCCTTCATAACTTCTATACTGGTGCATGGAATCCACTATGACTTGATATTTGATCATGTTTTTACAATTATTATCAAATGTGGAAACAAAGCAAAATTTAAGTCCTTCCATATACATGTTCTCAGAGAGTGAGGGTTTTCTCACTTGTTTTGTTTTCCCTTTGGGAATTTTAGGTCTGAATTTTGGCCTATTGTAGAAGGTGCTGAAATGTTATGAACCGATATGAAAATTCCATCTTTTAGTAAAATATCCCCTGCACCCCCAGTTTTATAAAATAGAACGGATAATTTTCACAATGTCACCAATCGACTGACCAGCCAACGATACATCCCCTCTTGTGTTGAAGCGCATATAAAACACACTGAATATTAATTAGCTACCGACCCGAGCGAACCAACTCGATAGTACACCAATAGCACAACAACAGCCCAAACAAGCTGAGTGCGAATAAAACGAGCATAATTAACGAATAAATATTGGCCGAAATTATATGAAAAGCAAACACAAATTTCATTTAAATGTAATTCCCCTTTCCAACGTTCTTTTTTCCATATCTCCCCACCCCCCTCACCACCTGCCGATATAGGCGTCTATACCTGCATTGCGGAGAACGATAATGGCCACACAATGGTATCGGCCACAGTTGTCGTGGAACGGGTGCGCAGTGCTCCACGTCTGCTGATTGAGCCCTACGATCTGGAGGCGTTGAGTGGCACCAGCATTGAGATGCCCTGCAAGACGGAGGAGACCGATGGCATACAGGTGAGTGCAAATTGATTGATTTTATTTTTATGTTCTTTTGGGGCCACCGAACATTTTTAATTAAGCGTCGTGGGAGAGGGTGCGAAGGCCGACAGGCAGCCAGGCAGCCAGGCAGGCAGGCAGACTATTTCCTGGTCTCTGATATGGTTTTTGTGTTTCGATTTGTTTGCAGATTACATGGCGCAGAGATGGCCGTATCATTGATCCGAATGTTTTGTTAACGAACAAATACGAAATCAGTGGCACGGGCAGTTTGTTTGTACGCAACGTAACGGTGCTCGATGGCGGACGCTATGAATGCTCTGTGAAGAACGATTTTGGCCGGTCGACAGCATCGGCATTTGTGACAATAAGGTAAGGATGAGAATGGTGATGATGTTTTTTTGTTTTGTTATTCCTTTGGCATGGATTTCCAAAGGACTCCGTGATGGCATACGTCTAAGGTAGACAACTTTCCAATGTTCGATGCAAAGGAAATTGGAAAATGTCAATTCTGGCAGAGCAACATTTAGTTTGTAAGGGGTGTCCAAAAATTTGAACAAAAATTCATTTTAAGAAAATCTAATCTGTAGCTCAAATTGAAAAAAAAAAATAAAAATTTCCGCTTAAAGTGAAGTCTGTTGTCCACATAGCCCAATGCGTTGGTAGAATCCCCCAATGAAATGTCTCTTTCGATTTGAATTATTGCCATCAAAATCCTAACTATGTAAATGGAAAGCATTTTCTGAAATCTGCTCAGCCATGACCTTTTTTGGGTCCATTATCTAACCAAATGTCCCTCTCGATTTGACTTTTCTCCCATAAAACATCCTATAATATATTTTGTAAAAATTAAAGCATTTTCCACCACTCTGGCCTGACTTGGCCTACTTCTTGTCCACAATCAAACTAAACACTTGTTTGACCAAAAATTTAAGCCACCCCTCAGGCTATAAATGTTGTAAATGTGTAAGCATTTTCTGAAATCTGACCAGTCTTGGTCTTCTTCTTCTTCTTGTCCATAATCAAACTAATCTTAAACCATTCGCTTGTGTAACTAAAAATCCCCCCATGGACAAGCATAATTGCGCACAGCAACAAAATGAGTCAGACTTGGTATGGAGGGGTGCGAGTGGCGGTAGCGTTGGCGTTGGAGTGATGGCAGCGTTTACATAAACTTTGATAATTAATTGTGTAAAGAGAGGGAATAAAACTATTTCACTTTGCATATTAAATGCAATTTAAATACTTCTCACAACATCAGAGACAACGGTCGCACACACACACAGAAGTAGATACAAAGGATACAACAAAAAGAAGCAGAAAATCAAGGCAAAAAGACCAACAAGAAAGGACAGCCGTATAGTACTCACCACAAGAGTGAGATATGATTAAAGTATTGGAACCAAAAAGGATTACGAACCTGAATATCTAATATTTCGATATTGGGTCCTACAAATGTATATTTTGCACGAAAAGTTTACTAAATGTTTTTAAATGATGTCCATAAACATTTTTTTGAACGACTGGAAAATTAGAAATGCGTTAAAAATGTCATTTTAGATTTTACGAAAATTTCAGATGATCTGGCACGGATTTACAAAATGTATATAAGGAATTCCGTATCAAATCTACAAGAAATTTTCGAAGGTCTTACAATTTTAAAGAAAATTGGTGAGTTGTTTTGACATTGACTATGTTCCATGTGAGACGGAACAAAAATTTTCTTTAGGTTCTCCGATTTTAATGAAGGTTAGCAAATTTTTACTTCCGATTGAGGGAAACATAATTGCATTTCCCGATCTTCAAAAGATATACAGTGGTGGCCACGAGTTTAGTACACTTCACATGTGTTGTTTATAACAGCAAATAATTTGTTCTGATAATGAACTCTGAGCCAAACATTTGTTTTTACGTGTTGCTTATGGTGTGATCAGAATGCCCCGTAATTTTTTTCGTATTCTTTTGAGCCTTTTTCTCGTACTCTCATGTATTTGCAAATAATTCGTAATCTGGCCTGGACACAAATTTAGCACATTTGATAAAAGTCGCTATTTTCTGTTTTTTTTTTTGCGTTTAAATTAATTAATTGGTTTATTTTGGTAATTTTTACTCAAATGGAAGTTATTATTTAACAAAATTTTTAATTAGACATGGCTAAAGGAAAATGGTGCATTGAGGCGCAGCTAAGGCTATTTTGCAATTGAAATTGACAGTGGAAGTGCCGCTGGAGATATTGCAAACATTCTAAATTGATCCAGACAGATTGTGTGCAATGTACTAAAACATATTGGCACTTATTGGAGATTCAAAAATGTCCCACAATGTCCTACGCCGAGAAAAACAATCCATAACGCCGTGAAAAAGATCCATTTAAAACCTCAGCTGTGATTCAGAGAGATTTTTAGGCAAAATTTGACATTAGAATATCCTCAAGAACCATTACAAGAAGAACCAATGAAAAAACAAATTACCTGGATCCATTGTTCAACATAAGTCACACATATAAAAAAATGACTTACAGTGTCGAATTTTATTTGCTCAGGTGCATTTAGAAAAAACTCAATATTTTTGGGCAAACACGTCTGTATTGGCGAATCAAACTTTTTTCGGTTCGTATCTGCTGGAAAGCAATACGAATTTCGACCTCCTTTCGACGGTAAAGCTCGTTGACGAAAATGTGATGGCGTGTACTATAGTCAAAGGAATGTATACACCGAATTCCACGATTCTAGCTGCGGTCATTTGGTTGGTACCATTTTTATACCCTTTTTCCTATTTTACCCCCTTAAGAGTACGACTATCTAAAATCTCCTTATTTTACGTGTCTACGCAATTAGAGGGATCTACACACCGAATTTCATCATTCTAGCTATAGTCGTTTAGTTGGCACTATTTTTATCCCTCTGTACCCATTGTATACCTGTAAAGTAGGAATTTGGAAAAAACATTTTATTTTTCGTGTCTACTCTGTCAGAGGTATGTATACTCCGAATTTCCTGACTCCAGCTGCGGTCATTTGGTAGGTACTATTTTTATCCCCTTTTTTTCATTTGAACCCCTCAAATGTACGACTATCTAAAATCTCTTTATTTTACGGTTCTACGAAATTAGAGGGATGTACACACCGAATTTCATCATTCTAGCTGTATTCGTTTAGTTGGTCCAATTTTTATCCCCTTTTTCCTATTTTACCCCCTATTTTATGTGTCTACGCAATTAGAAGGATGTACACACCGAATTTCATCATTCTAGCTGTATTCGTTTAGTTGGTACTATTTTTATCCCCTGTACCCATTGTATCACTTGAAAGTACGTACAGTATTTTTATCCCCTTTTTCCATTTGAACCCCAAAAAGTACGAATATCGAAAAATCCTTCTATTTTACGTGTCTACGAAATCAGAGGAATGTACACACCGAATTTCATTATTCTAGGTGCAGCCGTTTGGTTGGTACCATTTTTATCCCTCTATTCCCATGTTATCCCTTAAATGCACGAATTTGGAAAAAATAATTTCATATTATGTATCTACTCTAGTAGAGGAATGTACACACCGTGTTTCGTGTTTCTAGCTGTAGTTGTTTAATATGTACCATTTTTATCCCTTTTTGCCACATTTCCCCCCTACGAATAAAAATCGTTTTATGGTGGACGTTTTTGTTACCGGGGAAATGCGCATACCCAATATCAAGCAAGTACAAGCAGATATATTGAAGAAACATGCTTAAATACTCTAAAATAGTAGGTGTTTGTAT
The DNA here is from genome assembly GCA_947397865.1 of Polietes domitor. Classification (NCBI taxonomy): domain Eukaryota; kingdom Metazoa; phylum Arthropoda; class Insecta; order Diptera; family Muscidae; genus Polietes; species Polietes domitor. The sequence continues at coordinate 106,066,035 of OX377621.1, read as the reverse complement.
GGGTTTTTTAGTTCTTGTGAGGGAAAAATTTTTCCATTTGGGCCGATTTCGCCCAGTTTCAATCCCAACCGATCTACGACTATATGACGTATTTATGCAAAATTTGGACCTCCCAGCTCCTCTCGTTTAGATGCTAGCGTGCCTTCAACAGACGGACGGACGGACATGGGTAGATCGTCTTAGAATTTTATGACGATCAAGAATATATATACTTTATAGGGTCTCAGGTCGATATTTCAAGGTGTTACAAACAGAATGACAAAGTTAGTATACCCCCATCCTGGAGGTGGAGGGTATAAAAATTCGAAACATTTTCTTGGTAAGAGATAGAAATATATTTTTTGGCGTATTTCAAGCAAATTGCGTTAGAAATACCACTCAAATCAAAACTGACTAGTTCACGAATGGACAGCCATAAAGTTGAAATATTTTGGGACAACGCACTAAACAAAGATTAATTTTGGTCGATTAATTTTCTTAAGGCCAGCTTAAAATAAGTTGTTTTAATTATTTCTATAAAATATTTTTATTTTCGACTGCAATTACGTTAATAATTGTTATAGAGTAAGCACCAAGAATTCGATCATAAAACTTAGGAAAATTCCAATTGAAATTGAGAAATTCCATTTGAAATTAATTGATTTTCCATTTCAATTTGAGAAAATTCCCATTTAAATTTATTGATTTTCTATTTGAAATTGAGAATTTCCATTTACAATTGAGAAAATTCCAACTGAAATTGAGAAATTCCATATCATATTGGAAAAATTCCAATTAAAATTAAGAATTTCCATTTCAAATTGCGAAAATTTCAATTAAAATTAAGAATTTCCATTTCAAATTGCGAAAATTTCAATTGAAATTGAGAATTTACATTTCAAATTGAGAAAATTCCAATTGAAATTGAGAATTTACATTTCAAATTGAGAAAATTCCAATTGAAATTGAGAATTTCCATTTCAAATTGCGAAAATTTCAATTGAAATTGAGAATTTACATTTCAAATTGAGAAAATTCCAATTGAAATTGTGAAATTTTCTTATTGAAATTGAGAAAATTCAGACATTTCTATTTTCACCCAGGAAAGAAAATGTTGAACTGCCCTCTGCAATAATTTAGTAGATTTTAGCACGATTTTCACTAGCGGAAGTCGGAGCGAATGAGTAATATTATCATCAATAAATAGCATGAGTCATACGCCACCGATATGATTGATTGATTGATGATTGGATCACAGTAGGGTGAGTTTTTTTCACTTTCCCAAATTTACAATCGACTCTAACCAAAAGGGAATAGAAAAGTAGTAAAAAAGTGTTTTGTTTCTTTCTGGCTTCAAAAAAGTTCCTCCGGAAAACTGTTAAAGTTTTGAAATATTTCGAATTTTTAAGATATAAATAATTGAGTTTAGTTTTCCTGTAGAACTGCTGGGGCTGATTTTGAATTTGGCCATGACAGTCTTGTCAGATGTGGGATTTTATGATGGCCAAAAGAACAAAAATAATAAATGGGGACAGGGGTTTATGTGGGGATGTCTTAAAATATTTTTTTATTATTTTATTTTATATTATTTTTTTATTTTATTCTTAAGCCTGCATAGACGGTCTAGATTATATGCAAAAGCATGTTTTGAGGACATATAATATTTATATTTGTAGCGGAAACTGAAAAAAGTTTTTTTTAATATAAATATCAATATAATAATCTAAAATTTGTTAAGTCGTTGGAGAGGTATTGATCGTCAATTGTAACACATTGAGGGTCGCACAATTTTTCAATCTTTTGGTCCTGAATGGGTTGAAAGTGAAATAAAAACTGAAGTATGTGTTCTGACATTATGGTCTTTCAATAGATAAATTGGGTGGAAAACTGCACATAAGCGACATGATTTCCCTCCTAGGCACGATTTTTGACCTCTGTATTGTTTTGAAAGTTTGTGTGTGTATCGATAGGGCTTACTAGCTTAATTTTTATATGGAATTCAGTCGCTTAACAAGAAAGTAGCTTACTACACTCTTAGATGATGCCCAATTTTTATCTGTGATTTATTTATATAAAACCAATATTGCCACCTTATCAAATCTCTTAATTTTAAGCTAGTAAGCCCAATCGAGCAGGCCTATTGTATACATATTTTTGGAAATAATTAGATTTTTTTCACGAATTACGACCAATTTAACAGTGAAAAAATACGATTTTTCCAAATAGGTGTGTTCATTCAATCACCTATAACTCCTGAAATACTTGGCAGATTCTACTATACAATTTGAGGGAAATTTCATTTACTTTTAAAATGTTAAGGTGGAATAGATTTGTTAAAGTTTTTCCAATTTTACTTCTTTTATTTTGATTTTCGAAATGATTACATTCATCCATTTCTTTGAAATTCTAAAGAAGTGTTCTTAGCTATCTTTTTAAGCGACTGCGTGAGTTTGGAAGTGGTGAAATGATGGGTTCTATTTTTTACGATTTTTTTGGCCATGAACACACATATTTGAAAAAATCGTATTTTTTGGTCATAACTCGTGAAAAAAATTTCTATTTTTTTTTTACAAAAATACGTAGACAATATTTTTATGAGAAGAATACATACACAAACTTTCAAAACAATCGCAGATACCGAGGTCAAAAATCGTACCGCTTGACATGGAATGACTCATACTCAGTTTTTTATTTCGTGGTCGTTTGACCCATTTAAATGAATGTTAATTTCCAAAGGATATAAATGCTTTAATAATTTAGTTTTATACTTTTGCATCATTGGAAAGAGAACAATATCTATTGAAAATACTTCAAATTTCATGTTTCTATTTGTAAAGGGTGTTTTTTATTGGGGTATAGAACTTTAAGTTGGCATCACTTTTTTAACTGGCGGCCATTTTGTCAGCTGTCAAGTGATTAATATTTAGTTTGGTTTGCCATTTCATCATGAACAGGTTGACAAAAGAACAACGCTTGCAAATCGTGCAAATTTATTTCGAAAGTAATGGTTCAGTTCGCGAAGTTCACCGCAAGCTCCGTCCATTTTATGGTCGACATAATCGTCCATCAGAGCAATTAATTCGATGAGCGCATAATTTCGCGGAATGGACCTGTCAATTGGCCACCAAGATCGTGTGATTTGACACCATTGGATTATTTTCTTTGGGGATATGTGAAGTCGCTCGTCTACGCCAACAAACCAGAAACGTTAGGGGACTTGGAAGCCAACATTCGTGGCGTGGTTGAAAATTGGACCTGTAGAATTGGCTATATTCGAGCCAGCCGCGGCGGCCACATGCCCGAAATCATATTTAAACATTAATGGCATAAAATTATCCTTCCAATAAAGCCAAATTGATGGACATTAAAACGATTTTCTTGTCTTTTATTTCAATTCGAAGTTCTATACCTCAATAAAAAACACCCTTTATTAGTTCAGCAATAATAACCATTTCAAATTTTCCCCCTTAAAAATTAAAACATGATTAATTCAAATCAGTCATAATTATTAATTTTAGTAAAAAAAATAGCAATAAAAATTGTTTGTGTTGATTTTATAAATCAGTATGACAATCTCTGCACAAAAAAATAGATATCGGACACTTAAACGTCATAGATTTCTAAGACTATCTAAAAATATTCGTCTATCCATCTGCTGAAACCACGCCGGCATCTATTCACAGGCTATATCTATCCAAAAGCTGTAAGAAGTATATTAAAATATTGAATATAAAACAGATTCCATCTAGAAATGTTTTCGAATACACCTTAGACCTCAATATATTAGAAAATTGTTCAGGAAAACTTTTCCCTCTCGACCGATTTCGCCCAATACCAACAGAACTATTACAAACGGAATAAATGAATATACACTCCATTCTATGGCGAAGAGTATAAAAAAAGAATGAAAATAAAAATTTATTGAAGCAAACCAATGGATAAACATTGAAATTGTATCCGATTAAGTAAAGTTCTAAAAAGAAAAGAAGAAATTCCTTGTATTCGACATGAAAATCAAGGATTCTTCCACATTTCTTCGAAGAAAAGGCACTCAACTCTCTGAACTAAAATCACAACTCTTTTTTTCTAGGTGACCTTTACGATTGAAACGTTCTTTTGAAACGTACTACCAGCTCACTAACCGGGCTAAAAGTGATAATTCTTCGTAATGTGCTTTGTACGTGTGTCGCTCTGTGCACGTTGGCATTTGTGTTTTATAATGAGAACGTTGTCGTCCCTGTCGTCGTTGTTGTTGCTGCTGCTTTTACTCCTTTCTTTGAGTCCCTCCTATGGTTTTGTGGCTCAGTTTATAAAAACCACTAAACTAAAGAAAAGCGACAACTTTTTTCCTTTTTCTTCTATTTTGCATGGGAAAATTGTGCAAAGACATCGTGAATCATGGGGTGGCGAGTGGTGTTGTGGAAAAAGTTCCATTCGGGTGCTTTTCAAGCTTACATTTTATAAATAAGTATTAAAAATTAACATTGGGCCCTGAGTCTCAAAATATTTCAGTTGCAAGTACAACCATTTCATTTAAATATTCTTAATATTTGGAGTTTTAAGGAATGTTTTCAGTCCTAGTAAGGGATCACTTTTGGGGTATTTTGGACTCCAAGATCTCCAAGGTCCTAATAAAATAAACACAATCATTGAAGCATCTAAGAAAGCTCATCAACGGGAGTGGATGCGATTTCCTCAAAATCATATTCGTGCATCTTGCAACTCTTTTTATGGAAAAGATTTATCGAACTATCAAAGCAAAATGGGGATATATTGACAATTTTAAATTTATTTATATACTCTATTATGTTTTTAATAAGTGAAACTAATTTTCAATACAACCAGTAGGTAAGTATCAGTCGGTTAAACCGACTTATATATACACTCACTCCCAGAATAAAAATTCCGAGCATTTGTTTGGAATTTTTAAGAACTCTTACATTACTTAGGGCGGAACTATTTGTGCCAGATGTGGATTTCAAACACCGAGATAGAAGTTATGAAGAATTTAATTTTACAATTTTTATATAAAAAATCATAAATATTTTATATTTTTAATGTGGCTATAAAAAAATTTATAATTTATAAAATTGCAGTTGATTTTATCTATCCGTGTGAAAGATATGTCACTTTCATTTTAACAATATATCAATTATTTATCAATTTGAGTGGGAAGTACCAGGAGGGGTGTTGTTGATATCGATCATTTTCCCGACTATAAACACATTGTCAAATATCAAATTTCATAGTATTCCAATCATCCGTATAGAAGTTATAAGAGCTTTAATATTAAGCAGTTTTGGGTGAATTGTGTGAGAGGTACTAGAGGGGCGTGGCAAACACCTCCGCATTTTGTACGTCAAAGTGATTATAAAAATGTTATCTAATATCAAAATATAGCTGACTCAGAATATTCGTGTGGAAGTTATAGTGGTTATAATTTAGCATAGTAGTATGGACTATTGGCGTGGTAGGTACACTAGCCAGACAGACAGACGGACTTGGCTCAAGCAGCTTACAAAGTCGTGAAATGGATTTGGACCAACCATACTTTGGTATACTTTTTGGCTAAGTAACTCCTTCAATGCGTTACGCTTTCCGTGGTTCGAATTCCGTGGTTCCAGCTACCATTTCAATCCCATTTTTATGCTTAAAATACGAATTTCAAAAATCAATTATTTTTCGCTACGATTTCATCTCCTTTGCCCTTTGTACGAATTTTTATAAAACATTTTAGATTGTGCGTCTGCACTGTCAGAGACTCAAGTACGATCTCTTTATTTACGTGTCTACGCAGCCAGAGCGAAGTGTACACTAATTTTCATTATTCCATCTGCAGTATTTTCCCCTTAAAAGTACGAATTTAGAAAAATACCATTATTTAACGCGTATCTAGAGCCAGAGGAATGTACACATCGAATTTCTTCTTTCTAGCTGTTGTCATTTGAGTGGTACTATATTTGTAAACCTTTTGGACAATTCTATATGAAAGGATTGAACTTAGTAAATATCAATATCAAGTAAATACAAAGCAGAAATCTTCCAAATGTTCTTAAAAATTCGAATTATTAGGGATTATTGGGGTATTCTCTGTCCATCATAGGGAAACATACGGACGTACATGACTAAATCGTCTTAGAATTTTATGACGATCAAAAATATGGGTATATTTCCTCCAGAATTTCAACCGAGACCATAAAATTGGAAGTAATTAAACAAATATTTTTGTCTAGCTAAAGAATAATTTTCTCCCACACAAATAATAATTTAAATAATAGTCACTTAAAATACAACAATTCGCAGACTTTTGAACATTTTTATATAAGAATGAAAGTCAGTTCCATTATCCGTCATATCACAAAAAACGGATTTTTTCGTCTTATCATAGGAATTAAGTTTTGACAAAATCCACATTTTAAATAAAATAATAAATAATACTCGAGTGCCAGTATTATTCAAAAAACAAGTAAGAAGGCGTTAAGTTCGGCCGGGCCGAATCTTATATACCCTCCACCACGGAGTGCATTCCACAGTATTACCAGCAGATTAAAGGATGTCGACTTCACATAGAAGCACAGTACCATATTACGAAAATTGTGATATTTTTATGCACATTGCTATATTTGTTTACTATTTCAAACTATAATGTATACTTATGCGCACTGTTTAAAATCGATTACTATATACAAATAAAATACTGAAATTGTGAAAGTGAACATGCCTAAATATTAGGCGATTGTCAGTCGCCATTAGAAAGAAGTATACATTTTAAAGATATCCCCAGATTCGCCCCATTCCCCGACCAAATGTACAAATTTCGAAAAAAACCTCTCTTCTAGTCTTCATAGTCAGAATTTATACACAGAATTTACAAAAATATACAAAAATCTCTATTTTACGTGTCTACGAATTATTGGGACGTACACACCGAATTTCATGATTCTAGCTGTTGTTGTATCATTGGTACTATATTTTATCCCTTTTTGTCCCATTTCGCAAGCTAAAACCTTTATTTTCTTTGTGGTGCTTCCAAGCTACAAGAGGAATGTCCGCAACAAATTTTAACTGTATGAAAATCAGAAATTTAATTAATAAGCCAAGGCTACCAATATTTGTATACTATGTATATATATAAAGGAAATAATACTTCAATTCATACTTCATACCCTAAATATTGGGAGATAGAGAGCGTATTTTCAGCTGCAGTCGTTTGGTTGGTTGTATTTCCATCCTATTTTAAATTCAAAAGAATACATTTTGAAAATATCTTATCTCTCACGTACGCAGTATAAGACAACTTCATGATTCTACATTTTTCTTGTCGTAAAAGCAACAAAATAAAGTACGAATTTGTAAAAAAATATTTTACGTGGCTATGCAGTCAGAGGAATGTATACACCGAATTCCATGATTATATCAGCGGACATTTTGTTGGTACCATTTTTATCCCCTTTTTTCCAATTTTTCCCCCACAAGAGTACGACTATCTAAACTCTGTTTATTTTACGTATCTACATAATTAGAGGGATGTACCCACCGAATTTCATCATTCTAGCTGTATTCGTTTAGTTGGTACTATTTTTATCCCCTGTAGCCATTGTATCCCTTGAAAGTACGAATTTGGAAAAAACGTTTTATTTTTCGTGTCTACGCAGTCAGAGGAATGTATACTCCGAATTTTATAATTTTAGCTGCAGTCATTTGGTAGGTACTATTTTTATCCCCTTTTTCCATTTGAACCCCAAAAAGTACGAATTTTGGAAAGTTCTTTTATTTTACGTGTCTACGCAATCAGAGGAATGTATACATCGAATTTCATTATTCTAGGTGCAGTCGTTAGGTTGGTACTATTTTTATCCCTCTATCCCCATTTAACCCCTTAAAAGTACGAATTTAGAAAAACTACTTTTATATTATGTATCTACTCTATTAGAGAAATGTACACGCCAAATTTCGTGTTTCTATCTGCTGTCATTTGATAGGTACCATTTTTATCCCTTTTTGTCCCATTTCGCCCCCTACAAATAAAAAAAAACTCTATGGTGCCCTTTTATGCTATAAAGGGAATGCACATTGCAAATATCAAGTAAATACAAGCTAATATGTTCAAAAAACATGCTGAAATACTCTAAATATTAGGGGTGTTTTCAGTCCTTGTGAGGGAAAAATTTTTCCCTCTGGGCCGATTTCGCCCACTTTCAATCCCAACCGATCTACAACCATAAGACACATTTAGGAAGAATTTGAACCTCCTAGCTCATTTCGTTCGGCCGCTATCGTGCTTTCAACAGACAGACAGACAGACGGACATGGCTATATCGTCTTAGTATTTTACCACGACCCAGAATATATATACTTTATGGGGTCTCCGATGAATATTTCAAGGTGTTATAAACGGAATGACAAAGTGAATACACCCCCATCCTGGAGGTGGAGGGTATAATAAAATAGGAAGACAAAATAATTATAATTATTCTTTGTTTGTACGCCTGTACCTATTTGTACTTTACAGAGTCTCAGGTCGATATTTCAAGGAGGGTATAAAAAGACTTATTTCGAAATATTTTTCAAAATCAGTTTCAGTTCGAAGATGGGCGAAATTGCCACGCCCCTTCTGGTACCTTCCACACAAATGACCCATATTCCAATGTTAAATTAAGACTACTGTAACTTCCACGCGGATCTTCGGAATCAGCTCTATTTTGGTATTTGCTAATGCTTTTACAATCATTTTAGGTGTACTAAATATGGAGGGTTTAGCCACACCCCTTCCAGTACCTCCCACACAAATCACCCTAAACTTCGTAAAATTAAAGCTGTTATAACTTCTTTACGGATGATCGGAATTATGTGAAAATTTATATTTGGCAATGCTTTTATAAAGGTTACATTCGGTTGGAATATGGACGATGTTGCCACACCCCTTCTGGTACCACCCACACAAAGTGGCATAAACTTTAGTTACAATAAAACCGACATAACATCCATACGGGTAGTTAAAATCATTTGCATTTGATATTTGAAAAAAAATCACTATAATTAAATGCTTTATAACTCCTTTATCGGTGCCTGAAATCAAATTTATAACTTCGCATTTCATCAGATTTTTACAATTATTAATAAATGTGAATTAGCACAAACTTCTACTAAGCAAAATTTAAGTCCTTCCATACACATATTCTCTGAGAGTGAGGGTATATATAAGTCGGTTTGGCCGACTGACATTTTCATACTTGTTTTTTATTTATTCACTTTTTAAGGGGGAACCTTGAAATGGTGACTAATGCTAAATTATTAAAGATAGAAGAATGAAATTTTAAGTATTTTTACTTCACTTATATCGGTATCGTAGGGTGCGAATAAGTATTAAAAATATTTTTTTGTTAAATGTTATCCTTTGAAAATGTTTAGTTTTTTTAATTAACTCCGGTTCAAGTGTCATATGGACTGTCGGACGGTCTTATGGTGTATTTTTAAAAAATGCATTAACATTTATTTTCTTATGTCTAAAGGTTTTCAGAATTTTTATTCTCCTTTAGAAAAAATTAAAAATCCAGATAGGCCCTAGGCGAAATTGAAGTATAGGAATATATCACAGAGTGAATGTAAATTTACTTCTCATTTCTTATGTATATTTAAAAAGAATTATTGAATATTTTTACCAAAAATAAGATGTGCGATAGTTTATTAATAAAAATAGACGCGAATTGAAGAAAATGTTTGTTAATCTCTTCGCATATCTTCCTATAATACCCATTCGTTTCGAAGATAATTTGTATACCCTCCAACTCCAGGATGGGGGTATACTAACTTTGTCATTCCGTTTGTAACACCTTGAATTACCGACCTTAGACCCTATAAAGTATATATATTCTTGATTGTCATAAAATTCTAAGACAATCTAGCCATGTCCGTCCGTCTGCTGAAAGCATCTAAACGAAAGGAGCTAGAACGTTCAAATTTTCCATAAATGCGTCTTATAGTCGTAGATCGTACATTTTTCCCTCACAAGGACTAAAAATACCCATAATAATCCTTAATATTTTAGCGTATTTAAGCATGTTTTTGAATATGTCTGTTTATATTTGCTTGATATTTGGTATGCGCATTCCCCCTACAGCAAAAACGTGCACCATAATATGATTCTTATTTGTAGGGGGTGAAATGGGGCAAAAAAAAGGATAAAAATGGTACATATTAAACGACAACAGCTAGAAACACGAAATTCGGTGTGTACATTCCTCTAATTGAGTAGATACATAATATAAAAGTATTTTTTCCAAATTCGTACTTTTAAGGGGTAAAATGGGAATAGAGGAATAAAAATGGTACCAACCAAACGGCTGTACCTAGAATAATGAAATTCGGTGTATACATTCCTCTGATTGCATAGATAAATAAAATACACGGATTTTTCAAAATTCGTACTTTTTGGGGTTAAAATGAAAAAGGGGATAAAAATAGTACCAATATAATGACCGCAGTTAGATTCGTGAAATTCCGAGTATACATTCCTCTGAGTGCGTGGACACGGAAAATAAACTGATTTTTCGAAATTCGTACTTTTTGGGGTTAAAATGAAAAAAGGGGATACAAATAATACCAATCAAATGACCGCAGCTAGAGTCATGAAATTCGGAGTATACATTCCTCTGACTGCGTAGACACGGAAAATAGATGAATTTTTCTAAATTAGTACTTTCAAGGGATACAATGGTACAGAGGGATAAAAATAGTACCAAATAAACGACCACAGCTAGAATGATAAAATTCGAATTGCGTAGAAACGTCAAGGGGGTAAAAATGGTACCAACCAAATGGAATCATGGAATTCGGTATATACATTCCTCTGACTGCATAGACACGCAAAGTAAAAAGTTTTTTTCCAAATTCGTACTTTTTCTTTTACGGCAAAAATTGGTTGAATCATGAAGTTAGGTTATTTTGCACTATGTACGTCTGATAATGGATTTTCAAAATTTGTACTTTTGGAATTCAAATAGAATGAAAATTCAACCAACTGTAGCACCCACTATCTACCGATATTTATGGATTTGAAAATATTTTTGAAAATATAAATATAAGAATATTTATTTTTTGAATTGACGTATTGGTAGCATTACCTTATAAGCGTGGTTTGAAATAATTAAAATATTATATTTATTTATAAAATTAATTTTTCAATATTTGTATTTGGTTTGGTTTGGCTATATTACAAAACTTATATTTTCCTGTAATATTACTGCACTTCTACGAAAACCGACAACCTCTGTGGAATGCAATCCATGGTGGAGGGTATATAAAGTTCGGCCCGGCCGAACTTAACGTCTTTTTTACTTATTCTAGAACTGATTGTCAACAAAACAGACATCGGAAATTCTTTTGAGATGTGATTTAAACCATGTCCTTTGAGACCGTTTCTAAGACTAGTTGTATAGAAAAGACAGCGAACATGTCCAAGTCATACCACAGGGGATCAATTCACACCTTCAATGACAAAACAATGTAAAAGGGACCGGCCGCCTTCATATATTTGGGTCAGAACTGGGACCGGTATGTACCAACCAGGGAATAGTCCTAGGACTTGTCCTTGAACAGTTCTGTTTTCCGTAGGATAGCTAATAAAAAATAAAACAAATCTATATATCATTTGGGACAGAAAAAAGTGTAACGCATTGAAGGAGTGACTTAAGACTTATGTTTGGACCAAAGCCCTTTCACAACATTTTAAGCTGTTTGAACCGTGCCCGTCCGTCCTTCAAATCAATTGCAATTTTATATATGTCCGCCAAATAACTTTTTTTCCGAAAATCTCATAAAATTGAATATTTTCTCAAATTTCTTTTTTTATTTGAAAGTACAATCCTTCCGGTTAATAATGGAAAATAATTTCATTCAAATGGCTGCTGAGGGCACCCCACAAATGATAGTCCAACGGTTGAATAGTTGAAAAAAAAACGTTAGATGGCGGACCCTATATTTGAAAACATTAAATCTGTAAAATATTTATGCTCTTGCCATACCCCTATCCTAGGTAATATTAAAACTTGTTTAACTTCTATGCTGGTGCCTGGATTCCACTAAGACTTGATATTTGATCATGTGCTATTCGATTGTTTTATAAATGTGGAAGCTGAGACAATGTGCGACGAATTTCATCTGGCCTAAGTAAAATTTAATTCCTTATAACTTCCATACGCATGTTCTCTGAGAGTGGGGTCGGTTTAACCGACTGATGTTTTCTTATTTGGTTATGCGTTTTTCGTGGCAGCAAAAAATATTTTTTTTCAATTCTGTTATCCCTACAACACTATGCAACAAACATTTTGTCGAAGGACTGTGTACAAAATTTTCTCTCACGGCGGCATAGTCGAACATATTTAATCGGACACTTCGATTAAATCGATTAACCGTTTCACATGCAATTACTATCTCAACTGATTTGAATGGAGGATAAAGAAATCCGTAAAACCTTTAAACCATAACCTCAACATACATTTGTAATCCGCTCTTAACTTCCCAACACAAACCACAAATCCTGAGGCAAATTTAATACACTTTATGCCGACACACATCCTATTGCACAGTGCACAAAGCTGCTAGCCCGGCTGCTAGCAGACACAAAACCAGATCCACTTACACAAGTAAAACTTTAGACTTTTTTAAACTTGCAGCAGAAATGAAGCAAAAAAGCGAATTAAAAAAGCATGATTATGCGGTAAAGCCCCTATATTGTACAAGGAGCACAAAAAAAAGACTTTACCAAAGCATTGTACATCTTCATCCTCATCATCGTCATTGCCCTCCTCAGTATTGGTGGTTGCCACTGCAGTATATTTTTACGTAGGATATCTAGGATGTCTTCGTTTCGTTTCTTCCCCTCGTTTTAAACACGGTGGGGGAATTACAGAAAAAGTCGTTGCAAAATCACAAAATTTAATTAACCGCACACGGCAAAAGTGTTAAAATGTGGGCAATGTTGGTAACCATAAGTAACAGCGTTATGCCGTTTGTTTGCGGCGCATGCAACACAGCGGCACCATAGCCTGAGCAGCCACTACCAGCTACTACGAGCGATGATAGGCTTCTTATGTACTGCGGTGCCGAGTTGCAGGCGACATTCAAACACACACTCGTGGTGTGTGGTTGTGTTGAACACCATCATAAAAGACGCATAAATGCGGTTCTTGAATCCCGCCAAATATGCTAAAGACCCACACCCCTTCTCCCGCTGCCGCTCCATCTACAGTCCTGTCCATTCAACGTCAGAGCGTAAAAGTTAAGATTTTGCAAAAATGAACCCCCCCGCCCCCACTTTGACTTGTCCTGTCTTTGCGACTACCACAAAAAGCCAGAACCACTGGCGACAACAACAGCAACAACAAATGGAAAACTCTGAAACTGAAAAACTTTGCTCATTATGTCTATTGCACGAAGTACAAGCTCTGGCATTGTGGATAATACCCCCAGGAGCAGAGTATATGTAGAGTGCATGCTGCTATGCAGCTCACAGCCAGACTGCATGCCCACGCCACAGTATATCTTTACAGTGGCCAGCGAACGTAGTATTACCAACGATTTTCTGAAGAATTTGATGAACTTTCGAAAGGAACTATAAACGCTATTATCTATTGTGCGATCTCATCTTCAGGCAACTAATGGCAGAGCAATGCTTGCTATTTGTTTCGCAAATCATGCTTCAGTTTGGTATGAGGCTCATTTTTGGCTCAATAAATATGTCAATAAACAAAATTGTCTCACTGGGAGTGAGTAAGGAGAATCCACAAGATATTCACGAGGGACCGATAAATAATGGATTTTTTTTGGTCTTTACTTCCGTAAAAATGAGAACGAGAGATCTGCGATCTGATATATACATTTTTTCATATCCCGAAATCCGTTCATGTGGATTTTGATTGCATATCTGAACGCAGCTTTACGGCCAATGATAAACGCTGTAGAGCCATGATTATCTTATTTTCCTGTGAGGTTGGAACGGAAAAACATTGAATTTGAATCCTTAGTGGGTATTGTGTCCATTGGGTGACCGTCCAAAGCTGGTCACCTCGACCATGTCAAACTTTGAAATAGTACAATTACGCAGCGATTGCAAAGACATTACAACACTACAATTAATTCTTGTGACACGAATCACCGATTACAAACGTAAATATTGAATCTCATATATATTGTAACTCTTACTCTGGTTCAAGATCATTTGTTGTTGTTTCTTAATCAAAAAACAAAGTATTTAAAAAGAAGTGTGTGACATTTATTTGGTTCGGTTGCTAGCAGGGCAGACCATTGGTACCCCCTTAAGCGTACGACTTTCTAAAATCTCTTTATTTTACGTGTCTACGCAATAAGAGGGATGTACACTAGAGCGTACCAGGTTACAAGTAAAAAAAAAAAGTTCGCCGTACACCTTCGAATATGAAGTATTATTGAAAGGTAGTTTCAAAAAAATTTTTTTTATTTTTTTATGCCGAACGTAGGGGTCGCGCTTTTACATTTTTCTATATAACTTCTGCATTTATAAACGGATTTTAAAGTGTGATACATCGATGTTTTTGTCCGATTTTTTTGTCTTTGAAGTCATTGAGCTCAAACATGATTCATGATTTTATGCGAGCTTTAATTTTCGATTATTAGAGTGGTACATTAGGGTAGTAGCAACTGAGAAATGATGGGTAAGTACCAGAAGGGGGTGCTTGAGCTCAATGACTTCAAAGACAAAAAAATCGGTGTATCACACTTTAAAATCCGTTTATAAATACAAGTTATATAGAAAAATGTAAAAGCGCGACCCCTACGTTCGGCATAAAAAAATAAAAATTTTTTTTTTGAAACTACCTTTCAATAATACTTCATATTCGAAGGTGTACGGCGAACTTTTTTTTTGAGGTACGCCCTAATGTACACATCGAATTTCAACATTCTAGTAAGTCGTTTAGTTGGTATTATTTGTATCCCTCTGTACCCATTGTATCCCTTAGAAGTACTAATTTGGGAAAAACCTTTTATTTTTCGCGTCTGCGCAGTAATAGGAATGTATATTCCGAATTTCATGACTCTAGCTGCGGTCATTTGGTTGGTACTATTTTTATCCATTTTTCCATTTTAACCCCAATAAGTACGAATTTTGAAAAATCCCTCTAATCAGAGGAATGTCATTATTCTAGGTGCAGCCGTTTGGTTGGTACCATTTTTATCCCCTTATACCCCCTTAAAAGTACGACATTCTAAAATCTTTTTATTTTACGTGTCTACGCAATTAGAGGGATGTACACACCGAATTTCATCATTCTAGTTGTAGTCGTTGAGTTGGTACTATTTTTATCCCTCTGTACCCAGTGTATCCCTTGAAAGTACGAATTTTGAAAAAAACGTTTTATTTTTCGTGTCTACTCTGTCAGAGGAATGTATACTCCGAATTTCATGACTCTAGCTGCGGTCATTTGGTAGGTACTATTTTTATCCCCTTTTTCCATTTGAACCTCAAAAAGTTATAATTTTGAAAAATCCGTATATTTTATGTGTCTACGTAATCAGAGGAATGTATACACCGAATTTCATTATTCTATGTGCATCCGTTTGGTTGGTACCATTTTTATCCCCTTTTTGCTAGTTTACCCCCTTAAGTGTACGACTTTCTAAAATCTCTTTATTTTACGTATCTACGCAATAAGAGGGATGTACACACCGAATTTCAACATTCTAGTAAGTCGTTTAGTTGGTACTATTTTTATCCCTTAAAAGTACGAATTTGGAAAAATACTTTTATATTATGTATTTACTCAATTAGGGTATCGTAGGGGGCGAATAAGGATTAAATATATTTGTTTGAAACTGTTACCCTTTGAAACATTGTAGTCCTTTTATGGGCCAACAGGTCGAGGAAATCAACATCACACATATATCATCCGGTTCAAGAGTAATATGGACTATGGGACGGATTATAGTCCATAATTTTGGAGGCATTTGCATTTTGATGAAAATTGTGTATTCTGTCTGGTTACAATAAAACTCTGTTGCTTACCTTGTGTGGATGAATATATCACCTAACCTATCCTAACAATTGGAATAATCCCAGATTTACCCTTATAACACATAACATACTGCGAGTTGTAAGCTAAACAAGTAAAAACGGCGTTAAGTTCGGCCGGGCCGAACTTTATATACCCTCCACCATTGATTGCATTCCACAGAGAATATCGATTTTCATAGAAGTGCAGTAATATTACAGGAAAATATAATTTTTTTATAGCCAAATGAAAACAAATACAAATATTAAAAAAATAATTTTATAAATAAAAATAATATTTTAATTATAATAAGAAAAGGCTACCAAATCGTTAATTCAAAAAATAAATATTCTTCTATTTATATTTTCAAAAAGCTTAAATACCATAAATATTGGTAGATAGTGGGTGCTACAGTTGGTTGTATTTCCTTTCTATTTTAATTCCAAAAGTACAAATTTTGAAAATCCATTATCAGACGTACATAGTGCAAAATAACCTAACTTCATGATTCAACCAATTTTTGCCGTAAAAGAAAAAGTAAGAATTTGGAAAAAACTTTTTATTTTGCGTGTCTATGCAGTCAGAGGAATGTATACACCGAATTCCATTTGGTTGGTACCATTTTTACCCCCTCAAGAGTACGACTATCTAAAATCTCTTTATTTGACGTTTCTACCCAATTAGAATTTCATCATTCTGGCTGTAGTCGTTTAGTTAGTACTATTTTTATCCCTCTGTACCATTGCATCCCTTGAAAATACGAATTTCGAAAAATCCGTTTATTTTCTGTGTCTACGCAGCCAGAGGAATGATTGCATTAATCGGTGAATAAATTTGAAATTTTATTATGTGGACAGAACATTTATTGTACATTTTCGAGTTTATGCAAAAAAATAAACACACACACTCACAACACATAAATGTATAGTATACTCAGAATTTCATGACTCTAGCTGCGGTCAATTGGTTGGTACTAAACTCTTCAGGGTAAATCGCTTGTAAACGCTCAAAACTTAAAAAATACTTTATTTTGTACAACTACGTATTCAGAGGTATATTCATAAATTGTCCATTCCAGATCCTACATTGCCGATGGAATTTATACACCGAATTAATTTTAGTCCCCTTTGTACAAATCATCATAATCAATTTATACGTAGTCAATAGCTTAATTTAAGTAGGCACGAACATTGAAACAATTTTCTTACAAAAAATCATATAAAGCAGAAAAATATTTGTCCTTCTCAACAAAGTAGTAGCGTATATGTCAGTTGAGATAGAAAAAGGTGTAACGCATTAAAGGAGTGGCTTATGTCTAAAATCCCTTTCTCGTCTGTCTGTCTGTCTATCTGGCTGGTTGGTGTACAGGATAACTTTCAAAGGGACTTAGGAATTTATTCAAACTCTGAACGTAGTATTTCTATTCCCAGACTTAGTTTAAAATTGGAGATGGTTGAATTGACTATGGTACCCCACAGATATAGTCCATTTTCCTAGTATTCGGAACCAGTTGTATTTTGATATTTGATGAAGTTTTTATAATCATTTTGAGCGTACGTAATATGGAGGATTTTGCCACGCCCCTTTTTTGTACCTCCCACACTAATCGCCATTACGTAAAATTAAACCATTTACAACTTCTATACGGATGATCGGAATAATGTGAAATTTGATCTTTGCCAATATTTTCATATATGCTATGCACACACCGGTAGAAATCAGCTGCATTAGATCCAAAAATGCAGCTGATTTCTACTTTAAACCTACAAACAATGTATGCGTTTGTCACGCCCTTTGTAAAATTAAATCCTTTACATATACATAAATTCTATACCGGAGCATGACGTGAAATCTGAACTTATAAATAGATCAAAGATTCTTTATATATTTTATTTTTTTTTCGACGGGGCTATAATATTCGCACATAACTTCACGATTCTAGTGCAATATTTTGGTAGGTACTATTTGTATCTCTCTTTGTCTCCAATTTCTAAAAAAAAAACATTTATTTTGCGCGTCTATGAACTCGGAGAAATGTACACTCCGAATGTTTAATAGTCTTTTCATATTCTAGCTGAAAACTTTGGTTGGTACCATCTATATCCCAATTTCCCCAATTTGGTTTGTTCGATTTTTATCACTTTTGATACGCTTCCACCTCTAAAGTACACACTTACAGTATATTTGTATTGCACGTTAGAGTAACTATGTATATACCTTATTCTATACATTGGTGGGTACCATTTTAATCACCATACTTAAAACTATAAATTTTGAAAAATCCATTAGAGGTCAGAATTTCACACCGATTCTTTGTTGTTGGTACCATTTATATCCCTCTTTCCCTCATTATTCATAAAAAAATCCCTTTATTTTGTGTTTCTATGAATGGGGGGCGTACAAATCGAATTTCATGATTGGTTATCACTTTTTACCCAATTTCACCCCCAAAAAGTACGAATTTTGGAAATCGCGGTGGTACAATCGTTATCCATTTTAAGCCCCTAAAAGTAAAAATTTAGAAAAATTCCTTTTTATCTCGCATCTACTCTGTAAGACGAATATACACACTGATTACATGCTTATAGAGCCATTGGTGTTGTAGGTACCTTTGTTATCCCGTTTTTCCCGTTTATTTTTTAAAAGTACGAATTTTGAAAAATTCTTTGATTTTACGTTTCTAAGCATTTTGAGGAATGAACACGCCGAATTTAATGATTACAGCTCCTTTTGTTTGATTGGTACCATTTTTATCCCTTTTTGCCCAATTCCATCCACAAAAGTACGAATTTTGCAAAATATATTCTTGATCGAATTCATGCTGTAAAAGTAATGTCCGTTCGAATTTAAAAAATTTAGGCTCAACCGCTTGGTCTGGGCTTTGGTACAATTTTTATCCCATTTAATCCTTTAGAAGTACAAATATCAGAAAATTCCTTGTTATCACTCATCTACACTGTAAGGCGAATATTCACACCGAATTTTATGATTGCACCGTCAGTCGCGTTTTTGGTACCTTATTTATCCCCTCTTCTCGTCTACCCTTTAAAAGTACGAATTTCGATATATTCCTTCATTTTGCGTTTCTAAGCATTTGCAAACTCCGAATTTCATGATTCCAGCTTCGTCTGTTTGATTGGTACCATTTTTATCCTTTTTACTCAATTCCACCCACAAACGGTACGAATTTTGCACAATATTTTCTTGGTCGCATTCCTGCAGTAAAAGTAGTGCCCATCCGAATTTAAAAATTCAAGGCTCAACCGTTTGATCCTGGCTATGGTACAATTTTTATCCCATCCCTTAAAAGTACAAATTTCGAAAAATTCCTTCTTATCAGTGAACTTCGCTGTAAAGCGAATATACACAGCGAATTTTATTATTGTAGCGCCATCCTTGTTGTTGGTACGTTTGTATCCCCTTTTCCCCGTTAACCCTTTAAAAGTACGAATTTCAGAAAATTCCTTCATTTTGCGTTTGTAAGCATTTTGAGGTACATATATACACGTTGAATTTCACGATTCCAGCTTCGTCTGTTTTATTGGTTCCATTTTTATCCTTTTTTACCCATTTTCGTCCTAATTTTCATTTTCGTTTGACGTAGGCTGTGGTACAATTTTTATCCCATTTAATCCCTTAAAAGTGCAAATTTCGAAAAATGCTTTCTTATCAGTGATCTGTGCTGTAAAACGAATATACATACCGAATTTCATAATTGTAGCGTTATCTGTGACGTTGGCACCTTCTTTATCCCCCTATCCCGTTTATCCTTTAAAAGTACAGATTTCATAAAGTTCGTTCATATAGAGTTTTAAGGCATTTTGAGGGATGTACACAATGAATTTTTTGATTCCAACTCCATCCGTTTGATTGGTACCATTTGTATCCCTTTTTACCCGATTTCACCCTCAAAATAGTACGAATTTTAAAAAATATTTTATTGGGCGCGTTTAAGCTGTAAGATGAATTTGCGCACCAAATTTCAAGATTCTAGCCCGTTTGGTTATTGCTGTGGTACCATTTCTATCCCTCTTTACCCCATTTTAACCCTTAAAAGTACGAATTACGAAAAAATCCCTTCATATCTGATCTATATGCTCTAAGAGAAATGTACACACGAAATATCATGATCCTAACTTCAGCCGTATTGTTGGTACCATTTTTGTCCCTTTTTGCCCCATTTTACCCCCCAAAAGTACGAATTTTGCAAATGCCACTTTTTGGGATACCTTCATCCCGCAAGAGGAATGTCCATACCAAATTTCAAGATTCTAGGCCCAGCCGTTTGGTCATGGAGGTGGTACCATTTTTGTCCCTTTTTGCCCCATTTTACCCCCCAAAAGTACGAATTTTGCAAATGCCACTTTTTGGGATACCTTCATCCCGCAAGAGGAATGTCCATACCAAATTTCAAGATTCTAGGCCCAGCCGTTTGGTCATTGCGGTGGTACCACTTTTATCCCTTTTTACCCCGTTTTTCCCCTTAAAAGTACGAATTTCGAAAAACCCAGTCTTATCACACCTCTACAATGTAAGAGAAATGTACACACCAAATTTCATGATTCTAGCTCTAGCCGTTTGGTCTGGGGAGTGATCAGTCAGTCACTCAGTCACTCAATCACGCAACTCTTTTATATATATAGATAGATAGTCTGATCTACGACTATAAGACGTATTTATGGAAAATTTGGACGTCCTAGCTCCTTTCGTTTAGATGCTAGCGTTCTTTCAACAGACGGACGGACATGGCTAGATCATCTTAGAATTTTAGGACGATCAAGGCTAGCATTATAAAAAAGAAATTGTTTTCTTATTTGAAAAATATCTATGGATAAATGTAACAGTTATGGCCCTCTTTAAAAGAAAATTTAAAAAAATCATGTTTTTACATGTTCTTACGTCATTCTGGCAGGAAAAAACAATAAAAACAGAAATTAATATACGTACAGACCCAGCAAAAACTCTCATTACCAAGTAATGTGGCGAATAAGGCAAAAGCCTTCACTACTTATTTTTCGGATCCGTTTCTAATTATTTTTATAAAGGGATTGTAAAAAATAAGTACTTCCACGTACGCTTACAAAAAGTTGAGAAATATAAGTACTTCCACGCACGCTTACAAAAAGTTAATATATAAGTACTTCCACGTACGCTTACAAAAAGTTAATATATAAGTACTGGTTGGTAAGTATGTTGGTTGACGTTGTTGTGTGTTGTGGTTGGTGGTTTGAACAAACACAGCAAAACATTTCTCGCTACTTCAAGTTATTGCAACTTCATTATATTTCAAAATTTGCATGATGAACAACCACATCTCGGCAAGCGAACGTATACATAAAAAATACAGTTTTGTTGTCGTAACAAAAGGTACGGAACAATTAGAAGAATGGGAAATGTATTTTCCATTCATCTTATTGTTATTGTTGTGTTGTTAAGATAGTATTTTAATACTATTTTAGTAATAAATTAAAACATTTTTTTAAATTCCAATATTGTTCAACCAGTTAACTTTATGATTCTGCAAAGAAATAACTCGCATTCCGTGTAACATGTGCACACTTCGATTGACAAGAAGCAACTAAATTTGCTTCATCAATCGAAAATATCTTCGAGTGACGGCCGCGGCAACATCGAAATGGCTGGATGACAGAGCTACACACAACTCTATGTGTAGCAAAACATGGATGTGTTGTTACCAATAACTACTTCTTTAAGGCATTATAAGGAGCCCATTATTTCATACTTCAAAATAATGCAGGGCGTAATGGGCTGTCATTACTAGGTAAAGCATATAATAATGAGGTGGCATTACCGAGTTTTTGCTGGGAGATGTACCTACATTTTCATTTTCTAATAGCTGACATCATAACGAAGACAACAGAAAAAAACTATAATAAATAAATAAATAGAAGCTAGTGGAAGAAGTAAGTGTAGTATTAAATCAATTTAAGCAAAAATGTAATTACTTCAAGACAAGAAGTGCCACCACTTCTACATTTATCGACTTGTTTCCTTCGTTTGGATGCCAGCTATATATGTATTTATGTATATTCTAACATCTGGTTATATTGATTTTCCTGTTTTTCATCTCTCTTATAGAGAGTCATAACTTGTACATAGAAATAAAATATCAAATAAGCATTGCCTTATTTTATGGGATGTTGGCTATTAAACAATGAAAACATATTTTTGTGACTTTTTTCTATTTTTATGGGTTTTTCGTGACAAAAAAGTTAAAAAATCAATTTTTTTTCAACTTTTTGTCGACTTCTTCTAAGTAAATATGATCGAACTTATATTACAAATACTAAATGTACCTTGGAATTTTGATGAAAATTAAAAAAAAAACTTAAAAATTTTTAATATTTTTTTCGAGTTTAGAGCGCCAAAATACACCAGAAAATGTTATATACAGTCCTTCGAAAACATACTGCAATTAGAGCGCATTTTTTAAGATTTCTGTCTTATATTCACTTGAAATTTGATATGTACTTTACTTTTGTAGTGTAAACTCGCGTCGAAAAGCCTGTTTTTACAAAATGCATACTTTAGGCGATGAAATAGGGTAGAAATGGATAAAAATGGTACAAATCAAACGACAACAGCTAGAAATATGAAATTCGTTAATAAATGGGTTGGGATTTTAGAATGGACGAACCCTGAAAACATTGTATTTTTTTATATAATATATCAGTTCTTTTTACATTTTCAGATTTTTTTTAGAAAAATTCTTGATAAGCCGTAAGCTAAGTCACACTGGTCCTCCGTTTCGAAGTAATTTCTAAGCTAAAGCTAACAATATTTCTATTGAAAGAAACTAATTGTACTATCTAGCGAAAGAAACCCGTTGCCGATGCATTTAGCAGGCTACTGTACACTGGTAACGTCTACTGCTCCCCCCAACCCCTCTTTGATAGAATTGCAGTGGCGAACACAGAAGCTGTAGCCAGACGTATTGTTTTCCAAGTTTCCCAGCGAAGCGTAACCTTTTTATTACATTTAAATTATAAATTTCCTAATTTACAGTAGAAAACAATGTTGCGACAATTACTCGTACTCGTAAGGATTTGAAAAGTATGTTAAATATATTCCATTAAAATGATAAACTAGTTCACGGGGCACTTACAACGACTGGACAAATGGATGTACCATCATAGACTTTCTTGTGCGATTATTCGGCCGAAATGTTGTGGTGCCTAGTGATGCGTATGAGTGTTATCGTTATGAATATATACATATAAAGCATACGCCCCCTTAAACCACAACGTCTTGTAATTGAGAAATGGGGATGCAAACAAGAACAAGTAAATCTTACTCCATTCCTATATGTAAATATAATACTGCAATTGTAATCAAAAAGTGAACATGAGGCAACAATCTTCAAAAATGTGTCCTTAATATTAGGTGTATTGCCAGGCGTCAATATGGAGAAACATTTCCTCCCACTTGCAATTTCTTGATTCAATTACAGACAAAGTAACTGAAAAGTACAAATTTCAAATATTCGTTATATTTCGCGACCACATTGGAATCTACACATCTAATTTCATGATTCTAGGTACATCCGTATGCTTGGTACCAGTTTTATTCTTTTTATACACTCCACGAGAGTATTGTCTTTGTGCATTTGTTTGTAACGCCCAAAAGGAAGCGAGATAAACCTATTGTTAAGTATACCGATCGACTTAGAATCACTTTCTGAATCGATTTAGCAATGTCCGTCTGTCTTTCCGTCTGTCTATCTATTGTTGTAATCAAATTACAGGTCGCAATTGTAGTCCGATCTTAACAAAAAATGACACAAATAAGTTTTGTGGATCAAGGACGAACGCTATTTAATTTGAGGCAAATCGGTTCAGATTTAGATGTAGCCCCCATACAAATGTCGCTTCCGATTTGACATTTTCCGCTCTAGAAACCCCATACTGTACTCGATTTTCTTTAAATTTGGCACAACTTCTTATAATCCAACTAGAAACACATATGCAAAAATTAGGTAAGACCGATTCAGATTTAGATATAGCCCCCATACAAATGTCGCTCCCGATTTGACATTTTCCGCTCTAGAAACGACATATTCTACCCGATTTTCTTTAAATTTACATCTTACACTCCAACTAGAAACACATATGCAGAAATTGGGTAAGATCGGTTCAGATTTAGATATAGCACCCATACAAATGTCGCTCCCGATTTGTCTTTTGCCGCTTTAGAGACCACATATTTTACTTGATTTTCTTTAAATTTGGCACAACAGCTTATAATCCAAGTACAAAACCCTATAGTGAAAGCGGGTAAGATCGGTTCAGATTTAGATATAGCCGAAATACAAATGTGGCTCCCAAATGTTTAACCGATTTTGGCCAAACTATACATATTATATTTCACCTATTTCGTTCCAGATTTCAATATACCACCATACAAATGTCCTTCCCGATTTATCATTTATTTTCAAACACATACATTTACAGGATACAAAAATCCTTCCCGTTTTCGCTTTTTCACCGAATTAAATTGTATACGGATAGGAAGTGGAGTGTATCATAGAGTCGGCCCCGCCCGACTTTAGCCTTTCCTTACTTGTTTCATTTTGACCCTAAAAGTACGAATTGGGGAAAATACTCATATTTTGCATGTCTACGAAGGTAGACGAGTGTAAACACCGAATTTCATTATTCTTACTACAGCCGTTTGGTTGGTACCTTTTTTATCCTCTTTTGACTCGTTATCTGCCTAAAAGTACAAATTTCGAAAAGTTCCTTTATATTTCGCGTTTATACAGCCAGATGAATGCATACAGCGAATTTCATGACTTCAACTTCAGCGGTTTGGTTGGTACCATTTTTATCCCTATTTTCCAATTTTCCCATATTTTACGTGTCTACGTAATTATAGGGATGTACACGCCGAATTTCATATTTCTAGCTGTTGTCGTATCATTGGTACCATTTTTATCCCTTTTCACCCGCTATTTTTTTGTAATTTTGGTGTTTTCACATTGGTTTGGAGGGCAACAATTGTATATCAAGTGTATAAAAGCCAAAAATTTCAAAAAAAAAAATTACTTAAATAATCAAAATATTATGAGTATTTTCAGTCCTTGTTAGGGAAAATGTTTTCCCTCTGGGCCGATTTTGCCCACTTTCAATCCCAAGCGATCTGCAACCATACGACACATTTACGGAAAATTTGAACCTCCTATCTCATTTCGATCGAGAGTTAGAGTGCTTTCAACAGACAGACGGACATGGCTAGATCGCCTTAGAATTATATATATATACTTTATGGGGTCTCCGACGAATATTTCAAGGTGTTACAAACGGAATGACAAAGTGAATATACCCCCATCCTGGAGGTGGAGGGTATAAAAAGGGTGCTAAGATCGACT
The DNA here is from genome assembly GCA_947397865.1 of Polietes domitor. Lineage (NCBI taxonomy): Eukaryota > Metazoa > Arthropoda > Insecta > Diptera > Muscidae > Polietes > Polietes domitor. Next base: position 106,040,643 of record OX377621.1, on the reverse strand, counting down.
CACCCGATTATGAAATTATCCGTTAACAATTTGGTTAGGAGAAATGGTCCATTAAATGATGAGTTCTGATCACAATTGAACTAAGAACGTTTAAAGCTACAGACTCGAGATTTTGCGAAAACGATCTATAATTGGTTCTGATAATTGATAGATATATATACCTAGGGAAGGCTGTGTTAGGTCCGGAATGGTGGTGTTAAATTGCACTGTCACCATTATGCTTCCCATGAGGCAGATTCGTCCTGTGAGATGTATAGAGTAATGACTGAGAAATAATGGAGATAAAGAATTCATTTATACTAATTGTATACTTAGTATAATAATAAATTATCGTTCTCAGTTCCCAGGAGATGCATCGCAGTGTCTCAATTCCTAACATCAACAAATGCTAAAAAAGAAAAACTTCAGCATATAAAAAAATAAACTTCAATATGGGAAAAAATAAAAATAACTTCGCCATCTGCGGCCTTCGGCCTTCGGACTAATTTCTTAGGTAAACACCCCCGAAAATATCCAATTACTTTACATCCTTTCTGCATACACACTTTATTCCACGTCAAGTCATCTTGAAAACCACATCCAAACCACACCGCCTCCCATTCCTCCCTAGAAAGTTGTTCAGAGTTAAACGATAACATTAAATATTTATGTTTAGCTTAACCCTGTCATTAACACTATAAATCAGAGTTTGACATTAGCAACAATTTGTTATAAAAATCTCGCAAGATTCACTCACTCCTTCACTACCCACCTGCTCCACGGATCGCCCCAGTTGCACAAATGTAAACAATTGTCGTCGTCTGCAAAGATGCCTTTCCTTGCATTTCTTGGCAACTTGGCTTGGGCTGTATTGCAAATGCTTCAAGTACATCATCATCATCATCCACATCGTCAGTACAAGTCGTTCTGACGATGATACACCGCAAACACTACAAATCCCAACTGGTGAGGAAGATAGCAGTGTGGGGTGGTGGTCCTGGTCTTGCTTCACGAACAAGCCACAATCTTGTTCCACAACTGCAGCACACGGACCCCCTCAGTGCCGTAGCAAGAATGGCAAATGAAAGACAAAGACACGCAAGTTGCGAGGAAACGGATGTAAGGAATAGACACATTTATTTATAAAGGCGCCTTGTGTTCCACAGACAGACTACATAAATGCACAGCTAATAGTTGTAGCTAGCAGATAGGAACAGATTTATTATTCTTGCTTATGACAACAATTGCACGACGAACTGAAAAATATTTTCTCAGCATTCTCTTGTATCGCCGAGAAATTAAATGCCCTAAAAGTAGAAATACATACGAGTATGTATGTATGTACGTGTATGTACAAATAATACTGTTCTTTGGCACTTTGTCCTCAGGGGTTTATGTTAACTTTCGATTGAAATGGAATTGATAGACAAGTTTCCTGTTCCCTCAACCTCAGAAGATGCCAGAAGGGACGGGGTGAGCTATCGATATTGAACTTCCAAAATATTATCACAAGTTATTCTAAAGAAGGAACGATTTCTCAATTAAAATCACTAATTTATTGCCACCAACAACTAAACTGGTAAAGAAATATGTGGAAAAGGAGGACGGAGGGACTAAATGCTTTATATACTGGTAGAGATTGCATAAGACAAGGCTGGGGTTAAAGCCGAAAACGGTTCACTGGCCACATACAACAGTTGTGGAAGTTTAGTCTGGTTGGAGGTCTTAGGTGATGGAAATAATATGAAATCTCCTGATGGCATCTCGAAAGGGAAAAAGGACTATTTAGTCACACTCGTACACTCAGAAAACAAGTAAGGAAAGGCTAAAGTCGTGCGGGGCTGACTCTATGATACACTCCACTTTCTATCCGAATACAATTTAATTCTGTGAAAAAGTGAAAACGGGAAGGATTTTTGTATCCTGTAAATGTATGTGTTTGACAAAAAATGTTAAATCGGAAAGGATATTTGTATGGAGGTATATTGAAATCTGGAACGAAATAGGTAAAATATAATATGTATAGTTTGGCCAAAATCGGTTAAACATTTGGGTGCAACATTTGTATTTGGGATATATCTAAATCTGAACCGATCTTACCCACTTTCACAATAGTTTGTTTTTATTTGGATTATAAGCTGTTGTGCCAAATTTAAAGAAAATCGAATACAATATGTGGTTTCTAAAGCGGCAAAAGTCAAATCGGGAGCGACATTTGTATGGGGGCTATATCTAAATCTGAACCGATCTTAACCACTTTCTGCATAAGTGTTTCTAGTTGGATTATAAGATCTTGTGCCAAATTTAAAGATAATCGAGTACAAAATGGGATTTTTAGAGCGGATAATGTCAAATCGGGAGCGACATTTGTATGGGGGCTATATCTAAATCGGAACCGATCTTACCGAATTTCTGCATAGGTGTTTCTAGTTGGATTATAAGATGTTGTGTCAAATTTAAAGAAAATCGGGTACAATATGTCGTTTCTACAGCGAAAAAAGTAAAATCAGGAGCGACATTTGTATGGGGGCTATATCTAAATCTGAACCTATCTTTGCTAAATCGACTCAGAAAGTGATTCTAAGTCGATCGGTATATTTAACAATGGGTCTATCTGGCTTCCTTTTAGGTGTTACAAACAAATGCACAAAGACATAATACTCTCGTGGAGTGTATAAATAGCATTCCTAAATCTGAGTAAAATCCATACTACAATTTAGTTCAACAATTTTACTCCACTTCAGTAAAAATTTCCTAAAAAGTTGAAAAATTAACTAAGTATGAGTAAAGTTTCCTTCTTGCAAAGCCATAGTAAAAATAGTTCATTCACTAGAAATAAAAAATTCTTACAATTGAGTAAATTCATACTTATGTGGAAAATTATTTCTAAGGTTTTAAGCAGAGCTGTTAAGTAATGATTAGTAATCGTAATCATTAGTAATTAGATTACTTTTTTTTAAAGTAGAAGTAATGATTACAATACGATTACATTCAGTTTTATACGATTAGTAATTGATTACGATTACAAGTAATCAAAAAATAATCAAAAGTAATCATAAATGAGTTCGACTACTTTAAAAGATTACTTTAATAGTATTATAATACTATCTTATCAACACAACAACAATAAGAAGAATAGAAAATACATTTCCCATTATTCTGTTCCTTTTCTTACGACAACTTTACTTTTTACAACTGTACTTTTTTGTGCAGTGTTGTCGTTGTTCATCATACAAATTTTGAAATATATGAAGTTGCTAGAAATGTTTTGCTGTGTCTGTGTTTTCAAACAATCAAGCACGAACCACCAACCAGTACTTATATATTAACTTTTTGTAAGCGTGCGTGGAAGTACTTATTTTTTTACAATCCCTTTATAAAAATAATTAGAAACGGATCCGAAAAATAAGTAGTGAAGGATTCTGGTTTTGCCTTATTCCCCACATTACTTGGTAATGAGAGTTTTTGCTGGGTAAATATATATACAACTTATGACTTAATTTTAAATCAAGCACTCCATACAGAATGATCACTGATGAGTTGCCTCTACACAGGACAATGAAATACGTATATGGTCAAATGTGTGTATGGTTGAGTGTGGTGCTCCTCCTTTCCATTACCAAAAACAATGATTTCCTTCCTAAGAAGAAATTACTTGATCGAATTAGCTGAAATTCGAATGTATTACATTCAAAACTCATAGAAAATCAATCACTAATCAACAACGCAAAAACTAATAAAACTCAGAAATTTTTTGTATGAAAAAAAATTCCATTTAGGAAATTTTAACTTAAAAATGTGTTTTTTGTTTACTGAAATTTATGCCGAGTTCTTCATACATTTAAGTATCAATGAAATTATAAAAATTCTTAACAATTTCAATTGTTTAGAAAATTCTTGAATATTATTCTAAGAAGCAATTCTCGTTCGTTTGCAGAGACTTATTTCATAAATAATTCAAGTATTTTTCTAAACAACCACTGCAAAGGCGCCTATCTTGCCTTCGCTGCAATCATGGAGTAATAGCTCAGCTCTTTATGGCACAAGTATCATTAAACTTTTGAGAAATATTTCATGTTGTCATTATACCCTCCACCTAAGGATGGGGGTATATTCACTTTGTCATTCCGTTTGTAACACCTTAAAGTATTCGTCGGAGACCCCATAAAGTATATATATTCTGGGTCGTGGTAAAATTCTAAGACGATATAGCCATGTCCGTCTGTCTGTCTGTTGAAAACACGCTAGCTTCCGCACGAAATGAGCTAGGAGGTTGAAATTTTCCGTAAATGTGTCTTATGGTTGCAGATCGGTTGGGATTGAAAGTGGGCGAAATCGGCCAAGAGGGTAAAAAAATTCCCTCACAAGGAATGAAAATACCCCTTATAACCCCTAAGATTTTTATTCGTATGGGATGAAATGGTGCAAAAAGAGATAAAATTGTTACCTTTCAAACGACAACAGCTAGAAACACGAAATTCGATGTGTACATTCCTCTAATTGACTAGATACATAATATAAAATAGTTTTTCCAAATTCGTACTTTTAAGGGCTAAATTGGGAATAAAGGGATAGAAATGGTACCAACCAAACGGCGGCACCTAGCATAATGAAATTCGGTGTATATATTCTTCTGATTGCACAGACACGTCAAATAAACGAATTTTCTGAAAATCGTACTGTTTAGGGTTAAAATGGAAAAAGGGATAAAAATAGTACCAACAAAAGGACCGTAGCTAGAGTCATGAAATTCGGAGTATACATTGCGTAAACACGACAAATAAAAGGTGTTTTCCAAATTCGTACTTCCAAGGCATACAATGGGTACAGAGGGATACAAATAGTACCAACTAAACGATTACAGCTAGAATAATGAAATTCGGTGTGTACATTAGAGCGTACCAGGTTACAAGTAAAAAAAAAAAAGTTCGCCGTACACCTTCGAATATGAAGTATTATTGAAAGGTAGTTTCAAAAAAATTTTTTTTATTTTTTTATGCCGAACGTAGGGGTCGCGCTTTTACATTTTTCTATATAACTTCTGCATTTATAAACGGATTTTAAAGTGTGATACATCGATGTTTTTGTCTCGACGAGGCCGATTTTTTTGTCTTTGAAGTCATTGAGCTCAAGCACCCCGTTCTGGTACTTACCCATCATATCTCAGTTGCTACTACCCTAATGTACCACTCTAATATCAGAAAATTAAAGCTCGCATAAAATCATGAAACTCTTCCTAACGAAGTATGTCGATTTTCCCAGCAGAAAAAGTGTTAAACTATTTTTTTTTCTTATTTTACCGAGAGCATTGCATGTATTTATAAGTTGTTCTTTGAATCTTCGATGTTTACAGTCGGTTGTCAAAGTGTAATACATATATTGGTGTTTTTGTCCCGCACATAACAGGTTTTCAGTTTTTAAAGTCGTTGACCTCAACAACCCCCTTCTACTATTTACGCATCATATTTCAATTCTTAGAACAATAAATATAAAAATTAAGGTACAATTAAAATTTTAATCAACCATATTTCGACGCGATTCAAGTTGGGTGTATTTTTGGCGGCTCTTAAGTTTAGAAAAGATGTGGCCCATGCGTTGCTTATCGGTGACCGCTATAGCTGATTCATGCACAACATGAACAAAACGCTCGGTGTTTTGAGAATGGCATGGATAATCTGTGAAAATAAATGAGTTCAGCAAAGAAAGCAATCAAATTAAGTTTTTCTTGTGCTAACCTGGTAAATCGATAATTTCTTCTGAAAATTGGAATGCTTCTAACTGTTCTTGCGAAAAAAACTGCAAGCATGGCGGCTCAGTCAATTCAAATTGTTTCCAATCGATCATATTGAAATATGAGTCACTATCAAAATTGATAAAATTATGAACTGGTGGACCGAACATTTGTCGAATGCTTCCCGTGGCTTCATTGCGGGCTGATAAAATCTTATCATAGGCATCTGAACGCACTAGTTGATCTGGGTCTGTTATCATCGATAACAAAATATTTTCAGGATGAAAAAAATATCCGTTATTTTCAATGAACGGACGGATGACCTCTTGAATATCTTTTGGCAACTGACGAATCCAACATATATAAAGGAAAACATTCCGACTTCCGTGAATTGCCAGTGGTTGGCTTTTTACAAGAAACCAGAATGGTGCATACACTTTCACAACGAACTGAGCCAGTTTTCTCAATACCATCGAGGGTTGCGTACACGTCATATAAAAGCGCAGAATTCGAGAGGCTGTTGTTAGCCAGCGCGCTTTGCAAATAGCGCCGGGCTTCTCGCTGGCTAATTTTTCATCGCATTCTCCGGTATGAACGGCTCGAACCATACGATACAAGTAAAGCTGGTCGCCTCGAATATTCCACCCATCTATGTTCGCTGGCATTTCTCCCATTGTAATGCGTTCGAAATTTTGTTTGACCTGACCAAACGGAATAAGCAACAAAATATGCGAATTATTAATTAATAAAATACTCACAAGTAAAGTATACGGAACACACGGACACGAAACACTATTAATATATTAAACTTACAGGGTAGTGTATGCAATTTTGAATGCCTTCTCCGATACTTCCGGGCCAGATTCCAGGTCCTTTCTGTTTTCCAAGCAATGATCTTAACAGCGCATTAAATGGTAACTCGTTGAAGTGGAAAAGGCACACGAACCACTGCAGCGGTCTCTGTAAATGGCGTTCCATTCTCACAATGACTCCACTTTTGTACCCAGTGTTGGTAGCAGTTCCATCGCAACTTATGGCAACTAAGTCATCCAAATTGAAGTTTTCACGACTCAAGTAATCCACGATGCTCCTCTGGATCCCCAAAGCAGAGCTATCAGTGGGCATAGCATAACCAATGAATTTGGAATCAGGCTCTTTTACAATGGTGATGTGTTCTTCATTTAAAACAATATTTCGCGTCACATTTGCCTCGGTTACTTTTTTCAAAGTTGGCTCTTTCTTGCCATCGAAAGAGATACACTTTAATAATTGATGGCATTTGGCCGCCGCTTTTGCTTCCTTACGGAACTTCACACGTTCTCGAAATATTTTATTTTTATTGATGATAAGCCCTTCAAAGAACTGACATATATTTTCGGCTGTTTCTGCAGATAACTCTTCTTTGGCTTTTGCGGCAATAGACAATTTTAAATCTTTTATTAACATGGTCGCAAGCAAGGCACCGTAGCGAACTGAAGTATCGCTGCGATCCAAAGCCGAACTAAAATTACGCAAAGAAATGTCCGCCACCGTAAATGTTGTTTTAATATTCTCTGAGGAATCGCCAACATTTTCTTCAAATTCTAGCTCTTCATCGCTGCCTGGTTGATACCCAATACTGTTGAACTCGGTATATACCGCTTTTGATGGTGCAACAATTGAGCACGTTTGAACACCGCAATTTTTCATCGACATCATATGATAAACATTATCCAAAGTCATCAGCCGTGGACCCCATTGATCGATGAAAAAGTCTTTCGCATCGTCTGGGATTTTATCAGAGGCGGTGCAACTGCATGGAACATTTCTTTCTATGCCACACTTACAACGCGAAATTGAGAACAATTTATTCCACTCATTTACATTGCATTTCAATGGACTTTTAACCAATTTATAGTAATCGTCTAGAAGTTTATCCAACCGTTTACGAACACCTGATACCGATATAAATGGAATGCCTGCCCGCTCCCATAAAAGGGTAATGCTTCTGAAAGCTTCTTGTTTAAAAGCACTCAATTTTCTATTGGGATTAGTGTTATGCCGCAGATACAAGAAATAATTAATAACATCGTACTTAGTCGGTAACATAGTGTTGTTTAATGCACTGATCGTAAAAGACATTTTTTTAGTTTTTTTATCGTTGTATAATGGAAATTTAAATATTTAATAATGCTTTGTTGAGCCACCAACGCCTTATTACTGAACTAATTTCTTCTATTGTTACAATAAAATATAGACCGTTACTTCACAGGTAAAACGATTTGCAATAGGGAAACAATGTGACAAAGTATTTTTGCTCATGTTGTGCATGAATCAGCTATGGCGGTCACCGATGAGCAACGCATGGGCCAAAAACACCAATATATGTATTACACTTTGACAACCGACTGTAAACATCGAAGATTCAAAGAACAACTTATAAATACATGCAATGCTCTCGGTAAAATAAGAAAAAAAATAGTTTAACACTTTTTCTGCTGGGAAAATCGACATACTTCCTTAGGAAGAGTTTCATGATTTTATGCGAGCTTTAATTTTCTGATATTAGAGTGGTACATTAGGGTAGTAGCAACTGAGATATGATGGGTAAGTACCAGAAGGGGGTGCTTGAGCTCAATGACTTCAAAGACAAAAAAATCGGCCTCGTCGAGATAAAAACATCGATGTATCACACTTTAAAATCAGTTTATAAATGCAGAAGTTATATAGAAAAATGTAAAAGCGCGACCCCTACGTTCGGCATAAAAAAAATAAAAAAAATTTTTTTGAAACTACCTTTCAATAATACTTCATATTTGAAGGTGTACGGCGAACTTTTTTTTTGAGGTACGCCCTAGTGTACATCCCTCTAAGTTCGTAGACACGTAAAATAAAGAGATTTTAGAAAGTGATACTCTTAAGGGGGTAAAATTGGAAAAGGGGATAAAAATGGTACCAAGCAAATGGCCGCAGCTAGAATCATGGAATTCGGTGTATACATTCCTCTGACTGCATAGACACGCAAAATAAAAATATTTTTCTAAATTCGTACTTTTACTTGTACTTTTGAAATTAAAATAGAATGGAAATACAACCAAGTGTAGCACCCACTACCTACCAATATTTATGGTATTTAAGCTTTTTTGAAAATTTAAGAATATATTTTTTTTAATTGACTTGAAGTATTATTTCGATATATACATATACACTATGTAAAAGTATTGGCAGCCTTGTCTTATAAGCGTGGCTTGAAACAATAAAAATATTATATTTATTTATAAAATTATTTTTTTTAATATTTCTATTTGTTTTGGTTTGGCTATATTAAAAAAAAATATATTTTCCTGTAATATTTCTGCACTTCTACGAAAATCGACAGCCTTGTGGAATGCAATCCAAGGTGGAGGGTATATAAAGTTCGGCCCGGCCGAACTTAACGCCGTTTTTACTTGTTTTTTGTATCAGTTTTTCATACTCTGAAAAAAAAACATTTTTAGATTGTTTTAGTTAAATTGAACTTATTTTAAGTTCACTTTTTTCCTTGTATCAATTACATGTTTCCTCAGTTTAAATAAAAAATACTTGTTTTAAGGAAAAATTAGCAAAATTCCCTCAGTTTTAGTAAAAATGTACTTGGTTTGAGGAAAAACTTACTGGAATTTTCCTCAGTTTGAGTAAATATTAACTTGGTTTGAGGAAGATTGAACATGTACTATTTTCAATAAAAACTTGATATGAGGAAATATTTCTTTAGCGCTATACGAAGTTCAATTTTCCTAAATTTTAGTTAATTTTAACTCATTATAGGGTTCACTTTTTTCTGATTTGACAACGGTACACCCTATACGGGAGCTTCAGTCTACACCGACGGATCAAAAATGGTTACAGACACAGGAACATGAATTTCCAATGAAGAACTACATCTGGGTTGCGCCCATAGATTGTAATGTTTTAGGAAAGAGCACGACCACCAAAATATCAGAGGAAGGGTATATTACTATATATGTATGTCGACAGTCAAGCAGCCCTAAAGGCACTGGACTCATCTCATGATGTAAGATCAAAAGCAGTTCGTGACTGCAAGAAGGCTTTGAATATGATAGAGTTTCTGTGCATTGTGATATTGCAGAGGATTCACTGGCAGACAGATTTGGCTTCACCAAAAATTACAATACAGTTGAAGAATACAAAAAAACTCAACCCGTGGAACAACAAAGAGAAACTGAAACGCTCAATGAGATTGTCATCCTTCAATGAAAAAGGACCAAAATTCACTGAATCAAATACACATCTATGGAGTAATTACTGGTCACTACAAGTACCACTACATTATAGATAAGTTAAATGAAGGAAGAAGGAAAAAGTTGCATTGTTTCGTCGTCCGCTAGACAATGGCTAGGCAAATGCTTTGTCTTTGGTATTAAAGCACCGTCCCTCATTGGTTCAGAATCAAAATCCATCGGCCAAAATTCAATAACTTTTGTTCTAGTAGACATTTTTGAGTTCTGTAAAAAATTAGACAAGGACCGAAGATATTAACATTAAAATCGGGAAATCGGATATATTTCAGAAATCGGCCCATAGTTGACTACTTTTCGTATTTTTCAATTTTAAAGAAAATTAAAATTTTTATTTTTAACATATTTTTACGTATTTGTTCATAATGCGAAGAAAAAATTTTATTTTTTTTTTGTATTACGTTTTTCACATTTTGAAAATTGAAAAAAAAAACGTAATTTCTTTTTTGAGTTTGTCGAACTGTTTCTCACATATTTCAAGAGATTTTCCACTCAAATTTTTTTGTAAGAAATTGTTGTTTCTTAGCTTTATTATGTTTATTATGTTGTTTATTATGTTTGTGCCAAATGTAGTTTGTGTGTAATAAATATACTTTTTGAACAAATGTCTGAATTTGAACAACTTTTTTCCTTCAAAGCCTTTAAAGAAAATTATTCATATTTGGAAAGGTTAAAGGGTTCCTCGGTTTTCAGGGTAACTTTTGCCCGCCCGAAATTGCCCCTTTGAAAGATAGGATACATTTAGTGCAAAAAGTCAGATTTTTTAGTTTCAAAACGCAATTTACTCATTTTCTTCTCACTAACTTCTGAAAAGAAGGTACGCAGAAAAAATATGAGTAGATTTCCTTTATCCTCATGCTAAATTTTATAACAGTCGAAGTTCATTTGCCGGAAATGTGAAAAAAAAAAAACAAAAACAAAATAATAATTCTAAATCAAGGTTATTAGGGTGTTTTGGGCATAGTATCGGCAAATGAACTCCGATTTTTATAAAATTTAACATGAGCATAAAGGAAATTTACTCATCTTTTCATCCGCTTACCTACTTGTCAGAAGTTAATGGGAGAAAATGAAGAAATTGCGTTTTGGAACTAAAATATTTGACATTTATACCGGTATCATAGGGTGTGAATAAGTATTAAAAATAATTTTTTACAAATTTTATCATTTGGAACTTTGTAGTCCCGTGCAAGTGCAACAGGATGAGAAATTAAAAACGCCATAAACTCAATTTTGCCAATAGTTTACGATAATTTGTAAATTGTCGTACGGTGTAATTGCACAACACCAATGAAGTTAAAAGTGTAGATTCCTTAAGTCACTTTACGATAATTACTCACTAGATCAAACCGATGGCGGAGCAAAAGGATGTCATCGCTCAGTCCTGGAACAATATAAATCGAAATTCAGAACTAATCTAGAATGTTTTCAATGAAAACAAGTAAGGAAAGGCTAAAGTCGGACGGGGCCGACTATATGATACGCCACTTTCTACGCCATTGTAATTCAACGGGGAGTGATATTTGTATATAAATAAATCTGAACCGATAATATATATAAATATATAACATACAATATATAAATCTGAACCGATTTGACTCATTTTCACTAGAGATGTTTCTTGTTCAAATATAAGGTGTTGTGCAAATTAAAACAAAATCGGTTAAAATGTGTGGTTTTCAGGAGGGATATTTGTATGGCAGCTATACATAAATCTGAACCGATCTGAATCATTTTCATCAGAGATCTTTCTAGTTCTCATGTAAGGTGTTGTGCCAAATTTGAAAAAAAAAACATATGGTTTCGAGAGCGCAAAACGTCAAATCAAGTACAAATGTATTGTATGGTGGCTATATCTAAATCTGAGCCGATTTTTTTTTTTCAAATTAAATAGAGTCCGTCCTTGGCCCGCAAAACTTACTTGTGTCAATTTTTGTTGAGATCGGACTGTAATTGCGACCTGTAATTTGATTCCAACAATAGATGGACAGACGGACATTGCTAAATCGACTCAGAAAGTGATTCTAAGTCGATCTGTATAATAAACAATGGGTCTATCTCTTTTCCTTTTGGGTGTTACAAACAAATACACAAAGACATAATACCCTAGTGGAAGGTATAATGATAACTGCTCGAATGGTGATTAATTGGCAACACTGTTGCGATAAAATTCCCAATATGTGGCTAAAAAAATTCACCATTTAAATTATGGAAAATATAACCGAAAGCTTTTAGCCTCTTCAGACTGCATGCGAAATCAAGCAATTTCTGTTCTAGGTCGATTTACATATGACAAATTTGTATGGGATCTGACATTTGTAAATCGACCTTACGTCGTTTCAGCTAGGTCACTTGCCAACAGAATGAAAATGATAATTTGCATCTCTGTTATTTACAGAATGCCAATGCTTGCTCATGGCATTTACAGTGACTTGAAGAGAAATGTAAAGAGAATTTCTTGTAGAAATCTGCCAACTCGTAGAGTCCGTCCTCAATGTGGAGTACGCGAACTGGGGGAGATAGAAACAGCTTCGCCAGTTCATTTTCTTCTCGGACTCATTGTCAACAAATTTAATTTAGGAAAGTTGGGAGTACTTACATAACGAATAACGTTTTTGGAGAATCGTTTGCGTTCTAAAATTCTGAAAATTTTTCAATATAACTTTACGTATTATCTGTAATATTTTTAAATGATTCACGAACTTTTTTGATATAATTTATATATATGGTCACAGTTGCCTGGATACATTTGGATTTCCATTCATGCCTCAATTTTAAATTGTTGACCATCCCTCAGTACTCCTACCTCGTACTACAACTCTCCAACTCTTTAGACTTTCAAGTAGTTAAGGACAATGTAAACGTTTGAACAATTGAATTTGTTAGCTAATGGATGGTGTATGTCGGTGTGTTTCATAAACTATTTGAAAGATGATCTCTGGTAGATACATTTAAGTTTAAAAGGGTTAAGTTTAAAATCGACCGGCAACCAGCCAGCCATTGTGTCTGTGCTATTGAGAATATTAAGTGCAATTAGGTTTGACCCTATTGTTTCCATTGAATGGGAGACAAAAGGCCAAGGTAAATGCTGTGTGTGTTGGTATGGATTGAGTGGACAAGACCAAATACCAACCTGGCAGAGTTTCTTTAACAAAAGAAGCTGTAAAAGTTATCTTGAAAACAATTTTAAACTCTTATATTTATCTGAATTTTTTAAATAAGTACCTCAACTGGAATATTCATTATTATTTATTTGCAAGAATTGAATTTATAATTAAGAATTACAAACTAAATTTAAGAAAGGCATTGGCAACGGATTATCCATAATAACACTGTTTTCTTTTCATTTGCAGGAGCAACGATGATTTGGCTCCCGGTGATCGTTACGTGCGCATTGCTTTCGAAGAAGCTGCCAAGGAAATCGATTTGGCCATCAACAATACCATCGACACTTTATTCACTAACCGTAATCGCACCAAGCCCAATGGCGAAGCCGCTCCACCCAATTATGCCGATTTATTGAGAGTTTTTCGTTTTCCCTCCGGCGAGGCGAGACAATTGGCTCGGGCCGCCGAGATCTACGAGCGCACCTTGGTTAACATTCGCAAACATGTTCTGAAGGGTGACAATTTGACCATCGAGAGTGATAAGTACAAGTTTAAGGACCTGTTGTCGCGAGAACATTTACATTTGGTGGCCGAGCTGTCCGGTTGTATGGAACATCGTGAAATGCCCAACTGTACGGACATGTGCTTCCATTCCAAGTACCGCAGCATCGATGGCACGTGCAATAATCTGATGCATCCTACTTGGGGTGCCTCCTTGATTGCTTTCCGGCGCCTTGCGAAACCGACTTATGAAAATGGTTTCAGTTTGCCAATAGGTTGGACCAAGGAAAAACTGTATGGTGGCTTTACAAAGCCCAGCTCAAGATTGGTCTCCACCTCGTTAATATCCACCAAGGAAATTACCCCTGACGAACGCATTACCCACATGGTAATGCAGTGGGGTCAGTTTTTGGATCACGATTTAGATCATGCCATACCCTCGGTGAGTTCGGAAAGTTGGGATGGTGTGGACTGTAAGAAAACGTGTGAATTTGCTCCGCCCTGCTATCCCATCGAAGTGCCACCCAATGATCCACGCATCAGTAATAGACGCTGTATAGATTTGGTGAGATCCAGTTCGATTTGTGGTTCCGGCATGACTTCGCTGTTCTTTGACAGCGTCCAACATCGTGAGCAAATCAATCAGTTGACTTCGTACATCGATGCCTCTCAAGTCTACGGCTTCACAGAGGCGTTTGCCAATGAGTTGAGAAATATAACCACCGATGATGGCTTGCTACGCGTGGGTGTCCACTTCCCCAATCAACGTGAAATGTTGCCCTTTGCTGCGCCTCAAGATGGCATGGACTGTCGTCGGAATTTGGACGAAAACCAAATGAATTGTTTTGTGTCGGGCGACATAAGAGTCAACGAACAGGTGGGCCTCCTGGCCATGCACACTGTTTGGATGCGTGAACACAATCGTATAGCCACCGCCCTCAGGGATATCAATCCACATTGGGATGGCGACACTATCTACCATGAGGTCAGAAAGATTGTGGGTGCCCAGATGCAACATATAACCTACAAGCATTGGTTGCCCTTGGTCATTGGGGAGAGTGGCATGCAGATGTTGGGCGAATACAAGGGCTATAATTCGTCAGTCAATCCTACCATTGCCAACGAGTTTGCCACAGTTGCTCTACGCTTTGGTCACACCATCATAAACCCCATATTGCACAGATTGAACTCTTCATTTGAGCCCATACCACAGGGTCATCTGCAATTGCACAAGGCCTTCTTTGCTCCTTGGAGACTAGTTTACGAAGGCGGCGTGGACCCCCTGATGAGAGGTATGTTTGCTACGGCCGCCAAATTGAAATTACCCGAACAAAATCTGAACACGGAACTAACGGAAAAACTCTTCCAAACTGCTCATGCTGTGGCTTTGGACTTGGCCGCCATTAACATACAGAGAGGTCGTGATCATGGCATACCCGGTTACAATGTCTATCGGAAATTCTGCAATCTCACCGAGGCCAAGACTTTCGATGATCTGGCTGGCGAGATCATTAGTAAAGATGTTCGAGATAAGCTCAAGGAACTTTATGGACATCCAGATAATATCGATGTGTGGGTTGGTGGCGTTTTGGAGGAACAGTTGGAGGGTGCCAAAGTGGGAGCTCTATTCCAATGCCTGTTGGTCGACCAGTTTAGACGTCTACGAGATGGCGATCGTTTTTACTACGAAAACCCCTCGGTATTCTTACCCCAGCAATTGGAACAAATTAAGCAGGCTAACTTGGGCCGTGTCTTATGTGACACTGGCGATAACATCAAGGAAGTAACGGATAACATATTCATTTTGGCCAAACACCAGGGAGGCTACAAGAAATGTGAGGACATCCCCGGCATCAACTTGTACTTCTGGCAGGATTGTGCGGCTTGCGGCAGCTTGCCGCCACTCTTCGATACGTATGTGCCACAGACATATACCAAGCAAAGCGCAAGACCCAAGCGATCCCTGGCCAAGGAGAGCGTAGAAATGGACTATGAACCCATAAATAATTTGGAAGAACTAATGGATGTCAACGAAGAACGTGTTAGTGGCTTGGAGGAGGTGGTGAGCGTCTTTCAAAAGGAACTGAAAAAGATGCACAAGAAAATACACAAACTGGAAGAATCCTGCGATAGCTCCGGCTCCAAGGACAAACCGACAAAGAGAAACCACTGCGTCGACGAGAAGGGCACTACGCGCTTGAACAATGAGGTTTGGACACCGGACTACTGCACCAAATGCGAATGTCGCCGTGCCCAAATTACATGTACGAAGGAGAAATGCGGAGAGGTACACTGTGAGCCCGGCATAGATCCCATAACACCGCCTATGGCCTGTTGTCCCCACTGTCCCAAAATTTTTAATAAAAGTCCAATTAACAAATAGATATCCAATAACACCACACCAATTTCTATTAAGCCAAGTTAAGTCTTTAAATTTATTGAGAACAAGAATTGATTGAACTTTTCCAAATTTGTTGTTCGTTGTAAGAAGCCACATTTGAGTCACCGATATCAAGTAATCGATTTTCTGAAAATGAAAACACTTAATGCACAATAAATAAGTTCAAAAATAGAAAACTTTCTAAATTTCTTTAAAACCAATCACCCGAACAACCCCTTGAATAAAACTCAACCCATGGCCAAACTTAAGATAATCTAAATATAAAACTTAAAAATACTTACCAAATAAATGAAATAAAACACAAAAGTCTACATCACATAAATGTTGTTTTAATTTCACTAGTACTACATATGAATTGAAATCTTAATCGTATCTATTGGAAATCGACAAATTTCGTATGCGACCCCTTGGCTATTATCGAGTTGTCCTTTTTGTGCCTCAGTTCACATTCGAGGAAGGCCAGCTTCTTGCCGGCCCTCAAGAGATTGGCGTCGATTAGCACATCGTCTCCGGCTTTGGCTGCTTTCAGGTAATTAACGTTAATATTCACCGATACTCCCGGGTGACATGGCTTCGACATCAGTGCATACGTGGTGACCATATCAACGAGGGTGGCTGTGAAACCGCCATGCAAACCGCCCAAGCGATTAAGATGCTCAGCACTCACCGTGAACTCGGCTGTGCATTTTCCCTCTCCGCCGCTAGTGATTTTCACCTGTTGGTAATTTGGGTAAATGGATTTCTAATTAATTAAACGAAATCACAGGACACAGAAAATGATGAACTGTTTAAGGATTTTATTCAATGGATACAGAATTCATCTCGAATGAAAGTGTTGATATATGCATGTATGGCTGTCTATATGAGTCATTTCACCATTGTTTTCCATATATTTTCTATACTGTTGTTTTGTAAATTTGATTTGAACGCGGACATTGTTCTGGATCAGAGAGCCTCAAAATTAAACAAGTAAAAACGGAGTTCGGCCCGGCCGATACCGATACCCTCCACCATGGCTTGCAATCCACAAAAGCTGTAGATTTTCGTAGAAGTGCAGTAACATTACAGGAAAATGTTTAATATAGCCAAACCAAAACAACTAAAAATATTGAATAAATAATGTTATAAATAACAAGTATGGAAAGGCAAAAGTCGGGCGGGCCCGACTCTATGATACACTCCACTTTCAATCCGAATACAATTCAATTCGGTGAAAAAGTGAAAACGGGAAGGTATTTTGTATCCTGTAAATGTATGTGTTTGACAAAATATGTTATATCGGAAAGGACATTTGTATGAGGATATATAGAAACCTGGAACGAAATAGGTGAAAAATAAAATGTATAGTTTGGCCAAAATCGGTTAAACTTTTGGGAGCAACATTTGTATTTGGGCTATATTTAAATCTGAACCGATCTTACCCACTTTCACCATAGTTTTATTTAGTTAGATTATAAGATGTTGTGCGAAATTTAAAGAAAATCGAGCACAATATGTGGCTTTTAAAGCGGCAAAAGTCAAATCGGGAGCGACATTTGTATGGGGGCTATATCTAAATCTGAACCGATCTTACCCAATTTCTGCATAGTGTTTCTAGTTGGATTATAAGATGTTGTCCCAAATTTAAAGAAAATCGGGTACAATATATGGTTTCTAGAGCGCCAAATTCAAATCGGGAGCTACATTTGTATGGGGCCTATATGAAATCTGAACCGATCTAGCCCGCTTTAGCCACAGGTGTTTCTAGTTAGATTATATGATGTTGTGCGAAATTTAAATAAAATCGATTAGAATATGTGGCATTTAAAGATGGAAAAAGTCAAATCGGGAGCGACATTTATATGGGGGCTATATCTAAATCTGAACCGATCTTACCCAATTTCAGCATAGGCGTTTCTAGTAAGATTATAAGATGTTGTGCCAAATTTAAAGAAAATCGAGTACAATATGTGGTTTCTACAGAGGAAAATGTCAAATCGGGAACGACATTTGTATGGGGGCTATATCTAAATCTGAACCGATCTGACCGATATTCACCATGGGTGTTTCTAGTGGGAATATAAGATGTTTTACCAAATCTGAAGACAATCTGATACATTATGTGGTCTCTAGAGCGGAAAAAGTCAAATCGGGAGCGAAATTTGTATGGGAGCTATATATAAATCTGAACCGATTTTCTTCATATTAAATAGCGTTCGTCCTTATCCCGAAAAACTTCGTTGTGCAAAGTTTCATTTGGTTCTGTCTACAATTGTGACCTGTATCGTGATTACAAGAATAGATGGACAGACAGACAGACAGACAGACAGACAGACAGACAGACGGACGGACATTGCTAAATCGACTCAGAAAGTGATATATATATATATCGAAATTGTATTTCAAGTTAATTTAAAAAGTAAATATAAGACAGCAATCTTCAAAAAAGCTTAAATACAATAAATATTTGAGCATTTTCAGGTACAATCATTTGGTTGGTAGTATTTCCATTTTATTTTAATTCCAAAGATACAAATGTTGATAATGCATTATCTCCCACGTACACAATACAAGATAACCTAACTTTGTGTTTCTACCCATTTTTGCCATAAAAGTAAAAAAGTACGATTTTGGAAAAATCCTTTTATTTTTTCGAGTCTATGCTCCGGTCTATTTGTATCCCCCTTTTCCCATTTTACACCCTTAAAAGTACGACTATCGTTTATTTTACATTTCTACGCAATTAGAGGGATGTACACACCGAATTTCATCATTCTAGATGTAGCCGTTTAGTGAGTACCATTTTTATCCCTCTGAATGATGAATGAATTTGCAAAGAAATCGTAATTTCGTATTTTTTCGAGTCTATGCAGTTTTCATGACTCTTGCTGCCGCCGTTTGGTTGGTACAATTTGTATCCCTTTTTCCCATTTTACCCCTTAAAAGTACGAATTTGGGGAAAATACTTTTATATTATGTATCTACTCAATTAGAGGAATGAAAACACTGATTTTCTTGTTTTTAGCTGCTGTCGTTTGATAGGTACCATATTTATCCCTTTTTGCCCAATTTCACCCCTTACAAATAAGAATCACTTTTTGGTGCACGTTTTTGCTATAAGGGGAATGCGCATGCCAAATATCAAACAAATATAAGCCGACATATTCGAAAACATGCTTAAATACTAGGGTTTGCATTTGCCCATACTTTTTATTTCCCGGGAAACGGGAAGTATTCCCGGGACAGCGCGGGAAATCTTCAACATATTTTTTACCATGAGTTAAGCTTACTTTTTTCCCAATGAAACATTCACATTTTGTCGAAGTAAAATAAATATTTATTTCACAACGAACCTGTTACAGAATTCATATAATAAAGTGCAATGTGAGATCAATTCAAATATCTTTTCAAGTTCCAAAATTAATTAAATGTATACACATATGCAAGCCTCATTAGATATTTCTTATTTTATTGAAAAATGTGGACGCGACGGAGAACGATCGATCACAGATGTAGGCTAAATAACATTAAATAAAATGATTAAGTTGTCTGTTCTTTGTCCTGTCGCTTTGAAAACTTTATATTCTTTTTTAGAGAGCTATCCTGACTGTTTTAATAGAATATTACTACTTGCGTTTTCTATTGAATTGTTTAAAATATTTTCAAACGACTGACTTCATTTATTTTGGGCGTCGGAAACACGTCCTAAATCTACTTTCTCCGTATCATATGGAGATTGGCAGTCAAAATCCGAAAAAGTGGATTTTGGGTGTATCCAAACGCAACTTAAAATTAGTTTGTCATCGAACTGCTATATTTGCAAACCTAATTAAAAGCGATATGAGCTAAATATTTAATTTTATTGTGGAAATGATGGAAAAAATATGGGACGAAATATGTAAAAATTTCTACCGAATTGCCGCGGAATTCCCGTACGAAACGGGAAACGAAAAATATGCGAATTCCCGGGACTTTTCCCGCGGGAAATCCCGTCATGCAAACCATATTAAATACTCGAAATATTAGGGGTATTCTTAGTCCTTGTGATGGAAAATGTTTTCCCTCCGGACCGATTTCGCCCACTTTCAATCC
Source organism: Polietes domitor (assembly GCA_947397865.1). Lineage (NCBI taxonomy): Eukaryota > Metazoa > Arthropoda > Insecta > Diptera > Muscidae > Polietes > Polietes domitor. The sequence continues at coordinate 106,020,576 of OX377621.1, read as the reverse complement.
CAACCGATCTTCAACTATAAGACACATTCAAGTCAAATTTGGACGTCCTAGCTTATTTCGTTTAGATGCTGGCGTGCTTTCAACAGACGAACGTACGAACATGGCTAGATCGTCTTAGATTAATTTTATCACGATCAAGAATATATAAACTTTATAGATTCCCAGGTCGATATTTTAAGGTGTTACCAACGGAATGACAATTTAGGAGGGCATAAAAAATGGTCGGAATGTTTCGATATCTCGCTTAGTTATCGAGATATCGGACGTTAATGTTTGAAAAGTATTTTTTTCAAAATCGAAAATTAGATGAAACAAGTAAGGAAAGGCTAAAGTCGGGCGGGGCCGACTATATTATACCCTACACCACTCCCTGCGTATATACCTCGCTTTGATTACTAAACCCAGGTGTTTCATACGAGCAATTTTATGCATTTCATATAATTTATACAGTACATTTATACAGGACGGATATTTGAAGGGGGGCTATAACAACACTTGGGGCCTGTGCCATATATCATATCTGCAAATCAAGATCCAATGTAAGATGTAGTTTCTCGAGCTGAAATAGAGTAGAATGGGGCCAATTTGGTTTATATCAAAGTATGGACACAAATATTTGACTTTCATAGTATGTATTCTTACATAGTTGAAATATAATATAACAACGTCCAACAGTCTATATTACATGTGAACCATCTGAAACTATATGTTTTAGTTTTTCATTTTCTCATGCTATTGCCCGTTAAAAGGACTACAAATTTCCAAAGGATTCAATTTTTCAAAAATGATTTTTAATACTTACTCGCACCCTATGACACCCGTAATACCCTAAAAATACTTTAAATTTCTAGCTTCTATATGTAGTAATTTAGTATTAACAATCATATAAAATGTTGTCTCTTAAAAAGCAAGATTTGAATAAACTAGAAAAACTAAGGGGTAAATTTTAAATAGATGTCAATGCTGAACTTATACATATGCTGAACTAATACAAAGAATGATATTTGAAGTATTTTTAATATATATTCTCTTTTTTAATTTGACACCAATACCGTTATCATAGGGCGCGAAGAAGTATATAAAATAATTTTCTGAAAAATTTTATCCTTTGGAAGTTTGTAGTCCTCTGAAGGGGCAACAGGATGAGTAAATGAAAAACTAAAAACGTCAAGTATCTCCATTTTGCCTATAGTTTCATACGTATATCATCCGATTCAAGTGTAAAGACTTTTTTTAAATTGTCGTACGGTGTAATCTACAAAATTTGAAAAACTTCCTACGTAAAATGTGTGTCCAAGAGGGGTAATAATAAAAATGGGGTCCATTTGTAAGAGCGCTACAGAAAAAAGTGGGTCCATATAATGGTCCGATAATGTAAGTGTAAATTGGGACCCATTTGTATAGGGGATACCAACACATTGACCTATACAACTGGCTTTCAAAATAGGTGTTTCTAGTCTAAATGTAACATTGTGTGGGAAATTTGATCAAGATCCGCTGTAAAATGTGCATTTTAGAGCAGTAATATTGTAAATCGGAAGTACATTTGTTACGGGGACTATATCAAAACATGGACCCATATGGTCCACTTTCCCGTTAGCTTTTTTTAGTTCAAATATAACACGATCCTGAAAATATTGCCATGATCCCATATGAAATGTTTATTCTTGAGCAGTAAGAGTGTAAATTATAGGGATATTTATATGGAGGCTATATCTAAATCTTGGTCCTTGGCCAAAACAAATAACTTCTGCCAAATTTCATAACAATCGGTCAACAATTACGACCTGTAGAGTGCGAACAAGCTTAGATGGACAGCAGACGGACAAACAGACATCGTTAAATCGATTCAGCTGGTGATTCTAAGCCGATCCGTATACCTAAAGGTAGTTCTAGCTCGATTATTTCTTGGTGTTACAAACATTTGGCGAAAACTAACTTATAATACCCTAGTCCACGAAGTGGTGTAGGGTATAAAAATCTGATAGCATCCATAGTTATCGATTGTAGAAAGGAATATTTTTCGCCAGCGGCGTTCTTTTGAGGTTTAAAAATTATTTTGAAAACAACACGTCTAGTCATCATAGAAAGACATTTACGTGGAAAATATTCGTCTTTTCAGATGAAGCTCATTTTCATCTCGGTGGCTATGTCAATAAGCAAAATCGCCGCATATGGGGCTATTGAGAAGGCATTGCATCCACAACGAGTCACTGTTTGGTGGATTTTGGGGCTGGCGGCATCGATGGGCCATGTACTAAAAAAATTGGCGTGATCGGATGATTAATGATATTGTGTTCCATTATTAAATGACTATGTTAAACCTTTCCAATAAAACCAGAAATTTGAAAAAAATAAACAGTACTTTTTTATAACCGATTCTAATTTAAAATAAGTTTTCGATATTTTTGTTTCGAAATCTCGAGAGTTACCGAAAATTGTTGCGCTTTTTCCATTGAAATGAGCTAAAAATTAAAAAATATTTATTCCCATCATTTCAATGTGGAGCATAGATCCATTAAAAATCGGTTTAATTTTAATTTTCAACTAAGAAGTTATCGAAAAAATATTTTATTTCTTTCGATTTTCCATATTACCCTCATTTTATCGAACAAAAATATTTTTTATTTCGAAAGAAGCATCGGTATTAAAAAACGTACTAAGAAATTAGAAAGACCATGTTAAAGACATAAAAGAAAAATTCCTAACTCCATTCACCCAAAAATGGCTGGTAGACTAGGCCCAATCTATTCTGAGCTGTCATGATTTCTTTGTGTCGGCGTGTACCAGCCAACCGCTTGAAAACGTCGCCGCTCTCAATTAGGTAAGTCCCACAAAGGCGCAATTCTAATGTTGCTGAGAGTGTTAATGGAGTGTCAATGTCAAAAGAGAGTACAATGCTATGGAGAGGGGATGTAACAAAAATAAACTACAAAAAACTTACCTTTTCCAAATGTTTTTCAAACCCCGATGAATTCTTTATTATATCACTTATATGTTTAATAAATTCTGCCCCTTTCTTACGCGTACCCATCGTAAATCACTCACAAATTATCACAATTTCCACAACAAAACTATTATGAAAGCAACCGAAACTGAGTGGCGGAGAACAAACTAAAACAACACACTAAACAGCTGTTTAGTGTAGTCTCTTTATGGCGTTGCCAGACTAACGTAATTTATTTTATATCCTAAACCCGTTACATTTCATGCTTGAAAACAAATTCGAATCATAGACTTGTCACACTGCATACGAAATCTAGCTGAAATGAATAAGGTCGATTTTCAAATGTCATTCGTAAATCGACCTTATGCCATTGTGACAAGGCTATTACACAAAATTAACTCGATACAATATTATTGTTATTCCTTCAAATCCACAAATTTGGTTTGTCCACCCTTGGCCACTATGGATCCATCCGATTTCTTTTTCAGAACACATTCAATGAAGGCCAGTTTCTTGCCCACCTTTACCGTATTGGCATCCACAATAATTTCTTCACCTTCTTTAGCAGATTTTAAATAACTGACGTGTAGGTCAACCGAAACACCAGGATGAGAATCAGTTGACATTAGGGCATACGTAGTGACGTTATCTACTAAAGTGGCTGTGTAACCGCCATGTAAACCCCCATAGGTATTCAAATGTGCTTTGGCCACAGTAAATTCACCAACACATCGACCATCGCCGCCTCCAGTAATTTTTACCTGTAAAGAAATAGTAATAAGTTTGAGAAGTCGTAAAACACCAATAGAAAAAAGCTTTTCAAAGATCCATATACTTTTAAAAATCGCATTGGTTTTTTGTAACAACTATAGCTGTGTTTTTCGTAACTTATACACTTTAACTCATATAAGTCGTGCGTAGAGTCAAGAAAAGTAAAAATATACCTCCGAAAATGAAAATTGATATGTTTTATGATTATTCCTAAAATATTTCGGCTCCATTCTCATCCGCTGGCGAACTAAACCGCTTTCAAACAACATCAAAATATGGGGGTTTTACTCAATATTAGGGCTCTTTTTCTTTAAGCCGGGATAACACCGGATAATTATCCAGGCTAAGTCAAAAATTTTTAACACAAAATTATTTTTTCAAAAATTGTTTTCACACACTCATTGATATTGCTTTTGGCGACAATTTTAAAAAAGAATTTTTTATTTTGAGTGAAATTTTAACATTTTATTTAGATTTTTGTTGTCGCAGCTTAGTTATCCAGTCTTAAAGAAAAACAGCCATATTGAATTTGTTACTCAAAATTTTGTGCAAAAAAATGCATTCATATTGAAAAGATTCTTGTATTTTGAGATACAATCAGAGGGTAAATTCGTAAATGGTACGCGTCCGATGCGTTTTCGGTTCGTCCAATGGGCTGTAGATTGTTTGGCACAGAGATGAAGAGTTTTACCTAAAAATCGTGTTTTCAGATGAAGATCATTTTCATCACGGCTATGTGACTGTGACAATAAGCAAAATTGCTGTATATGGGATTCAGATAACCCACACGTGACTATTGAGAAGCCAAAACATCCACAACGAGTAACTGTTTGGTGTGGATTTTAGGCTGGCGACATCATTGGGCCATTTTTCTTCGTTGTTGTTGTTGTATCAGCTTTTATAAGGAGCTGAGGTGATAATCCTTAAGTCTGAATTGTACTAGACTTCGTTCCGGAATGTATCCGATTATCGCGGGAGCCTTTTGTTCATCATCGTTCTCATGTTGTCCGGCTGTTATTTGCATCTTCTACAAGGTTGATGTTAATATTAAGGGAATGGGATGTTAATCGAGTTATACCACTATCCTCCACTAGAGGCACTGCATTTTATGTTAACAGCCATGCTATCTATCGTTATTTCTTCCCTCGACCTTGGAACAATCGAAATGACAATTTTTATGTAAAAGTGTGTTCGGATGAGAAAATTGGCTGCAGAAACTCTTATTTTATGATGAAAAGTGAAAATTTGTTGATGTTGAATTTTACCAGTGCGCCGGCCGGGAATCGAACCCAGCACCTTCAGATTGCAAGATGCGCACACTTCCACTGAGCTATGAAGGTCACTGTCGTTGCCATCAACGATAAGCGTTACCGAATTTTTGTTTCCAAAAATTCAATAGAATGACATGGACGACATTTGTTTTCAACACATATCACACAGCCAGCGCAACCATCGATATTTTACACAGTTTTTGAAAATCGGATAATAAGCCGAAATTGTGTTGTGGGGAGCCATTAAGGATAAATGTTACGCAAACCATCCAGAGACAATTGAAGCGTTGAAACATGAAATCGAAGTTGCCATTGAAGAGATTCGAGCCGGAACAATCGAAAATGTGTGAAAAATTAGGTTGGTCGGATGAGGTACTGCCGAGCCAGTGGTAGTAGTCATATGAATGATATTGTGTTCCATTATTAAATGACTATGTTCAACCTTTCCAATAAAACCAGAAATTTGAAAACATAATCAGTACTTTTTCTTTTATAGACTTTACATGGCCCACCCTATAGAATAAAATCTAAAAAAAATATCAAATCCAACCAAAACACCATTGAATGTACCATGGTACCAAAAAAATATGTCAATGTACCCGTTTTCCATCACTGATCCGAAACAGCTGTTCCGCCGGCAATTTCGGCCGGCTTCGTTCTCTGTGTATATCTACACCAGTGTTACCGCTGAGAAATTTCAAAAAGTATCACAAAAAGGGGATTTCTTCAAAAAAAGTGGCACATTTGTTAGAAAAAAGTGGCACAAAAAGTGGCACACTTTTTTAGACAGATTACATGAAGTTAACAAAAACAATTCATTTGTATACATATATAACTAACTGTAAACTGTAAACTTTTTCGTATTTTGTGGTAGTATCTCATAAAAAATAAATAGCTGCCGTCAATACCTTTCGAATAACCTAAATCATGTAGATCGGAAATAAATTGACGTCGCAGCGCTCATTTTTGTAAAAAGAATTTTGGATCTGAAAAACCATCTCCTGTTTCCAAGAAATATGAGTTTTTAGCTGTAACTTTGAAAACCCACAAAAAATCAATAAGCGTCCAATAATATGACAAATGAATGACAAATTTATATTTTAAGTGCTTCCAAGGGTCTATAAATTCATAGAAAAATTTGGACAGAAATGCAACATGAAAAAATATCACGGGAAAACATTATTTTTAGAGGTGTTTTCACAGACTGCTTAACCCAGCGACGAAATATTTTGCAGATCATCATTAAACAACTCCATCTTCATTTCTGGGGGGTGACCGCAACAGTTCATTTTCGTGACCTATATATATATACTAAACTAAAAAATAAATTAAATCACATTTTGGTATTTATTTTTAGTTACTTTTTGGTAACTTCTTTCCCATACTTTTCAATGAGATCAGTACTGGGAACTTCACGTCAAGTTTTTATCTTCAACCTGTTCGTTAACCTATGTTTCATTATTGTCAGCTTAGAAAAACGCGCTCTGCGCAAGCACTGCTATGAGGCAAAGTAAAAACATATGTGGCAAATTGATATAAATCATTTAAATTATTTTTTAAATTTCCCATTTTATACCAGAAAACTTCGACATTAGTAATTGCAATACTGCTCGTAAGATTTATCATTTGACTTATATTGTAATTTTAATTAATTTACGAAAGCCTGTGGTTTCCTAATTACATCACTAAATTCAGCCCCGTTGGCAAAATAGTTGAATCATCGTTAGATTTTATATAAAAAGGGTCTAAGAATCTTAAACTATTCAGTTTTTTGTCATTTATATAAATTCTTGAAAATATTTTTATAATCGATATCTATGTAAACATTATAAACTCTTTTTTTAAAATGTTTTTAAAAAGTTGTTTGTCATCGAAACTATATATTGTGTGAAGTCTCACTTTGAAAACTTTTGTTTAGTGAGTTCATGATTTTCAGAATATAAATTTTAAATATATCTTATTTTTGTTGACAGTTCTTGTTGAATAATTTTATTAGGGCTGTTTTTCCCTAAGCCGGGATAACAAGCTGCGATAACAAAAACGTTAATAAAAATTTAATTTTTTGCTCAAAATAAAAAATTATTTTTTCACATTGTCGCCAACTACAATATAAATATATGTATCCAAAGAAATTTTAAAATATTTTGTGTCGACTTTATTGGACTTAGCCTCGACGACGGAGAACGATTGTTCCTGTCGCTTCGAAAACTTTAAATTCTTTATTTTTGGCTTTCGGATACACGCCCAAAATCTATTTTTCCCGGCTTGACAGGGAAAATAATTGCCACTTTATTGGCACAACGGTAACACTGGTTGGCTCTCACTCTCTGTGCTCTCCTGTGGTGAAATCAGCAAACTCACCTCTTGTACTGTCTCTATGCTCTCTCATTCTTAAATTGCAGATTCTCCCATTCTAATCCATTCTATACTCCCCTATACTCAACTCTGCGCTCTGCTTCTACTCCTTTTTTTAGCAACTCGCAACTCCTTCCACGTAAAGCTCCCAAAGACCGCGCCCGTTAAATGTGATTGTGATTTTATATTTTATAGTTTATAAATTAAATCATAAATTATATTTAATTATGTAAAAAAGTACAGAAGAGTGTGCAGTGAAAGGCTGCAAAGTTCGACGAGGTGATGGAGTACCTATGTACAGATTCACATTAGCGAACAAGGCGATATGGAAGGAGATTATAGGAATCTCCAGACCATTAAATACGTCCGACCGAGTCTGTGGTCATCATTTCACCCCAGATTGTGTCGACATTAGGACCAAACGACTGCTGTCATGATCAAAGCCCACTCTCAATCTGGGCCTAGGGGGTAAGTGGTCTTTATGATGGCTTGAATGGCGTATTTAGCCCTTCTAGCAGTTATAGGTTATAGTTGGGAGGTACTAGAAGGTGCGTGATGGAAAAAATATTCGAAGAAATATGTAAAATTTTAAATTTTCTACTGAATTCCCGTACGAATTTCGAATTTCCAGGATACGAGAAATGAAAAATGTGGCACAAAAAAGCAAAAAGTAGCACATTTAGTACCACAATGAAAAAGTGGCACAAAAGTATCTCGGCTCGAAAAAAGTGGCAAAATTGCCACTTTAGTGGCACAACGGTAACACTGATCTACACGCGTATTTTGGTTTTGGGTTTTGTAAATAAAAACATTCTCATAAATTAAGTTTAATTAATATTTCAATAAAACATCAACATTCAACACTTACCGCTTTCGTTATAGCATCATGTCCACCATTCTTCACAATATAATCCGAAACGGTTTTTAAGAAATCAACACCGCGTTTAGCTGACATTATTTCTACTTTGACTCGACCACGATAACAACGAAACTAAAACTAAAATTACATCACGGGACGGGGTAAGAATTTTTTCTTTATTTCTCTGTCCTCGACAAAATAATCTATAATCTGGTATCTATAAAAAAATTAAATTCCACAATTATTATTCTTCTTTGTTTTGATTTCCATGTTCGTGCGATAAGTGTTAAAATTTGGTTTTGTTTTGATTTCCATATTCGATATAAGAACGATAACTAGGAAGAGGAACTAACCGACAGAGTTGCATTTGTAGAGACTGTCCGTTATGGAGATTTTGAAATTGACGCAATTGGCCTTGAGCGAATTTAAAGTGGATTCTGTTGTTGATTTTTGTTTGAATTCCAATGACAACAATCTTGTACTGTGGGGCAATTGCGGCGAATTTCAAATACTGGAAATGTCATATTACGCCGAAATGCTGATTCATCTGCCCTTTCATGTAAAACATGCCCCAGTGTCTGCGGACAAACCTCTCTTAAATCTAGTCAAACCGGTGGATTTGGTAGAAATTTATGCAAACTGCAATGTTCTAGAAAGTCAGGAGTTAGCTCTGGATCCCATATATGTGGCGGAATGTGCAATAGAGGCCCCCAAGCCTCGTCTGCTACAAGCCGAACTAGTGACCAGTGGCAAGGTCAAGCTGTGTTGTATGCTAACCACGTATGGAGCCTGCGAAGTTTTGCAGAAAGACAACATCACCCTGGAATGGAAAATATTAAAGACGAATTTAAGCAAAGTACTCATAACCGATATATTCCCTATTAAAAAATCACCCACGGATATAAGAACTTTTAAAGATCTCAGAGATTATATCGATATCTTCATCATTACCTCCTTTGCATGGTCTCAATTGGCGGAATATCCCGTTATATATTTAGGTACAGCAGTGGGCTATGTGGTCGCCCTGAAATATCTGGCAGAGACTCAGGAATTCGTTGAATTATTTAGCCTTAAAACATCTTTGGCAAGAATTTCCTATATGACCACTCGCGACAATCTGATGGTGGTGGGCTGTAACGAGGGACAGGTTCGTCTATTAAAAATCGATTCGGCTAAGATGGCACTGGTGGAAATGGATTACTTGTGGAGTAAAAAGGATCACATGGCCTGTCGCAAGGCTCTAATAAACTACAGCGAACAATGGCAATCATATTTTGTTGTCTTCTGCAAAGCGGCACATATTTTGGTTTATCGTCTAACTTCTGATGGTCATATAATGTCAAATTCCACTCTGTATGTGGGTGGCATCAAAATAACAGGTGAGTGAATTTAAAATTCTGAAAGAAACTAATGTTACTATCATATCAAATCTGAACAAAATTGGTTATAACAATTGTATGGGGTCTTTATCTTTTTGACAAAGCCATAATACCCCGCGAAAGGAATCACATATAAAATATCAAATTCTCAGAGGTCTAATGCCAACTAGCATTAAAACAGCATTTTTCTCAAATCTCACGAGTACCTCTTCCTCCTTCCAGGCCTTGAAAGTTTAACTGCAACTGAATTTATAGTCTCCAACATAATGAGCAGCATAAAATTTGTCCGTATCTCTTGTCCCTCGGCCGAAGAACTATCCATCAATATTCAGCCAGTAGAGCATGACCTCGATGCAGCAAATCTGCAAATCTTGGGCATTGCGGTCTCCAAATCTCGAAACCTTTGGTCTTTTCTACTCTCACGAAACAAAGATTACACTCACCAGTCGAAGTTTACGCAAAACACAACATTCCTAAGCGTTTGTAAAATCAACAGTCATGACAGTCTGACCAAACTAATCAACCAGAATCTGACCACCATGGACATAGCCAGAGATCTAGTATTGGCCATAAATTTGGATATTGTGAATAATTTCAACCCGGAGAGATACTATGAGTTCTTGAATTTGAATCGTTTAAACTGTCCCAAGGTATTGAACGATGCATTTCTACAAAAACTTCAAATCAAATTAATCATAGTGCGTAATGTAGCTAAGTATCAAAAGTAAGTAGCAAATTGTCTCAACTCCCTCAACTAACCTCCCAATTAATGTCTCCACTCATCTATTTAGAATGAAATACAAAAGCTATAAACGCAATACAGAGGCTGAATTGTTTTTCCTCGAGTCCATTGTACAATTGGTTTACATTTTGGGCCGCCTGCAGTATTTGCAGACAGTACATTCGCCCGATATTAAACTTTCATCATTCCAAGAACTGTCAGTGGCTTGCATGCAAGCCCAATTTACGCGCCTATTGAATGGTCTGGCCAACAGCGAAAATGACGAGAATCCTTTGCGTAATACCACGGAACACTTTTCAAAAGTAATCAGCGAAGACTTCGAGAAGTGTAAATTCGATACAGACAGTTTCAGATATAAGCCGGAACTTTGCTGGATGTGCAATGATGATATTAGCATGACAACGTTTGATAAGTGTCGTGAGGGTCACGAGGTGAAAAGGTGCACAGTCTCGTATTTACAGGTGAGTTTTCCTACATAAGGCTATTTTTTTTGGATTAACTTTCCCACAAAAATACAGCAATAGTCTGTTTCATTTTCACTAAATGAATTGTCTGTTTCTATTTTCAGCTACCCATGTGCCAAGCCAAATACTGTCCACATTGTTTTGCATTGGTTACCAATGACGATGCAGTTGATTTGCAGGAGTTATTTGCAGCCAGTGAATTTGTAAAATGTACATTTTGTAGATTTCTATTGAAAGAAGACACTTTTTAGTTTTAAAGATTGTATTTATTTTAAGTTCGGAATAAAATTTATTTATATGTTTATTATAAGTATACAAATTCAAAGGGTTATTTTGAAGTGGAACGCCATCGTCAATACGCTGAAACGTATATCTCAGGATTGTGCTCCATCAGATAGATGTCCTGTTCCAACTGGCGTAATTCATTTTCCATTTTTCCCTTTTTCAACTGTTTGGATATAGTATCCGTGCAGACGGAAAGACTTTGGTAGATCTTAAACAAATTGCCGAAGTTTGTCCTGAGACCCTGTTTAAACAAAAATTTTAGAAAATAATTTGAAGTTACTCTCTGTTTTCTAACCTTTAAAATATCATTTCGTTCATCCAGTGTTAGCTTCTTTACACCCGGCACTCGGTCCATGTATCTGACACAGGCATTTTCCGACTCCAACTTAGTTTGAACACATCGTTCATTTAAATGCTTCAGCATTTTCTTGCGGGCATCAATGTAACACGGAACTTTACCGAAATTCTTCGAGCAGATGTACTGAGGTATCAGACCGCTGTTAACCAAACTGTGGCGATCTCCCTTGGGTGTGTCTATGTAGCGCGGTGGCGGCCTTCTGGTCTCCAATTTTTTAATCAAATCTACATTTAAGGCCACAAAATTGGCACTGTGCTTGTGGCCCTGGAAATATCGTGTACGAGGACATAGTAGCTCTTCTTTATGCCTTTGCATGTCCTTTATCATCACCTCGCGATGACACGATGCTGGGGCATGATGGAAATGTGGCACCGGTGCTATTTCTCTTTTCGGTGGACATCGGTGTTCGTTTAAACGCTGCCATTTTACACCCTGATTCTTTTTGAGAAAATTGCACGGCAACTCTATGGGCGTAACGGCGTAGCCCATGGTTTGATGACTGTTCTTGGCCGAACTGGTCAAAAGCTTTTTGTGATCGGGCATTTCAATGACATGCCTCGAATTTTTCTCATCCCTTACCATTTGTTTGAATTTGGAATTGTACTTGAGGCGGTGGCGGCGCGACATCAGGAAATCCTTTTCTTTTTCCACATCGAAAATGTTCTCGTCGTGGTAGGTGATATAGACGAGGGACATCTTATAGCGACTTTTATCAGAATTATCAAAATTAATTTATGAAATATAAATAAAGTTGACGGCTAACAAAATATATGAGTTACTTTTTCCACAGTTAGTTTTGAAGTATTTAATGTTGATGTCTACACAACCAACAGAACTGAAGCCACCTGGTTACACAGGGCTGTTTATTTGGGAAGTTACCAAGTGGGAAATAATTGTTTATTTAATGTGGTAACCATGGAACTTTTGAGCCGGATTTCTCATAAAAATGCACTTTTTCCGGAATACTAATGTCATTTGTTGATCAGTGGCCAATTCAGGGTATGGAATAGTTCGAAAGATGGATCATCAGAACCGGTTAAAATGTGAGATTCCTTTAGCGTAAAGAGTCAAATATATTTTCGAATGCCAGCTCTTTTTAACAAGTTTGTTTCTTCTTACGTAGTAAATTTTCTTTTCTGGCAATGGAAATGAGAAGGACCACACTAAACTAAACACATTTCAGTCATATACGTATTTCATATCATGTGTGGGGATAACTTATCAGTGACGCTTCTGTATATACATTTTTGCAAAATTTGCCTATCCATTATATATACGCATACCGAAAACCTAACCACATAGTGTTTTTGAAGAGTGTTGTGATCTACCTGAATCCTTTCACATTTCCATTCTCAGTCGGCTGAAGGTTTTCAGCACATACAGCTTTCTCCCCATGATCTTACTAGACAATCGTTACAACAATGTTACATCTCTTTCTACATGGGTTGAAAGAGATGTGACATTGTTTTATTCACCATCAAGTTATGATCACATTCTGGTGCGAGAAGCAGAATTGAATTCATTCCCTTAGTTTTATCTTTTATTTGTAATTTAGAAGCCAAGCGGCCATTTATAATAATATTTTGGGAAAAAAATGAAATCTGACCACACTAATAGCTTTTAACTTTATTTTTTCCCTTTTTTTTATTATGAAACTTCAAGTTAACTTTTCTCTTTTATTTTTATTAAAAGTTAAAGTGTTATAACGAAAATTACTACTTTTATTTAATACGAATGGAAATATTTGTCGCGTCCGTATTTCTGCTGTTCCTAATTAAGAAATCTAAGAGATAATTGTCATATTTCATAAATCTACGAACAAAATATAACCTCTGTTCTTCATTTACATGTATATATGGAAAAACTAAGTTCTAAAAAAATCGATGAACTTTGTATATTTCTATAATACCTTCAAAAGTACTTCTGTTTTTTTGTAGCGTCCGTTTCAATGTAAAATTGTTTATAATTTTGTACTAATTTGTACTAAATCCTGACGATATATTTTTAAAATGTAGTACTCTTTAAGCGCTTTGGATCGCTAAAAAGGCTGATCGACTTTTTCAGTTTCTTTCTTGTTTTTGGCGTAGTTTAAGGCGTGCGAATGTCGTCCGGGCCACTGGGAGATGCCCATATGTGATTTGTAGAGCTGAAAAGCAAAATCCGAGAAGACATTTTCATCTGGACCGATTTGCTTTAAAAATTAAATGGCGTTCGTCCTAATCCCGAAAGGATTCGTTGTGCAAAGTTTTATTTGGATTGGAGAACAATGGCAGGCTGTATAAAAATATACGTGCATCGGTGTTTTAAAAGTTTACCTGGCACACTGAAATTTCGGAACGCTTTCATGTCCAAATGCATTATACTGGCTTACGTAGAAGAAAAACCTGAATCTTCTAAAAAATTCGCGAATTTGTGCCCAATTTTAAACTATAGTACAAGAATAATTTGTTTTTTTTTTTATTTTATTGTAATTTTGCGTTTAACAACATCGAACGGCATTCGCATTAAAACAACGAAAACTTATGTTGAGTTATACAATTTCAATTAAATAATTTCTATATATAATAATAAAAATGTGTTTTTTTCTGTTCAGACACTAAAATATGTTGAGGGAGTGGGGGTTGTTTAAAGGATTACATAAATATTTAATTGGCTTAATAAATAATAAAAGCATTTATGGTTTGTTTTGTTGTCTAATATAGAATGTAAACATTTTGGATGTGTGTATCTGTATATATATGTATATGTTTAAATGCGCTCTAATAGCACTATGTAAGAGTAGGTATGATAGACAGTGTCTTATTTATATAAAAAATAAGAGTTTACTTTGTATAATATTCGATTAAATTGTATTGTTCCATTTTGTTGTAATATTTTGTATAAAAAGTTATATAAAATCATAAATATTCTAAGCGTAGCTACTACTCTCTATTCATAAAAATCTCCGTTAGAATTATTTTATTCGTATTGTAAACATTTCATCGTATTCATAATAATTTTTTGTATTCTTTTTGATAACTTTATTTTTTTTTTGCTTTAACAAATCAGGCACAAAATGTTGTGTTGTTGTGGATAGCTTGTGTAGCATACCATCCATATTTGTCATACACTTTTCTGGATAAGAAAATATATTGTAACCTTTTCAGGTTTTAATATTTTGTCTGTGGTTTATTATTTATTTCTCATTTAAATACATACAAAAAAATAATATTGTATATTGCACTTTGGGTTATGTTGAAGTATAATGCGTGGAAGCCTTTCAATTATTTCATAGTCTATAAAAGATCGTAGTTTTTAGCCGATGATGGATCATATGATATTCTATATATAGTAAGAAATGTGCTTGTAATCAGATAGAGCATCAATGAAGCCATTCATACTAGTTGTTCCACAAAAAATTTCAGGTGGAGCATAGTTCCCAAGATATGGGCATTCAAAATATTTAATATAACCATAACATATTTGTATATCTGATCCACATGACGAACAAAAAAAGTTACCTGCCTGAAATTATCTGTTTGATTAGTTGATTATTTCTAAAGTATTTCAGCTCTAGCAATATCCGCTGGCGAGCTAAACTCTTTCCAAACTACCTCTATATATTGGGCTTTTTACTTATTACTCTCATTGAATTCGTTATCTGAAATTTAGGACCAAAAAGTTGCATACGTATTGAAAATATATAATACCTTTAGACCTGCATTATGAAATTTACAAAAAAAAATCTCGTAGATTTGAATTATTCTTTTCGGGTTACTTTTCGATGTAGTTTTTTTTTAATAATCATAATAAAGATATGGGCATTTCCCTGCACAGTTGTACGTTTCAGAGGGTGAAAACAAGGAAAAACTTAAAACTATTTCTACTTCTGCATATATTTGTGTACAAAAAGAGGAAAACAATTGAACTGCACTGTCCTAAAATATAAGCTACTAAGCAAAAATAGAAGTAAGTTTTTTTCATTCTTTACAAAAACGCACAGCAGTGCTTATTGCGTCTGACTTTTTTGATAAAACTTTTCTTAAATGATTTGGAATATTTTTAGTTTGTTTTACAATTTGGCGAGTTAATAAATAAAATAAATGAACTTGGATTACAGCACGGAAGAGTTAATGTCATGACATTTCAATAAAATTAGTCCTACCAAAACATGTACATATATGAAACATGTATTTCTTTCGTTTCCACTTTTACATATCTGTTCTTTTTTGTGTCTATGTTTAATGGGAACGCAGTGTGAATGAAACTCATCAAAACTTCACACTCTCCAAGAACAAAATAATTCACCAGTTTTAGATCCTTAAGCATGTACTTTGCTCTTTTGTAGACTAATAAATTATACTTATGATAACATAGACTGGCGAAATTACGTTCTCTCTTATGACAACTGGTTTTTAATTCAGATTTTTAAAGGTGGAATTCATTTCTTTAACCACTACAATTTTTTTTAATTAACTCCATTGACAAATGACAAAAAAGAAACAAAAATCTATAATAGAGGATAGTTTGATGAAGACTGTACCTTGAACTTCCAGGAAACTTTACTCTACCTGCACGAAAGTTATAATTTAAAGTTGTGTATTGTCGCTTTTATATGTATCTGTCCGCAAACTAATGATTTGTTGATTATATTTGAATATATTAGTCATAAATGAAAGTTTAGACTTAAATTAAATTTTGTTTGCAAAGCTCTTTTAATTTAAAAAAATCCCTCAAAAAGTAAACTTCAAAGTTTAGGAAAAGAAAATGTAGTTATTATATTATTAAAAAACATAAGTATAAATATAAGCTGTAAAGCGCTTTAAATCTTAAAAAAAAACAATCAAAAGCACATTGTTCTCTTTGTAAAATATGAATACGGTTGCAAGTATTAAACTAGACTGGAATCGCCGCTACTTAAATTTTATTCTTGACGACATGCTAGACACTTTGCATGCGCTACTGTTTTCGTTTTGTATGGAATGAAACTTTAACAATTTCAAAATCAGCTTTATAATAGTAGACAGTGATACATATGGTGGAAATCGGTTATGATTTCGGTTTCCATAAATTCTCGGTATTATTCATATTACTATTATTATGTATGTATACAAAAATAATTTGGTTGAATGTGTTTTACCTACCTTATTCAACACAATTCTCCAACTTAATGTATGTACTCGTATGTATGCATGCACGCATAGACGTTTTTCCTAACTCGTAATGTAATCTCAATAAATTTCATATTTAACCTATTTTTACTTATTTGTATTAACACCTTCATTTTGAGTCTTTCTTTCTTCGCGTATACGCTTAAAGGCCTCCGTTTTAACAAAATCCACTGAATTGTAGACCACTGAACTTTGCACTGGTGCTCTGGCCGATGGATCGGCGGCCAAACCCAAACGATTAACAGTTGCATTATTCAGATTGCCCACACTCATACTTTGGCGATTTATGGCCGGTGCATTGGCCACATCCAAATCGAAATATTGTAGTTTGTGTTCATTTTTCGGCGGCAACTGCAACTGGGCCGGCAATAACGAGTTGTTTGTTGTTGTTGCTGCTGCTGCCAAATGTTGAATGGCAGCATTTGCCGATGCGGTCCGTTGATGTTGTATGGTAAAGCCTGCACTGCTTACATTGAGGGGTGCATTATTAACAATTGTTGGTGTACTGCATTGCAAAGAGTTGGCGTGGTTTAAGGCATAATTAGTTCTCGGTTGTCGTGGTAGTGTTCTCGTCTCCATGACATAGGATGCCGGTAGTTCGTGTTCATTTGGTAGCACCATGGAAAGGGGAGCACCGGTCGTACGGCGTGAGTTGTTGCCCAAAGTGTTGGAATTACCAATCTAAAAATGATATAAAAGAAATATTTGGAATTAAGGGAGAGATTTCAAATGTAAAACAACTCCAAAAGGATGGACACCACACTTTGCAAAGTGAGACCTTACTCTGAAAGCCATTTCTCTTGCATATAACGTCACGAGAAATGTAAAAGGTTATATCCTTTTACAGGAAAAGCAAAAAGGTAGATCGCGTTCCATCGTTGCTCCGATATAAAAGGGCCTATACAGTAAAAAATAGTTATGTTTTTCAAACAAATTTGTATTTCGGAATGCTTGAATTACGCTCATAAAGTCGCCATATTTGGCAAAAGAAGGCTAAAATTCGGCGAGGATGTGTATTTTGGTGTAATGCACTATTGTCAATCATTTGGATTTTTGTGTTGTTCGGCCCTTTTGCCATTCTGTTGCGTTACTGACTGTCTGACACATTGATCAGCACTCATAGAATTTGGAGGACTGTTTCCCAATACGACAATGACGCGATCTAGGAAATGAGTTTTCGAAATTCCTACTCTTGGGGGGTAAAATGGAGCAAAAAGGTATAAACAAGGAAATGTAGTCCTGACCAAACAGCTGCAGCTGGAAACATTATAACAAATGTTTTAAAGAGGTTGGGTTGGAAAAAACTGTATTATTTTTGGAACAAATTCTAAAATGCCATTTTTTTTTGTATAGAAACTTGTAATTGTTAAAATGTTCCCGCGGCATTTGCTAGTTCTTTATTTCGAAATTATTGTATTATTTCCTTCCCACATACCTTATAAGCATTCGGCTTATTTTTACGATCCACCGAAGGTGGCTTTAGTGGGACATTTTCACCACCTCCACCGCTCACCAGTCCAGCTGGTGTTTGTATTTGTGTCGTCTGCAAACGATTCGTCAAATTATCGACTTGTGCCGCTAGTTGCGGCGGCTTGGCCGGTAGCTCTTCGGGCGGCTTGTCTGCCTCAAAACTAAGTTTTGGTTTCAATTTACGATTGACTGGTGGCACATTTGCTTGCTCTATGAAGTCATAACGGAATACATTGCCCTCGACTTTACTGGGGGCGGCATTCGTATAACAATGTGGCCTCGGTAGAGTGCGAACGTTCGAGGACATCTGCGGACCTAGCGAATGCGTGGCAGAGATTACCGAGGCCGGCGAACCGGGTACCGTATCAATACCGGCCATTAAATTAGGCGTTGAAGCTGCAATAGGATTCGCTTCTGGACTGGTAATTTTCTCCATTATATTGGCCATATTATAATAGGGCAATTGATGTGAGCGTGGTATGTCATAGCTCTCATCGACCACAGATCGGGCATCTCTGGGTCCTATAATAGCGGGCGATGTATTTTCAGTGTCAGAAAATTGTGGTAAATCTCGAGTCAATCTAAAGTGAAAACAATAAATAAAATTAAATGAATCAAATAAAACAACAAAGACTACAAGCTTACTTTTCGTTGTCCTTAAAGTCCAATATTAGATTATTTTTATTTTTCAATACTTTTGCTAGTTTTTCCAAACATTCATTGGAATTGTGTATACTACTGCTACTGTTATTTGTAATGTTCTTTAGCTGTTCTTTGCCAGCATCGTCAGGTAATTTCGAAAAACGTTGTGAATATGTTAAGACAAACGATTCATTTTCCACCGAACTATCGGATGGTCTAGTGTTACGATCTGAAGGATTGAAAAATGAGAAAAAGTGTAGGCATTAGACAAGAGAACGTCTTTTTAACTTCAGTTATTGTGGCATACCAAGATTTTCTCTTAAGGGCATGGGGTGTGCCCATTCGTCATCATCTGTGAAAACACTCTCGGAATCAGAATCAGATTTATGATTGCGATTCTTTGCAGCATTTATAGGTTGTTGCTGGAAAAAGCGTAAAATAGGTGTACAATGTAATAGGAGAGAAGATTAAGGGTGTGTTTATGTTAAGAAGATCTAAAAGCAAGTTGTTGTCTCTAAAAATAAACAGTATTAATTATCATTTTTGGAATAACGTTCACTCCATAGCAAACCGAACGATTTTGGTAATATTAAAAAAATATATTTACCAAATGTAGTCTACTGCAACTTCTATTTTTCAACGAAAGTTCTACACTGTGGTTCAAAAAAGATTGAAGTTGAAAACTCTGAAAAGAGATATTATTTTTCTAGTCGAGTCTGTATTGAAATTTGCCAGACATTTACGAAATAATGATTCTTCGTATCTTTCCACGTTTATAAGGCTGTAACATAGTTAGCAATCAACCGATTTTAATTTCTCGTCGGATTTGAAAAGAAGGAACCTGGAACTTTTGTTATATTGAGAAAATTTAAGAAACCTGTGTTTTTTGTCCAGCAAACACAATTTTTAAAACAATTTTTAGCCATTTTTCAACATTGGTAATGTTGGCTATAAGTTACAAACGACAACCAGATGTGAATGTTTTTCAAAGTGAACACATTTTATAATTTCCATAGGAAATAATAATATATATTTAAGATGTTAATTAAATATATAAATACGTTCGTAGTGCCTCTTCAGGGCAGATTCTAGGTGTAACACGATAATTCCGGCAGAGATCCAAGAATTAAAATTACAATGGATTAAGTTTAATATTTTTAGTAAAAGCTGTGAGGTATTATTCTCTCTTCTGGTGCCGAATTGTTGTGGTGGCGAAATATTACTTTCGTTGATGAAGTTATTATTTTTTCCTTTATTCTCGTCTCTAATATTTTGCTTGTAGAAGAAATCAAGCACATTGTTCTGCAAGATGTGCGACTGTTAGCTGCCTTGTTTGGTTTGAGCATTGGAACGATTTTCAAGCATTTAAAATAAGAGGATAATAATGACTATGACATCTAAATTACAAAATATACTCGTACCGAGGTCATGGTATCATGATACATATTATTGACAATGGCAAGATTTGGCCTATCGGTATATTTTTTGTTGCCAAGCTGGATTAAAATAAAATAATGTTAACGGGCATCGAGAATTTGCTAATTACGAACATTTAAATAAACCAAATTTTAATTTGATGTTGTTCTAAGATAAAAGAAAGTAATTTTGTCATTTGCATGAATGAATTTGATTTAAGTGCCCTTTTCCTACCGCTATTCCATCGAACAAAACGCCAGTTAAGCCAAACATCGCCATAATAAAGTCATATAAATTATAAAATATCACAATTAGATCACCATCATCGGCTTTGTTGCAATATTTAAAATCATTTGCATGAATGAATTTGATTTATGTGCCGATTTTCTATCGTTATTCCACCAAACAAAACACCAGTTAAGCCAAACATCGCCATGAGAGAATACACCACCGCATTGTGCGTATATATATTTGTAATTGTAGTGATTTATTGTGATCGCAATGACGCCGGCGCTCCTACAACCAAATTCACAAATTTACAGTGCGAAATGAATGATCCGGACTATGGCACTTTCCAACAGTGCCGATTAAAAATGATCAAACGCGGTGTTCCCGGTCTCAATATTTATATAAAGATTTTCAAATTGCCTATAACTAATGTAATGGTAAGATATAATTTCAAAACGAATTATGTATTTTAACTTACAAAGAAATAAACGTCCGTCCAAATTTATTTTCAGGCAAATTTGGCCCTTTACAAAAAGGCTAATGGTTATAAACCTTTTCTATACAATTTCACCATCGAATATTGTGATTTTGCAAAAAAGGCCACGTCAAATATTTTGCTGAAGATTGTTATGAATTTCATTACGCCATATTCGAACATAAATCACAGTTGTCCGTATAAAGTAAGTACATAATTTAATGGTCGTGGTGTCACTTCGCGCCTTTATTCGTCTTAACTACATATATTTAAACATTTTTAGCATGACATCATAATTAAAGATCTGATTTTGCCAGAGGAAAAGTTTCGTCTTATACCATTGCCGTCTGGAGAATATATGCTGAAGTTTATGCTCAGCATGAATAATGATTTGAAAATAACTGTGAAGGCTTACTTTTTGCGAGCTGAGTAAAAGCACTTCATTTCTTTTTAGCCCATTAAAGACCAGCCAATTTTGTTTTCGATAGTTCTTACTGTTTGCTGTTCGATTATAGGATTAAACGACTATAGCTTGCAACATGGATTAAAATATTTTGGTAAATGTGATGTACTTTGATGTTATATAAAATAATAAAATAATATACCTAAAATGTAAACAAACAGTTTTTTGTTTAAATTCATTTGAAATAATGAAGCTGTTACTTGGAGCTACTGATTGATTTGTAGTTGTCATTCGTTTGGGGCTTAAGACCAGAAGTAATGGTATAGGCAGTCCTGTCATAGCAGTCAATATCAATGTCAACATGCCATTTGACATTTGCTTTCTATAGCTTTCTGTACAACATAGAAGAAAATTGCGCTTGTTCAGGAGAATATTTGGGTTTTAATAGAATTAAAATATTATTCAAGCAAATTTCCCTCATCTCGTATATGTCTTATAACACTATGCAGCAACATAATGTTTTTAGGAAAGGAAAAATTGGAAATATTTTATCATTGTATTCTAACGTGGAAAATGGTAATGTGAAGTGTTTCGTGTATATCATAACACTCTTCAAAAGGCTTAGTGGCGAGGTTTTCGAGTTTATATATCGCATAAGAGAATTTGCAAAAATGTAAATATATACGAGTATACGGCTGATAATAGCACCAAACACTATACTGATTTTTTTCAAGAAATCCGAACTAAAAACGTAACTTATATAAAATTCGTAAAATCGATCAAATCTAAGTACAGTGCGAGCTCGATGATCGCAACCACCTATTATCGCAACTGCTCGTTGTTTGCAACAAACTAAATATTAGCATTGGACTCTTTATAAGCGTAACTTATGGTCTCGATTATCGCAACTTCTATACAAAAGTTGTAATGTTGGTTTTATATTTTCTGGATAGATGAAGATACTTTTGATGTGTGGAAATTTCAGCGATATTTACTAGAATTGATGATATCGAAAACTGGAACTTAAAATCATGTATTTTTGTAAAGATTAGTTCAGGGTGTAAACTTCGACCAAATGTAGTCATTCCTTACAGTTTTTGCATAGTTTATTTCCTGCTTCATTATTGTAGATAGATTTGTGTGTATGTATACTCATACTACACTAACTTTGTTGTCGGAGATCCTTTAAATAATAATCGTGTTACAGTATTCTTGGATAATCAAAGTTTTCGTGAAATCAAAATTCCAAAAGGTGAAGTCTCCGGCCTTTTCGATAACTAGAATAACCGGTAACTAGAACACATTATATTTGTCAGATATCCAATTCTTCAAAATCCAATTCACGAAATGTCGAAAGAAATGTTGAAAAAATATTTTTAGAATTTCTGAGAACTTATTTGATTCCTACTTATCCAGAAACAATTCGCCGACTTTTCTCATACCTTTCATTCTTTTATACCTTTGCAATATGTTGTTAATAAATCAAAAAAACAAGTCGAAATAAATCTATTGAGTTTAGTCTGATACAATTATTCAAAGGTCAATTTGGGGTTTGGTTATCGCAACTATTCGGTTATTGCAACAGGCATGGGCAGTAATTAGTTGCGATCATCGAACTCGTACTGTATATGACTGAGCTCCGTTAATGCCTTAAAATGAAAAAATCCATTATTATTCTATCATCATCCTGTATAATTTTGTTTTCTTTAATGAATTGAGTCTTTTTTATTAAGGTATCTATATTTATTATATATATATCTATCTATACATATTTTCTGCATATAACTTTTGTGTACTTTTTCCCTATTTCCTCATTCTTTTGTAAATTTTAATCAAATGTAAAAAAATGTCGACTTAAACTCTTTCTTTGTAGACTACAAAGACACTGTTATTATTGAGGCCAGAAATTCCAAATAATACGGGAAATACTGAAGAATTCAATTCAGAATTTCTCCTCTTTTTGACGAACAAAAAAAAGTTCAGACAAAAACAAAAGTTCAAGCGATTTTTTATGGATTTTCTATTGCCGATTTTAATTTTAGAAAAAGTATAAAAAACTAACCCTACACTACACATTATATATTCGCGGAAAGGTTCCTGTCTAATCCTATCTTTAAGAACAAACTGTGTTATAGGAAAATTGTCACGCCTAAATGAGGTGAAATCATATCTCTACACAACTCATCGTGTCAAATTTGGATTACATCCAATTGAACAGATTTCTTTTCATATCCATATTATTAAATTATAATATTTCAAACAAAATGTTAAATATTGTAAAGTCTAGGAGCTTGTTTACCGCTTGATTGCTGCTACAAAAACACCACACATTTTAATAATTTCTTATCTTACCATTCCACAATTGGTTATTTTCGGTGAATACGATTGATCATTGGTTAAATTCAAACCAATATTGTTATGACTTCGGGGAGTATCATAAAATTTCGGATCCAAATTATTCAAGGGTGTAGAGGGATTGTTGCCGTCCAGCTGAAAAGTAAACAGAGTGCAATCGTAATCATAAATAATTATATAAAAACCCCAAAAGCACTTACCATAAATTTGGGACTTCCCGAATAGCATTCACTTATGGGTATATAGGGACCTGAAGCTGTGCTCAAAGCTGGTGAGGGCTGTACACTGTGCTGTTGCGACTCCGGCAGTGGAGTAGTGTTTAGCACCAAATTTTCGGGAATTTTACGCACAACGCCATTGGAACTAACGGATAGACGGGATGAATCCTGGAATATCGATGTATTTAGATACAGAGCCGAAGATCCCGTTTGTGGCTGCTGTTGCTGCGGCTGCTGCTGATTTTGCTGCATGGCCAATTGTTGCTTCTCAAATTGGGCATCACACAACAATGTCTCACGATTTGTGTACTCGGTATTGACATAGGCACTGCTGCTGTCATTATTGTTTAGTTGTTGCTGCTGCTGCTGTTGTTGTTGGTATGATGCAAATGTCGCTGTTGCTGTTGCATTATTATTCGATGTGGTGGCCGCAGCCGCCGTTAAAGGTTGCTGTTCAACCACATTCAACGGTCTGCGTAGAATGTCATTGTTGAAACTCTGACGAGTATTGTTGGCGGCATTAGTGCCACTGGATGAATTTATGGTGGTGGTGGTGGTATCATTCGAAGAGTTGGTGTGGACAGTAGCAGCTATATTCTGGGTGCGATTTTCATCTGCAGCAGGCAAATACAAAACAAATTAATTAGTTGTCCTCGCTATTTTGGTGACGTTCTTACCTTGTGATTGCTTGGTATCATGCAAGTGGCACACCTGACATATACAATTCACCCAATCACGCATATCCGTTTCCGTATCCGCTGCCAAATAGTATGTACGTTTCGGCGTTTTGATATCGAACATAAATTGAAACTTCTGTTTGCGATTCTCCAAGCGCAGGCCACAGTCCACCTGTTCGCATTGATCCAAATCGATGACACCCTTCAGTTTGCGACACTTACGGTCGGCATAGTATTCGAGGCAAAACTGCTCCGGTATCTCGCCTTGTTTCAAAGTAAACCAACGTCGACGCCAACGCTATTTAGAAGAAAAAAAAAACAACAATAAAAATAAAAAGGAATTGCAAACAATTAACACGTTGCTGTTTCATATTTCTTTCGGACAATATATATTTGTATGTATGTACACATATATTAATTATGATAAAACCAACAACAACAACAAAGCATTTAATATCCATCCACATCCACAGTGTATACAACTCGTGTATGCATGTATGGATAGATGGATGGATGGATGGACATAAAGTAAATAAACGCGTAAACAACAAAGTTGCGAGTAGATAAAACTGCTGCGAAGGAAAACCCATTAAAAATGGGCTTTAATATTAAATAAAACATATGGCTTGGTTGTGGAGGTGGTGATGACAGTAGGGGTGGCTATAGTAATGGTGGCAGTGATGATGGTACAGTATTCAAAGTCGATGTTGAAGTAGGATCGTTATAGTTTTCCTTAATATCTGCCTATTGTGGTTTCAATAAGGCTTGTAAGAGCTCCAGCTGCCAGGGAGAGGCTAAATGGGTTTGGGCGACTATAGTACATCGTGCTCGCTTGCTACATGGGATATTTGAATTAATTCCATTCTCTTGATAGTGATATTTTCTACTTGAATTTTTATAGAATTCCTTCGAAGACAAACGATTCATTAAATAGGATTCATGATACCTCAAAGAACTTCTTATGGTCTACCTAGATCGGCGTTTGTTTCCTTCTAGCTGCCATTCTAACCTAATCTATACCCAATTCACCTGCCCGCGTTTGCTCGAATGTGGAGTAGTAATGACATACCCCATAGTTGAAATCGACAGTTTTTTTAAAATCCAGATCCCACTTCTGTTTCTATAAAAGACCATCACAACTTAAGGTGTTATTTTTTATTTTCAGGATAAATCACGAATGCAAGTTAGGGTATCGAGCAAAATGCGAAAATTTATTTCATTGTTATTTTGTTATGACCAATGTTGTTTTCTTATTTACTTCAATTTTGTTGTTGTACGGGCTAAATTGGTCAACTTTTTATTGAAATGAAACTAATTTATTTCATTTTTTACCCAACGTTTCTCTGGCTTGTTTCCAGCTTCTTCAGGGGTCTGTTTATTTGAAAATCAATTAGTTTGCATTACAGCTGTCATTATTACTTATTATTATAAAAAAACTGGACATCACTCACAATTAGGTATAATTAAAATAAATAATAATAACTAAATGTAAAAATCACAGTAGAGCTTAATACTAATATCACAGAACTTAACGTTTTTTGTTTATTTCCAAAAAATCCAATAAAAATATGATACATTTTGTAATATTTCCTTCTTTCTGTTACTTGATCGTGCAAAACAATAACCAACACAACATATTGAGCAATAATTCTCGGAAATTCTTTTCGTTGTTGACCGTGAAATCGCAAAGCTTAATTGGTCATAAAAAGAATGATAAGAAAAAAAATAGAAAATATCTGCTGGATAAGCCGTCCAATTTGTCATGAATTTGTCGGCATTAACTCCGGCTAAAAAAGTTCCTTTGTTTAAAAATATATGATTCTGTTTATTACAAGAAATATAAAATATGGATAACGAGTGTGTGTTTCGAAGGTCGAGCTTTTTTTTGAAAGAATATAATTTCTCTGTTCAGAATACTAAAATAAAAAATAATTGCATCCGTTTTCAACACTGTTTTATAGGTTTAAATTAGAAATTTTTATATAGATACGAAATTATTATGGATCAAAGATTCCATTTTTTTACTCTATAATTATTCTGAAATATTTGTGCTAGATTGCTTCGAGGAAAAGTAAATTATTATATTAAATTATTCTAAAAATGCATTGCGATTACTAATCGTAGCCGACTTTAAATTTACCCCAAAGAAAAACATATATAAGTTCAAAACAGAAAAACCATTTCCGATTAATTTGATTTTTTCTATGTGTTTTGAATATAATACATTCGAATTCTAGCTATTCGATCAAGTAATTTCTTCTTACGAAGGATGTTTTTTGTTTTTCAAAAGTTATGACCAACTGAAAAAATGCTACTGAAGGAGATTTTTCAAAATAAATTTTATATGTTTACATTGAACTTATTCTTGAGCTTTCCACCTTAAAATAGGAGGAACAAAATTTGGTAAAATTTAGATCATGAAAACGGTAGGCACAGATCAATTCACTATTGGAAACTGCTTCATAATTGGACCGTTTTTGCAAAATTCCGTTTCCTCTATTTTTGCTTGGAAAGCAAACAAATAAGACCAATAGAAACATGAAATGTACGTGCAAATATCTTTAAAATAAGCCCTCACCATTTCCTACCTCCGCATTTTTTCTTCATTTTACCAATACGTAAAAACCGGAGTCGTCAAGGTGTTTTGATATGGAATGGACGAAATGTATGAACTCGGATATTTTCCTGGCTCAAGGACCTGGCTGAGTGTCATTAATATTTGACATTCGCACTGGTGAAAGATCATTACTCTCTTGGCAGCTAAGATGGGACACAAGTATTTACGGACGACGATTATACTCATTCACCTCGACGGTCAATAAGGGGCCATGGTTCAAGGACCAGAATGTTCCTCGCAACGTCATAACCACGACATGCAGATTAAGATTTGGCCACAACCTAATGCGACAACATCTACACAAACTTAACATAATTGATTCTGACCTCTGTGACTGTGGGGCCATTCAATCCATGGACCATATCACATTTTCCTGCACGAACATATCCACAGACATTCGAAACTTGCTTATGCAGAAGATAAACAGTTTAAATATTCAACAACCTAATATCGATCAACTATTGAGAACAAACAACATAACTCTTTTCACTGCCCTGCAGAAATTTTACAAGGCTGCCGAAATTACGATCTAACACCCTGATGATGACGAAATTTTGAACTACAACGGAAATGGAATTCCACATAAACATAAAATTTTATTTTAACCTCAGAAAAAATAAATCATTAATTGATTATATACCAAAAAAGTAAATATATTGCATCGTTTACATCAAAAATCATAGCGTCATTAACACTCCGAGTACACATTATTTTTGTAACACACATGGTCACAATTGGCAGAAGAGTTTGAGTTACGAAAAAAACAACAACGCCAATTTAATATTAATGTTAATATTCGATTTTTCTTAAATAAGGATATTTAATAAGGCAAAGACATTTTTTGGGAAGATTTAGTATTTAGTAGGCGTAGGGAAACGTCTTTTAAACGTTTTGGAATATTTTCCACGATTTTTTAAACTTTAGGTCCTGTTCAAAAGTTATACAATTTTTTTGCCATTTTTAATGAAACTCATACGATGGACGATGGCCATTTCTGAATAAGAAAAAAATATCTTTCGCAAATACAGCTTGCATGCACCTTAGAAACCAATGGATAAATACACAAGGTTTGGCTTATTGTAAGAATGCCGGCGCTACGATATAACACCAAAAACGAGAAATAAACCTCAAAAAATGGGAAAGGTAGGGGATAATTTAATTTTGCTTCGGATATCCCCAACAATCCCCAAATGAAATAAGCACCAAAACATGTTTTGGGGGGTAGTTCGCTGTTTTTTCGATTTTGAGGATTACTCTATCGTATTTAATTTAGACATGCAATTTTTGTTAGTAAATTTCAGGGTGAAGGATCTTGCATTGACAGCCTTCGGGTTAAAGACAGCCGGGGGTTAAAGACTTTTTCTTCTTGGTCTTTGTACATAGCCAGAAACAGGATTTATTCAATTTTGTCTTCATGAGTTTTATTTAATTTGATTTTGAGGGTTATTTCATTCCCTTGTTTGGATGTTATTTCATCAGAGATTATTTTGTAGCCTCGGCACTACAAAGCCTCGTAAAAATTCCAATGAAAATTACTATTTAAACACCCAGTGAATGGAATACATGTGAAAATACGATGGCAGTTCAATTATTTTTCCAATTTTTTATTTTATTTTAATTCGTCTTTAGCAAATAGTTTCTCCAATTTCATTCATCCTTTAATCATTGTATTAATTCCTCCAAAATACGCTTTCATTTTCCATTCAGTTTCATCTTTTCATCAAGTTTTTTTTTAATTTTTTAATTATATCCGAAGAATGTGATGGATGCGGAAGCAAATTATAGAATAATTCATCCATAGCATATGTTTGCAGTCAAAACATTATGATCAATATTATTGGTATTTTTGTTTTGGTATAGGGTAGTCAAGATTCATTTGTAGTCTCCGCAAAAAAACCCTTTCTTCTATGTGGGGGTACTCGGTGAGGATTTTGTTCCTCTATGTGAAAAAATTTATCGAAATATAGTCGTTGATATAATACACAATTTCTAATTTCTCCCTTTATCATTTACGTATAATGTATT
Source organism: Polietes domitor (assembly GCA_947397865.1). NCBI lineage: Eukaryota > Metazoa > Arthropoda > Insecta > Diptera > Muscidae > Polietes > Polietes domitor. The sequence continues at coordinate 105,991,469 of OX377621.1, read as the reverse complement.
TTAGAAATTTAACGAAAGTATTGAAAACACAACATTATTTTAAAATACTCAAGTTTTCGCCACACTGTGTTTTGATATCGCTATTGTGTTATAATAAATAATTTATTGAAAAACAAACAAACAGGCATTATGTATTCATATATGCATGCACACACAAAGATGTATGTATGGAAAACTGTGAAAACTGACTGGTTATGACTAACAATGTTTTTCCAAGAATGCAAAATAGACTGTTGTGATGTGGTTGTTGTATAAAGTTTATATAAAACACAAACGTACACACGTCCATACGAGTACCATTAGCAGTAGGTGTGTGTGGTAGGTACATATATAGTATTATTTAATATCGACAGATTATACATTGATGTATTTTATATGGTCTTTCTTTTGTGTTGTTGTTTTTTAGCGCTAAAACGTACTTATAGCTCAAGTATCGAATATTTTCCTTTCTCTGTTTCCGAGTTTTCCACTATTTCCACATTTAGACGATTCTTTATTTCTTTCAATTAGTCGATTTGCAATTATCCAGATGCCACCGTACTCTAATCATTATTTACGACTTTTGAATACTTAGTAGTACACATATCGTCGTCATTGTATAACGATGGACGGATGGGGTAGTCACCACAGAGGAGAGTTGCTCTATCGCGGTCGGTATATAAGGTATTCTGTTTCTTTTATTTTGTTTTGTTGTTACTTGTTTAAAATGCAATTTTATACTAAACTGAAAACTGAAAACCAAACGACGATAATGTGAATGAATAAAACGTCAGTCGGTGGGGAAGTTGCCCGGAAGAATGACGCCGTGTATGTGAATGTGGTTTCTGGCATATATTTATATGGATGTGCAACAAACGTATGAAAAGCCGCCTGCCGGTCGTTCGGTCGGCTGACCGACCAACCACCAACACCAGACCACCAATACCACTAAAACACTCAAAAAACAACATTTGACCAAAACTTCAGCCACATGCCAAAACATGAGGATGTTGGTGGGGTTGAGTTAGTTGATCGATGTGTAAAAGTGTGGCAGTTCATTAAGAGTCCGATCTACAAGAGATGACTTCAGCGACAACCACAAGTAAATAATTTTTATCAAATACAATCTCTTGGTAGATTTCATTAAATTCCTTATTCGGTTGGTGTGGCATTTAGTTTTTATTTACCAGCCACTTCTATCAATTTTTCAAAATAGTTGATAAAAAACGTCCTCTTGAATGAAAAAAAATGTTGTATGAATAACTGTCCAATGTATTAAGCCTAATACTTAAGACGTCGTAAAAATTTGCAGCCAAATAATAAGTGTCACCATGACATTTGTAAATAAATTTGCATTTTATAAAATATATGTAGATGCAAAATGGTCTTGAGCCAGGAGAACATTCCAGTGCAAATCAAATATTGATTACAGACCAAACAAAAAATTGGGATGGCAGAAGTATTGCTGGGTAACTATACCGGCATATATGTACACTACTTACATATGCAACTCAATAAAATGCTTGCAAGGTGGCATGTGTGCTTTATTACTTGGTGTGACCAAAGAATTTCTTTGGGAAAGCATTCGAGCAAGTTGCTGAGAAATGCAATGCTCTATTTTACAGGACCATTTTGAATGTTCATTCATACAGATACGACAAAATGACAACTCGATTCTTAGATACGTTGACCGTACTTCTGATTTTTTCTAATTTATAAGCATCGCTTCTAGACGTAGTTGTTAGTATTTATTCCATTTTCTCGTGTCTTAAGATCTAAAATAATCAAAGTTAATGCTACACATTTCTGGAACTCATTGCTAGTCTTTGGAAATTCCAGTGTCCATTCGTGTTAGTCTCTTAACTATTAAAAAATGTGTTACTTTGTTAGGACTATCATAGATATTATTTAAACGAATTACTTGCACCGAAATTTGTATACAAAGAACTTTTTTTGGCTTTTTTATGTTTTAGTTTTAAGTGACCTTAATTTGTAATGTGATGAACTGATCTACTAAATATATTATATACACACACAAATATGAATAGAAATTTTGTTAAAGACAATCATTAAACGAATCACGAATTTAACAATTAGCTTTTAAGTTATTAATCGTTATTAAACAAAACAATCATTATACTTTCATATACCAACAAAATACACATTCGGAAAGTGAGTTGTGCTTCTCATTCGTTTGTGAGAATCATTTACTTAAAGAGTCCGGGTATGTTGGTGAAAAGTCGCTGCGAAGCCACCTAACGAAGGTTTTCACGGGCCAAAAATCATAATACTGGTAATGTGCAGCCAAGTAATAATTGACACCATGACATTTGCAAAGAAATTTGCATTCCATAAAATATAGATACAAAAATGGTCTTGAGCCAGGAGAATATTCCAGCTCAAATCAAATATTTGGGAAGGCCATTTGGTCAGGACGTCGGTTCCATGTTTATCCCTTTTCGTATCATTTTACAGCCTAAAAGTAATACAGATTTCGACATCCAATTTAATTTTAAAATTTTAATTTACAAAACTAAACACAAACGTTTAAATGAGGTAGATTTTGGCTGTCAGTAGTGAGTCCGGTGTCGAAACTTAAAATTGCCTTTTTATTACGAGTATTTCTTTGAGAACAGTATGATTCTACGTATACTATCTCAGAAATTTATGGTTGAAAAATTGAAATGTTCAAAACTTTTGCATGAAATATAATGGATTATCATCATATAATTCTAAGCCTCTATGGTTTTCGGAATTTTGTGATCTGATTTTTTCGGCGGTACACCACAATATACATATTTGCCCATACATATGTATTTGTATAGTTGTTTATTTCTTACTAGCTGACCCGACAAAAATGTCCCTGTCAATATTGCGATTAGTTTATTTGTGATCGTCGTGTGAATTTCTGAAAAGCTATTGTTTAAATGTTTAAGCAAACCTGGAATGAGAAAAATTTTGTTCTTAGTGATTACACTGTGCAACATTTTTGAAGTCATTTCAAAATAACCATATACGGACACCGCTACATGATAAAAGACCAAAAAAAAAAAGACCCGTGTTTTTTTTTTCCCCCAAAGTCATGCACTTTTTTTTTATGGGCCCCCAGAGATTTGAGGCCTCGGTGTAATTTTTGGAAAAAAGTGATCATATTCTCAGGCTCATATCTTGCAAACCGTTCGGAATTTTGATTTACTCTCTGAGGCAAAGTTCTAGCTCTTGTCATAAAGAACAAAAATTGTGAACATATAAAATCAAAAACACTTCATCTTCAAGGTCAAAATCCATAGGTAGCAAACCGTTGAAAATTCAGGGAAACAATCAACTACAATTTTTGTTCTTTATGACAAGAGCTAGAACTTTGCCTCAGAGAGTAAATCAAAATTCCGAACGGTTTGCAAGATATGAGCCTGAGAATATGATCACTTTTTTCCAAAAATTACACCGAGGCCTCAAATCTCTGGGGGCCCATAAAAAAAAGTGCATGACTTTGGGGGGGAAAAAACACGGGTCTTTTTTTTTTGGTCTTTTATCATGTAGCGGTGTCCGTATATGGTTATTTTGAAATGACTTCAAAAATGTTGCACAGTGAAATTTTTGGGAAATTTTTCAATTTTGCGGCTACCTAAGCGCTACCTAAACGGTGTTAAGAATAATTCCTAGGAAGTTCATATGTTCTAGAAAGTTGTTTATTGAGATCTTAGGTACATTTTTGTAGTTGATTGTTTCCCTGAATTTTCAACGGTTTGCTACCTATGGACCTGAACAGGGGAAAAAAGGTTAAAAAAATCGAATTTTTTAAGTTTTTTGCGATTTTGACCTTGAAGATGAAGTTTTTTTGATTTTATATGTTCACAATTTTTGTTCTTTATGACAAGAGCTAGAACTTTGCCTCAGAGAGTAAATCAAAATTCCGAACGGTTTGCAAGATATGAGCCTGAGAATATGATCACTTTTTTCCAAAAATTACACCGAGGCCTCAAATCTCTGGGGGCCCATAAAAAAAAAGTGCATGACTTTGGGGGGGGAAAAAAAACACGGGTCTTTTTTTTTTTTTGGTCTTTTATCATGTAGCGGTGTCCGTATATGGTTATTTTTTTTCGTGTTGCACTGTGTTATTGTATCGATAAACGTATCCTGGTATAGATATTAAATGTAATGATACGATCATTGATATCTAATTCAAATTACGCCAATGGAAGTGTCTGCACGTTCTCTTAAGTAGATTTTGAACAATGTTTCGTGAGTTTGATTTTTCATACGGTGAACTGGAAAAATCGTCGGGGAATATAATGCAGAAGGACGTCATTTCTAAGGCGATTTTGCCACTGACACTTTCAAGCAAGTGTTTTGAATATAATTGTGCAGATTCGTCGTTCTGCAACACGAAACTCGTGATAGCACTAAATTTAAATGTCGTGATGTTTTCCACAAAAATGACGTATTCGGGCATTCATTTAGCTTATTGGGTGGAGTAGGTCGTGGAATCACTGGTAGTGTTTGGTAAAAATCATCAAAAAATTTCTGATAAATCAAGCATTGCTTTAATTTTTCGAAAATTGGTACTATCAAAAAGGATTTTTCAATTTCACCGAGAGCGTCCAAAAAGAAAATCACTATAGTTCAATCGTCCATAAGCCACGTGTTCCGTAAGCATCTTATTCTCGCAATGCATCGTATTCACATTTTTTTTGCATTGCATTTCAACTCTTGATTAAATGGTTAGTGCATCGGATAGTGTGGCGCTGTCATTCCTAGTTGGCTTATATTAATAACATTTCAAAGCCTCATTGTGAATTTTCAGAAATGTCCTCTTTGTATTTGGTTCACGAATCGGTGAAAATACATGAAATCCGTGTATCTGGATTTCCCTGTTTATTTGATGACTGATTACGAACTGGAATTATGAACCAAATAAAAATGAATCAACAAAATATGTCGTTCCTATCGTCAGTTCTGACAAAAAGTGCATAAAATATAAAGATTTTTTGCATTTTGTCCGAATTTTCTGACTTTTCTTTATAATTATCTGAATTTTTGTGTTCCAAAAACTTTCGCAGAATCATAATGAACATAACGTAAAAGAATTTCGCATATCCATTGCTTGAATTGAAACTTATAGCCTTGAGTTCACTCAAAAATTCTATAGGAAAAGGCACTTTGTTTTTTCATCTTAAAACCCAGTTCAGACTACCACGAACAGTTTGTAACAAAGATCAGTCAAATCTGTTCAGCCGTTCTCAAGTGCTATTCATAGAGTGCTTATTATATAGATTGGAAAATCCAGAGATAAAGTGAAACGTTTTTTAAGTGAATAAATACAAATCTTTCTGTTAGAAAAAAATCTCCGCAAAATTAAATGTTCTGTTGTTGTGGGAAAGAAGATGATGCTGTCTGCCCTCATTGTACATACAAGTCGAAAGTTCAATTGAAATGCAATTTGATAAACAACAAATAACTTGTAATACGATTTGTAAATAAATGTTGTGTTGTGTGTGGTGACAATCAATTAAGACATCCATTTGGGTATGTATGTAAGCGTGTACGAAAATATATTATCTGTGCCGCAACAGACATCTCTGGTTTTTACAGTGATCTTCGCGAGAACGCTGAATGGAATGGAAACAACAATGCAATAGGCCCCTTTCGCTCTCAGCGTAATACGAATTATTCTGTACTTAGTATTATATATATTTACTAGCTGAACCCCGCCCGCTTCGCCAGGCAAAATACAAATGGTAAAATTAAAATCAGGTTTCATATTGATCTTATCATATTGATATTATCTTGGTTTGTAATATATAGGTTCCAGTTTTCAGCGACGTGAAAGGTTTGACCTTCTTATTGGCGGCATGATCACTAAAATGAAAACCCAAAATATGTAATAATATTCGAAGAAATTAATTGAGTTTCATAATTACCGACATATGAAATCACGAAAGAAATGACATTGACATGAAAAAAATTTAAAACATTCGAAATATTATTTGGTTTTGTTAAACTCACAAAAAAACAGTAAAATTTTCGTTAAAATCTTCCCGGATTTTATATTTTTCTGGAAATTGTCCTACATCCTATGTCCTTCCTTGGGCCAACACGAATTCATCAAGCCCAAAATCGTGAAAATCAGACGATCCGTTATAAAGTTTTGCGTGTTCACACGGACGGCATTCTCTTTTATAAATATAGATTATATATTAATAGGGCTGCTTTTCTTTTAGACTAATTTTTCACTCAATGGAAAAAATAGTTGTTCACATTCACCACAGATGTTTCAAGTTGAAATGTAGACTGGTGCGCCAAATTTGATCAAAATTGTTTAAAATGTGAGGCTTCTAAAGCGGAATAGGAAGTAACATTTGTATGCGGCTATATCTGAATCTGAACCGATGAGATTCAATGTCACCATCGGCGTTTCTTGGTGAAATATGTGATGCTGTGCCAAATTTGAATAAAATCTGTTAACTTGCTTCTATATTCATAGGCACGTAGACAATGTCCTTATACATATTTTTTGTATGATGTTTATAGTCCTGACTTCACCATATATCGATAATAAAACTTTTACATTGTGTTTCCCATAAATAACACATAAATAGACGTCACTACTGGAGAATGAAAATATAAAATGTTTTCCGGACTTCCTAGGTAGTGGTTGTAGGTAGATGTGTGTTAGACGCCACCCCTAACCACACTACGGGTATTCCCCAATAAAGTGATTAAACATGACAAATAATGAATAGCTGATAATATGTTATCAGTAAACACATTAATACACTTTTGTTATTTATTTGTTCATTAATTACTGGAGATCAATAAAACACAAACACATATCAATTGTTTTGCCGGTCCTATGGTTGAATTGTGTGTATTCGGGGTATGAAAATGTATTCATTATAGACATGCTAATTAGAAAGCAAACATTGAAATAACATTAAGGTTGTCCACAGTATCCATTATTGTAAGAAAAATAGATAAAATCTTGTAAAATTACGAAAAGTGATATTTCGCTTTCATTTGATGTGATTAAATTATTAAATTTTCACACAACTCAATCCAAGTCGATCAAACTAAAGTTTAAATTTTAATTATCCAAGATGCCAGACAAAGCATGTTGGGCGTTTACAATACATTGATAAAGTAATTTTCAAGTGTCACGAAACCCGATTGCCGAAAAATTAACTACAAAACTATCACAAAAAGAAAAACCATTGTTATCCCTTTTTGTACCGCTTCCCCCTTAAAAGTACACATTTCGATAAATTTATATTGCGCTTCTACCTGGTCAGAGGAATTAACACGCCGAATTTCATATGTCTGCCGCTTAGGACGACGGTTCGACCTTTATCCCTTTTTGTACCATTTTACCCCCTAAATCCGCCTCTCCGTCATATTTGGGAACTGGCTGCAGTCAGTCACTAAAGCATCTCTTTTATATATATAGATTAAATTTCATGACAGACGTTTAAATGAAAAACATTGTCATTACTCTTTTATAAAATCCATAATTCCTTTTTTGCAAAATGATTAAATAATGGTATTTATTCATTTATTTGATTGGTATCCCGCACAACAACAACAATGATAGTGTAGGGGATTTATAACAATATAGCACTTATAAGTTTACAAAATGACGATTATAATTTAAATAATATATGGAAGAGCAGACACAAATAATAAAATAAAATGAAATGAAAATTGTTATGGTCTAATGTAAATATTTAATAATGTAAATCACATTTTGAGAAGATTACATTACATTTTTAACGCACTATTCAGATCAGTGATGAAACTCATTTTTGGCTCAACGGATATGTTAATAACCGAAATTGACGCGTTTGGAGAGAAGATTATTCCGTTACATCTACAAGCACCGTTACATCTACAAAAATTGACTGTTTGGTGTGCTTTATGATAATGAAGTCCATTTTTATACACTCCACGAGAGTATTATATCTTTGTACATTTGTTTGTAACGCCCAAAAGGAAGGGAGATAGACCCATTGTTAATTACACCGATCGACTTAGAATCACTTATTTAGAAAATTTATTTATTTAGAAAAAATGTGTACACAGTTTTCCATTTGGTGAAAACCTTTTCAACATGAGCATAACACGTTATATTTGAACTGGAAGCACTTATTGTGAAAGTTAGTCACTTTATTCCATATTTGGATATATCCACGATACAAATATACTTTTCGATTTGACAAATTGGACCAGGTCATATTAGCATATGATTAGGAAACATACAAAAATTCTTCCCGTTTTCACTTTTTTACCGAGTTGAATTGTATTCGGATAGAAAGTGGAAAGAATCATATAGTCGGCCCCGCCCGACTTTAGCCTTTCCTTACTTGTTAATTTTAAATTATGCAATCCCATTATTTCACATAAATATGAAATTCTACACTCCTAAAAACACTCTGTATCTGTGTTAATTTAGAATTTTAATTTAATTTTTAACGTAGTTATTGAACCCACTGTGGACCAACTAGAAGTAGGAGCTATGACTCATGTGTGAGATTCTGGTAATTTTGAATATGCTATAGAAATCACTTGGGATTGTTAATCCTGATAAGTATCAGATTTCAGTATTTGGAAAGAGCATCAAAAAGCCACCAGCATGCAATAAATATTAGAGTTCAATTGAGAGAGTAAAGGCGTGTTTACGAAGGCTCCATATTTATTTCAGTTTCTTTCATTTAATTTTCTTTTTTTAACATTTCATTGTTCACATTTGTATTTAATTTATAGAGAGTTTAAGAGAAATAATTCCTATTTACTTAGTAATACATTTATAGTTTTTCAACATATGATTTTGTTTTTGAATGAGAAGGAAAAATATATAGAAAAGCCTTTTGATAAATCATTGACTTGACATTAATCTTAACTAAGGCTAAAAATTAAGATGAAACCTGTATAGTCTTTGAGTGGAACAATCCCATGACATTTTGAGTAACTAGTTAGGGAGACTTTTAATTATTATAAGTAGTAGATGCGAGCATTTGAAATTAGTCGGAGGGAATATGGCATTTAGTGTCAATTTCTTGTTATCCTTCTTCAGCTCGGGTTTCCTGTATATTAAACCTTTGACGACCATAAGCAAGTACACTTGCCCAAGCGTTTTTAGCTCTTATAATTGTCCAGGTAAGTGATATACCATATATGACCACAGGCATTTGGACGCTAACTATTATTTGGTCGCAGTTCACTAATTTCTTTTTTCTTAGTGATAGTCCATTCATTGAAATCACGATTACCATATTAGAAATCCTCCAAAACAATGCTACAATTTTCAGCAAGAATGTTACCGACATTTGTGTACATTTCGATCAACATAAACATGACTTTGTAAATACATTTTGATTTGTTTGTTTGTTCATTTAATTAAACAAAAATAACCAATGTATTTATGTACATATTTATGTATATTTTGGTTTTAATTTATTTTTATAACATGAAATACATTTACACACATACGCATTCACATGTTGCATGGGAAAGACACATTAATGACAAAGAAAAGTAATGAATCAATGAATGGTCGGACGCGGTCAGCCATTGAACAATTCGACTTTGTGTGCGCGGAGTGGATTGAGGTAATGCGTTGACATGACAGTGTCATTACAGCTGTTGACATACATACTCGTACAATATTGTTGTGAGGCGTACGTACATACACACGTATTTAGTCGTTGCGTTGGAAATTACAATGTATGTACGGCGGCGTTGATGGCGGTTGTGGTCATTACGGGTATATGTTTGGTGGGGGAATTGGGTGTTAACAAAACATGTTTCTTCCATCAGAAAATAAAGAATAACAAATGAAACAAAATGCATGTAAAAGAGAAGAAAGTAATAGAAAAAGTCATGTCTAATATATCGTTTTTTTTGTTTTTGAAGTTTTGAGCACTGCAATTGTAAAACATGTATTATGAAAATGTGAGGTTCATCTGCAAGATGCAGCTTATTTAAGCATTTTCTAATCATTTTTTTTTCTTCTTCGGTATTTTTTTCTGTTCTAATACGAATATGTGTTTCGTGCGTATTTAGAGTACTTTTACTTTTTCGACCATAGGATGGGTGAATACTTAGTTTGTGATTCCGTTTGTTGATGACTTATGAGTTTAAAATTTTCTAAACATTGGTCCAGGGGGAAATGTTACCTAACAAGGACTGTAAATACTCCTAACTCCCGTTTTCATTTAGCTCCGTTAGAGTTAATCAAGAGTTATAGATGTCAATGATCATACAAACTGACATTTATATCTCTCGGTTAGTCGTAACTTTATGCTGACGCAGTTACATGAAAACGGGGATAAATCACATTAAAATTTAAGCATTTTTTAATAGGTATAAAACAATCACCCGTTTTACGTACCTTTGCACGCATAAATTCCAGTACTTTAGTCGATTATACCTTGAGACAATTTTACATTTACATATGGAACTAAGGATCGTATTTAGAAAAAATGTGTACACAGTTTTCCATTTGGTGAAAACCTTTTCAATTTATTTTTGCACTTTTGAGAATCATGCGTTATGGGTAGCATATAAAAGAGAAGAATATATGTTAAAAATACCAATACTTAGTTTAGCATTAACAATCATTTCAACTTTTTTCCATTAAAAAGTAAAACATGAATAAACTAAGGTGGAGCTTGAAATGGTTGAATGGTTGGTTGTTGTACAGATAGGAGCATATCGCCATTACATGACTCGCAAAAGTACGAAAATAAATTATAAAACATTTCCAAACAACATCTCCGTTTGTCTGAAAACTGTCACTCTATAACTATATCACAAAAACCATATAGTTATATAAAATAGGAGAAATCCCGTTATTGAACCTAACCTTAATATTTTATGACGATTTTTACTTTTTTACATATACAATTTTTCGTGAGAGGCCCGCATAATCATTTAATGTAAAATAGTTTTACAAAAAAAACGTTTAGAAAAACAAATAAAATATTATGATGGCTTTTGATAAATTTTATATTTTTGGTCGATTTTGTATGTTTACAAAAACAAATTACGTTACCTTTTATTGTAATACTGAATATTTTCTATATAGAATTAAGAATGTTTGCTTTTATTTTACATAAAAATATCCTGGAATTGAGATAAAAACCTATCTCTTATCTCTTAAACAAATACCAAATCGGCCTAAATTACATTACTTTTAATACAATGATGTTTCAAAATTACAAAGCTGAAACCTTATTGCATTTTGTGCTGTGTATTTGATGTACAAATTTATTTATTTACAATATATCTTACAAAATTAAATTTATAAAATATAAAAAGAGGGTCTGTACAAATTTATATTTATGTTAAAAGTTTATCACAAATACATCAGATCGTGCACTCCGCGCTATTACCAACAAACTATAGATTCATTCATAATAAATTAAGTAAATAATTTACAACCTAATGAAACTATTCATGAATGTAATTGAGCATTTATTTGTTTGATTCAGTATAAAGACAACTGAGTCATAATACTAGAATTGAAAGCATGATGCGAACATTTCATTCATAAATATTGAATGTTTATAAAACAAACACAAACAAGCGGCTAAAAAAACAACAATAATAACAAAGAGACGTCTGTCGGTGGCGATGGTGATTAAATATGCAAACATTCAATTTAATAATTATCATAATTTGCAAATAATTGCAGCACAAGCAACGAAATGGATAACAAGCCTCGAACCAACAAGTGGTGGTTGTTGTCCGTAGTTCGTAGTTCGCTGTTGCAATGAGTCAGTTAAGTCAATCCATGTCCAAAGTATAGCTGTCGTTGTTGTTGTTGTTAAATTTCCTTTCCATTCCATTTCTTCTTTCCCCCGTCGATCATTTTTTTCGTTTACTGTTATTTTTGTTGTTAGTTCGCTTTTTTGCGTATTACTGCCCCCTTTGGGTATGTGTGTGTGTGTGTGTAAAGAAAACGCATATCTAATAAAACTAAACTACACGACCATACACAAACTCACATACATACCTACACATAAAACAAACAATATAAAAAATAAGAAAGAATCTCATTCCTCCGATTACTTACCGCACGCCATATACGATGATTGGGCGGTGATTTGATCAGCCAACCCTCGTAGTAGATTTCTTTGTTCATATCGATTTTGGTATGTTTCCACAATTTTAAATCAATTTTGCCGTCCTTTTTACTTAGGGTTGGTGTACTTGTACAAAAAAAGCAACACAAATTAACTATAATAACAATAGGAACGCACTTTCGACACTAAATTTGATAATCTCCACCCAAAAATTAAAATGAATTTGTGTGTGGGCTCTTCTTTGTTTTTCGTGAGGAAGTTCGTTTATTTCTGTAGTTTCCACACGCACTTTGTGCTTCTATTATTTTCTCTATTGAATTGCAAATTTCTTTAAACGAAACTTAGATTTGTACCCATTTTTATTAACAATTTTTCAATTAGAAAGCAAAAACACACAAAAAATTAAATGTTAAGTGTAATAAGAACAAATTACTAGTGTTCGACTTCGATTTGAGTCGAGAATCGACATTTTAACCCAAAAACAACTTTTTTGCAGTCGATTTTGTGTTTTTGTAAATCGACTAAAATCGATTATGTCATACCGATTTTCGACATTTTATAAGTAGATCAAATCGACATTAAATGCAAATTAATCGATAATTATAAGCATTGTGCATTCAAAATAATTATAGGGCACGTTTAATTTGCCAATGTACATTCAAAATAATTATAAAGCACGTTTAATCTGCAGTTTCGACTATTCTGTCATTTCAAACAAACATAAAAAATATATATTTAAAATAAACATAATAGGCCTGTTCGAATGGGGTTACTAGCTCAAAGATAAGAAGCTTGAAAAGGTGGCAAAATTTGTATCCATGGGGTTTATTTAAATAAATCAGAGATAAAAATCTGCCGCCACCTTACTCGGTAACTAAGTAAGTAGTTTAGTAGTAAACTACTTTCTTGTTAAGCGAGTAAATTCCATACAAATAGCTTAATAATAAGACCAATCGAACAGGCCTGGCGATTCAGTGCCAATAAAGGATAATCATGCTGTTAGTAAAAGACTGTTAAGAGTTAATCATGTCGATTATGCACGCCGACGGATGGCTGCGGATCGGATTTTTTCCGCAGTTGAGTATTTTGGTATTATATAAGCCGATGGTAATGCCGTTGCGGAAAAATTCGTATTATGTATTCCTCATGCGACTCACTTCACATACAAAAATATCCGACAGAAAATCATCGCTGATTTGATGCGGATAAAGTACTTTTTGGTTGTTTTTTTATTTGTTTTAATTTCTAATGGAAGCTAAGAGGTAAGATGAGAAAAAATTACGTTCGCGCATCCCTTTTCTCGTCCACGGACATATTTAATGAGATCCATTCCGGGCAAAGGACTCGCTCAAATATATTTAACACTTCACACAACACAACAGAAACAGTTGGCTGTGCCAACCCAACATTGTAATCATTCCCGGTCCCTGTTTGGTAGCCGCCTTCCGCCAGAAACCGAAGGAAAGTGGCCAATTTAATTTCTGCTGAAATATGTGTTGACCGCACCGCAGCTCTTAGATTGTTTTCTAATATATTTAGGAGATATCTAAAAGCTGGTTTGTTTAACCGAAATTGCTTCACAAACCTGTGGAAATATATAAAATTTATTCACTTTTCACTTAAGGAATTTTTCTCTTACATTACATCGGTTAACTTGAAAACACTTACGGCCCTGTTCCGTACCTGTCTTCTATTGCCACTTTTTTCTTCCAAATTTATAAAAAACCAATTGATGAATACATTATAAAATGTTAGAATTTCAATTATTTTATTTAATTTCAAATCTAAGAATATGTCAGCGCACTTTATTGGTTACTTTTGTTTGTCATTTGCTTATAAATGTCAATTTGACAGCTGTAATGTAATATCGACTTTATGTTGGTAATGCAGTCATCCGACGGATTACATAATACAATTTTCCTCACAAAGTGAGTCGAGTGAGGATCGAGTCAATCCGATCCGCAGCAAATCCGTCGGCGTGCATAATCGACATGATTTTTAAACGGATTGGAAAAATTGCTGGGTCCATAAACACAGTAGGCTTGTTCGAATGGGCTTACTAGTTTAATTTCTGTACGAAATTTACTCTCTTAGTTGTGTTGCCAGATTTTTCATGTTAATCCATTTAAGAAAAACCTATGGGTTGCAACGTTGCCACCTTATCAAGTCTTTTGTGTTATTGTGCAAAATTTTGAATAAAAATCAAAAATTTTTGATTTTTTCCGAATTTGTAAAAATTTTTTGTATTTGTAGCTGACGTTTGCCACTTCAATAAAAATTTCAACGTGAGCAGACGTATATGAGTGAAGCGGAAACATTACAAATTATTTTTTTCTTACGAATGTAAAGAAATTACTGTAATTTCAAAGTGTATGTGCTAGTTAGAATACTCGAAAAGAGAAAAAGTAGAAATAAAACAACACAAATTAAAGGAAAAAATTAATGTAATTTATTTTATTTATGAAAATGCAATAACTAAATCTTTATCACTCAAGGAAATAGAAAAAACGAAAATATTAAAAACAGTAAAAATATTTAATATTTTAAAATGCAGTGGTTCTACATTTCTTGCATTCTTTTATTTTAGATTTATTTTTTGGTTCTTCACCTTTTTAGAATTGTCGCCACTATTACTGCTGCCGCAGTAGAGGAGCATGTTGTCACTTCAAAATCTCGTCGAAAATGATTTTGTACAAATCAATTGCGTGTGACTGGTTGTAAATCAGATGTGTGTGTTGAATAATCGGTTTTGGGAAAACAGACGTTTGTACAAATATTTGGTACGTCTAAACCCCTATTATGAGAAGCGTTAGGATTCCAAGTTGTACAATAAATCTTTAAGGCCATTTTAAACACCCAAAATATTTGCGAATAACGCCTCTTTAAACAACTTTTGCATTTGTACGACAACACTTAAAATATTTGACGGTTTAGACACGTCGATTATACATGAACAGCGTTTTAGACACTGCATTCCGTCAAACTGATTTAGGTTGTGCGCGTGAACCGGCTGTATACGATGTGAGTTGCGTTGTGTTTGAAATGATTTCATTTAGGCTCACGCGCTCTTTTTATGTCAAAAGCATACTGACACCGGCATCATCTTTCTCTGTCTCGCATTTTCATTTTTTCGCATAATTATTTTCTCTGCCAGCAGAAGGGATTTGACGTTGAATAAAAATATTAAATTTTTGAGAATTATTAAATAAAGTGAAACAGTGGCAAGACCCATTCAAATATTATAAAATTTGCAAAAACGCGTGAAAACCCACCAAAACACACGCATTTTCGTTGGTGACAAAGTTAAAAAGAAGTCAATCCGTGTATTGTATACACACACATCACTCCAAAAAAGTATAACATGGCGACACAAGTATCAAACAACAAATCTGGAACGGGTTGGCCACGGCGAGGTAGCCAAGGACAAGTGGATAATGCTAACAATGGAACACAGAAATTCAGTCCAAATCAGTCGTTGACCATAAATCGTACAATAAACTTGTAAGTAGAGGGGGAAATGTATATTCAATATAAAATCTATTTTTTATAATTGTTGCCCCCAACAACAATGTGAGAAATAACTCTTTATTTACAACGTTTTTGCAGCCCTAATACTGTGTTTTAATATACAACCAAAATCAACTTTTTACGGATTTTGGATTTTTAGAAAATGGTTTTTCGATAGCCAGTATAACATTATGCTGAGTTCAGTTAAAAAAACAAAATCCACATTTTCCGGATTTCTTCACGTGGAGTTTGACAGGATAAACCGAAAAAAAAATAATTTGAGTGTATGTCCGAACTCAGCATTATATTACATTCAGCTATACGCCCAAATCCACTGACCGGATTTCACCTTCACAAATCCAAAGTCCTCCGGATTTTGGATATATATTCGAGAATACATTTAGCTTTTGTTTTGAATATTTTAGTACACCAGGTCCATTTTTGGTATTTCCACTTTTCAATGTATAAAGGGAACTGATTTTTTTTGCGATAGCAAATATCGAAACTCCGTCCGCTTTGCTCCTGTTGTTTCATTCCTATCATTATTTTCACAGACCGATAGTCACATTGCTAAAACATCCATCTTACTATCGGTGATAAATCATCAAACTCAATGAAACACGTTGTAAATCAATAGAGTTTTCAGTGCCTTTTTAACTTTGAAGACCGGTCCATTCAAAAGAGTTGTGTGCCGTCAATTCAAAAGCAACAAATACAAGGGTTCCGTGTTGCGTTTTGCAAATTGAGTGACAAAACTCCCCAACTTTAGTATGTGACAGTAGATTATCATATGGTAACACTTATCAGTCATTATTGTAAACAATTGCATTGTTTGGCGGTTTCAATCTAACATAATTATAGTTACGGAAGCAGCAGAATCTAGTTCCACTTGCTTTTCGAAAAATACTTCAAAGTTTTTTATATGGAAATATGTATAAATTATTCACAATAATGATATGCTATTTTCTTCCAGATACCCTCTGACAAACTATACATTCGGCACAAAAGAACCTTTATTCGAAAAAGACCCTTCTGTGCCATCACGTTTCCAACGAATGCGTGAAGAATTTGATCGCATTGGTATGCGGCGCTCAGTCGAAGGAGTGCTCTTGGTGCACGAACACGGTTTGCCACATGTCCTATTACTGCAGCTGGGTACGACATTCTTCAAACTGCCTGGAGGGGAACTTAATGCTGGCGAGGATGAGGTTGAAGGACTTAAACGTCTGCTGACCGAAGTAAGTTTCAATGAATATTCCTTCACATTAATTACAACTCAAAAAAAATGTAACAACGTGACAAGATCAAATGATGGTCATAACCCAAGAAAAGAAAACGAATTGTAAACGAAAAATATCTTTTAACACCACTATTATTGTTAAATTAGTTTAAACGAACAATTAAAGAGACTGTTTTATATGCCATACATAAAGATATGAATGAATGAATGATGATGATGATAATAATGAATATGGTGAACATGTTTGCGTTGCTGTAAAGAAACCCTTCCCACCCAAAAAAAAAACATTGTTGTGTTTTGTAGAACATATTGGTGTTGTTGATTGATGTCATGTAATTGCTAATCCAATGCTCCCACTGCAACAGAAACCTCTATCGAAATGAATCAAAACAAAACAAATTGTATTCAATAATTAATAATGTTTTTATTCAAGAGATCGCATTGTTATCGTATATTCGCATTGTAATTTATTTAGACTTTAGGCCGTCAAGATGGTGTTAAGCAAGAATGGATTGTCGAAGACACAATTGGAAATTGGTGGCGGCCGAATTTTGAACCTCCGCAGTATCCGTACATACCACCGCACATAACAAAACCAAAGGAACATAAACGTTTGTTTTTAGTACAACTCCACGAAAAGGGTAAAGTTTTTACAATTGTATTTTATTTTCATTTATTTCTACGTATTTGTTAATGTCTAGTCTTTAAGTTAGTTCTTTTTTAGTATGCCAGGCCATCGATTATTGTAAATTAACAATAAATCCTAACAAATTGATGTTCTGTTTCGCCAGAGAAACTATGCAAACAATTTTGTAAAATGCCAATCATATTTCAATTTATATCAAACTATATGTTTTTCATCAACATGCTAAAAACTTCAGATCTATTCTTTGTATTTCAAAATGTTTATTAGGCCTTTTGTTGTAACAGATTGTGTTGTAAACTTTCGGACATAAGAACCTGTTTTTTATAAATGTTTTTTGATTCATGTCGAGACATGATGCTGATTCACAAAACACCACTTCCACTCGTATTACATTTTTGTTAGAAAATAAATGTATTTCTTTTTTCAGAAACTCTATTTTTCCTGCCGAGGCCATTCAAATTCTTTTGTTCTTTTTTACGCTGTGTAAATATTTGTTTGATTATTGTGAATATGTCTTATAAATGATGGTCTGTGACGAAGGCATATCTTTTTTTCCTCCCAACTTATTTCGAATTGTAATAATTTTGTTCAAGAATTTGAATTGGCTCCTCTATTCTATTTATATAATTAACACACTTACAAGTTAATAAGTTGTAATTGTACTTCCATGATGATTTCTCATATTGAAATGTCCTGTAATGTGGCCTCTATTGTACGGGCTGCATAGTTTTATTTAGGAGTATAGTAGAAAATGTTTTTTTTTTTCGAAATAACCACTGAAATATGTAAATTTTATATAGTAAACACAATATTCTGAAAACAATGACGTTCTAAATTTCAGTAAACAAGAAAAGAGGAGATCCTGGATAACATATAGGGGTTATTGAATGTAAAGTTCTCTTATTTTTTCCATAGTCGTTTCTTACATATGTTTTTAATAAAATTTCAAGTAATTACCATTATTGTGGGTGCACAAGTTGTTTCTATAGCTTCCACTATGGAACTGGGGCAAGAAGTGAAAGAATATATTATTTTTCCATACTATGTAACTTTCCGAATGAAAATATTATGTAAAAATGTTATCATTCGAAAATTTACATAGAACGGAAAAATACAAAATTCGACGATGACTTCGACAGCTTGGATTTGACAACTGTAGGAAGGCTTAATGTTATGTTATCATATTTTATCTAGTTGAAACATGATTAGGACACCAATCAAATCCCTTTTCGATAGATGTTTCTTTCGAAATATGATTAAAAATTTCAGCTTCAGAAATATAACTAAATTTGATTAAAAAAATGTTATCGAAGGCGAATCAACCGAATGAATAATATCAAATAAGTACAATACTCGATTGGTTTTAGTTTAGATATCCAAATAATAATATATATATATATATATAGAACGTCATTGTTACCCAGAATATATTAATTAACATTAATCAAAATGTTGTATTTTTATATCTACACTATTTCTCTCGTCGTTTCTTGTCTTTTTTTTATAAAATTTCATTTGTTTTATTCAATAAGAATAATAAAGAAGAAGTTTTGTAAATATAAATTTTGCATATTTAAAATGAAAACAATTGATAATTATTAATACATATTACTACTACTACCTACAACAAACTATACTCAATACACTTACTTAATTATTACGTTTGTATGCAATTAGTTTTGTAATAAGTAATGTTAAGATAATTTCTCAATATTACCTATAAATATAATTGAAATTCGACCTATTTATGGAGTTTACTAACAAGCCATCCTTTGTCTTCTATTTTCTTTCCATGTATTTAGCTCTATTTGCTGTACCGAAAAATTACAAATTGGTAGCCGCACCATTGTTTGAGCTGTATGATAATTCTCAAGGATATGGTCCGATAATATCATCGCTGCCGCAAGCGTTATGCAGGTGGGTACAAGAAGAATCAAGTAGTCGATTGATTGGCAAAGCAAAACAATACGTATGACCAAACAATCCGAACGTGCCAGCCAGTGCTAGTTTATCAATAGTTCTTTTTTTACCGCAGTAATGTGTTAGAGACTAAATTTTTTTTCTAATCTGTGCTGTGCGAAGGGAGCTTTTGATAATATTTTTTTAATTGAAAAGTTTACGATATTGGAGAGGACCTACCGGGGAGGTTCATTGGCCAAATGATTTATTAATCGCTTCTAAATTAAGTCTTGTTTACTACAAGCGAAATAATGTTGTCGTCTTTTTGAAAAAGAGCTAAAAATTGGACACTTTTTTCGATGTGTTGTCTTTATAAGTATATAACTTCTGATTGAAGATATATTTTTGTTTATTAAAAATTGTATATGCAATCCAACACCGAAATCAGTTTTAAATTCGAGCAAAGAATAAGATCACAACGTTAAAAATCCTCCTCAAAAGATAAGATTTTTTTCTTGTCAGATATCTCTTAAAGTAATTGAGGTAGAAAGACATGTTAGCACATTTTTGTAGGTATTTACGAGCACTATATTTGTAATCGGTACATAATTCTACTTTTGGTAGTCATTTCAAAATTTGAAATGATTTATGACTATCTTTGAAGGTCACTCAGTACTCCCATACCCACTGGGGACCCAAAACTCCAAATCATATGGAAAACACCTCTACTCTGTTGGTGCAATTTCGTCAAGATTTCTCATTCCGTTCGAATCGTGTCTAGGTTATACTTATATTTATTTATTTATTTCCTTTATTGTAACCGTCCCTAAATATATTAATAATCAATGTAACCTCAAATTAATTACAATTTGATATTTGAAAAAGTTTACAGTCCAACCAACCAACAAAATATTCATTATTTTGCCACGCCTCTTCTAGTACCTCCCAACAAATTGCTACACCCATGTAACTTAATTATTTCAGAGATTCTGATTCTACAAATCCGAAAATATTATTTAGGCTGCTGCATCAGGTAGTGTTCGATTTGTTGGTCATACTTTCATGTATTGGAAATTACTTCCAAGTCTTTTAATATTAAGATTAAGAATGCTATCAGGATTATTTAAAACCATCTTTTCATTTATATATTTTTGCAGGTTCAACTTTATTTATATGTGAGTAGAGGGTGCCTCTACCACCACTTCGCCTGTATATCTACAAGAGGGCTTTCACCCAAATAAAGCTCTTCTAGAACGACAGCCAGAAGACGGGGAAAACTATGATGATTATATGGACTCAGATTTGTTGCGTCACACAAATGTCCATAATTTTTGAACATTTCAAATTTATTATTATAATGAAAAAAAAAAACCCAAAACAAAACAAAAATACAACTATTTAATGATAAACAACCCCAAAATTATTTAGATTTTATAAATAGAAAGCAAAACAAACAGAATATAACTCTAACTAACTAACTAACTCTAATTAATAATTGAAATTCTAAATGTAACAAATTTCAATATAATTCTTTCGTCCCAACAAACAAAAGAAAAAAAAGAAATACAAAATGTTGTAATACTTACTTTCAATGTTAAACGTGTTGTTCCCTTTTCATATACACACACACACAAAGAAAGGAACAACCACCAAATCCAGTTTACTTACGTAAATAAAAAACAAAACACTGCAAAAAAGACTTCAGCTCAATATAACGAAAAAATATATAGTAAAAAGTAAAAAACACTGTAGTTTCATTTGTTTTAAATATGATATAATTTATTTATTAGACATTACATTTTTCGTTTTGGAAACATAGGAAAGTACTCCTATGTTTATATTTGTTGTGAAAGTGCATTTTCATTTATTTCTTGTACTTTTAAACTTGCCAAGGAAAGTTTATTGTGGGGGGGGGTCTATAATGTTTATTAGATTTATTAGAGTCTCTTCTTAGAGCTTATAATCTTCATATAATTTCTCATATGTTTGACCACTGTAAATGGAAGAAATACATATTTATGGGGGATTTAGGGATTTAACATTATATACGATTTATGTTGCTTGTAATTTATTTATTCATTATGCATTCTGAAAAGAAAATCATTCTATTGTTGCTGCGTTATGTATATTTTTCACATAACATAATTAATATAAGCTAAACAAAATTGTCTACATACATACATGTGTTTACTTCAATATATATATATATAGAAAATATACATACTGTCAATTTGTGCTTACATTTCCAATGTTTCTTCGCTGAAAATATTTGAAATGTGTATGTGAGTTAGAGAGTGTGTGTGAGAGTGTGCATTATTGCTTTTTTAAACACGTGTGGTATGGGTGAAGAACTTTTCTTTTTCGTTTACTAACAATGTGCGTTATTTTCAACAAAGCTGAAGCTGATTATTTAGTTTATGTGAGGAACAAAATCAAACATCGACCAATTAACAAGAAGAAGAAAACAAAGCCATAAGCCAAATTAAAATAGCAACATAAACTTAACAACAATAACATAAAACAAGGAACGTAGGAGGAGGAATTCAAGTGTTTAATTGTATAGGAAGTAGGTTTTCTTTCTTTTTTGCTCAAGTGTTTGTAGTTTGTAGGTTAACAACGCCAAAACTTCATTCTTTGTGGCCTAGTACATTCATGCTCGAATGTTTCCTAGGTAAATGTTTACTAAACATGCGATATGTTTGTGTAGATGGTAGATTACTTACAACATAGATTTATATGATCTTTATTAATAAGTAATTTCTCTGCGGAAATGTGTATTCGGTGTTCCTCAGTTATGTATGCTTATCACGACGACTAATTAAGATTTTCTCGAGGTGAACCGGATGATAATTGGAATCGTGTTTATGCTTTGGAAAGCAATACAAATGGATGAAAAACTAGAATTCATAGTTGAAATGTGTATCCCCAAGTGGGATTTGATTTCGAAGTCCATTCGAATTTGATTTTGTGGCATCAGAAAAGTTAAAGGACTAGATATCAACGATTCCCAAAAAAGTGAAGTAGTGTTACGGCGAAAATACAAGAACTTTAGTTTGCACCGAATGTGGGATGAACTAAATTGAATATAATCGCAATTTTTCTGGTTAAAATCGATTTTTTACAAATGGACATTTTTTGTGGCATTTATTTGCTATTGAGCACAGCAATTTCAAAGAATGTGCGAAATATTAAATAATTCAATTGAAATTTCTCTGCTTTCAGAAAAGCAAAATAATGTAGCTTTTTTCCCTCAGAATTAAATGCTGTTCGGAAGTGGAATGAAATCCGAATATTGCTTCCACAGAAAACTTGTAACGAATTTTTATAATTTAATCCCCAAAAATTATTTTGAAACAAAATTAAATGTATATAACGTACTACTTATTAACTATTAAAGTAAAATAAATCTATTTTATACTTAAATGCATTTTTCTTAAAAAAACACAAGAAAGTGTTTACAAAATCAAACGAAATCTGTAGAAGCTTCTACGGGAAATTGGTGGCAATTGTTATAAACGTACCTATCCTGGGATAGGTCGATATGGATATATCACAGAACTGGTCCCTTAGTGTGAATAAATTGTAAATTCTCTTGGGGTGCGTTCCAAGTCATGTCCTTTGAGACCGGTTCCAGGTCAAGTCTTTTGAGACAGTCCATGTCCAAGACATACCACAAGGGGTCAATTCAGCCCCTATAATGACAAACAATGTTAAAAGGGACCGCTCCCCTTCATACATTTGGGTTAGGACCAGGACCGGTCCTTACCCACCAGGGACCAGTTCTGGGACTTGACCTGGGACAATTCATTTTCCCTTAGGGAGCTTAAGCAAAAACGTTCGGAATTGTAACACGAAATCGTTACATCTGTTTTAATGTGTCTATTCTTGTATCAGAAAAGCTTCCAATAATCGCACAAATAGAGGGCAATCTTCAAAT
Organism: Polietes domitor; assembly: GCA_947397865.1. NCBI lineage: Eukaryota > Metazoa > Arthropoda > Insecta > Diptera > Muscidae > Polietes > Polietes domitor. The sequence continues at coordinate 105,968,181 of OX377621.1, read as the reverse complement.
CCCAATAAATAGTCGATGTCCAAGAAATACAAACAATCTTTTGGTAGGCGTGAAATGCGAACAACGTCAGATTGGACAAACACGTATATTGCGAAAGAAACCAAGGCGAAGCTTGGCAGTTCCATCCAAAAAATCAATGATATCGCTTTTAAAGATTGCGTCTAGCGAATGTTCTAGGTGTTGCTGTAATTTTAAACATACCAACAGGTAGTTTGGTTTTCCATGAACACGATAGAGCTGTCAGCTATATGGGAGCTGAGTTTGTTGCCACCTTATGGTAAACGCAAAAGAAATTTGATAAATGCGGATTGCTTCCTCATCCATCATATTTTCTACAGACCTAGCGCTAATGTTACTGCAGATGAAGTTGAATTGGAAACCAATGTGTATTTTGAAGGAATTGTGAAATCGTACTACAAGAATGGCACAATGAAATTAGGGAAACTCTGGGCGGTTACCGGTATCGGACTAGACGGAGTCTATCAGTCCTGCGCGAGCTTCGACAATGGTTTCTTTTACGCATTTCATGTTATTAAATTTGGAAACTTATCTTCTTATTCGTAGATCGTGCAGGTGAGCAAATTTTTTTCTAATCTCTTTGCACGGTTTAAGAAGGAAAAATTTAAAACTATAGGTCTGTTCGATTGGGCTTACTATCTTAGAATTAAGAGACTTGATAAGGTGGCATCATTGTTGCCCATTGGTTTATCTTAACAAGAAAAATCTGGCAACAACGCTAAGAGCTACTTTCTTGTTAAGCGATTAAATTCCATTATTCCACAAAAATTAAGCTAGTAAGCCCAATCGAACAGGCCTAATGAATCCACGAAAATATCAGTGGTATGAAATCATCGTGGAAGCCACTACTGGGCATCACATATCGTTTAAGACTATATTAAAGCGGAAATTTGTATCTCTTTTCACAATCACTGGAAATTTGGCATAGTTATGAGTTAAAACGACATTTTACAATTTCTTACCAGAAAAAAAAAAAAATAGAAAAGACAACACATCTGAGACACCAACCGCCCCTTTTAAATTGAAGGGCTAAGGTTTAGCATGCTTTGCTGTGTCTGTGTGTGTTTGTAAAATATAGTCTGGACACAAACTCAGTGATGTTCAAACTGTGTAATGTGTAGAGTTGGGAAGCTGTGACAAAACAGAGTATTTTGTGTGAGTGATGGCGAGCGGAGTGGAGTGTGTGTGTGTGTGAGTGTTGGGCTAGAGAGACATGTTGTACATTCTCCCGGCAACGGCCAGTTTAGGTTGATGTCTTCAGGTTATGATTTTGTTGTTTTGTATAAAAGATATTTATGTATGAGATTTTATAAAAAAATGTTTTTCTTTTACCCAGATCTATGTGTATAAAAATTGTTGTTTGTATACCGTTTGATGATATTTTCGCTTAACGTACATATAATTTCTTAATAACTAAAACTAATTTGGTTTGATTTTGTTTGTTTGTTTGAATATGTGTGATGTTGTTTGTTGCGAGAGAACGTCCGAAAAAACTCCTCTACCACAATTTATTGTGGAAAAATTTCAAATCATTATAACCCTGGTCCGTTAATCCCTCGCCGCCGGACGATACTGTGGACATGATTTCATCGCCCGGATGACTGGCACTGGGCGACAAAGCGCCTTTGCCCACGGGACGATTTATTTTGACCACGCCGAAATCCTCTCGCGCCTCTTGATCGAATTCCATTTTGTTGGTTGGTGTCACGGCCATGCCCACACCATATGAGCGATTCTTCATGCCGGTGTGTTGTTTGCTCAAATGGAAAGTGGGAGCCGGAGTCCTTTCAGCGTCGGTCACCGACGGTGTCTTGGAAGCTTGTGAATTCTGATGACTGTTGGACGGTTCTTGTTCGGTGGCCTGATCCATGTCGGCGCTTATTTCAAGATCGGTAGAAACTTCGGGTTCGATGTCTGGCTGCGTTTGCAGATCTTCTTCTATGTCGTTAGTGTTTGGCGTTGTCTCCGGCTCTGGGGCCACCAATTCATTATTATCTTGGATTTGCAAATTTTGTAAATTCTCAAGTATAAAATCAACCTTAGGTAGTTGATCACTAAAGAAATTCGATTATTCGAAATATAAAAAACAAACAGAAATAAATATTTAAAACTTTATTAAAAATTAATATAAAATAAAATCCATAGAAGACCGAACGACCTAACAATGAAAACAAATCCTGTGAAATTTTCAAATATAAAATTTTACAATTTTCCATTGTTACGACGAGTTGCTTCCTTTGTAACCAGTGGCGTTTCTTTGCAGTGTCTTTTTGTTGTGTTTTAATTATTATTAATAAAAATATATATATATTTTTGTGTGTGTTTTTCTTTTGCTTGTCATAAAAAAGAGGCGCTGATTTGGTTTTCTAATTAAATACGATTTAAAAACAAAACTTAAATTAAATAAAAACCAACAAAACAAACTATTAAATCACATGAAATGTTGTCTTAATTATTAGAACAAAAGAGAAAAGAAACAAAAGAAAAATACAAAAGTGCTGCCTTGTTGTATTAAATGCAGTTTTCCTTTCTAATAGTGAATTGTTGTTTCATCCCATACATTTAATACTTTGTTTAATTTGTTGTTGTTTAGTCATTATATTTTAGTTAAGTATACAATGGTATTAAAAAATATAAAAAGTTGTAAAATCGAACTAAAATTTATATTAAACAATTAAAAGAGAAAGAAACAAAAAGAAAACAGCTACCGATATTTTTTGTACAATGAAGTCCAGTGTGATAGAGTTATGATATTCTGAAATATGAAAAGAAAGAAACAGAAAAAAAAATAAAATAAAAATTAAATTAAATAAAAATAAGATGAAAACAAATAAAAGCAATTAACTTTACTTCAGGTCGCGACTATAAAGTGATCTCAACGAAATCTGCGGGATTTATTTTTTCCTATTAAAATCTTATGGAAATTGTGGTAAAACTCTTAATTATATGCCCGTGAATTCAACATATAGATAACTACGGGTGTAACTACCTATCTGGTAGAATCGCTTTGTAAATGTCAGTGTAAATTAAAGCTACAACTGCAACTCATTTATCCATAGATTTTTGGGCTTTGTGAGTATGTTTGCTATTACTAAATTAAATATTTTTTTATTTTTCTACGAAAATATTATCAGATGCTGCGCCCTTTTAATCATCGTAGTTTTAGTTTTTAATTTAGAAATTTTCTTATACTTCTTTTAATCTCTTCTCCAAAACTGCTCGACCTCGGACTTTCGTAATCAATTCTTGTAATGACTTAATTGGCAGTCGTAACTTCTTCTCTCCTCCTCGAGAGATGGCACCACTCCCTCTCGACAAAATACTCATTGATGCGACTGCCGGTTCTCCGTGGTCTGGCATTTACCGGACTTGCCTTCAATTCTATAAAAGATTATGCCCTATCATACTATGAAATGTCTTCCTTAGCTAATTCATTTATTGTCCTATGTTTTTAGTTCCAATACTAACGAGTAAAAAGGCGTTAAGTTCGCCCGGGCCGAAGCTTAAATACCGCCCACCTTGGAGTGCATTGCACAGTATTACCAGCAGATTAGAGGCTATCGACTTTAGTTAGAAGTGCGTTTACCATAATAGAATAATTGTGATATTTTTTATGCACAATACGATATTTTTTACTATTTCAAACAATAAGGCATACTTATGCACACTCTTTTATATAAATTTTAAATTGTGATTAATTGTCAATATTCACATTCATTCCCTCAGGGTTGATTTCCTCCATTTTCAATTTCTTGATTCCAGCCAGGGATGCAAAATCATAATTTCGATATTGTACCATCGACTTTAATAAAGTGTAGTTTTTCGGCCCTTAGTGTACCAAAAGATTTGTTTACTATGGGGTACACCGCCTTTTATGGATTACTTGCTGAACATCTTAGAGATTTGATGACATTTGCTATCGATGGGTTGGTATTAAATGGATTTGGAAGAACAATCTGGTACCAATAGCTAAGCGTGTGTGCATCTATGGCTAAGCGAGTAAATTCAGTACTCGCAATCTAAAAGACCTATAGAAACATATCTTCGGATGGAGCTGTTGCCCTTTTAATAGTATTTTAATTATAATTACATATTACAATATTCCGATTTTCTAATTTGTCACATTCAAATATCACATACAAATTACATTTTTTCCTATTAAACCGAATTAAACACGCCTTATGAAATTGTTCATATTTTTGCGAGCATCATAATAGAAATTATATCAAGTATGTCATTGTAGTACTATTGTATTTAAGGTCTTATTTGTACCAAAAGTGGTACCATTGGCAACACTGAGTCTCATAGCTCTCAGAGAGTGCTCTCTCTCTCAGAGACAGTGGAGAGAGATTTCACGAATTCACCACTATTGGACTATCCTTCATTCTCCCATTCTATATACTGGTTTCTCCCATTCTAACTCCATTCAATTTTCCTATCCTATATCCTATTCTATACTCCATCCTTCAACTCTGCACCTACTCCTTTTTTACCAACTCTTCCCGCGTAAAGCCCTAATGTTGGTCGCTGACTTTTCCGGGCATTATTGTACTAATTGTATGTTGAAAATATTAAATATTGTACTGCTACAATATTTTCCATATTTTGAAAAATTGACAATGTACTGAAGCTGTAAACAAGCACTTTTCAGTTCTTGAAATATTAAAAATTTTAATTGAACTGGGACGGATATTGTCCTGGCTCAAGACCATTTTGCTTCTATATTTAATAGAATGCAAATTTATTTACAAATGGCATGGTGACATTTATCACTTGGGTGACTACCACGATCATGATTTCGACCATGTCAAAAGTCTTTTGAAGTGGCTTCGCACCGACTTTTCAACAAACGAACGAGAAGCACAACTCACTTGCCGAATTTGCGTTTAAAAAATCGCACCAAGTAATAAAGCACACATGCCATCTTACAAGCATCTCATTGAGATGATGACGGGTTTGATGTTGAAAAGACTTTTGACATGGTCGAAATCATGATCGTGGTAGTCTGCAGCCAAGTAATAAATGTCAAATGGTCTTGAGCCAGGACAATATCCCAGTTCAAATCAAATATTGATTACAGACCAAAAAATGCAAACGAAAAAAACTAAAAAAAAATTTTAATTTTAGAGCTATTATTGACTTGGAATGATAATTAGGATATAATTGAAAATTAAATTGTACCAAATATTTCATTGGAGTGCCATAGTATTTTTAAGGTCCCAATTGTACCAAAAATGGTACAATTGCAGACTAAATATTTGTACCATTTTGATAGGAAAAGTTCTAATAATATTGAAGACCCAATATGTGGAATATACACACCTACTTTAATGATTATAGCTACAGCCGTTTGTTTGGGTCAGTTTTATTTTATGATTTCAGCTTCAGCGGTTTGGTTGATACCATTTTTATTCTTCTTTTCAAATTGTATCCCTTAAAAGTAGGAATTTTGAAAAATCTCCCCATATCTACGCAATTAAAGGGTTGTATATTCCAAATTTCATGCTTCTAGCTGTTGTCGTTTCATTGGTACCATTTTTATCCCTTTTAGTCCCATTTCGCCCGATAAAACTTGTATTTACTTTTTGGAACTTTTACGCCTCCAGAACAACAAATTTCAAATAAAGCAGAAATTAAAAATAAAAAACTCAAATAGTCCAAATATTAAGGGCTATTTTTAGGGAAAAAATTTTCCCTATGGGCCGATTTCGACCACTTTCAATTCCAACCAATCTGTAACCATAAGACACATTTATGGAAAATTTGAACCTCCGAACGAAACGAACTTGTTCGACGGCTAGCGTGCTTTCAACAGACATGTTTAGATCGTCTTAGAATTTTACCACGACCTAGAATATATATACTTTATGGGGTCTCCGATGAATATTTCAATAATCGTGAACCAAAGGGGAATTTATTCACGTGGAATTTTCTATTCCCCAAAGGACGTAAGTCGGTAATATGATTATAAATATGTAATATTATTCACGCATTTGCTTTGGAATAGAGACAAGGTAATTAAATCGAAGTAAGAAATCAGAAAAACTTGACAAAAATACCAAAAATCACGATTGTAATTTTAAGGGAACAATTCATTCCCAGGGAAATTTCATTCGCGATAGGGGTGAAGGTGTTACAAACGGAATGACAAAGTGAATATACATACCCCCATCCTTAGGTGGATAAAACAAATAAACAAAGGCATTAAGTTCGGCCGGGCCGAATCCTATATACCCTCCATTCCACAGTATTCAGAATTTCATTATTCTAGCTACAGTCGTTTCGTTGGTATCATTTTTATCCCCCTTTGCCCAGTTTCCTTGAAAGTACTAATTTAAAAAAAAATATTATATTTTACGTGTCTATGTACATACCGTACCATTTTCCCCCTTTTTAAACCTCAAAAGTACGAATTTTGAAATATCCACTTATTTTATAATTCTACTCAATATTTATAAACCGAAATTCATATATCTATCTGTTGTCATTAGATTGTTACCATTTATAGCCCGCTTTGCCTCATTTCTCATAAAAGTACGAATTTAGCAAAAATAGCATTTTGATTTGCTTGTGTAGAAAATTTGAATTTTCAAAAAAAAAAAAAAAAAATTAAAACACTCTAATATTAGGGGGAATGTTTTCTGAGAGTGAGGGTATATATAAGTCGGTTAAGCCGACTGAAGTTTTATTACTTGTTTTGTTCAGATTTGAGTACAGTGACACCTCACATAAGGGAGGTGTCCACTTATGGGAGGTAAAATAAAAAAATTTATTTCATAAGAAAGTGTCCGCTTGAGGTTCGTTAAATTGAAAATTTTAAAAAGTGTCCACTATAAAGAGGTGTCCGCTTGAGGGACGTATGTATAGATAAAATGTTTGTAGTAAGTACACACAAATTTTTTTTTCTATTTTTTAACTTTTTCTATGCCATGGAGGGTATACAATATTCGGTCCACTCGAACTTAAAATTCTTTTTAAATTGTTTAAGTATTTTTTGATTGGCACGCCTCAGGGGGACCTGGAAACAGGTACCTATAAAAACTCTTTAATTTATATTCTATGTTCCAAGACGTTTGTGATTTTATAACAACGAAGCTCACATAAATAAGCACACAACCAAGGCTTTGTTGATATTGTATATATATATATATATATATATACGGCTAGAGCTAGAATCATGAAATTTGGTGTGTACGTTTCTGTTACAGTGAAGAGGTGTGATAAGACGGGATTTTTCGAAGTTCGAACTTTTAAAGGGTAAAACGGGGTAAAAAGGGATAAAAATGGTACCAACACAATGACCAAACGGCTGGGCCTAGAATTTTGAAATTTGGCACGCAAATTCTTCTTATAGATTCAACGCGCCCAATATTTTTTAAAATTCGTACTTTTTGGGGGTGAAATTGGGTAAAAAGGGATAAAAATGGTACCAAGCAAATGGATGGAGCTGGAATCATAAAATTCGGTGTGTACATCCCACAAAATGCTTAGAAACGCAAAATGAACGAATTTTTCAAAATTAGTACTTTTAAAGGACAAACGGGAAAAGGGGATAAAAAGGTACCAACAAAACGGATGACGGTACAATAATGAAATTCGGTGTGTATTTTCGTTTTACAGCGAAGATCACAGATAAGAAGGAATTTTTCGAAATTTGTACTTTTAAGTGATTGAAAATTGTACCACCGCCCTTTTGCAAAATTCGGTGTGTATATTCCACTGATCTCTAAAGGATTTTTCAAAATTTTTACTTTTAAGTATAAATCGGAACAAAAAGCTTTACCCACCAATGTGTCGAATAAGATATAGACACAATTACTCTGACATGCAATAGAAATGTATTGTATCAAAATGTGTACTTTAAAGGTAGAGGTGGACCATAAGTGATAAAAATCGTACAAACTAATTTGAGAAAATTCGGATGGTACCAACCAATGTTTTCATCTAGAATGCGAAAAGGCTATTACATTGTGTACATTTCTCCGAGAACGTGGACGCGCAACATAAATAAATTTTCGGAAATTTTTACGTTTAAGGGCGGCACAACTACTCTTATGAGTAGAAAGGGTAAAAATGGTACCCACTTATTAACATAAATGAATTTGTAGTAATTTGAGGCTAAAAGGGATAGACATAGTAGCTACCAAAATATTGCACTAGAATCGTGAAGTTCCGTGTGAACATTATAGTCAGAAGCCCCGTCGAAATAAAGTGCAGATTTCAAATCATGCACTGGTATAGAAGTTATATGTAAAGGATTTATTTGACAAAGGTTGTGACAAAAGCATACATATTTTGTAGGTCTAAAGTGATTATAAAAACATTTTTAAATTTAAAATTGCAACTGGTCTCGACTATCCGTATGGAAGTTATATCAGTTTTTTTACTTAGCTTATGCCAATATATGGAAGTGTATGTGAAAATATTGGCAAAGATCAAATTTCAGAGTATTCCGATCATCCCTATAGAAGTCTGGAAATAATAATACTACACCAGAAATCTAGACATTCAGACGGACGTGAAAGGTATTTATTTTTTCTATTCCAAATGCTTATATATCTATTCCGTAGAGTGAGGGTATAATTATAACAGAAAGAAACGGGCAACAAAATTTCTACTCTTATGATATTTTTGTAAGAAAATTGTTTCAATTTGTGTGATACTTAAATTAATCAATTGACTATGTATAAATTTATGGCACAATATAAATTATTTTTTTGTTTAATTTGTACAAGGGGGACAAAAATCAATGCGGTGTATAAATTCCTCCAGCTACGTAGGATCTGTAATCGAGAATTTGGTGTGAATACGTAGTTGCGCAACATAAAGCGTTTTTTCAAACGATTTACACTGAAATAAATATCCTTAAACCGCGTACGAAGTAGCGGCTATTTGCTAGTACTCTATATTTTCTTAGTTCATATTTTCCCAGTTGTTTGTTTTTGACGTCACATATCGTTCACTAAAAACATTTATGTTGCCTTCGTCTCGTTTCTACTCTGATGCAAAATGTATGCTTTGGATATTTCGAACGGAAAATCCGTTCTATTTCAAAGTCGAATGTATACCGACCAACGATTTTTTACATCACCGGTTTTGCACAAACGAAATTCCGTCATTGTTTCTATCACTCTGGTTCGGAAGCACTGTACACTGTGCAAAAGACCGGCATTTAGAAAAACTGAAAATGGAAATTATTTATGAAAAGTGAATACTTTGAATCATTTCCCCTTCAAAAAGTTTGATTTTCAAAGTTGAAAATAAATCAATACACAGGAATGTGGGTTTTGTATCACTTTTTAGTTGAGAGCCGCACTTCAAAGCTTCGCAATTGTTTCGATTTATAATCTCTATTTAATTAAAATTCACCGGTAATTTTTCAAACATAAATAAAACTTAACGAAGCAAAACGATTAATGGGAAAAGTAATGATTGCGAATATTTCTACACTCACTGACATCGAGAAATGAAAACGGATGCAAAACATAAAAATAAGCAATTTAAAATTCAGAATGTTGTTTGGATGTACAAGATGACTGACTGACTGACTGATTGGTGGTGTTTACAATGTGTCATGATTTGGAAAAATTCTGATCAAATTTTGAATACATATTTCAATTTTCATTTCGGATAGCTTACCTTCCCGATTCAGCGCCTTTAGTTGGTGTCGTGCCACTGTGAATTATCTGGAATAAAACAAAGAAGAGAACAGGTGAGGACGACAACACGTGAATAGAATGCGACTTTCTTTAATAAAATATTCTGTTTGACTGAAAGGAGACTAAGAAGAGAATGGCATTTGCTGCGGCATGCAGTTTGAGAATTTCACTTCCACTTTCACTATCATTTTCCCCCTCCACTCCCCCTGGTGGAATGACAGCAGCACGGACTACGGCAAAGAATAAACAATGACGATGTGGTGGTCTATTTACTTGTCCTCCTTGCAAGAAAATGAGCCTTTTCGCCACATACGGTGTAATTGTTTTTTTTCTTGGCATTGTTTTGTTTGTTTTTTTTTTGTATCGTAGCCGCCATATGATAAATATTTGGTTTAGTTTATTTTTTGTTGTTGCCTTGTGTTTGGAACATGTGCATGGAAACAAAGACACGCACGCACACATACACATCACATTACAATAGGACTTCCTGCTGCTGTTATCCTTTCAATATTCGCCACAATATGCCATCGTTTTCGTCGTCACAGCCCCGGTGCCAAGAAAAAGGAACATGACAATCAACTACCAACAGTGGACAAATATTTCCACAAAAAAAAAGAAACATCGAGCCGGCAATTTGTGCTGAAACGAGGGTCGGCCGATAAGCGGTGTAAAAAAAGTAAAATCTAGAAATCGAAATCGAGAATACGAAAGCAGTTCAAGCAATAGTCGATTTCCCAGATATTAAGACGGGTAGGTTTGTATGGGAGAAACAAGTTGCAGTTTTCCGCGCCTAAAAGGAAAGTTTAGTTTGTCCTATAAATACCTCCAAAATATTTCGGCAATATCGTCTAGCTTTACGCAACTATAACGATTTTACATAACGTCTAAAAATCACGTTTTCATAAAAACGACGGGTGTGTATCCATTTTTGTTGTAAAAAATATCAAGAAGGGCAATATACGCATTTAAAACAAAATAAATTTGCACCTGCAAAAAGAAAAAAACTAGCGTATAATTGTATGAAATATCTTTGAAATTTTCTTACTTAATAATATCAACAAGTAAAAACGGCGTTAAGTTCGGCCGGGCCGAACTTTGTATACCCTCCACCATGGATTGCATTCCACAGAGGTTGTCGGTTTTCGCAGAAGTGCAGCAATATTACAGGAAAATATAAATTTTGTAATATAACCAAACTAAAACAAATATAAATATTGAAAAAATAATTATATAAATAAATATAATATTTTAATTATATCAAACCATTATCGATTTCAAATAAAAAAATATTCTTATAATTATATTTCCAAAAAGCTTACATACCATAAATATTGGAAGATAGTGGGTGCTACAGTTGGTTGTACTTCCATTCTATTTTAATTCCAAAAGTACAAATTTTGAAAATCCATTATCAGACGTACATAGTTCAAAATAGCCTAACTTCATGATTCAACCAATTTTTGCCGTAAAAGAAAAAGTACGAATTTGGAAAAAACTTTTTATTTTTCGTGTCTATGCAGTCAGAGGAATGTATACACCGAATTCCATGATTCCAGCTGCGCCCATTTGGTTGGTACCATTTTTACCCCCTTGACGTTTCTACGCAATTAGAATTCATCATTCAAGCTGTAGTCGTTTAGTTGGTACTTTTTTATCCCCCTGTACCATTGTATCCCTTGAAAGTACGAATTTTGAAAAATCCGTTTATTTTTCGTGTCTACGCAGTCAGAGGAATGTATACTCCGAATTGCATGACGGCCATTTGGTTGGTACTATTTGTATCCCCCTTTTCCATTTTAACCCCAAAAAGTACGAATTTCGAAAAATTCGTCTATTTTCCGTGTCTACGCAGTCAGAGGAATGTATACTTCGAATTGCATGACTCTAGCTGCGGTCACTTGATTGGTACTATTTTTATCCCATTTTTTCTTTTTAACCCCACAAAGTACGAATTTCGAAAAATCTGTTTAATTTAAGTGTCTATGCAATCAGAGGAATGTATACACCGAATTTCATTATTCCAGGTGTAGCCCTTTGGTTGTTACCATTTTTATCCCTCCGTACCCATTGTATCCCTTGAAAGTACGAATTTGGAAAAAAAACCTTTTATTTTTCATGTCTACGTAGTCAAAGGAATGTATACTCCGAATTTCATGACTCTAGCTGTGGTCATTTGGTTGGTACTATTTTTATCCCCTTTTTCTATTTTGACCCCAAAAAGTACGAATTTCGAAATATCAGTTTATTTTCCGTGTCTACACAGTCAGAGGAATGTATACTCCGAATTTCATGACTCTAGCTACGGTCATTTGATTGGTACTATTTTTATCCCCTTTTTCCATTTTAACCCCAAAAAGTACGAATTTTAAAAAATCTGTGTATTTTACTTGTCTATGCAATCAGAGGAATGTATACACCGAATTTCATTATTCTAGGTACAGCCGTTTGGTTGGTACCATTTTTATCCCTCTATTCCCATTTTACCCCTTAAAAGTACGAATTTGGAAAAAATTCTTTTATATTATGTATCTACTCAATTAGAGGAATGTACACTAGGGCGTACCTCAAAAAAAAAGTTCGCCGTACACCTTCGAATATGAAGTATTATTGAAAGGTAGTTTCAAAAAAAAAAATTTTATTTTTTTATGCCGAACGTAGGGGTCGCGCTTTTACATTTTTCTATATAACTTGTATTTATAAACGGATTTTAAAGTGTGATACATCGATGTTTTTGTCTCGACGAGGCCGATTTTTTTGTCTTTGAAGTCATTGAGCTCAAGCACCCCCTTCTGGTACTTACCCATCATTTCTCAGTTGCTACTACCCTAATGTACCACTCTAATAATCGAAAATTAAAGCTCGCATAAAATCATGAATCATGTTTGAGCTCAATGACTTCAAAGACAAAAAAATCGGACAAAAACATCGATGTATCACACTTTAAAATCCGTTTATAAATGCAGAAGTTATATAGAAAAATGTAAAAGCGCGACCCCTACGTTCGGCATAAAAAAATAAAAAAAATTTTTTTGAAACTACCTTTCAATAATACTTCATATTCGAAGGTGTACGGCGAACTTTTTTTTTTTTACTTGTAACCTGGTACGCTCTAATGTACACACCGAATTTCGTGTTTCTAGCTGTTGTCGTTTAATATGTACCATTTTTATCCCTTTTTTGCCCCATTTTACCCCCTACAAATAAGAATCACTTTATGGTGCACGTTTTTGCTGTAGGGGAAATGCGCATACCAAATATCAAGCAAATATAAACAGACATATTCAAAAAACATGCTTAAATACGCTAAAATATTAGGGATTATTATGGGTATTTTTAGTCTTTGTGAGGGAAAAAATTTTCCCTTTGGGCCGATTTCGCCCCATTTCAATCCCAACCGATCTACGACTATAAGACGCATCTATGGAAAATTTGAACGTTCTAGCTCCTTTCGTTTAGATTCTAGCGTGCTTTCAACAGACGGACGGACGGACGGACGGACATGGCTAGATCGTCTTAGAATTTTATGACGATCAAGAATATATATACTTTATAGGGTCTCAGGTCGATATTTCAAGGTGTTACAAACGGAATGACAAAGTTAGTATACCCCCATCCTGGAGGAGGAGGGTATAAAAACAGCCGTTAATTTTAGATACAATGAAACCTGGATGAGTGGAAGCTAAAGGGACTGATCGTTTATTCCCACAGAGGTTTCCCACTAACCCAGTATCCCATTTATCCAGGAGATAGAGATGCCAAATATGTAGCAATCTGTAAAGCCAAACGATCTCTCACTTGTGGGAAGTCGATTTTTAATTTTTTCAATTTACATTGTCCTTTAAATGAAGGGAAGGACCATTTAAAATTTTAAATTTGAACTACCGATTACTTTGACTTTGAAAGGTAGAATAACACTCATTTTTATACACTCCACGAGAGTATTATGTCTTTGTGCATTTGTTTGTAACACCCAAAAGGAAGCGAGATATACCCATTGTTAATTATACTGATCGACTTAGAATCACTTTTTGAATCGATTTGACAATGTCCATCAGTCTGTCGGTCCGTCTGTCGCAATTGTAGCCAGACCCAAATCAAACTTTGCACAACGAAGTTTTTCGGAATAGGGACGAACGCTTTTTAATTTGAATAAAATCGGTTTAGATTTAGATATAGCCCTCATACGAATTTCACTCCCGATTTTGACTCTTTTAACTCTAGATACCACATATTTTAACAGATTTTCTTCAAAATTGGCAAAACATTTTATATTTCAACTAGAAACACCTGTGGTGAAAATGTGTTAGATCGGTTCAGATTTATATATAGCTCCCATACAAATTTCGCTCCCGATTTGACTTTTTCTGCTCTAAAAGTTAATCTTCAATTTTTCCAAAATATCTAGTATTTCCACTAGAAACACGCATGGTGAAAATAGGTCACATCGGTTCTGATTTGTATAAAATTTCCATACAAATTTAACTCCCGGCTTGACTTTTTCCACTCTATAATCCACATTCTTTAACTGATCTTCTTCAAATTTTGTATATTATCTTTTATTTCAACTAAAGGGTGTTTTTTATTGAGGTATAGAACTTCGAATTGAAATAAAACACAAGAAAATCGTTTTAATGTCCATCAATTTGGCTTTATTGGAAGGATAATTTTATGCCATTAATGTTTAAATATGATTTCGGGCATGTGGCCGCCGCGGCTGGCTCGAATATAGCCAATTCTACAGGTCCAATTTTCCAAAGCTCCAATTGCTGTGCACGGTGGCGAATCGATTCATTCGGGTCCTCTTCAACACTTTGCTCTACAGCGACGTCTCTGCGGATGCGTATTATCACATAGAGTAAACGTAGTGCGAAAACGATCCATGGTTAACCGAATTAATTGCTCTGATGGACGATTATGTCGACCATAAAATGGACGGAGCTTGCGGTGAACTTCGCGAACTGAACCATTACTTTCGAAATAAATTTGCACGATTTGCAAGCGTTGTTCTTTTGTCAACCTGTTCATGATGAAATGGCAAACCAAACTAAATATTAATCACTTGACAGCTGACAAAATGGCCGCCAGTTAAAAAAGTGATGCCAACTTAAAGTTCTATACCCCAATAAAAAACACCCTTTAGAAATATCCATGGTGAAAATGGGCCAGATCGGTTCAGATTTATATATATATATATATATATATATATATAGCTCCCAACAAATTTCGCTCCTGGCTTGACTTTTTTCGCCCCAGAAATCACGTATTTTCACCGAATTTCTTCAAACACGTTATACTTGATAACACGTTGTACTTGAACTAGAAGATTCTATTGTGAAAGTGGGTCACTACATTCCATGTTTGGAATGTAGCCCCGATACAAATATTCTTCTCGATTTGGCAAATTGGGTCAGGTCATATTAGCCTATGATTAGGAAACATACAAAAATCCCGTTTTCACCTTTTAACCGAATTGAATTGTATTCGGATAGAAAGTGGAGTGTATCATATAGTCGGCCCCGCCCGACTTTATCCTTTCCTCACTTGTTATTTTCAGATTTATGTTTGACATTTGCAAAATGGGACGCTGTACGCTTCGAACAAAAATGGAAAATATTAAAAACATACTTCCAAAGTAGTGAGCCTTTAACGCAAACTGTAAGAAATTTACGTGGAAATTTTTCGAGAAGAGATCGGCCTTTAGTTCAGCCTTCATGAAGCTCATTTTCATCTCGGTGGCTATGTCTATAAGCAAAATTACCGCATATGCGGTTCAGAGAACCCACACGTGACTATTGAGAAGCCAATGAATCCACAACGAGTCACTGTTTGGTGTGGATTTTGGGCTGTACCGAAGAATTGGGTCGATCGGATGAGGTACTGCCGAGCCAGTCGTGGTAGTCATATGAATGATATTTTGTTCCATTATTTTTTTTTTTCAAAGTTCAACCTTTCCAATAAAACCAGAATTTTGAAAAGATAATCAGTATTTTTTATAGCCGATTCTAATATAATTTTTTTAATGGCCCACCCTATATCAAGTCACTCTTTTGAAGTATACGTGATATTGTTGATTGGTTGGAACGTCGAAGCCTTTTTTAAGTTCTATTTGAGTCCTCCCTTTTTGGAATTCGTTCACAATTTTAAACGTATAGCTGATATTCAACAATTTAAGCTTTCGTCATAATTCTACGAAGATGTATTTTATTTAACGAGCACTATCAAAACGCTTTTTGCAAAAATCTCGATAACATTATGGCTGCTTTTCTTTAAGACTGGATAACTAAGCTGCGATAACAAAAATCTAAATAAAATGTTAAAATTTCACTCAAAATAATTTTTTTTTTTAAATTGTCGCCAAAAGCAATATCAATGTGTGTGTGAAAACAAATTTTGAAAAAATAATTTTGTGTTAAAAATGTTTGACTTAGCCTGGATAATTAATTATCCAGTGTAAGTCAAAATGATGGATATCGAGGCTAAGTCCAATAAAGTCGACACAAAATATTTTTTGAAAATTTCTTTTGATACATATATTTATATTGTAAAGGGTGATTTTTTAAGAGCTTGATAACTTTTTTAAAAAAAAACGCATAAAATTTGCAAAATCTCATCGGTTCTTTATTTGAAACGTTAGATTGGTCCATGACATTTACTTTTTGAAGATAATTTCATTTAAATGTTGACCGCGGCTGCGTCTTAGGTGGTCCATCCGCTTAGTCCAATTTTGGCATTTCCACGTTTTTGAGTAACAGAGACCCAATTGGTGCGAACGGCGACGAATCGAAAATTGGTGGTCATCATTAACACTGGCCGATACAGCTGCGATATTTTCTTCAGTTCGCACTCTACGTAAGCGTGTTGGTGGTTTAATGTCCAACAATGTAAATTTGGTGCGAAATTTAGTCACAATAGCCCGAATAGCCGCTTCAGTGGGTCGATTAAACTGACCATAAAATGGAAGCGCGCAATGAACTTTCTTAACAGAGCACGCATTTTGATAATAAAATTCAATAATTTGCAAGCGTTGTTCGTTTGTAAGACGATTCATGATGAAATGTCAAAGCATACTGAGCATCTTTCTCTTTGACACCATGTCTGAAATCCCACGTGATCTGTCAAATACTAATGCATGAAAATCCTAACCTCAAAAAAATCACTCTTTAGTTGGCGACAATGTGAAGAAATAATTTTTTATTTTGAACGAAAAATTAAATTTTTATTAAAGTTTTTGTTATCGCAGCTTGTTATATATATATATATATATATATATATATATATATATATATATATATATATATTATATTATATTATATATATATATTATATTATATATTTTAATTATATTTAAATCTGGTGATTGTGGGGGAGTTTTGATTACTCTGGGACAATGATACAACAGCCTGGTAGAAATGAAATGTGTTCTTTATTCAGAGTTTTTCGGCACTTCGTTTAAGGTTGGTTTTCAAAATATTTAAATATTGTATTTTGTCAATATTTCCTTCAATAAAATTCAATTTTCAATCAATCAAATTCAAATCAGCGGCGAAACATGAACCCCAGACCATCACATGTCCGCCACCGCGTTTAACTGTCGGTTTTAAATTCTTAGTATTCATCTCCTGATTGGGTTTTCTCCAAACATTTACTCTGCCATCCGACCCAAAAAAGTTTGAATTTGCTCTCATCCGTCAATAAGGCATTATTCCAGAATGAAAAATCTTTTCCAGCATAGCTGTGCATTCGATTTTTTTATTATTTAGACTTACAAAAGGCTTCTTGCGAGCAATTCTGCCGATAAGTCCATTCTTTCGAAGAACTCTCCGAATAGTCCGACGTTACAGCTTACGTTGAAGTGTTGCTCAACCATATCGCGCAGTTTCGGAGCACTCAGCTTTGGGTTAATCTTGATTTGTTTGACGATCCACCTTTCTTGGCATTCGCTGAAAAGCTTTCATGGGCTAATTTTCGGCTTATATATAAGTCGGCCTTCATTCTTAAACCGATGAATGATGTTTTCGACTGTTGTTCGTGCTTTATTAACAATTTGTGAGATTTCTCTCTGACTTTTTCCATTTTTATAGTGCTCAATAATTAAATTTCGCAGCTCGAGCGAAGTATGGCGACCCATCTTGATTTTTTTAAATTAAAAACTAAGGAAATCGATCTATACCGTGTGGTTTTCAATTATTGAGTGCAATGAAGTAAACAAATCAAAACAAAAGAAGAAAATGAAAAAAATTCCGTTATTTTCCTGCAAATCTACACTATGGACCATTTTCACTGTGACATGATTTTTTCTCTTATTTAGATTGAAGTATGTAATTGATTTTTTAAATATTTTTGTTTATTTATTATTTAAGTACATCAAAGTAATTAATTTAGCATATTTGCTTTTGTATTAATTTATTGATTTCGTAGAGTTTTTACACTTTAAAGTGCTTGGTCACAATTGGACCATTTCCACTGTGACTCACTGTATATCGCGCACTGTACATTGTTTGAGAAAAGTTCTCCCTTCAGGCATGTTTGTTGTATTACTTGTCCCTGATTTCACATATCCACCCTCATTTTGTAAAATTTCAATTTTACCACATTTATCATACCCAACCATTAAGTTGGTCTGGAAAAGCAAAAAAGACTCAAGAAATTTAGTTCAGAATACAAATCGTTATGTGACACGCTTAGTTATAGTATAGACTATGAACCGTTGAAATATCTACAAAAGGATATGTGTACATAGCATACATACCAGTACATACATACCTACACATATGCATATACAACATTGTGGAAAGTGAAAAGTGAAAACTATTTGAACCACTTAAAGTACTCGTAAAAAGAAATCACTGGCTTTAAGCCAAACAATGCCTTTTTCTCGGCAGTATTTTCTTTATTATTCTGTTGTTGAATACAATATTGAACGACAAATTTAAGAACTTTTCAATTCGAGGATATATTGACAAATTTGTGGCGATAGGCCGCAATTTAACTTTTACAGAAGACGATGTAAAACAACCTACATTTGGATTGTCTGTCAACAAACATGGTATATGGTAAAAAAGAGGAGCCCCTAGTTGTTGGCCACTTTAATACGGATAATTTATGAAGAAATGTGGACAAAATGTAATAAATGGCACATTGTAAAAGAGAGATACGATCAAAAAACATCGAAAGAGTAACTAAAAAATCCTTTCGTTGCCAGTGACTGACTGGTTGACACACAACTTCCGGATTTAGTGAATGCATTAAAATTAAGTCTTAATCAGTTTATCCGTTTAAAGCAAGAATAAAACGCACGAGAAACACCTTAGCTACATATATGTTTTTTTGGTTCATGTTTAAATTTACACGTTATTTTTCCTGTTGGCATCAAACACAATATATTGTGCATGGTTTTCTTTAGTGTTGCGTGTCAAATTTTCTCGTAGTCCCCAAAACAGAAACAGCTTTTGTGGTTGAATATGACTTAACTTCAATTTGGTTCCTTTTTAATTTTTATAGGAATTTTTTATTTTCTTCTTTTCTTAGAACATTAAGTTTTTAAAAAGTCACCAATCTCATTTAGTACATACATGTGAGTTTAGTAGGGTTCCATTATTAAAAAATAAGCTCTGAAATCTATTAGAACTTCCTTGTCTAATCAATTAAATAAAAAAAGAGTTCCAATTAAACGACTGAAGCTAGAATCACGAAATTAGGTGTTTATACTCTTGATTGTATAACACGAAGGGATTTTTCAAAAATTCATACTTTCAAAGTGTTTAATCTGCAATCGTGGAATTCGATGCGTACATTCCTCCGACTATATAGACGCCAACACATAGTACAAACTGAAGTGTCGTAGCTGGAATTGTCAAATTTATACTGCAACATAAAAAGGATTTGTCGAAATTTGTACTTATAGATGGATTGTTCATTCATTCCCCAGGGTACGTAAACACACAATATAAATGGAATGAAATGGAATATTTGTGAAAGGGATACAAATGTTTTTAATCTGGAATCTAGGATATAAATCACGTGGACATTACGCAGACTATTTAGACGTCCAGTATAAAGGGATTTTAGCGATTTACCCTAATAGGAATAGGAAAACGGATTTTCGGAATAAAAAATAAAAAAAGAATACAAGTACTTTATTTATTCTATTTTTATGTTTATAGCCACTTTTGCAGTCTAGTTTGTACACTCACATAACCAAATCAGAAATATTTAAAAAAAGTGTCTTTAGAAAAAAATTCTTCTCCAAATTTATATGACAGATGACAGCCAAATCAGAGAATAGTTTGGCATCAAAAACTCACTTTCGAGAAAATGGCTGATAGCCATTATTGAATATAAACCCTCGATATGTATAAGCAAATTTTTGATTTTTATTTTTATGGAATTATTTATGTTCCGGGACACAAAATGTTGTTTTAGTCGTACGCATTTCTTCACGTGATATTTTATTTATTTAGACATAAAACCCAGAAAAATAAATAGTGTAAATAAATTTTAGTACGGAAATCAATAAAGCAGTATATGAATGCTTCAAAAAAAGTATATTTAACAAATATAATAACAATTTTAAATGGGACGTGCAAAGTATGCCTACATAAATTATACATGAAGAATTTGGAAATAATATCAATTGCAATTTATTCCACATAAAGAATTTCAATTAGGTCCTGCTGTGGCAGCTGTAGATTGTGCGGAAGGCACAGTAGACGAATCATAAGGCATCTGTTGATGTTGACCTGTCGCTTGCTGCGCTTGAGACGATGGTGGCGATGGTGATGTCATTGCCATTTCTTGGCCTACATCAGAGCCACGTACTAAATAAATGGTAGTCTGGCAATTTGGACAAGTGGTACACATCTCAGGCTCTGGCATAGACTGAGCACCATGAGTAGCACCACTTGGTGTTTGCATGGCTGAAGGCGCTTGATGATGATGTGCCGAGTGCTGTTGTTGGTGGTGATGTTGATGATGCTGATGATGGGCTGGGGCTTGTTGCTGTGGTGGCGTCGCTGTCATAGCTGGTACTTGTTGCTGATGATGTTGTTGCTGTTGTTGACCCATTGACATCGGTGACTATTGTATTTTTATTAAGACGTGTAGAAGTAATATATATATTAATTACTGTACAAATAGTTTATTTGTAAATATTTAAATAAAAATATGCTGAATAATTTACATGGTTCATGTGACTTTTGCCCTGCTGTGCCGCCACCAAAGGCGTTTGTCCAGACGACAGTTGTGAAGACATTTGATTTGTGATTGGAGGTGGTTGTTCGTAGGGGTGGTGCTGAAATTGTGGCTGTTGTTGGTGGGTTGATGGGGTCATATTTGCAGGAGGATTTTCGGTATGGGGCTGAGTAGTAAACAAATTACATTTGATATAAAGCCGATCTAAAGATTAAATACTGTCACGTCCTTCTAATTTCTTTTAATTTCTTACTTATTAATTTTTTTATTTTGAAAATAGTTTACACTTAATATCTCTCTTTTCGTCATAGTACGGTCTAGTTTGTAACAATGCATGGATTTCAAAAAAGTACTCACAATCGATGGCTGACCTGCTGCATGATTGGGTGTTTGGGCTTGTGCTTGCGAATCATTCATGTCATTTAAGCCCTGAGGAAAACAATACAATGTATCAAAGAGTATTTTCAACAAGTTTCCACTTTCTATTGAAAATTAATTCGAGTTAAGCAGATTCCAAAACCATTTTCAAAATGTTCAATGATTTGTGCTCATTGCACGTAAAACTATAAATTTCATAAAAACGTATATTTTTGAGAAAAATAAATTTACTTTTACCAAAATTGAGTTATCGTAACAAAATTTTGGAATTGTGTAGAAAAAAGTCTCTAAAAACAATGGCTTATTTTTGTCCAACAAAATACCCAAATTCTCAAATTCCCAAAGTGGGAAAATATGTTACAAAATATGGTATTTTTTTATAAAACTTGTCGCCATTTCTTTGTTTACCGCAGGGGTATGATAATACTTTCTGAGTAAGAAGTCAACATATGAGGCTGAAAATCCACTAAAAATTTTCTAATCGGTGCTTTGCGATTTTAGAATTATTAAAAATAATTTATTTTGTATTGAAAAATTTGCAATTTTGGAGACTACAGGGTAGGTCTGTTGGCCAAAATGATTAAAAAAGGGCATTAAATGCGTCTGAATTATGTATTATTTGCGAAAAATAACCGAAATTTGGACCTGGAGGAAGTAAGAACAAATTTACAAACGTCTTTTTGAAAAAAGGATAACAATGTATAAATTCCTATAACATCATGGTTGTTTGGAATTTTATAAGCAATCTAACTTTATAAACAATTCGATTATCGAGCTAACAATAAGATCACAACGTTTAAAATGCGAAACCACACTGTGGTTCAGAATCAAAATCTAGCGGACAAAATTCCACATCTTTTGTTTTAGTAAATATTTTTGAGTTCTGTACCTGTTACTTTTTTAATTTAAAGAAAAAGTTATGTTGGTCCAAAGTCAGATTAAAAAAAGGTATTTTTTAAAATATTTATGACAAACAAACTTTATTTGTGCCATAATAAAGCTAAGAAACCACAATTTCTAATACAAGTACAAAATCTCTTAAAATGTGAGAGAAACAGTTCGAAAAATTCGAAATTACTTTTTTCAATTTACAAAATATGAAAAAAGGTGAAAATCCGATTGTCCGATTTTCAATGTTAATATCTCAAAATAATCCTTGGGTCCTTGTGTAATTTCAATTTTTTTACAAAAATCTTTACAAAAGTTATAGACTTTTGGCCGATGGATTTTGATTTTGAACCACTGTGCCTCGGCAAAAATTAAAAAATTTAATAACAAATGTAACCAACAAATTAAGACTTAGCGACCCCATAATTCTGAAAGGGTATGTTGTCAGGGTCAGAGTTGTATTGTGGAATTGTATGGGGATTATTTTTGTGGAAGATCTTAACCCTCTAACTGGTCTCTTTATGGTTCAATTTGACCCTTTTTCGAGAAAATTAATTATTAAAATATTCTACGAAAATGTTTGCCGGAAAATTTCAGTGGGGGTCACCAAAGACACCATTGTTGTAAATAAAGCTCTTTACGATTAATTGGCAAAATTACACGCCAACATATACAAAACAGGTAAAAACGGCGTCAAGTTCGGCCGGGCCGAACACTGAGTTCTGGCGTCTAGTCAGCTGTGACTTACAAATCGGGTGTGATATTTATTAAAAAAAACTGTATTACTACTTGCGAAAGTGGTCTTTCGAACTGGTACAAAGGCGGTACTAAGGCACTACCATTTTCTGCGCCTATGACATGGATTGAACCTGAAGATCACAAATCAGATACATGCTATTTCTGCGTAAATTACAAATTTGGTTGAAGCCAAAGGCACTACGCGATAATGACATACGAAGCAACAAATAATGTAATTTTAACAGAAGTTTGCTGTGAAGGTGTTCCGTTGCCTCAACCGCCTACACATACATTTTCGGCCAATATGACATACGACAATACAGAAATAACAGCGGCGGTTGAAAACATATCAGATATAAGTTACTTGCCTCTTGATGGTTTAAACATATGTCCAAATTTTATAGACCAAGCTTATTTTCAAGATCTTGTAAGAGATTTAGGACTAACAAAAGAGAAAGCTGAAATATTATGTTCCAGATTGAAAAACAGGAATTTGATAAAAGCCGATGTAAAAGTTACATTACACGCCGATCTGGAAAGTTATTTTAAAAAATCAGAAGAACTTGTATACTGTTGCAGAATTGAAGAGGTTCTAAAATATCTAAAGCTTCCACTGGACTCTTCCGCTTGGCGACTATTTATAGATAGTTCAAAACACAGCTTAAAAGCAGTTTTACTGCACAATGGAAATCAGCATCCATCAATACCGGTTGCGTATTCCACAAAAAAGGAGGAAACATACGCAAATATTTCAAATCTCTTAAATAAAATTGAATACTATAAGAAAATTATTACAAGATGAAGAATTTTATGGTCATCTGTCGGATATTCAAAAGACAGCATTTGACTTTATGCAGCTGGTTGTATCAGAATTCCTTGGAAACTCAAAAGCACAAAACTATGCAGAAAATATTGAAAGCATGCTAATCGGTTTTAACAATATTGGGGTAAAGATGTCACTAAAGCTGCATTTTCTGCACTCTCATCTCAATTTTTTTAAAGAAAACCTTGGATCGGTTTCAGATGAACACGGTGATAGGTTTCATCAGGATATAAAGGTATTGGAAGAAAGATTCAAAGGGAAATCCCAAAGTGTAATGCTTGCTGAATACGTATGGGGCTTGTACAGAAACCTTGACCCATCGGAACATTAACGTCAAGCTAAATACAGGAAAGCATATTAAGTTTAATCTTTAATCCATTGTCATACTGATATTTAATCATTTAATCCAATGTCATACTGATATTTCCCAATTCCCTTTTACTCGAAAATTTGAAGCAAACAAATAAATATGTACATACTATAATAAACCACTATTAAAAAAAATTATAATTTTTTTATAGAAGTTGGCGTGTAATTTTGCCAATTAATCGTAAAGACAACAATGGTGTCTTTGGTGACCCCCACTGAAATTTTCCGGCAAACATTTTCGTAGAATATTTTAATCCTTAAATGTCCTTTTTTAAAGGATATTTTTTGATTTTCTCGAAAAAAGGGTCAAATTGACCCATAAAGAGACCAGTTAGAGGGTTAAGATCTTCCACAAAAATAATCCTCATACAATTCCACAATACAACTCTGACCATAAGAATTCTCTCAGACATTAACTTACAGCATTTTTTTCATATAGTATAATGCTCCCTTCGACAAAAAAATGAAAACTTTGACCCACTGTAAAAAAAAACTCAGACGTGCTGGACCATAAGTTTGTTCTACAAAAATGATCTACTCAACATACCCTTTCAGAATTATAGGGTCGCTATTCTGTTCCAAAAATGCTGTTGGACAGTGTAATTTAAACAAAGCACATTTTTTATAGCTATTCACGAGCACTACAACTGTATCAAATAACTTTGCAACTGGCACATAATTGTGCTATTGACAATCAATTCAAAATTTGATCACCCAGTGTCACCCATACCCACTAGAGATCTGAATTTTGCAAATCATCTCTTCTCTATGCATATGCAATATCGTCAAGATAACTTTTTTCGTTCAAAAGTTAAGAAATTTATTCCAAAAATTCCACCGCGTGTTTTTGGGTATCCAGGACACCAGGACCAATATTTCATAAAGCGGACACTAGGCTACTTCTAGGATTAGATATAAGATGTTTGAGAAGAGTTTTCTCGTGGAAGTTAAATAAGTAAATGGGATAACAACACTCAGGATGATTGCACAATGTGCGGAGATGAAATGGTATTAGAAACCGTGGAGCTTTTATTGTTTCTTTGTTCGTGTCTTCAACGCCACAGACTCAGGTGGCTGGGAAATCAATACATCTGAGAACTAGAGGATGTGTCAAGATGTAATATAGATGTCTTAAATCCATTTTCGCAGTCCTGGTTTGACAAGTTCATTTAAAATCGGAGTTGGAGAAAATAGGGGTCAATTAATGCTTATAAAATATCTTTTTATCTTTATTTTTCACACTGTCCTTATTCTGCCTTTTCGTTTCCTCTATTTGATTATTTTTTTAAAGGGAATTACAATGGATCCAAATGGTATGACTTCCGAACCTGGCTTCAAAAATAACCGTTGATGAACATACAAATTTTCAAAATTTCATTTCTCAGGCCTCACCATGGCACAATAACGGAGGTAGTGTCGCACGAACAGCTGATTAATTTTTTTTTTCATTTCAATATTTTGAATGTCAAATTTATAGTTGCAAGTTCATGTGAAGAGGTGGGGGTGTTGTGGGTTCCACCCATCCAGAGAGGTTTCGAATAAATATTTTTACAATCTCCCTTGATTTTTATAACTATAAAATTAAGAATTTGTAAATACTTTTTAAATAATTTGTCTTTTAACCCTTTACTTTTTGCAAGATTAGGCGAAAACCATCCCCCAGTCAAAATCCTACGTACGGCCCTGATTATATCAATGTGAATTGACAATCAAAAAGCTAAAATACACAGGGTTGTATCTGAATTTTAGTTGTTGTTGGGCAATTGCTTCTACCTCTATTATTGTGCCATGGGCCTCACAAATTTTGTTTAAAAAATAAAAAACCTCACCATATATTTTTTGACGACTTGTTTCTTAAATAGCAATAATCCAAAAACGTCCAGTTTTGTATAAGAAATTGTTCATTTCTAAGACATTTTGACAATGGTTGTGAATCTTCTCAACTAGGCCTACATCGCACATTAGACAGGTAGGAAAGTATCAAAAGTATATTTTTACAGTAACACAGTCTAGTATTATTTCGCTTATTACGCCATTTGTATATAGGCGACCGTTGTCACGAGTAATGAATAATATTAAAATTTAAAAATTACCGAATTTCGTTGAAACTGTGGTTTTCGAAACACATTCTGTTTCAAATATTCATCGTTCACATCTTGCAAACCCTGAAAACATTAATAGATTATAAGTGAATTTCAAATATAAACAATCGCTGATGAAATTACCGATCGACGTTCTAGAACTGCTCCTGCCCGAACATTCATTTTACTTAAGGCATCCAAAGGGTTTTTACGACTCTTTAGGAAATAAACGAAGGATTAGTTAGAAATATTCAAAATTTCAGTACGAAGATCTAATCAGGGTTTTCCTTTGTTTCCGGCAACCGTTGAAATGGAGTAAATCGAATTGTTCAATAAAATTATTTTGTAGTCATTAAAATTGCAAAATTTGAGTATTTGCAACGATTAGACCCTCTGTCTCTTTATAAATATAACCATACTTACATTCACTTTAGCCTGTTCTGCCGCCTGGCTGGGCGTCAGACTTACTTCGCTGGGATATTTCTTAGAAAAATGACACACTTTTTAACATTTTTGCACTTAACTCCAATCAATCACTTACCACAAGTTTTGTTTTCGCAACACCTGTCCGTTGGTGTTCGGCAGTGTGAGGATGATGTGTGGTTCGAGAGCCAGATTGCGTTTGACTGCGTTTGGCCTCCATTATTTATTTCACTTAACAACTTTAATTCAACTTCTTGTTGAATACAAGCCAATAAACCGAAAAAATACAAAATATAAATATCGTAGATCGCTGTATAGACGCTTTTAAGAAGTTGTGATGGTTTCGTGCGTATTCAAATTCAGAAAATTTTCAATTTGTTTCAATTGTTGTTATAATAAATGAAAGCAAACGCCATGAATAAATAATAATAATAAAAAAAAAAAAACAAATATATAAAGTTGATAACACGAACCTGCAATCACCCCTAACAAAAATTTTTGGGAATTGGAATTCCCACTCAATCAAAATTGTATGAGATAATTTCCTATTATATAATAATTTGCAATTATTGAATTATATTATGAATATAGGAATTCTGCTGACATTAGCGAATATTTAGGAAATTAATTTCAGGAATCTCAGCTAATCCATTTTTATATGATATACATTAAATAAATTCCATACAAAGTTTATAATTCAGTCATGCGCCTTAAGGTCAGTCCGTAGTGTCTTAAGGTCACTCTAGAAGATGATCGCAAAAAATAAAACCAAGTATCTCTTGGACATAGGTGAAAGCAATGTACCATTACTGATAGGAATTTTCATTTTGTCGTTCGGGCTCATAATTCAAGTTATTGTTGAATACGAAAAAATACAAAATATAATTTTTTATTAAAATTACAATTATCGTCAAAGGTACCCTTATTATTTATTTCTGAGTAATACCTTAAATTTAAGGTAATTATCAAATGTTGCAATTGTATCTTTCACGTAGAACCACTGGTTTAGTAGCAGTCATTAGAAAAATAAAAAAAGGGGTTAAAAAACATTTTTTTCTTTTGAAGGTTTACCGAGCTAAACTAAATTTTATCACAAAAATAAAAATATATCTCAGAATGACAAAGCATTCCACCACTTTTTTAACTACACGTTTTTGAAAATCAAAAATTGTCTAAAATCGACACAACCTAACCTTTTATGTCAGAGCCCTTATATTCCGGGAGCCAACAACGTTTTTGTTACACCATAAGTATCATGGCTTAAACATTTAGGATATGTTCATTGTTCAATCCTTCGGGGGTGGCTATGGCCCCCCTGCAACTTTAAAGATCGCAAAAAATGGGTCGCATTTACACTATTTTAACACGGCTGGCATTTATATATATGAAAGCTCTTACACCTGCGAGTTACCAATCAAACAGCCAGACCAATCAGGGGGTGGAAAGTGAGTGCCAGACAAGGCCAAAATCCGGGGCCAGCAACGAATTTCTTAACGCTATAAGTAAAACAGCCAAATCTTTTATGGCCACATCCTTCCATTTGGAGAAGAACAAAAATCCATGTCTGGCAAACCTTCGGAGTGGCTTTGGCCCCCTGCACTCTTTAAGGTCATATGGAAATAGTGATATTTCTACCACTTCCCTATAAGTAAAACTGCACCTCCTTACATTATGAGAAGAAAAAATATGCTTGTCTGGCAGGTCTACGGGGTGGCTTTGGCCCCCCCTATAATTTTTAATTTTAAAAACTTAGTGTTTTTTAAGGTCGAAAAGGGTTATTTACAATATTTTATCATGGCTGGTATTTGATTATTTGGAAAGCTCTTACACCTACGAGTTATCAACCAATCAGCCATACCAGTCTGGTGGTGGAAAGTGCGTGCCAGACAGGCTTAAAGTCCGGGGCCAACAACGAATATCCTTAAACAATAAGTAAAACGGCAAAAACTTTTATGGTAATTTCCTTCCATTGTACAAAGAAAAAAATCTATGTCTGGCAAACCTTCGAGGGCGGCTTTTGGCCCCCCTACACCCTTTAAGGTCGAATAAAAATAGTGCTATTTCCACCACTTCCCTATAAGTACAACTGCCAAAGCTTTTATGGTCAATTCCTTACGTTATGAGAAGAACAAAAATTCATGTCTGGCAAACCTTCGGGGGTGGCTTTGACCCCCCCCCGCAATTTTTAAGGTCGAAAAAGGTAGTGATATTTCCACCACTTCCCTATAAGTAAAATTGCCAAATCTTTAATGGTCGCTTCCTTACATTGTAGAAAGAATAAAATCCATGCCTGGCAAACCTTCGGGAGGATTTGCCCCCCTCCTGTACTTGCCGATCTGTCAATTGCTGATGAAAAATTTTATGTAGAAACCTGCTAAATCAAAAAACTGTCCTTTAGTGTGAGATTGCGTGAAATCGACGAAATTGTTTGTTTCAAATACATATTTTTCAATAAAAGGACAAAATTCTATTATAATTATGTAAATTGTATACACGAATTAAATTCTATTCATATTCATATTCTGAATTGTTCTCCTTTTATTGAAAAATATGTATTTGATACAAACAATTCCGTCGATTTCTACGCAATCTCACACTAGAGGACAGTTTTTTTCGATTTTGCAGGTTTTTACATAAAAATACATTCGCGTGTAATATGGGCGATATTGCTACACCCCCTCTTGTACCTCCCATACAAAGTGGCATAAACTTTGGTTACAATAAAACCGGCATAACATCCATAGGGGTAATTGAAATCATTTACAATTTGATATTTGAAAATGTTATTATAATCACTTTAAACCTAAAAAATATTTACGCTTTAGCCACGCCCCTTCTTGTACCTCCCACACAATTGCCTCAATCCTAGGTAATATTAAATCCTTCATAACTTCTACACTGGTGCATGAAATCCACTATGACTTGATATTTGATCATGATTTTACAATTGTTTTGTGGAAGCTGGGAACCATGCGACACAAACCTCCTAGTTTCTTCCACACTAAATAGCATGCGTACAATTTAATTCCTTATAACTTCCGTATAGATGTTCTTTGAGAGTGAGGGTATATAAGAGTCGGTTTAGCCGACTGAAGCTTACTTACTTGTTATAATATTCTTTATCGGAAGAAGCTAAACACAAATCTCTTTACGCTGTGATGTACACATGTAGGTGTGACGATTAGGGATGTCAAAAACCGGCCCTCTTCGGGAAACCGGTTTTCGGTTTGTTCGAAAAATTACAATTTTAAAAAAACCGGGTTTCGGTTTTTAAAACTTGAAAACCCGTGAAACCGGTTTTTTTTATTTATAAGCTAAAATTGAACATTTTATATTATTTATATACTTTTTTTGAGATTATTGAACACAAAAACATTGTCTTAAAAACCAAAATACTTATTTCAAATATCATTTTCATATTTTAAATGAAAATTCACTTAAATCGAATATCTTGTTATTATTATGAAGTTTGTTTTGATCTTTCTTTTGGACACCACAAGAAATACTTTAGAGAATGCTATGCTATCTTATCAAAAATTTGCACAAACAAGTATACAAATATGCAATATGTCTCAGTCAGCAATGCTGTCAGAATTTAATATAAGACATAAATAAATAATATAAATGATATTTGCAAATTGATATATTCGAAGATTATTTTTGTTTATTATTATTGTTTTCAGATTCTCTGTTAATATTATTATTAAATACACATTTCGTACCTTTTCTACCTCCATCCATGCTCTCGAGTCTCTTCTTGTTTACTGCCAGAGTGATATGTTTTAATTTTGCGCTCAATTTGATTTTCGATATTATTAGACGTGTATATGTTGGTTCGTATAAGACATGATTCATTTAGGTATACACCAATAAAAAAATAGAAATAGCAGTCAGTGGTTTCGATGTTACACATCAAGCTCCAAGCGAAGGTACTTGATATCCTACTTGGTTTTTCAACGCAACAAATCAATATTGTGGGGCAATCTTAAACCTGTGCCATTAAGAGGTCAGTTCACTTTACATTCGCAGCTAGTAAACAAATCATCAAAGCTCACATTTTCTTACGTACGAAATGCAAATGTTTTGTAATTTAAAAACCGGTTAACCGACCGGTTTTTTGTGAGAGGAATGTGCATACCGAATATCGCGATTCTAGCTCCAACAGTTTAGTTGTTACCATTCGTATCCCTCCTTAAAAGTACAAATTCCGAAAAATCCATTAGCTGTGAGATTCATTGGGTACCAAATTTTTCCATTTTCTCCCAATTTATACCTTACAAGTACAAATTGAGGAAACTTCCGTGTCTACATCATTAGAGGAATGCACATAGCGAATTTCATGGTTGCTGTAGCTATTGCCGTTTGATTGGTACCATTTTTATCCCCTTTTGTGGAACAAAAGCACAAATTCAAAAAATCCATCAATGTTGCGCGTTTAGATAGAGAGGGGATTGTCAACACTGAATTTCGCGATTCTAAAACCAACAGTTTGGTTGGTATCATTTTACTCTTTAAAAGTACACATTTTGAAAAACATCCCTTCTTTTACGCGTCTACGGAATACACACAAGGAATTTCATGTTGTCCTTTGATTTGTACCATTTTTTCATATTCGCACCAGTTTATCCCCTTTGTTTAGTTGATTAATCACATCTTAATACTAATTAATATATATATGGTTATATGTATGTATGTATAGACTTAAATAAAAACATATTATGGAAATTTTGTAAATACCTCGGCCATACTGCATGTTGGTCTCCGGGCACCGTAGCGACCCACCGGCGATATTTGTGTTATTTGTGATGCTATGTTAGATGAAGCCTCTTGATGGCGCTGTGATCGCCTCTTGTTATTCTCATCACCCAAGTAAGTAGCACCGAAAAGTTGTGTGTTAGGACTTTGTTTATTTATTTTGTTTTTAGTTCCAATTCGAAACATTTTTGTTGTAGTAGTAGTTGTTGTTGTTGTTGTTGTAGTTGGTTAGTTGAGACGGTATGAAGATAGATTGATTACAAGAATGATGGATTTATTTTGTTGTTTAACATGAAATAAATAAATGCAAATATGATTAAATATTATTTATTAGTTAGTCAGTCACTTGCTAGATTTGTTTTAAACATATGAACAACAATAAGTATAAAATACATATCTTAATTGCATGGACGAATAAAATATAAAACAGTATCCGGCCAAAGAATTGCGAAACATTTGTCTATTTCACTATGATTGTTTTAATTTCTGTGGAAATGTGGGTGTCTAAAGTTAGTGACTTGTTAAAACAAGTAAGAAGTTGTAAAGTTGGCTGAGAGTATCCTTATAGAATTTTTTCTAGGCGAGCTGGGCATGTTTATTGAACTCATTTAAATTTGAATATATAACGATATTCAATATTCAAATTTAAATGATTTTAATGGCCCGGGCGAGCCAGAAAACAAAAAAAAATAAAGTAAAATAAACCGAAAATTAAAATCTTTCTAACTTCCATACAGATTTTTGGAATTTTGACTCTGCGGGTGGGGGTATACAGTGAAACCTTCAAATAGTGGACACTTCCTCAGTTGAAAGACTCTAATTTTACTTAAAACCGGATTACGCATGTGTGTGATACTAGAAGGTTCGTGGAAAATTGGCGCTACTTCTATGATTTTAAATTCAGGTCATAAGGATTTGACTTTCCCTGGGATGGGAACATTTGCACACAATTTTCAGTTGAAATTGAGAAAATAAAAGTTGAAATTTAAAAATGAAAACTGAATTTTAAACTTGAGAAAATGCAAATTGAAAATGAGAAATGTAAATTTAAATTCGGAAAATATAAATTGTCTGTCTGTCTGGTGTATATAGGATTTGGGGTCCGGGAATTCCCGAATCGTCCAAAATTTTCCGGAAAAATTTTGATTTCCCGGGAATACGGGAAATATTAAATAAATATTTTATTGATTATTTTGAGCATTAATTTACATTTACAATATAAATTAGAAATTTTAGATATATTTCAAATTCATATATTTACATTACTGACAATAATAATGGGTATTTGTTTATTACTACAAACAGAACATTTTAAATTCACTATGTACCCATTTTTTTTTTGCTAAACCCAGCTAGGGGAATACAAACTTTTTTTGAGTATATTTGGTTGATCTTTATTGTGAAACAAAAATATCATACTGACAATACTATGGCAGACATAATGTCAATACTTAAATCCTGGTGCTGGTTATACTTCAAATTTCTTGTTTTCCTAGAAGAATCGATGAAATAAAAGGTGAAAATCTTCTTAAATAACAATATACTTTACATATGAAAACAGTAAGAAATTGTTAAAAATTCGGATACATTTAAAAATTTTCACCTGGAAACTTTCAAGAGATATCAAATATGAATAGAAATATATCCTACGGTATTTTCTCCGAGTTATTTGTTTCCTTAATCATTTTTAAATTTTGAATCTAGTGTAGACACTTGTGACTGCGATTTAAATGTCAAATTTTATGACGCCATTAATTCTGACGATTAGTCTAGAGTAAAATATTTGTAAAATGAAAAAAATCTGTAAAATATTTTGACAAAAACATTCGTCTAATTTGTAATCAGTATCAGTATTTTAACTTATTTTTTATTTATCACTTATATATTTATTTTCTTTCTCGATCACTTACAATTAAGAGACTTGATAAGGTGGCAACATTTTTATCCATTTTTTTCTTAAATTAATCAACAAGAAAAGCAGCAACATTATGAGTGTATTAAATTACATACAAAAAATATATGAATTCCCGGGATTCCCGGGAATGAAACTTTCCATTCCCGTTTTCCCGGGAAATGAAAAAAGTCCGGGAAACCCCAAACCCTAGGTGTACACGATAACTCTCGAAAGGAGCTAAGGAATCTATTCAAACTTTGCATCGTAATATTTTTCCCAAACTTAGTTTAAGTTCGAAGATGGGCGAAATTGTCACGCCCCTTCAGGTACCTCCCACACAAATGACCCATAACTGTAACTTCCATACGGTTACCCAGAATCAGCTATATTTTTGTATTTGATAATCACTTTAAGTGTACAAAATATGGCGGGGGTTTGACACGCCCCTACTAGTACCTCCCACACAAATCACCCTAACCCACGTAAAATTAAAGCTCTTATAACATCTATACAAATGATCGTAATACTCTAAAATTTGATATTTGACAATGTTTTTTAGTTGTTATAGCCACTCGGAATATGGATGATATTATCGCACCCCTTCTGGTACCTCCCACATTAATTGGCATAAGCTATGGTTAAAATAAAACCGACACAACTTCCATACGGATAGTCAAACTCAGCTGCAATTTTATATTTGAAAATGTTTTTATAATCACATTAAGTCAATAAAATATTTTTGCTTTTACCACGCCCCTTCTAATACCTCCCACACATTTGTCCCTATCATATGTAAACTTAAATCCATTATAACTTCTATACCGGTATCTGAAATCAATTTTTGGCATAAATAATATAAGACTTTTTTAAAATCCCAGACAAATGCTTCGAATTTTGTTTCTGAGAGTGAGGGTATGTATATAAAGGGTCCGCCAAATAACTTTTTTTTGAAAATGCTATAAAAAAACTACTGAATATTTTCCCAAATTTCTTTTTTTATTTGAAAGTACAATCCTTCCGGTTAATAATGGAAAATAATTTCATTCAAATGCCTGCCTCGGCTGGCCATGCCGTAGCCTACACGATCGGTCCAATTTGTAAGCACATAAGCTGTGTGACACGTAGCGCCGTCCTGTTGAAATCAAATGTTGCCAATATCCTCCTCTTCAATTTTTGTGAACAAAAATTCTTTCAACATGGCCCGATAACGATCGACATTGACTGTAACGGACACTCCTTGCTCATTTTCGAAGAAAAATGGCCCAATTATGCCTCTGGACCAAAATCCGCACCAAACAGTGACACGTTTTGGTATCGGCTTTTCAATGTATGCGTGAGGGTTTTCTGTGCCCCAAATGCGACAATTTTGCTTGCTTACATACCCGCCAAGATCAAAATGAGCTTCATCTGAAAAGATGATTTTTTGGGCAAAATCGGCAAAATAATGTCGCAATATTTCCAGCGTTATTCAAGCGTATAGACAACCATATTCGTTCAGCGGAAGGATAAAACTAATTATCTGTCAAATCAGACATGAGCTAAGTGTTACCATTCACAAAATAAGCACTAGTTGAAAAAAACGTTAGATGGCGGACCCTTTATAAGTCGATTTAACCGATTGAAACTTACTTACTTGTCTTTTTTTTTCAGTTGTTTATTTCTCAATATTAAATTGCATATTCTCAATTTCAATTTCCATTTCTGAATTTCAATTTTTATTTTCTCATTTTCATCTTACGTTTCTGAATATCAATTTTTATTTTCTGTTTCTCAATTTCAATTTACATTTCTGAATTTCGATTTTTATTTTCTCAATTTCAATTTACATTTCTGATTTTCAATTTCAATTTACATTTCTGAATTTCACTTTCAATTTACATTTCTGAATTTCAATTTGTATTTCCTCAATTTCAATTTACATATCATTTTTTGTATTTTCTCAATATGAAGTTGTATTTTCTCAATTTCAATTAAAACCAGTAAGGAAAGGGTAAAGTCGGGCGGGGCCGACTCTATGATACACTCCACTTTCAATCCGAATACAATTCAATTCGGTGAAAAAGTGAAAACGGGAAGGTTTTTTGTATCCTGTAAATGTATGTGTTTGACAAAAAATATTAAATCAGAAAGGACATTTGTATGAGGATATATTGAAACCTGGAACGAAATAGGTGAAATATAAAATGTATAGTTTGGCCAAAATCGGTTAAACTTATGGGAGCAACATTTGAAATTGGGCTATATTTAAATCTGAACCGATCTTACACACTTTCACCATAGTTTTGTTTAGTTAGATTATAAGATCTTGTGCGAAATTTAAAGAAAATCGAGCACAGTATGTGGCTTTTAAAGCGGCAAAAGTCAAATCGGGAGCGACATTTGTATGGGGGCTATATCTAAATCTGAACCGATCTTACCCAATTTCTGCATAGTGTTTCTAGTTGGATTATAAGATGTTGTCCAAATTTAAAGAAAATCGATTAGAATATGTGGCATTTAAAGCGGAAAAAGTCAAATCGGGAGCGACATTTATATGGGGGCTATATCTAAATCTGAACCGATCTTACCCAATTTTTGCACAGGTGACGCTCGTATAGCGGCCACGTAAATCAATTGATTTCTGCCTGATTTCGACTATCCGCCATAAAGTTAGCTATATGGGTGTGTGGGAGGTATTTGAAAGGGTGGGACAATTTCAAAACATCAAAAAAAACACGTATTTGCATCTTCAAACGAACTACATCTATTAGACATATATTTTGAAAATGTTTAACCTCATGATGGAGCAATAACAATCTTCAAAAAAAATATGACTTTAACGACCGCACCCCAATTTAGAAAATTATAGCGTCTTAAAAACTCATTCGTAGTGTTATTGGCCGGCCACTGTACCGTGTCCAAAGTGGTGTAATTGTGAAAAGGTATCGTGGTCTCCACACAAGCGCTTATTAATATTAAGTTTGCATGTCCAACATCTTGATATGCATGGGTTTGGGTTTTCTCTCAGGTATGTAAATTCTTAGATTTTATTTACTTTCGCCAAATGTCTTGTAATATTTCCTCTGTTCAACCAGTATACTCGTACGTATGTACATCCATATCAGGGCAGCTCTAAGTGTTTATATCGTCATGGAGTCAAATGACTAATACTCAGTATATTAGCGGAGAAGAGAAGTATGCCAAGGTATGGGACTGAACGAAGCATTTCAAGTACATAAAAGTTAAATCCAACTAAATAATATATATCGGTTGTTATTTTCGGAAAGCCAATAAGGATATGAACATTATTGCCAGAGTATAATTATTATCACCGGCAGCTATAATGTCAATTACTCCGAATCGAATTTTCGGAAATAGCTAAAAATTGTTTCGTTACGTTTCTACCAAATGCCTCGCATGAGAGGCAGGAGGAGGATGGCATATTGTAAACGTGTTAGAAAATATAATGGTACAACGTTTAATTAACAAGGAGGTTGTTTTTCCACCATTTCGATAAATTTATCCAA
Source organism: Polietes domitor (assembly GCA_947397865.1). Taxonomy (NCBI): domain Eukaryota; kingdom Metazoa; phylum Arthropoda; class Insecta; order Diptera; family Muscidae; genus Polietes; species Polietes domitor. The sequence continues at coordinate 105,931,459 of OX377621.1, read as the reverse complement.
GGACAACACAATTGACGTACGAATGTATGTATGTACGTATGCATATTCCTGAAGGTAATTTAATCAAAGCGCGACAAAAAGGCAATTCAAAAATAGTTCGAATACAAACTACACTTGACAATACATTTTAAATTCGTGGCAATTGTTATGAAATTAGGGTAATTGATATACTTTAAACCAGCCTTGTCGTCTTATCCTGCCTCTTGGATTTAAATTATTGCCTTCGAAATCAGTAAGGCCGATCGATTTGATAGATGTGAAAGGCTACAGGTAGATTATAGCACTCCTTAAAATGCTTTGCTGTGAGGGTTTCGGGTATATAATACACATATGTTCAAAAATTGTAAATATATATGCTGATAACAGTATGGTAATGCAAGCACTCTATACGCCACTGATGAGATTCCCACACAGGATATGAAATAAATATATGGCCCACAGTGTGTATAGTTGTTCCATAACCAAAAAGAAAAATGTCCTTCGTAAGAAGAAAAAAAAAAACAAAACAGTAAGGAAAGTCGGGCGGGCCTACTATATGATACCATCCACTTTCTACCCCATTACAATTGAATTCGGGGAAAAAGTGAGTGAAGTGGGAACGATTTTTGTACGGCTAGTATATATTAGGAAGGGTCACGAAAATAAATTGATGATTGATGAAGATTGGGCTGTTTACTAATATTTCGTCCCTGGGTCAAACTGTCTGTGAGGTAAACGCTCCTGGAAACAACTCTGAATATCAAGTTTTTCACGTGTAATTTTTTGTATTTTCGTCCAAATTGTTTCAGAATTAATAGACCATTGGAAGTACTTTAAATAGAAATTTTTATTCTTGTCTTAGAATAATTCATTGGTCGTATTATTGGATGTTTAGATTGAATTTTTTTATGGTTGAAATGGAAATTGTTTTTCCATTTGGGTTGACCGCGACCGAGCCTGCTATAGATGTGGTCTATTGAGTCTAAATCTGAATCGATCTTACCCACACTCAGAAAAATACCATTCCTAAATCTGAGTAAAATCCATACTACAATTTAATTCAACAATTTTATTCCAGCTCAGTAAAAATGTCCTTAAAGTAGGAAAATTAACTAAGTATGAGTAAAGTTTCCTTCTTTCAAAGCCATAGTAATTAGTTCATTTTCTAGAAATAGCGTAGTAAATTAACTTAAAAACATTTCTTTGGATATAATAAAAAATTCTTACAATTGAGTAATTTCATACTTGTGTGGAGATTTTAAGTAAGAAAAAAATCAGAAATTCTTTGTATGGAAAAAATTCAATTTAGGAAAAAATGTTTTTCTTTCCTAAAATTAAGTTAATATGTTTACTGAAATTTATGCGAGTACTTCGGACGTTTAGGTATTAATGAACTTATAAAAAAATCACTTGAAATTGTTTAGAAAATTCTTGAATATTAATCTAAGAAGCAATTCTCGTTCGTTTGCAGAGACTTATTTCTTAAACACTTCAAGTATTACTCTAAACAACCACTGCGAAGGCGCCTATCTTGCCTTTGCAGCAATCATGGAGTAATAGCTCAACTCTTTATGGCAGAGGTATCATGAAAGTTTTGAGAAATATTTCATGTTGCCATTTTTTGCATTAGTTTTGCATACTCTGAAGCAAAACCATTTTTTTTTGATTTATTTAGTTAATTGAACTTATTTTAAGTTCACTCTTTTCCTTGTATCAAGTAAAGTTTTCATCAGTTTAAGTACATATTTACTTTATTTGAGTAAAAATTTACTTAGATTTAGGAAAATTTCTGCAAAATTTTACTTAGATTTAGTAAAAGTTAGCTTGGTTTTAAGAAAAATTTTTAGGTTTAGGAAAATTTCAGCAAAATTTTACTTAGATTTAGTAAAAATATACTTGGTTTGAGGAAAAATGAGCTATAATCAAGTTCAAAACATATAGTACTTGTTATGAGAAAACATTGCTTTAGTGCTATACGAAGTTAAATTTTTCTAAATTTTAGTTCGTTTTAACTCATTATAAGGTTCAACTTTTTCTGAGTGCATTTGTTTCTAGTTGAATTATAAGGTAAGTGTGAGGTCTCTAGAGAGGAAAAAGTCAAATCGAGAGCGAAATTTGTATGGGAACTATATCTAAATCTGAACCGATCTGACCCATTTTCATCAAATCGAGTAAAATATGTGGTCTCTGGAGCGGAAAAAGCAAATTGGGAGGGAGATTTGTATGGGAGCTATATCTAAAGCTGAACCGATTTGCTTCAATTTAAATAGCGTTCGTCCTTGGCCGGCAAAATTTACTTGTGTCAATTTTTGTTAGGATCGGACAATAATTGCGACCTGTACCTTGATTACAAAAATAGATGGACGGACAGACAGACATTGACTCAGAAAGTGATTTTAAGCCGATCTGTATAGTAAACGATGGGTCTATCTAGATTCCTTTTGGGTATTACAAACAAATGCACAAAGACATAATTCCCTAGTGGAGAGTATAAAAATAGTTTTTGAATTTAATGGAAATTTCTCCGAAAATTAAAAATTTCTCGAGATAGTTGCAAGGACAATACATTCTGGATGATAAATAGATCGATTTTATAGACTTGAGTTGAAAATATCGGCAACATTAAAACAGCCAACAAAAACAAGATAAGATGATATTCGAATTTTATCCCGATTCAGAATTATTACTTGCAAACCGAATCACAAATATACATACATTCTAGCCAAGTCATTCTATGTTGGGGGTTGTAAAAACTTTTTAGGTCGCGTTACTCTAAGAATTGTGTCAGGACAATAATTTTTGAGAACCTGAAATGCCGTCACCACTACCCAATAATATCACTGGGGATACTTCTCTCCCCCCCAAGTCGCCATGAACACACACATACATACATTTATGCATACATTTAAATTAGTTCAAGTAAAACTTAAATAAATGAAGGCATAAATAAAGAAAATGTGTGAAAAGCTTAAGGGTTCCTTTCTGTGCCTTATTTTTCACTCCATCAAATACACACACAGACACACTCGCACACCCAAACAAACAAATGCACCGCAGGACGAGACATGCACACGACACTTGACGTGGCGTGGTGCTGGCACGCGGTGGTTTCGAAACTATCCGTACTCGTGCAATATCCTTAAGACACGTCAAGTCAGTCAGCCAGTCAGTCACCACTTTTCGTTTCGTTTCTTTTCACAATCATAAAACTAAATATTAGACTATATTATATTATTCAACATAAAATGACGCATAGAATGGAAAATTAATTACATACCACCATGTACTAGGGAGGGGGGAGATAAAAAACTGCTACTTACCTATTTGTAATATACATGCCGCTACCACCATTTGTGTGCGCTGGCTTGCCATCGTCAAAGAAACCCTCGTAGAGCACGAAATTATTAGACTGCGGTATGCTACGCACCAGGCCGTAATGTTTCCCCAGGAAACCCAAAAGTTTCTCCGACGGCCTATCCACGGAACATTTGATCGGTGTCCATTTCTCGTCGGCCAACATGGTCTCGAACAGGTCCTTGCCGAGGCCAGCTCTCTGCCGTGATTCGTGTATGTAGAAGTCCAATATGCAAGGGGCGTTCTCCACCTTGCGCGTCTGGCCCGTCTCATCGAACAGATAGAGGTCTTTGGTGCCAACCTTCAGTAGACCCAGAACCTCACCACTGCAAAGAGCAACAAATTATATATAATTAATCAAAATTAGAAAATGTAATATGTCATAAGGATATCAAAAGAAGAAACGGAACACAATACGAATATCGAGTTGTAGGCGTTGTCCTGAAAAATTTAATTAATTTCAACATTAGGCAGTCAAACGGGCAGGAAATATGGAACGGAGGACAACAACAAAAACATGTGTCAAAGGAAGTTAAAGGACATTTTAATTAAAGTGGGAATTATTTATAATTTACAACTAAATTTATGCTATAATGAGGTGGTTGGGGGAGGGGAGACGGTAACCATTCATGTACTTTGACAAAATATCAACATGAATCAAATTAAACGACCTACATATTAATAGCTAAGTAAATAGCGGATGGACGGGGAGAGTAGATGAGGTATAATTACCCTGCGACACTTTTAGAAGAGTTTGCCAACATCGACGAACTTTTATTTAAACAGGTGGTCTGATGGCTCTTACATTTGTTTACAGTGGGTAAAGCAACTTACATCAAATCATACATTATTTTCACATAATTTACTGCAGCTGTTTTCGTTTTTAGCTGGGTTAAACAAAGTGTCATGACAAAAAATAAAACATATATAAAGACTTGATCGGCAATTATCATTAATTTTTGTATCCCATTTTAGTTGTTTTACGTTTTAATTGATCTGATGGCAATCTATGATAAAAGGAAAAACACCTGTTTCAGATTTAGTGGTGCAATAAGTCAAATTGGGAGATATTCCACATCTAATCAGAGTTTCTTCCTCTGTCTAATTTAATTGAAATAGGACAATAAATTAACTCGATTACTCGGATGGAAAGTAGCAATCATTACACAATGCAAAATTTTTTCCGGAGGGCCATTTTTTACTAAGATTCTAATTTTTGTCGAAGGTGTCTTTAATATTTGTACTATTAATTGTGAAAATATAAGTCAGATAACAACCGCTTATATGTTTAATTAAAGGTACATATGGAGGCGAATTTCACTTTCACGTAGAAACAGTGTTTTAGGTACAGTCTCCAAGGAGCTGAGAACATTTTTTTGGAAAACAAATTTTAATAGCATGAATCAAATCATAAAAAATAGAAAAACTTATAAGAAAAAATATACATTTATACAAAGATTTTCTACAAATACGGCTTGTTTTATTGGTAAGATCCCAGCTATTACAAAATAAAAACAAGTAAGGAAAGGCTAAAGTCGGGCGGGCCGACTATATAATACCCTACACCACTCCCTGCGTATGTACCTCGCTTTGATTACTAAACCCAGGTATTTCATGGGAGCAATTTTATGTAGTTCATACAAATTATATAAATTATATTCATATAATTTATATGCTATAAATTCATTTTTAGTCAAATTTAACGAATATGGTAAATAATATGGTAATTGATCCAATTGTCTGACAGACAAATACAAATTATACAGTAGTTAACCAAAGTCATACCAAAGTATGGACATATAGGCATCACCCAAACAATTCTCATTGCAATTCAATTCGATAAAAAATTGAAATCGGGAAGGATTTTTGCATCCTATAAATGTATGTGTTTGACAAAAAATGTTAAATCGGAAAGGACATTTGTATAAGGTATATTGAAACCTGGAACGATGTGACCCGCTTTCACCATGTCTGTTTATTGGTGAAATATAATATGTAAAGTTTGGCCAAAATCGGTTAAACATTCGGGAGCAACATTTGTATGAGGGCTATATCTAAATCTGAACCGATCTTACCCAATTTTTGCATACGTGTTTCTAGTTGGATTATAAGATGTTCTGCCAAATTTAAAGAAAATCGGGTACAATATGTCGTTTCTAGAGCGGAAAAAGTGAAATCGGGAGCGACATTTGTATGGGGACTATATCTAAATCTGAACCGATCTTACCAAATTTCTGCATAGGTGTTTATAGTTAGATTATAAGATGTTGTACCAAATTTAAAGAAAATCGGGTACAATATGACGTTTCTAGAGCGGAAAAAGTGAAATCGGGAGCGACATTTGTATGGGGACTATATCTAAATCTGAACCGATCTTACCAAATTTCTGCATAGGTGTTTATAGTTAGATTATAAGATGTTGTACCAAATTTAAAGAAAATCGGGTACAATATGACGTTTCTAGAGCGGAAAAAGTGAAATCGGGAGCGACATTTGTATGGGGACTATATCTAAATCTGAACCGATCTTACCAAATTTCTGCATAGGTGTTTATAGTTAGATTATAAGATGTTGTACCAAATTTAAAGAAAATCGGGTACAATATGTGGTTTCTAGAGCTGAAAATGTCAAACCGGGAGCGACATTTGTATGGGGGCTATATCTAAATCTGAACCGATTTCCTCCAAATTCAATACCGATGGTCCTTGGCCAGAAAAAGTAACTTCTGCCAAATTTCATATCAATCGGACCACAATTGCGACCTGTAGAGTGCGAACAAGCTTAGATGGACAGCAGACGGACGGACAGACAGACATCGTTAAATCGACTCAGCTTGTGATTCTAAGCCGATCGGTATACTTAAAGGTGGGTATAGCTCGATTATTTCTTCGTGTTACAAACATTTGGTGCGAAACTAACTTATAATACCCTAGCCCACGAAGTGGTGTAGGGTATAACAAGTAAAAACGGTGTTAAGATCGGCCGGGCCGAACTTTATATATTCTCCACCACGACCTGGCAATCCATAGAGGCTGTCGATTTTAGTAGAAGAAACCGAAACAAATAAAATCATTGGAAAAATAATTTTATAATTAAATATAAAATTTGTATTCTTTCAAACCACGCTTATAAGGCAAGGCTACCAATACGTTTATTCTACATATATAAATCGAAATAATACTTCAATACAATTCAAAAAGTAAATATAGGACAGCAATCTTCAAAAAAAGCTTAAACACTATAGTTGGTTGGTTGGTACCATTTGTATCCCCTTTTCCCATTTTACCCCCTTACATACGTAGTACGGATTTCTAAAAACTCTTCATTTTACGTATCGATGCAATTAGAGGGATGTACACACCGAATTTCATTATTCTAGCTGTAGCCGTTTAGTTGGTACAATTTTTTTACCTCTGTTCCCATTGTATCCTTTGAAAGTACGAAATTGGAAAAAGATATTATTTTTCGTGTCTACGTAGTAAGATGAATGTATACTCCGAATTTTATGACTCTAGCTGCGGTCATTTGGTTGGTACTATCTGTGTCCCCTTTTTTCATTTTGACCCCAAAAAGTACGACCTTGCAAAAATCCATTTATTTTACGAGTCTACGCAATCAGAGTAATGTATACACCGAATTTCATTATTCTAGGTACTGACGTTTGGTTGGTACCATTTTTATCCCTCTATTCCAATTATACCCCTTAAAAGTACGAATTTGAAAAAATACTTTTATATCATGTATCTACTCTAACTGTTGTCGTTTGAAATGTACAATTTTTATCCCTTTTTGCACCATTTCACCCCTTACGAATATAATCACTTTATGGTGCACATTTTTGTTATAGGGGGAATGGGCATACCCAATATCAAGTAAGTACAAGCAGACATATTGAAAAATAGGTATTTTTAGTCCTTGTGAGGGATTTTTTTCCTTTGGGCCGATTTCGCCCAGTTGCAATCCCAACCGATCTACGACTATAAGACGCATTTATGGAAAATATGGACGTCCTAGCTCATTTCGTTTAGATGCTAGCGTGCTTTCAAGAGACGGACGGACGGACATGGCTAGATAGTCTTAGTTCTTAGAAATATGACGATCAAGAATATATATATATACTTTATAGGGTCTCAGATCGATATTTCAAGGTGTTACAAACGGAATGACAAAGTTAGCATACAGCCATCGTGGAGGTGGAGGGTATAATGAATGAGTGAAATATAAGAACAATTGTGAAAATTAAATTAAAATTAATCCTAAAACTCTAAATATTTTATACATTATAAGATTACAAACATGTAAAAACAATGGATTGCATCATTCATTCTTCCTGGCTATTTTCTGAATCAGCTACGATAACTTATATTTTTGGCTCAGCTGCTAAGTGTTGAACTTCGAATACTAATCTGTGTTTACAATCTAAACTAAAAGATTCACGATTTGTCGTTTCGTTGGCTAAATATTAATCATTGTTTAGAGAAACAATATATATTTTGACACTTTGATGTTTTTACAATCGTCCATCTTCGCACCTATGTGCAATGGTACAGAGACCATAATCGAGAATATGTCAAGTTTATCATAGTCATTACTAACACTGGTCTGTCTGATTTCTTGCTAACTTGATTTATCTCTGACCTTTGCACAGAACACTATTATGATATCTCACTACAAAATCGCGGAAACTAATCTAAATTATAAATAAAATCCATATTGTCATATAGTTCATAATGGAAGATATCAATGAAGAGCAATTCCCGAAAAAAATTCTCGAGATCTCGGGAATGAAACATTTTCGGGAATACCGGGAAATCGTTCCCGGGAGTGAAACCCTACTCAGAATGCTCAAAAACGCAACCCAATTCCACAAAATTGAATTTTAGTGGGCTGGTGTGAGTGAAAAAAATATTCTTCCTCAAATTTCACTATAACTCAACGAACAAATAACTTTTTTTGAAAATGCTATAAAAAACTACTGAATATTTTCTCAAATTTCTTTTTTTATTTGAAAGTACAATCCTTCCGGTTAATAATGGAAAATAATTTCATTCAAATGGCTGCCTCGGGCACCCCACAAATAATAGTCCAACGGTTGAATAGTTGAAAAAAAAACGTTAGATGGCGGACCCTTATATAGCTCCCATACCAATGTCTCCTATGATTTACTTTTTCCGCTCTAGAAACCACATATTTCAACAAATAACTTTTTTTTTTGAAAATGCTATAAAAAAACTACTGAATATTTTCTCAATTTTTTTTTTATTTGAAAGTACAATCCTTCCGGTTAATAATGGAAAATAATTTCATTCAAATGGCTGCTGAGGGCACCCCACAAATAATAGTCCAACGGTTGAATAGTTGAAAAAACGTTAGATGGCGGACCCTATATATCGTTACCCCAATATAAAAACGTTTTTTTCCAAATCGAGATTTTTGGTTATTTTAACAAAACACAACAACTTCGGTCATAATAAACAAAAATATTGATTTGCAAAAAATGTTAGTTGAAAACTTTTTTATATTATTTTTTATATCATCATCATCATCTGCTTGAATCTGAATTCATCATCTAACGAATCCAACACTACTGTAACAGTAAATGCAATCTATTCTCCTAAGAGGATAATTCAAATTCTGGGACTATATCTCTAATGATAAAATCGTAATGAAAAAATTCTGCAATACGCGCGTATTTGCCTTTTTTCCCCATTTCTCGCTATCATTTAAGAGCAACAAAGCCATAGTACACATTAAGGCAATATAAGAACCATCTGTGTGGGAAAAAGATTATATTTTAGCACTTTATTGTAGTCTGGTGATTGTTTTTTTCGCATCTAATCTTTGGCTTCATTCAAGAACCACTTACTTCAAACTTAATGTATGCCCTTCAAAATAATTGATAATGACAAAAAAAATGTTCTGAAGAATTACAGAAAATCTAATCTGTAACATAAATCACATTGTAAACTTAAGTACTTCTGTATAACTCAAAATGTCGATCAAAGTCGCTATACGAAACCGAGAGAGGATTCATAATAAATTTAGAAGAATTATTCGTAAATTATTTATACCGTTTCTTCATTTAAATCCAGTTGTGTGTATTGGATCCACAAGAAGGGTAGTGAGAAGGGTGTCCCTTAGGGCGTACCTCAAAAAAAAAGTTCGCCGTACACCTTCGAATATGAAGTATTATTGAAAGGTAGTTTCAAAAAAATTTTTTTTATTTTTTTATGCCGAACGTAGGGGTCGCGCTTTTACATTTTTCTATATAACTTGTATTTATAAACGGATTTTAAAGTGTGATACATCGATGTTTTTGTCTCGACGAGGCCGATTTTTTTGTCTTTGAAGTCATTGAGCTCAAGCACCCCCTTCTGGTACTTACCCATCATTTCTCAGTTGCTACTACCCTAATGTACCACTCTAATAATCGAAAATTAAAGCTCGCATAAAATCATGAATCATGTTTGAGCTCAATGACTTCAAAGACAAAAAAATCGGACAAAAACATCGATGTATCACACTTTAAAATCCGTTTATAAATGCAGAAGTTATATAGAAAAATGTAAAAGCGCGACCCCTACGTTCGGCATAAAAAAATAAAAAAAATTTTTTTGAAACTACCTTTCAATAATACTTCATATTCGAAGGTGTACGGCGAACTTTTTTTTTTTACTTGTAACCTGGTACGCTCTAGTGTCCCTATCATGTGTTATGTGTTGAAAACGATTTTTAAACAGTTATCCATAGAGTATTCCCCACGGTCGAATATAACTTGTAATTGCTATAATATCACCAAGGCGGAGACATTTGTGTGGAAGGAAGAGGTGCATCTTACACAGGCGCTACATTTGTCACCTTCCTCAGAAAATGATTCTGCAGTCTGGACAATGAATGATGAGGGTATATATAAATCAGTTAATAAAATTTGTACTTTTTCCCCGATTTTATACAGAAATATCCTTATTAAATATGTACTTACTGATTGCCAGAATTAACATCTGCCAGCAGATAAATTGTTTGATTTTCCGACATCCGTAAACGTTGTGCTGTCGTCACTGGGGTATTGAGTTTTTGGGCAGTTGCCGATAGCTGGCCCAAACGATCAATGATTTCCGACATCTTTGAGGTGGCATCTCTGAAAATCACAACAGATCCACTTAGTGCATTCATTGTCAGGTAGAACGTGTGAGCAGGACAGGGACTGCTCGATTATAAAAGGCACTTGCAATACTTACAAACATTGGCGACGATCACCGCGAAATGTATGGGGCAACAGATTCGATGTCACCTTGACAATCGGCTGAGTAAACAGGGGACTTATATCGAAACGAAATTCAACCATTGTAGCTTAATCTTCTTCTGCTGTTGTTGCTGCTGCTTATTCAAGTGATTGGATGAAATAGCTGGAAGGAAAATGCAAAGAGAACACACATTAAATAAATGTACGTATATTTTAATTAAACATTTCAATTGTTATGAAAAATTTCTAGAGCAAAACATTGTTAAATTCAAATTGCCCATAAATTGTGCTTTGCATATTTAATAATTTAATGTCTAAATCTCCATATATTGAATACTTGAGTGCAATGGAGAAGAACCATTTAGGTATGTGCATATGTAGTAGGTTTGCCTGAATAAATTATCAAAGAAACTGTGGGTTCCAAGGGCATATAAGTACTGTGTGTTACTGTTGCTGATGTTGTCATTGTTTTAAAATGAGACCATAATTTTTAAAATCAACCCACTTTATTTAATTCTTAAAATTCTCATTTTAATGCACTTTCGGCTTGCCGTGGAAAAATTGACAAAAAATTGAAAGTTGTAATTTCTACCATCGAAATAACAAAGTTATAACAATTTACTGCTGATATGCTATGTAGTGGAAACCGCCTTCCATTTGATAGCAAGTTTGTTTCCATGTTCCTTTTTCTTTACAAAAAAATAAGTATGCAATCAAAAATTTTGTAATAGTAGTGCTGTAAAAAGACAAACAAATGCTGTAATGGACTGGATTGGTTCTTTCGGTAGGCAATTTCTGACTCTTTTACAACACTTGTCCTTTTCGAAAACGCATCGCTCATATTCATTTGGATTATCATCATCCATTCGCAAATTAAATTTATTATGAAATTTTCAATTTGTAATCACAAATTCAATTAGTGCGCTGGATGATAGCCCAATGAATAAGATGCACTGCAGTGATGCATTTCCGAAAAGGTCCAATACTATAGGATGACTTGGCTTATAAAGGGTGATTTTTTAGCTATTATCTTTTTATCACTGTCAAACATCTTCAGTTTGGTCTATAATTTAACCATGAATCGTTTTACAAACGAACAACGCTTGCAAATTATTGAATTTTATTATCAAGAAAGTTCATCGCGCGCTTCCATTTTATGGTCAGTTTAATCGACCCACTGAAGCGGCTATTCGGGCTATTGTGACTAATTGTTAGACATTAAACCAAAATATCGCAGCTGTATCGGCCAGTGTTAATGATGACCATCAATCATCGTCGCCGTTCGCAGCAATTGGGCCTCTGTTACTCAAAAACGTGGAAATGTCAAAATTGGACTAAGCGGATGGACCATTTGAGGCGCAGTCAAGGTCAACATTTGCATGAAATAATCTTCAAACATTAAATTATATGGACCGTACTATCGATTCAAATAAAGATTTCATGCATTTTTCTGAATTTTATGTTTTTTTTTTTTTTGAAAAAATCACCTATTATAAAGGCTGTCCTTATCGAGAAGTTTTTACCGAGGCGTATGATTAACATCTGCATAACGTATGATTATAACAATCATACGTCGAATAGGCAAAGGGAAAGTGAAATAGATATTAAAGGCCATAATAATCCGACCATTTTCACGCAAATGTATGGCAACGCTGTAGCTTAATCAGCTGTTCAGTTTTTTGTTGTTTGTGCGGAAATGTATAAAAGTGAAAGAATATATATATAAATAATATAAAGTGGTGCAAAAAGGCAGCAATAGGAAAATGTCAGATAAACATTCAACATTAAAATATGATGAAGGAAATGAGGAACTCGTATGGCTTAGAATGTTATGACATCTTTCAGATGTCTAGAGACGAAAATACTTGTACATAAGAAATATTGTATGAAATTAAAAATGTAAAAAATGTAATGTTTAATATTCATTAAATAAATTCATAAAAAATAAAAACAATGAAATAGTCCAGTAATTAGTTCGGAATATTTTGTGATGTGAATATGTCGTGATCAATCCCCTTATTTAAAATTGCAATGAAAAATAGTGTTGTGCTGAAGTCTTCAGCAGAACACAAAATTAGCAAAAAGGCAAGTTTGGCCTTAAACCAAAATAAATGACAACACATACAACATAACCCAGACCAACTATCCATACAAACAACTTGAAAAATTTCAGTAAATTGTTCCTTGAAAATTGGGTGTGTGTAACTGTAATTTTTATATCCAATATTTCGTGTAAACATAACAATAAAAATATGTGCATCGTGATTAGGGTTTGGGGTCCGGGAATTCCCGAATCGTTTTTCCCGGGAATTCCCGAAAAAATTTAAATTTCCCGGGAATACGGGATATATTAAAAAATATTTTATTGATTATTTTGAGCACTAATTTAGTTTTACTGTACAATTGGGAAATTATTTTTTATATATTTAATTATATTTTAAATTCATATATTTACATTATTGACAATAGTAATGAACATTTCTTTATCATATTACTGCAAAAAAACTTTTTAAATTCGCTAAGTCGCTATTTTTTGCTAGCTAGGGGAATACACACTTTTTATTAGGATAATATCATACTGACAATACTATGGCTGACATAGTGTCAATACTTAACCCCTCGTGCTATCTGGTTTAACTTTAAATTTCTAGTTTTACCAGAAGAATCTACGAGATAAAAGGTGAAAATATTCTTAATGAAGAATTTATTTTACATATGAAGCCAGTAAGAAATGGTATAAAAATAGGGAAAACATTAAAATTGTTCACCTGGAAACTTTCGAGAGAAATCTAATAGGAATAGAAATATGTATATCCTACGGTATATTTAAATGACCTTCTGCAAGAACTAATGACTGGACTATTTCAATGTTTTAATTTTTTATGAATTTATTTAATTAATATTAATTTTTTATAATATTTCTATTGCTTTTACAGTTTAGAATATTTCCCCCCGTTGCTGTTAAATATTTTCGTCTCCAGACGAATGAATCTTCTAAATTAAAGACGTTCTCAGTCATACGAGTTATTGTTGTCAGGCACTTGTGCCTATGATATAAATGTCCAATTTTATGACGACAATTAGCCTAGAATAAAATATTTGTAAAATGTAAAATATTTTGACAAACACATTCGCTTTTAATTTGTAATATGACAGTATTTTTAAAAAGCACATCCGTTACTAAATATTGTTATTTTAAACCATATTGGACATACCTAAAATAAATTACTTTTTTCCCGGGAATGAAACTTTTCATTCCCGTTTTCCCGGGAAATGAAAAAAGTCCGGGAAACCCCAAACCCTAATCGTGATGTGTCGGCTAATTTCTTGTTGGATTAAATCGAATGTTTATAGGAAATTTGAACGTCGTTAATTTAATTTTTATTTATTTTTATTAGTATTAATTCTTTATAATTAATTATAATTTCTTTTCAGACCAGCGGAAGATGGTGGTCACCAAGGTAGTGAGCAGCCAAGTAAATTCAATTTTAAATAGATGAAATATTAAAAATAGTGCTCAAAATAACCAATGAAATATTTTTTAATATTTTCCGTATTCCCAGGAAATTTAAAATTTTTTCCCAAAAAAACGGCTCGGGAATTCCCGTACCCCAAACCCTAAACGCTACTGGTTTTGCCACTTTGCATTGACTAATGATAACTATGATTTGAGAACGACTTCGGCTCTAATCGATATTTTCAGTGAAATTTCAGTAAATGCCACATAGAATGCGACGTTAGATTTTCCTTAATTGTTTCGTACAAGTTGTGCTGACTCTGTTCTTTATCAATTCACTACTAATTTTATTTTTTAGTTTTTGAAGATACTTTTTATTTTCAATGGATTTTTGTCTTACTTACATTGCGTAATAATTTGTTTGTTATCACGCTACGTGTCAACGACTTGCTAGCAAAATTGTAACTGAGAGATCCTCAAGAAAACACAAAAACATGCAGCAAATCAAAACCAACATTTCGATTTCTGCGAAAAGCTACATGGTATGGTAATTTTCGAAGAATCGAGTTATTGACGCAACGTTTCTTAGTAAAAAACAGCAAAAATTTCGTCTCCATCGCGAACAAGCCCTATAATTTTCAGATGAAAGTGAACACCAAAATTCGATTCGTCGTCTAATTTACGTATGAAATTTCAGATAATGTGCAGAATTTGTGAAGACAGTGTACAGTGGATAGAGTAATAGTTAAATCGAAAGAATGTAAAGACTTCCGCCCTGTCGCACGTTGGGAAAAAATGGCGAATTATGCCAACTTACGAAAATCCTTTTTTGCGAATATTACTTTTAATTTTATGAAAATATCCCCAGCCGATTCCGAGTTATGACCATGCAAAGTTTGGGGTTTTTCTTAATGCAAATAAGGTTGACATAATGTAATGTGTGTACGAAATTGGCGATTGCTGATGCAAAAACCGCTTGTACTCAATATTTATTATCTCTCAACACTTGTCGGACACCCACTGTAATCTTACACATTGTGCAATCTGTGCACGCCATCCTCTCCCTCCCCCCTCATACCCACAGAAGACATAAAATATTGCAATATCAGCACTTTAACAGACATGTTAAAGTTTGAAATCGAAAGGAAATGTCTTTCATATTCAGCTCTGCAGGCAGTGCTTTGATGATTTTCATGGAAAACTGGGAGGAAATGGGAGTGCCAACCTCCCCCCATACTCTCACAAGGCTGTAATTTTGTAATAAAGTCAGTTTTTCCTTTTTATTTCAAACACAACATGTGCGCGCGTAATACCGTAAGCATGATTGACGTAACTAACCCCTTCATACAGCAACAGCAATTACATTTCACCTTTGTATGGATGTGTGTGTGTGTGTTCAGGTGTAAGAGAGCAATGTATGTATGTACATACATATGTATACAAGCAAAAGGCGCGGCACGAAGAGAGGCCTTCAATGATTAGATTTGTTTAAATTTGTTTTTTTAAGAGAGGGTACCGCCACCCTCAGGGGGAAGGACGGTGGTTTAATGGAATCGTACCTCAAAGTTCAATGAACGGCTATTAAATTATTAACGAGAACATTGTGCTCAAATAAGTAAATCAGATTGAGTTAATAATAATTGTAATTTATTAGATTAGAATTCCCATTTGGGAAATCTACAATTTTGTGTGGAAGTGTATATTGGTGCAATGCACTATGTTCAATCGCATACTCGATTTTCGATTTTTGTGTTGTTTCACCCTTTTGCATTTCAAGTGACGATATAGAGTCATAAATGTGCCAAAGTCATTTATTTTTTAAGATTTTAGCAAAATACTAAATTACACGTAATTTCTGGAAATATTGAATCATGTATAGACTCTGAGAATAATGGAAATGAAAGTTTTACTATTTTATGACAGAAATTAAAAAAAAAAATACCAATACCAACTTACTCCTGCAGAAATATAGAAAATTTCCCTTTTATTCGCGATAAGTTTGAAGCTCACTATTTCGACATGATAATCTAGTTTTCCACTGTTAAGCATTATTTAAAAATAAATTCAAAATCATCTTCAGCTATAAGTCGTAATTTTATCATGATGATAGTTAAAATTGTCGCATTTGACTTTCAGAAATTCCACAAGAGATTGTTGAGAAACAAATGCAATCACACAACCTGTCAATGTTTGGTACAGATTTTGGATGGCGTGATAATACTTGCTTTTGTGGCAAAATGACAAGATATGGATGCGGAGGACCAGCGGTTTGAAAAATTGCAACAAGATGTTGCCATACAATTAAATTCCCATTGATGCCGTCCAGATCATGCGATCGAAACTGTTGGACATAAAAACCAACTGTTGAATGATGTGTGACCATTATTGACAAAAAAAGGCCTGTTTAATTTATCAAAAGGACATTTTCCTTCTTTTTATCTCCAGATAAAATATCCACATTTTCGAATTTACAAACAAATGTTTGATTGTAAAGGGTGATTTTTTAAAAGCTAAAAAAACACATAAAATTCAGAAAAATGCATGAAATCTTTATTTTAATCGATAGTACGGTCCAAATGTTGACCTTGACTGCGCCTCAAATGGTCGATCCGCTTAGTCCAATTTTGGCATTTCCACGTTTTTGAGTAACAGAGGCCCAATTGCTGCGAACGGCGACTAATCGATAATTGATGGTCATCATTAACACTGGCCGATACAGCTGCGATATTTTCTTCAGTTCGCACTCTACGTAAGCGTGTTGGTGGTTTAATGTCCAACAATGTAAATTTGGTGCGAAATTTAGTCTCAATAGCCCGAATAGCCGCTTCAGTGGGTCGACTAAACTGACCATAACATGAAAGCGCGCGATGAACTTTCTTAACAGAGCACGCATTTTGATAATAAAATTCAATAATTTGCAGGCGTTGTTCGTTTGTAAGACGATTCATGGTTAAATTATAGACCAAACTGAAAATGTTTGACAGTGTAACAAAACACGAAACGTGCGTCAGCTGTTTAAACTAGTGTTGCCAAAAAGATAATAGCTTAAAAATCACCCTTTAGAAGAGAAAACTAAATAATTACACCAGAATCAATTAAATTTGCCGCTAAAACACTAAACGAGTAATAACACTATGTTTAAACGAACCGTCCCACGCCTCTCACTACCGAAGTGTGTATAGTGGAGTGTGGTTCTCCTCCTTTCCATTACTAAAACAAGTAAGGAAAGGCTAAAGTTCGACGGGGCAGACTCTCCAGACCCTCCACTTTCTACCGCATTACAATTCAATTCGGAAAAAAAGAGAAACCTAAAAGGATTTTGTATGGGGCCTAATCATGGACCATTATGACCCACTCTTATAATGCCGGTCTCAAAGTAAAATATACCGCGTTCTATCAAAACATTTAAAATTATTCTGTAGACGGGACATACCGTACAACAACAACCTTTGCATTGTTGCGAGCACATGCATAACATTGAATTGGCAAAGTGAGATTTTTAGTGTGTCGACTTAGTTCGGTGGAATATTTTGCTTATCAGCGCTTCTCATTTGTCGTATGTGACCGCTGGTACTAATATGAACCCTGATTTAAGTCAAAGTCATACATTCGTTGCGAAAGTTCTGACGAGATGGGGTAGCGCCCATCGAAACTGCGCAGTCAACTTTTAGCTGCAACAATAAAGGTCTCACTTTGCCTTTTTGCTAATTTTGGGTTCTGCTGAAGACTTCGGCACAACCTTTGGTCTTAAACCAAAATAAATGACAATACATTATTCTGTAAATGTATGTGTTTGGCCAAAAATATCAAATCGGAAAGGACATTTCTATGGGGGTACAACCAGGAACAATGTGACTCACTTTCACCATGTATGTTTATAGGTGAAATATAATATATAAAGTTTGGCCAAAATCGTTTAAACATTTGGGAACAACATTTGTATGGGGGCTATATCTAAATCTGAACCGATGTTACCCACTTTTACCATAGGTGTTTTTAGTTGGATTATAAGATGTTGTGTTTTCTAGATCGTAATCGATCGTAAAAATTCATATCGGGAACGTCATTTGTAGGGGGCTATATCTGTATCTGAACCGATCTTACCCGATTTCACCTCATATGTTTTTAGTTCGATTATAAGATGTTGAGCGACATTTGTATGGGGGTTATATCTAAATCTGAACCGATCTTACCCGCATTCGCCTCAGATGTTTTTAGTTCGATTGTAAGATGTTGTGCAAAATTTAAAGAAAATCGGGTACAATATGTGGTTTCTAGAGTGAAAAGGTAAAATCGGGGGCAACATTTGTATGGGGCTATATCTAAACCTCAATCGATATTACCAACTTTCAGCATAGGTGTTTCTAGTTCGATTATAAGATGTTGTGCAAAATTTAAAGAAAATCGGGTACAATATGTGGTTTCTAGAGAGGAAAAATTCTAATCGGGAGCGACATTTGTATGGAGGGCTTTATATAAATCTGAACCGATTTGCTTCAAATTAAATAGTGTTCGTCCTTGATCCACAAAACTTACTTTTGCCATTTTTTTGTTAAGGACAGACGGACATTGCTAAATCGATTTCGAAAGTGATTCTAAGCCGATCTGTATAATAAACAATGGGTCTTACCCGTTTCCTTTGGTATTTGGGTGTTACAAACAAATGCACAAAGACATAATACCCTAGAAATCCTCCCTAAGAAACAAGTAAAAAGACTTTAAGTTCGGCGGCGCCTGGATTGGTACCATTTTTATCCCTTTTGTCTCATTTCACTCCCTAATAGAGTGAATTTTGCAAAAACAAAATTTGGTTCGCGTCTACGCTATACCGAATTTGAATATGATGCGGAAATTTAAAAAAAATTGTCTCAATACTCTAAATACTAGGGGGTATTTGCAATCCTTGTTAGGGAAATTTTTTTTCCCTCTGGGCCGATTTTGTTCATTTTCAATACCAAGCGATCTGCAATCATTAGACACATATATGGGAAATTTGAACCGCCTTGCACATTTTGACCGCAAGCTATGTCCGTCTGTCGGTTGAAAGCCCAGAAAAAATTTTAATTTTTCGAAGATTTAAATACTTTATGGGGTCTACGTTGAATATTTCAACGCTGAAGGGTTCCTCATTTTTGCTGGTTAACGATTGTTAAAAAATCCCGACAAAATTACTAGAAATAATACCGATTACATCGCAAAGTATTTCAAAGGAGTTGTTACACCTTTACACTTTTGTGTTTGTCGAAAACCTTAAAAACACGGGTGCGGACCATTCCAACACTAAATCTTAATCAGTTTTATACCAGCGAAAACTTCATTTCTTCCACACTTGATTTTAATTCGCTCTTGGCAATCTACCACGTTTCAAAAAATGAAATCAAAATCGTACTCCTTTCGATATTTCGTGTGCCCAATGACCACATACCGCAAGGTATGAAAACAATTTAGTATTAATTGTACGCGACTTATGGTGCGATCCTCGTTCTGCAAACAGATTACCCCAAAAAATTCGTGAATTTCCACAAAAAATAAACATTCATGAATTGCATGCATGTATTTCAGCTCTTGTTTTTTTTTTGACGTGTCCATTTAAATGAAGGAAAGCTAATATTAAGAACAAGGATGTGGGAAACCCACAAACAAACATACACACATACATACGACTTACTTAGCTTGGGAGGCAATATGATGGAAGGCAAACATGGCTTAATGGTTACTTTGGTAATAATTCTTAAATATTGATTTCACAAAAAGGCGTCGAAAATTGTATACCAAGAACAATATTCTTTATTTTAGGGGAATTACGAGCAAACAGTACATACATCCACACATACACATACATATATAGTTGCTGGTATATCAGCGTCCTTGTTTGTTGGTAGAACTTCCTCTATTACCCGGGCGTTTTTCGTTGGCTTTCTCCTTAAGCGACTTAATTGGCTATTTGAGCTTTATTACCAACGTTTTTTTATTTACAAGGTTAAGACCAAACAATATTGGTCGCTTTCTCTGTGGTACTCTGGGGGACCTGGCTATGCCTACACACACACACACACACTCGGCAGCTAAGCTAAGCGAGTCTATATCGCTTCTTGCTAAGTGTTATTATAAATAAAGCATGTTTCACTTTGGGTCGTGGTCGTTTATGCCATGTCTAGAGTTTCAGTGAATTTTTGTAGAATTTCACAGCTGTTTGCCGGAAGAAGAATATCTATGAAATGTTGTGCGTGAGAAATTCTAAAACTGTTTGCTTTTGTTATTGTTTTAATACGAAAAAGTTGTTTCATACTTTTGAACTACATACTTAGGAAGGGGTATCAATCAAATTTTGTACATACGAAAGTACGATTGATTATCTATGTATGTAAGTAAGGAAGTAGGTACGTACGAGTATGTGGATACAATTTTCCAAGGTAATGAAAATGGGGAGTTTAGCTTTAAACAAGTGAACAAATCATCAACTATTCATTTTTAATTGTACTCGTGTAGTATGTATGAAAATGTTTCTGAAGGTGAAATATATTATTAAATCAGCGTTTTTTAAGTGCGAGTTTTTCCCTTTTCTAGCACTAATATTTTATGTTACAAAGGGACAGTCAAAATTCAGATAAGATTTTAAATTCGCACTTCTTGCACGGCAATGTGTGGTTGTTAAAAACGATAGCTGGCAGATCAGGGTCGCTACATGTGATTTTCGTTGATCGCCAAAAGTCCAGGTATGATTGCTGAGAAACAAATGTAACTACACAACGTGTCGCTGTTTGATGTGGCTTTTGGGATGGAGCCGTTATAGGTCTATTATTTTCCGAAATCGAAACAATGCTCACCTTTGAGCAATATTTTGGCAAATAATACATATTTTTCGAAACTTCAAAATTGTCGTATTTGTTATTGTATTATTAAACACTGTCTCAAACAATTGTTCATACACCTAGTAGTTTTAACTTCATTTGCTTGTAAATCCTAAAATACTTACCCGATTTTGATGAAGTATACCATTTTTAAAAGCTCAACTCTCTACAAACAAATCTAAACAAATCGAATTAACAAGTAAGGAAAGGCTAAAGTCGGGCGGGGCCGACTCTATGATACACTCCACTTTCTATCCGAATACAATTCAATTCGATGAAAACGGGAAGGTTTTTTGTATCCTGTAAATGTATATGTTTGACAAAAAATGTTAAATCGGAAAGGACATTTGTATGAGGATATATTGAAACCTGGAACGAAATAGGTGAAATATAAAGTGTATAGTTTGGCCGAAATCGGTTAAACTTTTGGGAGCAACATTTATATTTGGGCTATATTTAAATCTGAACCGATCTTACCCACTTTCACCATAGTTTTGTTCAGTTGGACACAATATCTTGCCAATTTAAAAAAAAATCGGGTACAATATTTGGTTTCTATACCGCCGAAGTCAAATCGGGAGCGACATTTGTATGGGGGCTATATCTAAATCAGAACCGATCTAGCCCGCTTTAGCCACAGTTGTTTCAAGTTAGATTATAAGATGTTGTGCCAAATTTAAAGAAAATCGACCACAATATGTGGCTTTTAAAGCGGCAAAAGTCAAATCGGGAGCGACATTTGTATGGGGGCTATATCTAAATCTAAACGGATTTGACCTATTTTCAACATAGATGTTCCTAGTTTAAATACAAGATGTGTTGCCAAATCTGAAGACAATCTGATACAATATGTGGTTTCTAGAGCCGGAAAAGTCAAATCGGGAGCGAAATTTGTATGGGAGCTATATATAAATCTGAACCGATCTGACCTATATTCACTATGGGTGTTTCTAGTGGAAATACATCTTGTTTTACAAAATCTGAAGACAATCCGATACAATATGAGATTTCTAGAGCGGAAAAAGTCAAATCGGGAGCGAAATTTGTATAGGGGCTATATCTAAATCTGAACCGATATAATAAATTTTCAACACAGATGTTTCTAGTAGAATTATATGGTAATGCAAGGTAATTTGAAGCAAATCAAGTGAAATATGTGGTCTCTAGAGCGGAAAAAGTCAAATCGGGAGCGAAATTTTTATGGGAGCTATATATAAATCCGATCTGACCCATTTTTACCACAGGTGTTTCTAGTTGAACTATAAGATGTTTTGCCAATTTTGCAGAAAATCTGTTAAAATATGTGGTATATAGAGGGAAAAGAGTCAAATCGGGAGTGAAATTCGTATGGGGGCTATATCTAAATCTGAACCGATTTACTTCAAATTAAATAGCGTTCGTTCTTATCCCGAAAAACTTCGTTGTGCAAAGTTTCATTTGGTTCTAGATACAAATGCGACCTGTATCGTGATTACAAGAATAGATGGACAGACAGACGGACCGACAGACTGATGGACATTGTCAAATCGATTCAAAAAGTGATTCTAAGTCGATCGGTATAATTAACAATGGGTCTATCTCTCTTCCTTTTGGGTGTTACAAACAAATGCACAAAGACATAATGCTCTCGTGGAGTGTATAAAAACTGACATCAATCCCCTTTATTTAGTATACAGAGAAAGTTAAAATGTAAGTCAAAAAATTGTCCGTACAGCATAGCTAACATAAAATTTAGTTCAATAAATTATATTTTTAATATAATTTTGCTACTATTTAATATCGAGTATGACATCCTTTAGCTTCAATAACATGCATCAAGCGGCTTTTCATAGATATCGCTAAATTATTGGTAATTTCTGTCTCAATATTCTGCCATTCCTCTATAATGGAGTCTTTCGGCATTTGCTTATTGTCGATTTTTTTCTCTAAAACTCCGCATAGATGCTCTATGGGGTTCAGGTCTGGGCTCTGAGGAGGGTGAGGAATCACTTCTTTTACATTGTAGGGTAACCATTCTCTTACAACCATTGAAATGTGCTTCGGGTGATTGTCGTGGAGGAACCGAAAGTGATCTGTTAGGCCCAATTTCATTGCACTATCTTTTAGATTTTGTTTTAAAAGATTTAAATAGTATATTTTGTCCATTTTGGTTTCAATAAACACAAGATTTCCGACACCGCCAGGTGACATAGCACCCCATACCATTACACAACCTCCACCGTGCTTTAAGATATTTCTAGGGCATTTTCTTTCTTCTCGCCATACAAAACGTCGACCATCTGACCCAAAAATATTGAACTTGCTCTCGTCCGTAAATATTACTGTCTTCCAAAAATCATCTGACTTATTAATATACTTGTTTGCGTATTCCAAACGTAGCTTTATTTTTCGTGTTTCTACACTCAGAAAAAAGTGAACCCTATAATGAGTTAAAATTAACTAAAATTTAGGAAAATTGAACTTCGTATAGCGCTAAAGCAATATTTCCTCATATCAAGTTCAAACTTTTCCTTGAAAATAGTACATGCTTTGAACTTGATTCTAGTTCAATTTTCCTCAAACCAAGTTAATATTTATTCAAACTGAGGAAAATTCCAGTAAGATTGTCCTCAAATCAAGTACATTTTTACTAAATCTAAGTAAAATTTTGCTGAAATTTTCCTAAATCTAAGTAAATTTTTTCTAAATTTCAGTAAAAATCTTAAATTACTTTTAAGAAAAAACACATTTTTAAGTTAAAATTTCCGAAATGGAATTTTTTCCATACAAAAAATTTCTG
The DNA here is from genome assembly GCA_947397865.1 of Polietes domitor. Taxonomy (NCBI): domain Eukaryota; kingdom Metazoa; phylum Arthropoda; class Insecta; order Diptera; family Muscidae; genus Polietes; species Polietes domitor. Next base: position 105,907,796 of record OX377621.1, on the reverse strand, counting down.
AGTTTTTTCTTCTTTAAAACCTTAGAAATATTCTTTCACATAGGTATGAATTTACTCAATTAATACTACCCTATTTCTAATTAATGAACTATTTACTGTGGCTTTGAAAGAAGGAAACTTTACTCATACTTAGTTAATTTTCCAACTATAAATATATATATATATATATATATATATATATATATATATATATATATATATATATATACATATATATAATTTGCTTAAAACAATATCTTTTGTTACTTTTCATCATGCTTTTCGTTTTCACTTTCGTACGATTTGAATTTCTGTGACATGTCTGATAATTGCTACTGGCAGTTCTTTTTTGTCTGCAAATAATATGACTTTTTGAAAATACTGCAAATTTATCGAACAAAACGACAAAAACAACACATTGACCGCGAAAGACGCCTACTTTTTTGTGCGCCTTATGAATCAATAACAAATTTACAATTTGTAATTAAAGAGCTGCGTTTTTCTAGCAAAATTACTTTTGTGTCAACAATATAAAGTAGTGGTTGTAGGTATGTTATTAAAGTGTCATTGAATGCATTTTCTTTATATACGAAATGGTATAAACACAACTGTTATATCCGATGGATATGGCTAACCTTGGTCATGGTTCACTATGAATATGATATTGTAAATTAGAGTCAAACGCAAAAGAAAACTGCAGCGATGACCTCCACGAAATTAAACATGGATAGTTTTGTGGTGATTATTGGTTATAGCTAAAGAATTGTTTCAATAAGTGTGGTCTAGATCCAAATTATTTCGGAAATAATTACCAAATGTTCATTTTAAGATCCAAAGATTAACTAATTTGCATAGCCATAAAACTTTATACACAATAGATTTAAAATCTAATCTTGGTAAGAAATTAATACCAAAATATTAAAAAAAATCGTCAACTGTTCTTTTCATTAGACCAAAATGGATGGGAGTATTCCTATTGGTTTCGAACAAATTTGCTTTCATTCTAATACAAATTATCCCATTTTTGGACAACTCTTCTATGATACCACGGCATTGCGTGTTTTATTTGACATTAAATTCATTACAATTTCAAGCATATAATGATAATATATATAACGACTTTTTCCGATGATACCAAATACTTTTATTATGTTAAGAATATTCTCCGAAGAACACTTCCCACACCGTTTAAGCACTCTTTCACTTGTAAGTACAAAGTTTAATTAAAGGCTAACATGACGATAAGTTCCTTAACTAAATCGAAGGTTTATTTGTGTCTATTTCTAAACGCCAATCACCAATGCCCTGACTAGCTTCAATTACAAATCCAATTGTATTTTGTGCTTATAATCTGCATGCCTATCTGCGTATGCCTCTTCATGTTGAATATCGACAATCTTGTACGACTACTGAATAATTAAACGCTTTGTTTGTTAAAAGTTATGGTTAATTGGCTTATTTTCGTCTTGGGCGGTTTTCATTCAAATTTAATGCTAATTAGTTATTAAGTAATTATTTGATATTTAAAGGGCATGATATATACTAATAAGACGTCCAGGTAATTTACGAATGGTTATGGGCAATAAATATGAATATAAGTGTACACTCAGTAGAAAATATACAACGGATTAACTAAAAATTAACTAAACCTGAGGAAGATTTAACTTCGTTAAAGCAACATTTCCTCATATCATGTAGAAAATTTTCCTTGAAATTAGAACATGCTTTGAACTCGATTTTAGTTAAATTTTTTTCCAAGCAGGAACAATTTACTCAAACTGAGGAGCATTTTTCTTCAAACCAAGTAAATTTTTACTCAAACTTTTACTAAATCTAAGTAAAATTTTACTTACAATAAACCAAACCTGAGGAAAACGTCACCCAGTAGTTGAAATAAATTATTTTGATTCAGAGTATGCAAAACTTATATAAAAAATGATAACGTGAAATATTTCTCAATCGTTTCATGATGCCTCCGCTACAAAGAATAGAATTAATACTCCATGATTACGAAGGCCATGTCTTCGCAGTAATTGTTTAGAATAATATTTAAGAAGAAAGTCCAGGCAAACACATGAGAATTGCTTCTTAGACTACTATTCAAATATTTTTAAGTTTTTATTATGGTTATTTTTAAGTCAAAATTTCAAAATATAATTTTTCAATAATTATTTCTTAATTATTTTCTTTCTTAAAATCAGGAAATTTTCTTCAGCACAAGTATGAAATTACTATTTTACTAGATCCAAGGAATTGTTTTGAGGTAAATTTACTACCCTATTTCTAGTAAACGACTCTTGAAGTAAGTAAACTGCAATTAATTTTTCTAATCTTCCGGAAATTTTAACTAAACTGCAATACATTTTTAGATTTAAATTGGAGTATGGACTTTAAAAAATACTTCGAAATATTTACCACAACTTGTTTTGCCATACACAAATACAATTCGATTTGGCCTTCTAGCCGCCATTTTCACTTACTCTGGTTATGAGACAGTTAACTGACCAACTGTTATGACTGTCAGTTTGTGTGAAGTTTTACACCTAAAATTGTGAAATGAGGATGAGACAATGAAATCTTCGCTCGTGCCATGCTCAATTTTAGCCTGATTCATTGAAATTTTTTCGCAGTGGTTGGAGATCGATTTATTTTGGAAATAATTGTGCAACTTTTATTCCGTTTGATCTCCGTGATAGATGTTTGGTTTTCTGTTCTCAATAGGAAGATTTGAAATACTTATCCCTGCAGTTAATGGTCGCTAAAACAAGAGTTTTCATCCGACTTGGATATAACACTTGAACCGGATAATTGGCGTTTTCAGTTTTTTTTTTTATTTTTTCTCATCCTGTTGCCCTTAAAATGACTACAAATTTTCAAATTAAAGATGAGAATATCTGTTGAAAATACTTCCAATCTCATTCTTCTATATGTTATCGTTTAGCATTAGCCACAATTTCAGGTTTTCCCTCCTTATCCTTTAAAATGACTTTTTAAATTGTCGTACAGTGTAATATTAGACTATAGAAAGTTCTACGTACTAACATATCTGATGGAACTAATGATATGTTGTGGAAGTTGGTACTGATCTTGTATCATCTGTTGTTGCTCAGCATCAATATTTTGTGGCATAACAGCTGATTTTAGACTACTACAATGCAAGTCCTCCTTGAACGAATATTATACCAGCATATTATAGTTGATAAAGATGGGCTCATCACTAATAATGAAGAATGTTTATTAGGGTTAGTCATTTTTTTTTTCGAATATCAAAAATCTGTGGAAATGGCATGTAGGGCAGGCAAAAATAATAAGAATTGCGTTTTTACTTTTTCGAAATTGTAAAAAAACCTTCCGCACAAAATGCAATTACTTTAGCTAAAAACAAACTTTTTTAGTTTACTTTTTTTTTTAATTTTTAAATTTGAGAATTTTTTTTCTGCAATAGTTGTTCTTGGAAATAATTTTTTTTAGTTGGTTTTAGTGCATCGATTTCAAATATGCAATTTGATCAAAAATCTGTCATTTAGTTTTTAAGCTACATCGATTTTAAAATTTGCAACTCGGTTTCATTTCCCAGTTTTAAAAATTTTAAACGAGATGCTCTAATAAAAGTTTGACAATACAGAAGAAATGTCATAATATATAATTTATATCGTTTTTAGTTTTAAATTATTTTTTCATAGTTTGTGTTCACATCGCCATGTCGTTTAAAATATTATCAAATTTTAAAAATCACAAAAAAATTCAAATAAAAAAGTTGGTTTTGAGCTAAAGTAATTGCATTTTGTGCGGAACGTTTTTTCACAATTTCGAAAAAGTAAAAACGCAATTCTGCTTGTTTTTGCCTGCCCTATATGCTATTTCCACAGATTTTGAATCTAAAAAAAATGACTAACCCTAATGTTTACATATGCCCACGTTCAAAATCGTAATAAATCATGGCACGGACATATTCCCGAGTTCTATTCCATATTTTGCTGACACACAACTTTTAATAGTCAAGTCAAACATGTTAATCTTGACCCTCTCCTATAAGGCACACAAGATTCGTCACGATCGAACTTAGCACATCATGCACACTTTAAATTTAAAAAATTCCGAATTCTGATTTCAATGAAAAATACGAACATGACTAAAATGGTTTTAATTTAAATTTGTATAACTGCCCTGCGAGTTCAACGTAACAATTTCCGGGATCGACTATAACTTTTTAATAACATATGTATGTAAGTATAAAAGCGACAATGATGGTTGATTTTGGAAAATTTTGGTTTCCATTCATGGGTGGAAAAGCGTACGTACGCACGTCATCATGTGTTATTTACAGATATTTGCAATACATTATTTTCATGTCGTACGTCCAATAAACAATCTTATTTTTGTTTTCCTCTTTTTTGGTACGATTATTGTTTTTTCTTCTGATTTGTTTTGCTGTTGTTTCCATTTCCATTCAACAAGACTTATTATTGCTTCGCCGTCGTGGTTGTCGTTGTCGTCGTATAGGATTTCATAAACTTGCAACTGAACAGAACTGATAACACATTTATTTTTTTTGTTAATTTTTTGCTGACGTTGTAAATACCCCCAATGAAGTGCATCAATGTATACTACATACTAGTACATACATACAAACATACATTTCTATATGTAAGCATTTTTTGCAGTCAGTGTATATAAGCCTTTTGTAGTGATTTTTCTTTGCTTGTTTTCGATTGTATCTCCTCGCAAGCGACAACAACTGAAAAGATGATGTGTTTTCTTTCTTTTTTTCAGTCGTAGCGGTCTCAAAGAAAAATGACTGGCCAAGGTTTATTTAGGCCTGCGAGTGTGCTTATGTTGTCGGTCAAGTCTCAGTGTTATTTGAGATGCATTCAGATAAACAAAATAATACTTTGTACATGTCATTGGTCACTTATTGCCATGCTAATGTGTAGGTGTTTAACACGTGCAATAATAATAACAAATACGATAATTGGAACAAGGTGCTGAACCAAGTGGTTCTTCTCCATGTTAGCCGGTGGGTGATTCATTTGGAGGTAAAAGTAGAGAAGAGACTTTATAAGAGATCAAAGTGTTTTGGTTCGGCATTACATCTTGGAAAGTGTAATTCCCACATATTCCAATTTAGTTCAACTATTTTACTACAATACATTCGAATGCCAGCTATTTCGATCAAGATTTTTCTTCATGCGAAAGAAATTTTGTTTTTTCATAATGGAAAGAAGGAGATCCACCCACACACAACTATTGACACTTTGTTCATATTCACATCCTGTGTGGGGATAACTCATCAGTGTGCTTGCATAAATTTTTGCAAATTCACATATGGGCATTTCCGCAGAAAGGTCCACCAAGACCAAAAAATTAAAAGTTCTTGAGATATTTGAATGCAAAGTCGCGGGAGTGCAACTTTACTCCTCTGAATATTTCTCTTGCATATTTTGTTTCGATAAAAGTTCTTAAATAGAGACATTAAACTTTGACTTTTGCTGTCTAAAATACTTCAGGGAGTACAAAGAGTCAGAAAAGAAAGGATACGAAGATATACGACTGCTATTAACTGTATATTTTGGCTTTGCATTATCACATATTTCGATGTCACGTTCGACATGGAAAAACAACATTTGTTGCTACTGTGTCCAAAGTACATGCAGAAAGATCATAAAATTTTGAGTACAAACAGAGATTTTATACAATTTAAATAAAAATAAACATTACTGGAAAATGAGAAAATTTGTGACCTTGGTCCTTCATTAAAGTTGGTCACGTGCGACATCTTAAGTGTGAAAATTAAAAACTAAAAAAAATCTTACTTCAATAATTTATTTTTGTAAAAAAATACTTTTGTAATTTATTTATTAGCAAAAACGGAGGCGAAAAAAGTAAAGAGAGCTGAAAACAGCGGTGAGAAAGTTGAAAGAAGATCAGCTAAAATTTAAAAATAATAAATTGAAAAAACAAAATTTTCTTTTTGCTGTTATTATTTGATAATGAATACATTGAATACTTCTGTGGATTACAAAAAAAATATATATTATCTATAATTTCGTAAAAATTGCAACTGAAACAACATAAATACCATGATGGAAAAAAATGTCACGTTCGACCGGGCTTAAAATTAAATTACAAAAAAAGTATTCATAATTTTCGGATAAAATCAAAGCTATTTTTAAGAGACATCGGTACACAACGTTCTAAAATTGGTCACATTGAAATATTGCCACAGATTTCGCTGAAATTGGCGTTGAATTGTTGGTCGCGAAAACGACTTCTGTTTTGGTCACGTGCGAATGCCTTGGTTTTTTTAGATTATCTTGAAAACGAAAAATTACCCAAAATCTACATTAGAACCAATTATACAGTTAATTAAGAGCTATAAGTTAAGCATATGGTCAAAATAAAAAACCTTTATATTTTGACTTTTCTGTCACTTTAAATGTGTACGATGGTCACGTTCGACATCATGGAAATGCCCATATGCGTTCACATACCCAAAAACTTCACCACAAGGCGTTTTGAAGAGTGTTATGAAAATATGCTTTTCACCAGTGAATTGGGGTTGTCCTTTAATTTGAAAGACTTAAAAGTTAATTTTAAGTTTTGACAATGAATACACTTTTTCACTACTTTCCATTTCTATTTTTAACTAACTATCTCAGCTATCCGCTGTTGTGACTCGTGAATAACTAAAACAAACAATTTTTGGGTACAATTGACAATAGGAAACTTAACAAAATATTTGGTAATATCAACTAATATATATTGCATATAAGTAATAAATAAAATTAGTATTTAATTAATAAATACTATTAACGTTTAATTAAGAATTAATAATTTATAAAGCATGAAATATTTAAAGTATAGTAGTAAAGTAAATGTATAAAACTGTTGAACAAAATTTTTTTAAAATAATAAAGTTATACAAATCATGATTTGAACCCGAGGCCCGTGGACGCAAAGCGGAAACCTTATCTCTGTGAAATGCTATTTTCAAAATGTTATTATATTATATTAACATATTGTCAACTTTTTGGAAGTTGTTCTAAATAATTTCCTCAAATGCTGGAAATATGCAAATTGGGATGCGACAAAAATATGCTTCCAGAGGAAGTATTTAATTTTTATCTGGGATTTAGTGAAAGCTAAACATTTCTCTCTCCATGATATATATAGACGAAGGCGATAGCAAGATCTTCGCAGCAATCATGGAATAAAAGCTCAACTATTTATGGCAGAAGTATTATGAAACGTTTGAGAAATATTTCATTTGAAGAAAAATCATTTCTTTGAATTCTTCTTATGTTATCTAACTGCCGGTGTAGCGTAGGGCCTCAAGAAAACTTCGTCATCTACTCCGATCCTTTGTTATTTTTTCTCGTCGTCGAAAGAATATCCTAATTTTGGAAACGAATAGGATGAAGGGGGCTTTTTTTAGCTTTTTTCGGGTGTAAATATCAATCCATTACACTGAAATAATTTTCCTTCATAATATGTATGAAAAATTCATAAATAAAATGAAATGTTTCATACAACTTTTTCATAAACATTTCATATTTTATAAAACAAAATTGTTAAATTAGCTAAACTTAGCGAAACTTAGTTTCATAAGATCAAAGAAAGATTTCATTGTATTAAAGAAACAATTCTTAAAGATTACGAAATATGTCATGACCAATAAAATATTTGTGTTACGAAATGTCTTCATAAATATAATGAAGGATTTCATAGTTTTTATGAAATATTTCACAACTTACAACTACATTTTTAGTGTGTCGACTTTATTCTATTGAATGCTAACAATTCTCATTTGTAATCCGTTAACTCTGACATAATGTAGGTCAAAGACATATTCACGCCTGTCGCAATGATGACATGTGTAGCTTGGTTAGTCAACAAGTCAGACATTTTTTTACTTTTTTTGTTTGTATTGCAAACTTCAGTATAAATCTATATTTATAAAAGAGAATGCCGTCCGTGTGAACACGCAAAACTTTATAACGGATCGTCTGATTTTCACGATTTTGGGCTTGATGAATTCGTGTTGGCCCAAGGAAGGACATAGGATGTAAAATTGGTACATAAATATTACTGACCACGAGAATGATAAATATGATGCCGAAATTTTGATTTTCATTTTATGTGTGTGGCAATAGTGTTTTTTTGAGCCAGAAGGCTGCAAATTGGAACGTATATATTACTGACCACAAGAAAGATAAATATGATGCTGGAGTTTGAATTTTCGTTTGGTGGGTAGTTGGGGCGTGGCAAAAGTGTCTTTTAGCTAGAAGGCTGAAAATTGGAACGTATATATTACTGACCACGATAATATCAATATGAAACCTGATTTTAATTTTACCATTTGTGTTTTTGCCTGGCGAAGCGGGCGGGGTTCAGCTAGTTATTAATATTTATGAAACTTTATCATAAAATTAATGTAGTTTCTTTATAAAATCTATGTAAATTTTCATAAATCGTATTGTGAAAAATAATGAACTTGTATGAGAAAAGTTCTTCGATGAACTGCATTTCATAGTTTCTAAGAAATGTTTCATAAACTTTTCATTGAAACATGTTTCATACATTTTATACACTCCACGAGAGTATTATGTCCTTGTGCATTTGTTTGTAACACCCAAAAGGAAACGAGTTAGACCCATCGTTTATTATACAGATCGGCTTAGAATCACTTTCTGAGTCGATTTAGCAATCAAAATCAAATTACAGGTCGCAATTATAGTCCGATCTTCACAAAAATTGGCACAAGTAAGTTTTATGGATCAGATTTAGATATAGCCCTCATACAAATGTCGCTCCAGATTTGACTTTTTCCGCTCTAGAAACCATATATAGTACTCAAATTTCTTTAAATTTGGCGCAACCAGAAACAACTATGCAGAAAGTGGGTAAAATCGGTTCAGATTTAGATATAGCCCCCATACAAATGTTGCTCCCGATTTGCCTTTTGTCGCTATAGAAAACACATATTGTATCCGATTTTCTTTAAATTTGACACAACATCTTATAATTTAACTAAAAACACCCATGGTGAACATGGGTAAGATCGGTTCAGATTTAGATATAAATTTTTTTATATATATACAAATGTTGCTCCCAAATGTTTAACCGATTTTGGCCAAACTTTACTTATTATATTTCATATATAAACATATATAGTGAATGCGGTTCACATCGTTCCATGTTTCAATATACCCCCATGCAGATGTCCTTTCCGATTTAAACTTTTTTGTCAAACACATACATTTACAGTATACAACAATTCTTCCCGATTTCACTTTTTTACAGAATTGAATTGTAATAGGATAGAAAGTGGAGTGTATCATATAGTCGGCTCCGCCCGAATTTAGTCTTACCTTACTTGTTTAAATTGTTCTTTGGCTACTTTTTAATGAAATTTAATAACATTTCACTGAGTTTAAGACAAAATCATAAATATTATGACGATAATTCTTTCAGTTTAGTACCAAATTACAGAGTGAGTAACAGACCGTTTATTTTATATGCATTTCCGATGTGGTTCACCATATCACCAACTGTAATAAAAACTCTGATATATTTCTTCTTTTCTAAATATTCAAAATTCTACATCAAATCTTTTAGGGATTTCACTTTATGTTTTATTCGACTTAGACTTTTTTATATGTCTATAAATCATGGAATTTTCAAGATAGGTGTGCACGGGAGAGTGTAAAAGTTAGATTATAACAAAAAACATTTATTCAACGATTAAAAGTTTGAATTACTTCCCATTGACTGAACTTATTCGCCGGATTTAGACGCCTCTAACTATTTTCTATTTCCAAACTTTAAAAAAGTTCGGTAGTAAAAGATTTGCAGACAATGAAGAGACAAAATGTTCTATAGATGACTATTTATGGTTTTTGCCATAAAGAGGGTGTTGATGGTATTAAATATCGCTGGGAATAGTCAATCGATGTTAAAGAGAACTCTTTTAAGAAACAGAGAGATCATTTCCCCCGAATTGTTGTATTATTTCTTTGTTAGGTCGAGTAGTGCTGGGAATACGATACATGCATTTTGCATGAACCAGCTACAGTTGGAAGCATTTTTTTCGAGTGTACCTCAAATCAATAAATGATGCAAGAAAGCTCGATTAAAATATCATTTCAATTCACACTTCACATGGCGATTATGGAACACGAATCAAAACACTGATTCACACGTCCAAGTTCCTCAATATTGCTAACTAGCACTAGCACTTGTATTTGTATGTCAGACATCTGATACACTTTGGAAAACGAGTGAAGAATATCAAGATGATGCTTCACGGACTGGGGCATTAAGAAAAAGAAGAGGACAGATATTTATTGTTAAATAATAAACGTGTCTGAGACTATTTACAATGGAATTGTTTTGCTGCAGCACACATTCGAATCTATTATTGATTTATTAATATGCATTTATTACACACATGTGCGCTAGAATTGTTTATTGTTTTGTATTTTTGCAATTTTCCATTGGACTTTTGTGCCAAGCATTTTGAAAGAACAAAAAAATAAAAACAAAGGTTATATAAGTTTAAAACCGGAGGGAGGGCGTTCGTTTTGCTTTTCATGGCGAGTATAATTTAAATCCATGTGTGCGCTACGCTACGCTGCCGTTGTCATTATTTACATGTGAATTGCGTGTGCGAGACAAGTGTAATGCACTTAAAAAATATTACGCGTAGTTTCTTCTCACATGCGTTTCTGATATGACTAATTAAACGGATTTCTGTTATGTTGTTTTGCTGTTTAAAGGAGAAAACTAGTTGTTTATTTTTTCCAGATTGCTCGCATGTAGGTTAGAGTGGGTCGCTAAACGAGTTCATTGCCATTATGTACCTAAAATAATGAATGTAAATATTCTTGAAACCACTTCAAAAGTCATGAGTTGTATTCGCAACTAGCAGTCAATAACTCTTCAGCGCAGTCTTAATACTTTAAAATTAAACTAGAAACATATATGGTGAAATTGGGCACAAAATCGGTTCAGATTTAGATATAGCTCCGATACAAATTGTGTTCAGCATTTAGCTTTTTTCGCTCTAGAGATCACATATTTTAACCATTTTTTTTTTTCAAATTTGGCACAAAACCTTTTATAGGGTCCGCCATCTAACGTTTTTTTTCAACTATTCAACCGTTGGACTATTATTTGTGGGGTGCCCGAGGCAGCCATTTGAATGAAATTATTTTCCATTATTAACCGGAAGGATTGTACTTTCAAATAATAAAAGAAATTTGAGAAAATATTCAATAGTTTTTTTATAGTATTTAAAAAAAAAGGTATTTGGCGGACCCTATATTTCAACAGATTTACATATAGCTCCCATACAAATGTCGCTTCCGATTTGACTTTTTCTGCTCAAATATGCCGCACCAATTTATATTTCAACTTGAAACATCTATCAGTTCAGATAAGCTCCCATACAAATTTTGCTCTCGATTTGACTTTTTTCGTTCCAAAGACCACATATTTTAACCGATTTCTTTAAATTTGGCACAGAATCTTATAATTAAACTGAATCTGTCAACTTGACAGATGCCAAGCCTTTCCAGGCAACGAAAATTGAGCTAAGGAAGTGGGCAACTGCAGCCCAAAGATTAATCTGGGACTCTTCAACGGTCGGCGGTGCGACCAAAGTCTTATGGGGTGGCCCCAATGAGAGCGAAACCAGACGACTGATGAGGCTGAGCAAAATCGAACTCAGCAGCACGATGGGGCTTACTTACCCCTGAGATCGCATCTACGCCACATGGGGCGGTCGGACTCGGTCTCGAGGATACCGGAACGATGGAACACATTCTTTGTCACTGTCCTGCTTTCTAGAGGCTGAGAGCCTATCACCTCTCAGTGTCGATATCACCTAACCTGGAGCACCTCAGGGGCACAGGATGGTCGAAACTAAGGAATTTCATCATCGACACGGAATTCCTGAAATAGGGAAAATGATTGACCTTTCTCCAAACTTCCCCCTTCGATTTCTTTTTGAGAGCGCACAACAGGCCGACTTTCTGGCTTAGGTGTATACTTCTGGGTATGAGTAACGTGACCATCTCTTTTTGAGCAAAAAGCGGGATTTATGAATTCAAAAAGCGGGATTTGGCGGGATTTTGTAGAAAAAAAAAGCGGGATCGTGAAAATGTGAACAAAAAAACGTAAATATAAAAAACTAAGCTCTATACTGTATTATAAATTAAAATGGCTGTGTTTAGAATACGACTGACTGATCTTGTGGGCGTGCAAAACAAAAAAAAAGGATTTTTTCCAAATTCGTACTTTAAGGGTCACAATGGGAAAAGGAGACATATGGTACCAATCAAACGGCTATATCAGGAATCATGAACTTCGGGCTACCTTGATTGTGTAGACTGTTAGTATTGTAAACAGTATATATTGGTCGAGCGTTATAAAGTTTTTCCCTGAAAATAACTAATTAATAAAAAATATTTAGGGTATTGAAGCACATTTTTGAAGTTTGCTACGAACTGTTCTTTAAAATTATTTAAAATATCTCAATAAATAATTTTATATCAGCTAGTATCATTATGGTTTCTTTTCATAAACTGTTTGACATTCTATGTCATGTATTACACTGCCCGACAGTCCATATTACACTTGAACAAATGATATGCATCTGAAATTTTAGGTGAAATAGAGTTAATTGGCGTTTTTAGTTTTTCATTTACTCATCCTGTTACCCCTTAAAAGGACTTCAAATTTTCAAATTATTTCAAAAATTATTTTTAATACTTATTCGTACCCTATAACACCGGTATATATGCCAAATCATAGAAGTGAATATGTGCTAAAAATACTTTAAATTTCAAGCTTCTATCTGTATTAGTTAATTATTAACAACCATCTAAAGTTGTCTCTCTTAAAAAGCAAGTTATGAATAAACTAGAAAAACTAAGGGTAAACTTGAAATAGATGTTAATGCTGAACTGATACAGATAGAATCATGATATTTGAAGTATTTTTAAAAGATATATTACTCCTTAATTTGACACTAATATCGTTACCATAGGGTGCGTACAAGTATATAAAATATTTTTTTTTTTGAAAAATTGTATCCTTCGGAACTTTGTAGTCCTGTGAAGGGGCAACAGTATGAGGAAATGAAAAACTAAAAACGCCAATTAACTCCATTTGGCCTAATGTTTCATACGTATATCATTCGGTTCAAGTGTAACGACTTTTTTAAAACTTGTCGTACGGTGTTATTAATACATGTTTTAAATGAATCAATTGAAGAGCCAACATTGAATTATCAAAGTTTTGATTAAATTACGAAAAACGAAAAAGCGGGACTTTTTGTAAGAAAGCGGGATGGAAAATTTAAGCGGGACTGGACATAAAAAAGGGGGATAGTCCCGCGAAAATCGGGATGAATGGTCACCTTAGGTATGAGTCACCCTTAAACAGTATGGTTTAGAGCGACTTCTCTTTTTTACCCTAACCTATAATTAAACTAGAAACGTCTAAGGTGAAAGTGGGTCTGATCGTTTCAAATTTAGTTATAGCTTCCATACAAATTTCGCTCTTGTATTATTTAAATTCAAATTTTTGTAGAATGTTGATTCAAAACAAACAAAAATTAGAAGTAATTTCAAAACGGTTTAGCTCTAGAATTGGAATTTTCTTAAAATAACAAATTTTTAAATATTATGAGAGGGTAATAGAAAACTCTATTTCTTTTAGAAGGAACGCGAATCCGTTTACTATAGTTACGTCGTAGCACAGTGAAGTGTAATGTAAACAACTCAACTCAACTCAATTAAATTATAATCTCGGCCTGAGTTGTATAAATTGTGCCGTGGTGTCGTACGCTATGAAAACTTGCAGTTTGTTTACAATTTGATCGTTGTTGACTCGGACAAGAATAGTAAGAATTCGTAGTAAAGAATTACGAATTGTAAATAAACAATTAAAAACAAACAAACAACACATGATCATAGTCGATCGTAGAACTCAGAAATGTCCAACGATATAGAAATAAAATTGCCCACAACCGACCTCGTCAGTACATGTCAGAATTTACAATCATTTTGACGATGGAATGTATAAGATTTTGGTGTGTAGCTAATGATTATGTTAAGATGATATTTTTTGATATGTGTAATTCTTTTTTTAAAAAATGTTTATTTAAATTCCAATTTATTCGAAGATAAAAGTACCTGGACTATTTTATTGGGGGTATAAGTGCGCCTGGAAACTCGAATCGAACAAAGAAAAATTAATATTTGAAAAATATCTATAGATAAATGTAGAAGTTATGATCCGCTGAATAGACGTAGAATTTAAACAAATTATACAAAATTAAACGTTGTTTATTTATAAATAATAATAATAATAAAAAAAGATTTTTCCCGAGCCACGATTCGAAACCGAGACCCGTGGGCGTAAAGGGGAAACCTTATCTCTCTGATCCCATATGAAAAATTAGTTCCCATTCACTTGTGGAAATGCTTGAGAATAGCACGGGATATTAACATATTATCAACTTTTTGGAAGTTGTTCTAAAGAATTTCCTCGAATGCTGGAAATATGCAAATTGTGCTTCCAGCGGATGTACTTATATTTTGCTCGGATTTAGTGTAATCTCGCCATGATATGCCGTAGGAGATTTAAAAAAATAATTTTTGTAGTTTATAAATTTGCAAAAGTGTAAATATGTACATATATACGACTGCTAACAACGTAGTAATGCAAGCAATCTAAGCAGAAGTCGAACTGATGAGAGGAGGTTTTCAGTTCATGTTAGGAAATTTTTTCCTCTGGACCGATTTAATTAATTTTCAATACCAACGGATCTATTTGAAAAATTTTGACTTCCAAATTTTGGACTTTTAGACGGATGGTCGGACTAAGGTACATGGCTTTATTTAACTGATTTTGTGTAACATCGAATATTTAAATTGAAAACAAAGTTTTGATAACTTTTAAACTCCAAATCAATTTACGTTCGTACATTTTAAGCCCCGCACATAGTACAACTCTGAAATATACGCATCACAAACAAAGGAAAGACACATGTAGCCAAGTAGCGAGCAAAACAAGCGCATAAACAACAAGTTGTTATGCTGTTTTTGTTTTTTTTTTTTTCATTTTCTTTTTTGTTATTGTAATTTCACGTTCAAACTGCACAAAATGTAGGCCATTAACATGAAACAGCGGCCAGTTTTGAGTTCGAGTACCTTGTTCGATTGAAAAAGAAAACAAACAACAGACGCAAAATACAAACGGATAAATAATCAACAAGCCAACCAACCAGCTCGCGACTTGGTTCATTTTAATATGACAACAAGAAGTAGGAAAACAAATCAGAATTCAAGTTTTTTTCAAAATTCAAGCCAAGTAGGTATTGCTGGAGGGCAACACCCTACACTATATTTAACACAAGGTAGGGGTTACGTTTCCCCCATAAGGACCGAAAATGTCCCTAATAACCCCAAATATTTTGAATATTTAAAACATTTTCATGGACGATTAGTGCTGAAATTTATTTATCATGCCCCTCTATTCGAAAATTTTTGTAAAAAAATTGTCTAAATCTCAATAAAATCCATATTCCGATTTAAATAAATAAATTTTCTAGTGTATTGAAAAATTATTAAAAATAGATAAATTAATTAATTTACATAAATAAATAAAGTTTATACGCATAATTAAGTTAATGTGTTTACTTAAATTTATATACAGTTCTGCATACATTTAAGTATTAGAAAATACATGAATGGTAGTCGAATGAATTCATGAATTCTTCAAATAATATCCCAAACAATTTCCAACCAAAGCGTTATAGCTAAACTCTGCATATAAATTTAAGCTAGGCTTGACGAAATATTGAACTAAAATCAAGTGCAATCAAGTGTTCTATTTAAGAAAAAGTTCAATTTTCCAAATTTTCAGTTCCTTTTCAGTTCAGTTTTATCTGTATCTAAAGTATTCACTTTACAATTTGATTGCCAATTCAAATTAAAAAAATGTTTTTAACCATATTGTAGGGTAGCACAAAGTCAATCGTGCCCTACTTTAGCCTTTCTTTACACGCTTCTTCTTCTTTAAATAAATGTATTTGGTTATATTTGATTATATAGAAATTTGAAAGTGAGCACACGCCTCCCAAAATAAAATTCCAAAATATGTACATTAGGGCGTAATAAAACAATTGGAAACTGTTCCGAATGGGGGGAGAGTAATATCCGAGGACCCAAGATTTGACTATATTCTTGGAAAGAGGGTCTCAAAATAAAAAAATATCGGTATGTTACCCATATCTCGCTTAGTTATCAAGTTAGCGGAAGTTTGAGCAAAAATTAAGTTTTTTCGTTCCAATGGTTTTGAGCCCGAAAATTCGAAAAAAAAACGATAACTTTTTTAGTTATCGACAATTGCAATAAATCAACATTAAACATAGGAATTCATTAACAAAAATAATTATTACATGCACTACAAAGAAAATTAAGAGAAACAAGTAAAAACATTATATACCCTCCACCATGGATTGCATTTCACAGAGGTTGTCGGTTTTCGTAGAAGTGCAGTGATATTACAGGAAAATATAATTTTTTTAATACCCAAACCAAAACAAACATTGAAAATAATTTTATAAATAAATATAATATTTTAATTATTTCAAACCACGCTTATAAGGCAAGGCTACCAATACGTCAATTCAAAAAATAAATATTCTTATATTTATATTTTCAAAAAGCTTAAATACCATAAATATTGGTAGATAGTGGGTGCTACAGTTGGTTGTATTTCCATTCTATTTTAATTCCAAAAGTACAAATTTTGAAAATCCATTATCAGACGTACATAGTTCAATATAACCTAACTTCATGATTCAACCAATTTTTGCCGTAAAAGAAAAAGTACGAATTTGGAAAAAAAACTTTATTTTGCGTGTCTATGCAGTCAGAGGAATGTATACACCGAATTCCATGATTCCAGCTGCGCCCATTTGGTTGGTTTTACCCCCTTGACGTTTCTACGCAATTAGAATTTCATCATTCTAGCTGTAGTCGTTTAGTTGGTACTATTTTTATCCCTCTGTACCATTGTATCCCTTGAAAGTACGAATTTCGAAAAATCAGTTTATTTTCCGTGTCTAAGTAGTCAAAGCAATGTATACTCCGAATTTCATGACTCTAGCTGCGGTCATTTGGTTGGTACTATTTTTATCCCCTTTTTTCATTTTAACCCCAAAAAGTACGAATTTTGAAAAATCCGTGTATTTTAATTGTCTTTGTAATCAGAGGAATGTATACACCGAATTTCATTCATATATACCGTTTGGTTGGTACCATTTTTATCCCTCTATTCCCATTTTACCCCTTAAAAGTACGAATTTGGAAAAAATACTTTTATATTATGTATCTACTCAATTAGAGGAATGTACACACCGAATTTCGTGTTTCTAGCTGTTGTCGTTTAATAAGTACCATTTTTATCCCTTTTTTGCCTCATTTCATCCCCTACAAATAAGAATCACTTTATGGTGCACGCAATAAGGGGAATGCGCATACCAAATATCAAGCAAATATAAACAGACGTATTCAAAAAACATGCTAAAATACGCTAAAATATTAGGGATTATTATGGGTATTTTTAGTCCTTGTGAGGGAAAAATTGTTCCCTTTGGGCCGATTTCGCCCCGTTTCAATCCCAACCGAACTACGACTATAAGACGCATTTATAGAAAATTTGAACGTTCTAGCTCCTTTCGTTTAGATGCTACCGTGCCTTCAACAGACGGACGGACATGGCTAGATCGCCTTAGAATTTTATGACGATCAAGAATATATATACTTTATAGAGTCTCAGGTCGATATTTCAAGGTGTTACAAACGGAATGAACGGAATGGAGGTGGAGGGTATAAAAATAGCTTTTTTGAAAACTCCAAAAAACCGCGCGATTCTATAATACGTTTTTAAAAGTCGATGTAGACGAGGATGCATCTTTGATTCGGCTACTTTCAATCTGTCTCCACAAATTGTCGCCCACAATATAAAATGCAGTAAAAAATGCATGGACCTGCTAAATACTGAATTGCGCTTTTCGGCTAATCAATTCAAATTTCTTCTGATTGGTTGAGGCACCTTTGTCGGCAACATTGTATAATATCTCGATAACTACGCAAGTTATCAAGAAAAAAAAATACTGACTGTTTTTAAGTTTTCTATAAAAGTTAGTTTTTATTAGCTTCGATAACTCGAGCATTATCGAAAGTTATCGAAAAAAATGTGCTTTTTCTCATTGAAATGAGCTAATAATAATAATACATATCTCGATAACTAAGATAGTTATCGAAAAATATATTTTTTTCTTCGTTTTTTCATATTGACCAATTTTACAAAAGAAATATATTTTTTTTCGAAACATTAACGTACGATAACCCATAACATGATTACCAATTTTTTCCTATTTTGAGGTCCTCTTTTCAATCTTGGGGGCCTCGGATATAATATACTCTTCTCACCGAATGTCTTAATTATGGCCTATTGAAAATCTTATATATCTCGCTTGTTAAAAAGCCAGCAAAATAAATGCTTGTACTTTTGATTTATTCAATAATGTTGCACAAAATTGAAATATTTCGCATGTTCCGTATTTTTTTTATTTGTTTCTGAATAGGATGCACTTTCGGCAAATCGGTGGATACTGCGAGAAGTCATTTCAATCTCCTGACGTTCCCCATAATTTCTTTATTCTAAAATTTGTTTGTTTAATATTAGTAATTTGACAAAGTTTCTCGATTCGATGACTGATTTTTCAAAGTAAATTTGGATTATTTTGTAGCGTTATTCACACATGAATCTATTCACGATGATTTTCCAGAGTATATTGATCATAAATGTTAAAACGTGAGCTCTGTATGACAGCTCTTTTGAAAGCTAGCCATTTCGAGATTTCTATCCATGTTTGAAAAAAAAAAACATCCTATATATCAAAATATAAAGCAACATAAATCGATACGCCCCAATGTACACACATGTATTTATAGGCAACAGATCGTTTCTTTGTTGTAAGTAAACGTTTATTGACTTTATTGGCTTTGTTTTAGCGGAAGATATGAACGAACGAAACCAAAACAAGCAAAACATGAGAGACACGTGATCATATCATGCTTTAGTGCTGCGGGAGAGTGTGCCAGGCCGGACGGACAGTGCGTAGAGCGTGCGTATGATAACCATAAATGTTCACATTTACATACTCGGCGTTGTATCTGTAAAGTCATACAAACGTGCTTAATACATACATACATATATATGTATGTGCTTACATACGGATAGTTTACAAGCGCGGCCGCAGCATTAATAAAAAAAGTGCCATTTTTTATTTACCGTTTGTTTTTCACATTGTTGTTGTTGTTGCTGAAAGTATGTACGTAACAACAATAACATTTCAGCGATAAACAAACGTCCGTACATTCTATCAAAACATTTCCATTTCACATTTCGTTTTCGATTTCATAACAATTTATTAGTTCAAACATATGTAAAACGTCGTGTTTGCTCCTACTTCGTAGCCAGTCATACTCGCACAGTGGCTGCAGAAACAATGTCTGTGCTCATCCGTTCCACGACGTCCCAAATATTTGCGCCGTCGAACCCACGGCCAAAGTACAGTGATACAGACACAGTTACACCTTCCATAGGAGTGTCCATATTGTATTTAGTTAGCACATTAGGGTGTCCCGTAGCATAAGGGGAAAATTTCAGTTTCTCAAAATTCAGTGTTTAAAATAAACGAATGGAATAAAAATAAATAAACTACACAGTGTTTTATCGCACTGCCAAATTTGGATTTAGCCGCTACCTTAAGAATACATGTAATCAATATTGATCGGAGCGACAGATCGTGACAGCTAAGAGGTTAAAAATTTCCGTAAATGTAAGACACATGCTTGCAGGACGAAATCGGGTCAGAGGGTAAAATTATTCCCTAACAAGGACTGAAAATACCCTCTAATATTTAGACCACTTGAATAAATATTTTGAAAATGTCTGCTTAATATGAAATTTGTTGGGTACATTACTCTTCCAAAAATTATATAAAAGATTTAGCGACTGGAATAGGACAAAAAGGATACAAATGAAATATTACGACAACAGCTAGAACAGCTGGAAAGGAGGGATAAAACTGGTGCCAGCCAAACCGCTGACTGTGTAGAAACGAAACATAAAGGATTTATACTTTTAGGCGAAATATGGGGCGGAATGGGATTAAAATGGTACCTGCCAGACAGCTGCAGTTAATACAGTGAACTTTGGTGTGTACATTGCTCTGACCACGTAGACACGAAAAATAAAGATATTTTTTGACATTCGTACCCTTAGGATTAAGTGGGTTAAAATTAGTACCAATCAAGCGGCAGTAGCTAAAGAGTGATTTTTTGAGGTTAGGATTTTCATGCATTAGTATTTGACAGATCCGTGGGATTTCAGACATGGTGTCAAAGAGAAAGATGCTCAGTATGCTTTGACATTTCATCATGAATAGACTTACTAACGAGCAACGCTTGCAAATCATTGAATTTTATTATCAAAATGCGTGCTCTGTTAAGAAAGTTCAGAAAGAAAGAAATTGTGTTCAGCGACGAAGCTCATTTTTGGCTCAATGGGTACGTAAATAGGCAGAATTGTCGATTTTGGAGTGAATATCAGCCAGAAGCATTGCAAGAGCTACCAATGCATCCAGAAAAAGTCACAGTTTGGTGCGGTTTATGGGCTGGTGGCATCATTGGACCGTACTTCTTCAAAGATGATGCGAATCGTAACGTAACTGTGAATGGTGAGCGTTACCGTGAGATGATATCCAACTTTTTTTTGCCCAAAATGGAAGAACTGAACTTGGTTGACATGTGGTTTCAACAAGATGGCGCTACATGCCACACAGCTCGCGATTCTATGGCCATTTTGAGGGAAAACTTCGGAGAACAATTCATCTCAAGAAATGGGCCGGTAAGTTGGCCACCAAGATCATGCGATTTGACGCCTTTAGACTATTTTTTGTGGGGCTACGTCAAGTCTAAAGTCTACAGAAATAAGCCAGCAACTATTCCAGCTTTGGAAGACAACATTTCCGAAGAAATTCGGGCTATTCCGGCCGAAATGCTCGAAAAAGTTGCCTAAAATTGGACTTTCCGAATGGACCACCTAAGACGCAGCCGCGGTCAACATTTAAATGAAATTATCTTCAAAAAGTAAATGTCATGGACCAATCTAACGTTTCAAATAAAGAACCGATGAGATTTTGCAAATTTTATGCGTTTTTTTTTTAAAAAAAGTTATCAAGCTCTTAAAAAATCACCCTTTAGAATCATGAAATTAGATGTGTACATTCAACTGTGGACGCAAACATAAAGAATCTTCAGTATTAGTAATTTTCGTATCGAAATGGTTTAGACAATTATGGAATCTGTGGAATGCATTCCGGGGTGGAGGGTTATACGATTATTTATTTTTACTTGTTCTATCTTAGATAGAACTTTCGAAAGGCTAGCTGTCAAAATCATCGAAATGGTACAGACAATTATGGAATCTGTGGAATGCATTCCGGGGTGGAGGGTATATACGATTATTTTTACTTGTTCTAACTTAGATAGAACTTTCGAAAGGCTAGCTGTCAAAATCAGTCATCGATTTGCGAAACTTATTGACTTCTTCGTGAGGACCTGAAGACGTTTCATGCTGAAGTAAAGCGATATAAATCACTGATCTTTACCCTAAGGAATTCACGAAAGAATTGTCTCAAAAGTCAACTAAAATTAAATGTTTCTGCAGTTGTAGAAAGTAAAGTCCTGGTATTATTATGTGAATATCGATTTTGTAAAGAACAGGCATAATATCGTCCCCTCAATATAATAATAGCCCATATTTTCTGGTGTTTTGAGATAATCATGTTTTAAGTTTTATGCCAAATCAGGCGTTTGAATAATATTACGTTAAATATCGATTTTTTATTGTGAATTATTCTATGAAAGGATAATGTAGTTCATAGTCGATAAACTGTCCAATTTATTATTCTCTACGAATCGTTAAAATTTTTTGGCCAGTACAAATCACCAATCAGGAAATACTGCAGAGATGAACGTATAAATGCCGAGATAATGCGACGTAATTGGACGACATAGCCAAAAACTGTTTCCAATGAAACCCACGACAGAACTAAGGACGGATTTAAGGATTGCGTAAAGTCTCTGTAAATGTAAAAGTCTTCAAGTTACCTGTTGTTGTTAGATGCTCCACATGGAGAGACGTTTTTAATTATTATTAACTTATTATAACGTTAACAAAAGTAAAACATTCCTTAGGGATGAGAATTTTTGAATGAGATTTTTTTTGTGTTGTCATTTATTTTGGTTCAAGACCAGAGGTTGTGCTGAAGTCTTCAGCAGAACCCAAAATTAGCAAAAAGGCAAAGTGAGACCTTTATTGTTGCAGCTAAAAGTTGACTGCACAGTTTCGATGGGCGCTACCCCATCTCGTCAGAACTTTCGCAACGAATGTATGTCTTTGACTTAAATCAGGGTTCATATTAGTACCAGCGGTCACATATGACAAATGAGAAGCGCTGATAAACAAAATATTCCACCGAACTAAGTCGACACACTAAAAATCTCACTTTGCCAATTCAATGTTATGCATCGCTCGCAACAATGCAAAGGTTGTTGTTGTACGGTATGTCCCGTCTTCACTGTACCTCGTGTGTATTGTTGTTGTTTGATTGTATTGTTGGCAAAGAAGGTGGACGACTAAGAAGCTCCGTCCGACTCTTTGATTTCTGACAGTTACGTTCGATTAAAATGTAAATGGAAGAGCGAGACACTTTTGCCCACTCTTAGGTGAAGAATGGGTGTTTCAAAATGAATAGTTTTCGTGTTTTTTGTTTAATTGTGAATCAACTAAAGAAAACAGCACAAAGCAACGACAAACAACATTAAAATACTAAGAAACTGTGTCATATTTTACTCGAATTTTGTCACCATTTTACTTATTTTTTTTTTTAACTAATTGCAAAAAAAATTATTGAAAAATAATGCAAAAATTATCGTATTCTTCTTTGTTCCCGGCGTTCTTAATTTTGAAATTTTTATGTTATTTTGAATGATTTCTGTTAAAACCGACGACAGCTCGCTCTAAAATTTTATTTTTCACATTTTAATCTAACGTAACTCGCTCGATTTTTTAAATGAGTACGACGGAGCTTCTTGTTCGTCCACCTTCTTTGATTGTTGGTCTGTTATGTTGTATGTGTTGTCATTTATTTTGGTTCAAGACCAAAGGTTGTGCTGAAGTCTTCAGCAGAACCCAATTTTTTTTTTTCAAAAAATATTTTTGAAAAATAAATATCAATAATTATTTTTATATCCATTTTTTGTGCAAAGGTCAACAATTCTCCTGCAACGAATTTTCTCAATATCTTTCACATGAACAAAAGTTATGACTGGATGACTAAACCTCCAAAATATGTAAACGTTACAGGGTTGGCATATTTTTCAAAAATTAAAAAAAGAATCGTTTATGTAATCTATTGTATATTGCAATAATAACGCATTCACCAAATTTCATCAAAATTGTAAGACCTTCGAAAATTCTTCTCCGAGCGTCTTTATTTGTTTGATTGTTTTGAGATCATTCAACAAAATAGAGAGTATGCATTGACATTTATTTCTTTTGGGACACCCTAATGTACATCTGTGCCAGAAATGTATTTGATTCATGCAATGTGTTGCTGGGCGAATGAAAACGATTCTTCTAAAAAAACAACATAGGAAATGGGGATCCCATGTGGTATAGTCTGGAATATAAAATATTATAATATTTCTTCAGAATAATTTTATTTACTTCCTGGGCATGATAACTGCTCGACCATATGAATTGAATGGCTATTGTCGCGAAATGCTGAAAAAGAAAAGCTCAGCTACAAAAATCACATGTAAGAATGCGTCCGTGATTTCGTCAGCTAGATTTGAAAAATCAATAAAATATAACATTCCACCACATACAACGTAAAAACAGTGTTATAATATATTTTTGCAAAGTCATTTGTTCCTGCTCAGTCAGGGTTATAAAAAACGAATTCATGTAAAAGTATTCGGAAAGTCAACAACAATATTATTTAATAAAAAAGACACATTATTAGAAACAAATATTTAATCTCAGTTTCGAATTGAGACACCTACGGTCGGTATAGTAGCAATTCAATGAATACAGTAAATAATAAAATATTCGATTGTTTAATTATATTTCGTATTTGAGAAAAGTGTCATCAAATCAACAAATATTTAAAGAAAATATAAAGTTAGGGAATTAATTATATTTGTTGTTAAATATTCTAGTCATTACTTATTCTTATTATAATGATACATATAAAGGAGGAAATGTTTCCTAGTATAAAATAATTATTACTTTTTAATTTGTGTTGTTTGATTAGGGTCCCATATTCATTGACTGAAATTTGTACTATATTGACAATTGAAAGCGGCAGGTTAATCGGAATATTATTGCAAATAGAAATATGTATGTCTTAACGTTTTAAATATTGGAGATATAATACAACAAACTAGAGCGTCACGGGTGTGACCTTAGCTTGGAAGAAAATCTTGAGATTTTACTTATTTTCTTCAATTCAGTAATATTCTTCCATTGCGTGACTTTATTCATTTTTGCTAATCAAAAGGGTAGTTCATACACTTTCTTCTAAAGTATACGTTACCGACATCTTTTTATGAATATAGGATATTTAAATTGTAACGGGCGTGACATTTTGACAGAAATTCTGTTACGACCCCAGTCTATATATGAAAAAGGATATGATCAGTCCTATTGTTGTCATTTTTTTGACCTATAATCCAAAATATGTATTATGTGAATTATAAAGGTTCACTTTTCGTGGAATCACCCACTAATGATCGATTTTAACATTCGAATGTATTACATTAAAAGTAAAAATATATTTTTGATGATAACATGGTAACACAAGCACTCTATACAGAAGGTCCACTGTTGAGCTATCCCCACACAGGAAACGAAATCATATAGGCCAAATTGTTTATAATTAAATGTGGATCTCCAAAATTTCCTTCGTAAGAAGAAATTTTTGATCGAAAATCGCAGGCATTCAACTGTATTACATTCAAAAACACCTAAAAATAAATATTCTCGTTGTCTAGACCTAAAAGTTGACTTGGTGATTAAAAATAACCAAAAATTCTAAGTCCTGGAATGGTTCACTTTGATTTACAAAATTAGGGTGTTAACATCGTTCTAAGAGTGTGGGAATGATTGACTTGATATGCTTGTAGCGAGCTACAAAGGCGTTACAAATCGTGAAAAGAAACACTTTTTTTACAAGTCCTGCCCCTCCTCCGTAGGCAGCAACAGCAGCAGTAGCAGTACAAAAGCGAACAAACAAACGCCAGCCAATTCAGAATATCATACGATAGCAATCTGTCGTCAATGCGAACAATGTACATACATACATACTAGTTTGTATGTAGCTCGTTAGATGCGATTTAGGTAGGTAGGTGTGTGTGTATGTAGACATCCGTCTGGAGAACAAAGTGTACAATGGTCAACTTGTCTTTATTGTTGTTTTCCTTTTGAAAAATAACAAAAAACTAAATTGGTCGAATGTCTCGTCATCGAGTCTGTCTGTCTGTCTACACACAAAAACAAGATAACTCTCAGCAGAGCAGTCAGTAGTAGTAGAGTCGATGTAGTTTCCCTACAACAACAAAAAAAGATGATGATAAGCAGCAACAGCAGAGACAAGTAGCACCACTCACGATGCACTCTCAGGCAGAGGAGGTGGCAGCGGCTTTTTATAAAAGGCTACTTACTCAACAATGAGATCGCATCGAAGCATGTGATGCCAGGTTTAAGGATTTTACATGAGCGGTGAAAGGGAATTTTCCGTTTCATTTGTGGGAGAAGACAATTTTTTTTGTTTTGAAACCCTGACGTTTATGTTCAAATTAGTTCAATTCAATGGAAATAATTTATTTGTTATGTTCAAGAAACTTATCTTCAGATTTAGTTAAATTTTTACCACTTTCCGGCAAATGTGTGTAACACCAAGAAATAATCGAGCTAGACCCACCGATCGGCTTAGAACCAGCTGAGTTTATTTAACAATGTCTGTCTATCCGTCTGCTGTCAACCTAGAGCTTGTTCGCACATTAGAGGTCGCAATTGTTGTTCGATTGACATGAAATTTGGCAGAAGTAAGTTTTTAGACCAAAGATGATCGCTATTTAATTTTGTAGAAATCTGTTCAAATTTAGATATAGTCTCTAATTTATGCTATTACTACTCTAGAATACTCATTTTACATTGGATCTTGATAAACTCTTCAGGATCATGTTATATCTGCACTAGAACCAGCTGACGTGAAAGTGGATTTCATGGTTCCATGTTTTGATATAGCCCCATTAAATTGTACCTCCGATTTAAACTATTACTGCTTTAAACTGCACATGTCAAAGTCACCTCCCATAAAACACGTGGGTTTATTAATCAAAGCTGTATATATGCGCAAGGAGCCTTTAGGAGCCTTACTTGTATAAAACGAAAATATTTGCAAATCATTATTACACAATCCAAATTTAAATTATCGAGTTATCGGACGTTATAGTAAAATAAGGTAAAAATTAAAAAATACGGAAATTAAAATTAAATTTTCGATTACTATTTTTGTTATCGAAGTGAAAAATTGTTTTTTTTTTAATTTTTTATTATTTTTAGTACATTTGAATAAATTTAAACTATTACTGCTTTAAACTGCACATGTCAAAGTCACCTCCCATAAAACACGTGGGTTTAGTAATCAAAGCTGGATATATATGCAAGGAGCCTTTCCTTACTTGTATCAAACGAAAATATTTGCAAATCATCATTACACAATCCAAATTTAAATTATCGAGTTATCGGACGTTATAGTAAGATAAGGTAAAAATTAAAAAAATACGGAAATTAAAATTAAATTTTCGATTACTATTTTTGTTATCGAAGTGAAAAATTGTTTTTTTTTTTAGTATTTCATTATTTTTACTTCATTTGAATAAAAAAACGAACATTTTTCGATAACTTTCGAGTTGCCGAAACCAAAAATATTATATAAATCTAAAAATTAGGCAGAAAAATTAAAGTAAAATTGTTTGAATTATTATATTGTGAAGAAATTTGAAATGATTTGCCAAAATCACAATTCAGTATTCAACAGCTCCAACATTGCTATATTTTATATCGTGGGCGAAAATTTGTGGGAAAAATTGAATATAGCCGAATAAAATACGCATCCTCGTCTACATACACATTTCTATTATTAAATCGTTTATGCATTTGACAAAAACAAATGAACAAGCTGTAATTTTTTAGAGGAAATTGGGCTCTTTTACCAAGTGAAAATTTAAGTACTCCACCATGCTGTGGTTTCGAAAAGTGGAAAAATTATTTAAAAAATCGATCGATTTCTTTGAAGTGCATGTAATAATGATTTTTTATTGAATTTCTTTGTATAAAAATACACATAATTGGATGGAAGTTATCGATTACTAAGACCGTTATCGATAACTAAAGAGTAAAAATTATCGATTTTGAGGAGCGAAAAAATCGATTTTTTCAAAATTTTATGTTTTATAAAGCGACAACTAAGTAAGATATCGATAACAATTTTATCAATAACATACCGACCATTTTTTCCTTATTTTGATACATCCTAAAATACAGTCAGATCTTGAGGACTCGGATATCATATTCTCCCCAAAATGTGTGTTTTATCAAGTAATAAATTTGTAAATTTTACAAAGTTTTTATGACATCTTAAAAATTGCAATATTATCGATAACATGACCAATTTTATCGATAACATGCCGCCAATTTCTTGAGGCCTCGGATATCAAATTCTCCCCCAAACGTGAATTTTATCAAGTAATAAATTTGTAAATTTTACAAAGTTTGGATGCCATCTTTCAAATTGAAACATTTCGGTTTACAAATCGCTGAGTGTACCAGAAACCTTAGGTAATGCAGGTGTAATGGAAATAAATCTCAGGACACATAAGCGACATATGAGAGATTTTTTCATTATTTGTATGGGACAATAAATCAATTAATTAATAAATTTGTAAATTTTACAAAGTTTTTATGCCATCTTTCAAATATCAACATTTCGTAAATTCCAGAAATCTTAGGTAATGCAGGTAATACAGGCAAATCTCAGGATACCTAAACGACATAAGAGAGATTTTTCCTCATTTGCATGGGACAAATACTACACAAGTTGGTGGTAACCCTGCTCGCTGTGCATATAATCAACTGAGAGTGAGTGAATTGTTTTTTTCGTGCTAATGTTGCGTTACCAAGCCAATACCGCCGCCAACCGCTGATCGGTCTATATACAAGCTGGTTGTTGTATACACTATATACTTATACTTGTGCATATATTATATACAATACAGCACGGCACAGCACCAGCAACAACAACAACAAATCGTCGACAATATCGTCTATATAAAAGAGTTTTCCTCCACAAAGTTTTACAGCAAATTGAATCAGTTACAAACAGTCAGTCCGGCGGACAACAGCAAAACGTTCTCTTGTAAAGACACCACCACAAGCGGCACACACAGGTCGCCGTACGTTTTTTGTTTTTCAATTAAAAGAGAAGAATTTTGCAATAAAAACAAAAAACACAATTTCACATAGAAAATAAAACAGAAAGAAAGAAAAACCAAAACAAACCAAACATATGTTTAAATGTCAAACAAAGCAGAAAAGAAAAACTCTTTTTCCTGAAAAAGTGATCGTGAACTTGAAAGACAGAGAAAAGACAACGCCGACGTGATCTCTAGCGTTGTGTTGTAGAAGAAAGAAGAACAAGCAACACTTTGCATTTGTTTGTTATTACCTAATAAAAGAAAAACAAAGCGAAAACGTGCTTTATCACAGAACAAAAAAATTCCACTCGTTTGTTAAACAAATCATAAATTTCAATTAAATAAACATCCTCCTCCACCTACAACACAATGAATTCTACAATTGGTTTAAGCCTCGGACGCACGGCCACAAATGGCTGTTCATCGTCTACGTTGAATGGTGTCGCCACTTGTCATGCGGTCGCCTCAAAGGCTCTCAACACCAGCAGCCTTCATACAATGAATGGGCTGGATAATGGCCAGCCCAAGAGTAAAAATGCCGATCTGGCCGCCAAGATCATTCAGCAATCGCACATCGTCTGCTTCGATGTCGACTCCACGGTGATACGCGAAGAGGGCATCGATGAGTTGGCCGAATTCTGCGGCAAGGGCTCCGAGGTGGCTCGTGTAACCAAAGAAGCCATGGGCGGTTCAATGACCTTCCAGGATGCCCTCAAAATCCGTCTCAACATCATCAAGCCCAGCCAGCAGCAAATTTACGATTTCGTCAAGTCGAGACCGAGCACGTTGACGCGCAATGTCAAGCGCTTCGTAGAGCATCTAAAGGCTGAGGGTAAACAGGTTTATCTGATCTCTGGCGGCTTCGATTGTCTCATTGAACCTGTTGCTAACGAACTGGATGTTCCAATTTCACATTTGTATGCCAACAAGCTGATGTTCTACTGCAATGGCGAATATGCTGCATTCGATACCAATCAGCCCACTTCGAAATCGGGTGGCAAAGCAGAGGCTATCGCACTCATACGCAAACAATACGAAGCCGATACGTTGATAACAATGATCGGCGATGGCGCTACAGATCTTGAGGCAGTACCTCCGGCCAACTATTTCATTGGTTTCGGCGGCAATGTAGTGCGCTCCGAAGTGCACAAGCGCGCTCAGTATTATGTAACGGATTTCGAGCAATTAATGTAGTCGGAAGAAGAGCGAACCTCGCAGAAAAAAGGAAAACCAAATGCATAGTTGCAATTCCATTCGATGGCATTTTCAAGAATTCTCCACTAAAAGAGGAAGGAAGTTGATATTACGATTTACGTAGCTACATAGCTTTGTTTTGATGGTTGTTCCGTGTAAATATATTGAATTTTAGTTTTAATTGTATTTTTATGATTTGTATTTTTTGTTTTAGTGAACAATTTGTAATTAAGAATAAGCTGTTTATTAACAAATGGAATGAATTGAATATTGTTGTATAGTAGTACATACATATACATATGTTTAGTCATTTAATAAACGCAAAAAAGAAAACTCAAATGAAAAGATAAGAATCGAGTGTTTTGATTTCACATCACTGTGGGTTGGTTTTGTAACAGTCAGTGCATGCAACAGGGCGCTCTAAGCATGGTCACAAACCCTCCTTAATAACGGTGAGAAAATTTTAAGAGAGCCTGTGATCGCGTAAGAGAGAGGGGGCGCAAAAGAAGAGCGCACACAAAAGAAGAGAAATGCCAAATGAACCCAACAAACATTGTGTGCGGTGGTTAAACGTAATTTTATGAACGCACAACTATTTGTTTGCTGACCACAAGGGAAGAAGTGTCACGGCGAAAATTCGAACAGAACTCTGGTTGGCGGTTAATAGGAGAAGAAATGTAAAAAAGCAAATTAAATATAATTGGCGATTTTCTGATGTATATCATCGGCTTTTGACAAATGGATGCTTCTTCGTTGTGACTTTTCGGTAGTATTGTCCAAAGTTATCGCTCTAGGGGATATTCAATCACGGGATTCGAGATCGAGAAGTTACTATAGAAAACTATTTTTATTTTCAATGAAAGAAGTATAAATTTCCAACAAAAAATGGTATATTGGGATAAGGTATATCATAACTAACCTCGATAGACTTTGAATAATTTTTGTCGAACTTTTTAACGCTTTTTACGATAAATAAAATCGCATGTTTTGTATTATTGTCCGCCTTAAGGACGTACAGTGGTGGACACGAATTTAGCACATTCACCACATGTAACTTTATAAAGCAAATATTTCAACTTCTTTTTATGTTTTTTTGACCGGTATTTTTTCTAAAATATTACGTACGATAAGTTCACCATTGAACGTTGTTTTTGTTCGGTTCTTATGTTGCATTTTAGTTTTATTCCATCTAAAGTACAAATAATACGAAAAGTGATTGGACAGTAATTTAGCACAAATAAAAAAAAACTTTAATCAAACCGGAAAAAAACTGAACTAACCAATACATTTTATTATAAACTTAATATTTGGTTGGATAACAACTATTTTGAGTAATAGTTGTACATCTTCTGGACATACTCTCCACTAGAGACGTAAAACGCTCCATTGGAATAGCATATCAGGAATTTAGAGTTTCATTCAAGAAATCAGGCAAATTTTTGGGGTTTATTGCTATAATATGTTGTTAAAGTCCATTCCATAGATTCTCAATAGGACTGTGGACCGGTGACTGTGCTGGACCATTTTTAAAAATCTATTCTGTTCAGCTCCAAACAACTCTTCACTGGCGTTAAGTGTGTTTTGGTTGGTTGTCGTGCATAAAACGCCACTTAAGTGACATGCTTTTATCTGAATATGTTATCATAGTATCAACAAGTAGATTTTTGTTAATATACTGATCCGTCAGTGCATAGAGTTTGTGTATGGGACCAACACCGTGTCCAGTAAACGCAGTATACACAAGCTTCACCGTCTCAGATTTGTACTTTGGGTTGTGCTGCATGTTTGGAGGGCACAATTCGTATTGTTTCCTATTAGATCCGAACCGACAAATGTTCGGTTCGCCAATCCAGGCGATATTTTCCCAAAAATCTTGGATTTTTATAAATGCTCCTGAGCAAATTAAATTTGACACCGTAAGTCATATTTTCATACGTCTGGCTTATGTTGAACAATGCATCCAAGTAAATTTTTCATTGGTTCTTTTTCTTATGGTTCTTGAGGAAATGATAATGCCAATTTTTCCCGAAATATCTCTCTGAATCACAGTTGAGCTCTTAAGTGGATCTGCTACGCAGGTTCTATAAATTAAAAAATCCGATTTATTGCTTGTTTTTCTCGGCGTAGGACATTGTGCGACATTTTTGAAGCTCCCATAAGTGCCAATTTGGCTTAGTATATTGCACACAATCTGTCTGGATCAATTTATAATGTTTGTAATATCCCCAGCGGTACTTCCACTGTCGTTCAATTGCATAATAACCTCAATGCACTATTTTCCTTTAGCAATATCTAATTACAAATTTTGTTAAATAATAACTACCATTTGAGTAAAAATTACCGAAACATACCAATTAATTAATTTAAACGCAAAAAGAAACAGAAAATAACAAGTTTTATCAATTGTGTCCAGCCCAGATTGCGAATTACTTGCAAATACATAAGAGTACGAGAAAAAGGCACAAAAGAATACGAAAAAATATGGGGCTTACTGATCACACCATAAACAACAATAAAACATAAATATTTGGCGCAGACTTCATTATCAGAACAAATTATTTGCTATTATAAACAACACATGTGAAGTGTGCTAAACTCGTGGCCACCACTGTAAATAAACGAAAACAAGATATTATTTTATTTTTCAATTTTGTTCCCGATATTTCGAAGGGCCATCCTCAATGGCGTTACAATTTTAAAAAAACATAACGATCCTTCCACTTTTACAAGTTTTTGTCAATTGTAACTTTCTCGATTTCGAATGCTGCGATTAGCCCCCTAATATCTCAAAGAACAAACATGTTTATCTTGTATATCAACTGTCGTTAATATTCAGCAAAAAAAATCATTAATTAATTTGTTTATTAATTATTTTTATTAATTATTCTATTCTAATTAATTAATTTGTTTATTTTTTATTAACTAATTGAATTATTTATTTAATTTAAATTAAGGAAAATAAAAAAGTCGACACTTTAATTAATTAGGTTAAATTTAAAAAAAAATCATTTTTAAAATGATGATATACATACATTGAAGGACTTTAAACTTTACTTTCTATAAAAACGTTTTACCTTAAAATCCTACTCTAATCTTATACTCAGATCAATGGACTTTTAAGCACAAAGTTAACTCAAAATATTTTAAATTGTACTGAATCGTACGATGTCGATTGTTCAAATTTAAGATTTCCCTCTTAAAATTAAATTTCCCTCTAAAAGTAAATTTCTATCGTAAATGGCGATAAAAGTGATGGGCATCTCCCAGAGGGCCCGGACGCGCAATTCGCACGCCTTAAACTACGCCAAAACAAGAAAGAAACTGAAAAAGTCGATCAACCTTTTTAGTGTTCTAAAGTGCTACATTTTAAAAATATATCGTGAGGATTTAGTACAAATTAGTACAAAATTATAAACAATTTTACATCGAAACGGACGCGACAAAAAACCGAAGTACTTTTGAAGGTCTTATAGAAATATACAAAGTTCAGCGATTTTTTGAGAACTTTGTTTTTCCATATATACATGTAAATGAAGGCCAGAGGATATATTTTGTTCGTAGATTTATGAAATATAAAAAATATCTCTTAATTTTTTAATTAGGTACAGCAGAAATACGGACGCGACAAAACGGACGGGACAAAAATTTCCACTCGTAGTAAATAATTTAGTAATTTTCGTTATAACACTACAACTTTTAATAAAAATAAAAGCGAAAAAGTTAACTTCAGGTTTCAAAATAAAAAAAGTTGTCGAAATAAGGAAAAATAAAGTTAAAAGCTATTAGTGTGGTCTGATTTCATTTTTTTGGTAGACCTTTTTTGGGAGATGCCCAAATGGAAAAAGTTAGGTTGATGAAACTTTTTATAAAATATATTTATGTATGTTAAGGATTGGAGACAGGTTCGGGGAAAATAGTTTTTGTATGGGTGCCTCTTTAAGGAGTGGAGATGGGTAGGTATGTCCGGAGAAAATGTTGGGGAGGGAAAATTAATGGGGGTCTGTCATACATTCAACACCTCTAGGGACGAATCCGATGCAGTTTTGGGGCTTTTTTGAATTTTTACTTTTTCTTAGCTCCCTCACAAAATTAGGCGTTCTAGCATATGCAAATCGTATTACTAAGAATCTCCAAAAATCTATTAAATAAAAATAATATTTTCCCTTATTTAAAAAAAAAAAAAAACAATATTTTCCGATTTTTGACAACTTTAACATCCGATAACTCGATAACTAAGCGAAATATCGACAACATACCCACCAATTGTTCTTCTTATTTTGAGGTCCTCTAGCCAAAGATATAGACAGATCATTAAGTTTAAAGTTTAAGGGGCCACGTTGTTTAGTAAAGAGTGATTTTTTTGAGGTTAGGATTTTCGTGCATTAGTATTTGACAGATCACGTGGGATTTCAGACATGGTGTCAAAGAGAAAGATGCTCAGTATGCTTTGACATTTCATCATGAATAGACTTACTAACGAGCAACGCTTGCAAATCATTGAATTTTATTATCAAAATGCGTGCTCTGTTAAGAAAGTTCATTGCGCGCTTCCATTTTATGGTCAGTTTAATCGACCCACTGAAGCGGCTATTCGGGCTATTGTGACTAAATTTCGCACCAAATTTACATTGTTGGACATTAAACCACCAACACGCTTACGTAGAGTGCGAACTGAAGAAAATATCGCAGCTGTATCGGCCAGTGTTAATGATGACCACCAATTTTCGATTCGTCGCCGTTCGCACCAATTGGGTCTCTGTTACTCAAAAACGTGGAAATGCCAAAATTGGACTAAGCGGATGGACCACCTAAGACGCAGCCGCGGTCAACATTTAAATGAAATTATCTTCAAAAAGTAAATGTCATGGACCAATCTAACGTTTCAAATAAAGAACCGATGAGATTTTGCAAATTTTATGCGTTTTTTTTAAAAAAAGTTATCAAGCTCTTAAAAAATCACCCTTTATTTGTTTGACGGCCATAAATAATAAACACTCGATGTGAAATGTTAAACATGGAAATCAATTATGCATAAAATTATTTAAAGCGGACAGATCGATATCATTCCATACAAATTAAACAGGCTTATACAACTTCTATCCCACGTTGTTTAGTACGGTTATAATGGGGGGAATTCCATGAACATTAATGTGGGAATACCCGGGAGAGAAACTCACAAACCACAAAGCATGAGTAAACCGTTTTTAATTACATACTAATCTAAAGATAATTTTCCCCAAAAAAATACTGAAATCTTCCAAAAAATTAACTCAGACACAACCTAATTTTGAATAGACAAAAGTACACGCACAAAACAATTGTAACACTTTCTAAAAGAAAACTGAAAACCGGAAAAAACAAAAGAAATGTACAAAAGCCAAACTAAGTTAGAAGAGCACATGAACAATTAAATTCATATTGTTTGGTTGAACTGCAGATAGCCGAGTGGTTAGGCACACATCCGAAAATCTAGCAATTAAAAGAAGAAACCCACTGGGCAACAAACAATAATAAAAATAAAAACAACCACAAATAAGTACAATTTAATTTTCACGGCGAGTAACCAACCAAACAACCATGAAAAAACAATTTCAAGAATTAAGATCAGAGTTAAATTAGAAAGAAAACGAATGAGGGAACGAAGTATCTAAACGTTAGACGCCAACGTTTCCATGGAGCTCCAATAGAAATACATTTTTAGCGATTAATAATTCATCAGCTAGAAAATCGAAAAACAAAAACAAACACCAACACGCACTCCATCATCGTTTGGAAAAAATTAGTATCGAATCGAATTTGGTATTTGAAGAGAAAAAGGCAACGAACAGGGCAGCCCGCTTGTAAACACAACCGTTAAGGTTTACACGACTTAAAAGGTTCTAAACGGGCGAGTGTTGATTTGCCGCATGTTTCAATTGCAAACACGAAATTGATCGCTCGAAACCGGCCACACCAAAAATTAAACTCCTACATAACGCGACGACGTTCTTGGCTATTCGACAACATTTTTGTGGTGCTGAGTCAGTCAGCGAGCGAGTGAGTGAGTGACTCGTTTGTCGTCCCACAGTGGTTACCAAGCAAAACAAAACCAAAAAAGCCTCTAATTGGTTAACTGAGGCTAATATCGAGCACCAAAGTAGGGAAAATCTGTGATCACTGTTTTGGTAGTATAGGCTCCACCATAGAAAGGAGGGTACACTCAGAAAAATTGTGTGCCAATTGAGCTAATAATTAGCCTAAAAGTAGTAACACTTACTGAACCTGATCGATCGTCAACACTTACTAAATAAATAAATATTCCTTATTTCAAAGTCGTAATTCCTAGATAAATAGTGAGCTCAAACATTATATGGCGGACAGACCATAGATTCAGAGAAGCATCCATTAAGGACGTTTGTCGGATTATTGTAAAAAAATAGTTGGTTTGACAAAGACCCAAACTACTTCTGTTATCATATCACTCTTAATAACATAACCGTTCAATGTTAGGAGTTACAGAAGTTATAAATTCCTATAAAGGATAACTTGCGTGTTTATGGTGGGCGAATGGAAAAGTTTACGGCACAGTGCTGCAGGATAGCCTAAAATTTAATAACTTTTGATTTCGTTAACATTTTCGAGTTCTGTAAAAAATTAAATTAGGCAAGGTCCCAATTATTTTGAGATATTAATCGGGTATATTTTAAAAATTATCTCAATGTTGACTACTTTTGTTATTTTTCGAATTAAAAAAGGGATTATTCGGTGACCCTCCAAAGTTTTTTTTTACTTTTTTATTATTATCAGATTACTTGAATGAAAAATGCGAAAAAATAGAGTAAAAATGAAAACTAAAAATATCTAACTTATAGAAAACAGAAAAACAGTGAAAAGAAGTAAATTAGTTATCGAAATATTGTACAATGTTCCCGAAAAAGGTGTCCTCACTCTATGCGAAGAAATTTGAATTCAAAAATTCAGTATTCGGCAGGTCCATATAATTGGAGCAACATCGTTATTGCTGCATTTTATATTACGAGCGAAAATTTGTGATAATATTGAAAATATATGGCCGTCTCGTCTACATCCACTTTTAAAAATGCGGGAACTTGTTGGATTTTTTATAGAAACAATTACAAAAATGGCATTATTTCTCAAATTATGCAATTTCTAGAGGACATAAAAAATGTTACCCGGCATTTATAAATGGGAGCCGTGAAAAACCTTTGTAGATACTTTGGGGAAATAGTGAGATGGACAACTCTGACGATGAATTTTAGCAAGAATTAAGACTTATTGTAAACTTGATAACGTTTTTTTTATGAAATAATGGAAATAATAAGGCTGCTTTAAGACTGGATAACTAAGCTGCGATAAGAAAAACCTAAAAAAAAAGTTAAAATTTCACTCAAAATAAAAACCTATTTTTTTAAATTATCGCCAACAGCAATATAAATATTTTATATTAAAAATATTGGACTTAGCCTGGATCCAGTGTATGGTTATCGAGGCTAAGTCCAAAAAAGTCAACACAAAATAATTTTTTTGAAAATTTGTTTTGATACAAATAATATTTGACACAAATATTAATTTATGGATATTGCGGTAGGGCACGGTAAACAAAAAATACAAATTGGATATTTTTTGGAAATTGATTTTCATGCATTACATCTTTGTTTTTTGATTTTCTCG
This sequence comes from Polietes domitor, assembly GCA_947397865.1. Lineage (NCBI taxonomy): Eukaryota > Metazoa > Arthropoda > Insecta > Diptera > Muscidae > Polietes > Polietes domitor. The sequence goes on along the minus strand of OX377621.1, from coordinate 105,870,255 downwards.
AGATCTAGAAAACACATCCGACTGAAATTTTGTTTGTGTATTAAGAACCAATGTCGCTTGTAACATATATGTAGACAGTCGCGAAAATCGCTACGATTGTTGAAAAAATCCAAAATTCGGGCAATTGCTTATATTTTAACTTTCTCCATCCAAGATTCCATGAAGTCAGCAATCACAAGGAAAAAAAACATTTTGGAATTCTCAATAAGATAAATGTTAAGCGGGTTTTTCTAATGATACTTTTCACAACAGCCACTATTTATCATATTTTAGGCTGATAACTTGGGAACCAAAATGCTACTAACCGCGTAATGATGGAATTTGATAGTACGATATACCCTAAGTCTAGAAAAATGTTTTAATCAAGATCGTTGTCGAGAATTATAACCTTCTGTGTTACGCTGCTCCATTTTTAAATATTTTATTTATATTATTTCTATATTCATAGCCACTTATGAAGTCACAAACTAACGTGTGAGTTGATAGCCAAATCAGTAAAATTTGAAAAAAAAATGGCTTTAGAAAAAAATTTCGTCGCCAAATTTATATGACAGATGACAGCCTAATCAGAGTATAGTTTGGCATCAAAAACTCATTTTCGAGAAACTGGTTCATAGCCACTTATGAATATAAGCCCTCGATATACTGAACATATTATCCGTGCTATGTTTTCAAATTATCTACATATTAGCTTACATGTGAGTCAACCTCAGTTAGTTTAAAAGATATTTGAGTTACAAGAAAAAAAGACATATTATATTGTTTTGTCGTATTTTAAACGTTGCGAATCATTATTAGGCCGATTTTCAAATTAATCATACTGTTAGTTTGCTTATACGTTAAAAAAAAAGACAAAAACTTCAAAAAAGATCGTATTTTTATCGTTTTTTTTTCAAAAAGGCAACAATATTATTTGCTCCTGTAGGTGCAAATTTCTTTTATTTTTCGTTAAGAAGACATAATTTAGATGCCTTTTATATTCATATTGAAAAAGTCCAAATTTTGGAACATATTTTACCCACTTTGGGAGTTTGGGCATTTTGTTGGAAATTGTTAGCCTATTTTTTTACATAATTCCAAAATTTCGTTATGATATCGATACATGTTGTTATTGAATGTTGAATGTTATTGTAAGCAATTGGAAAATGCATATACATATTGTGAAAAGAAATATTGTCTAAATCCGCCCACAACCACGCCTACCTCCCATATAACATAAAATGGAAAAACGTCATAAATTTCTTTGATATACACGTACAAATATACAAATATACATATACAAATCATTATCGGTGATTCCATTTGAATCAAAAATTTAATGAAAATTGCCAGTGCTTAAAGCTCATTCATGAAAATTCTGATAAATGCCATTTTATTTTTTAATCGATGACAGCCAGCTCTCACAACTTAATAAATAACTCAAGCTTAATATAACAGCTCAACATTTGCAAAGAATCAGGGGATAATAGTTTAACGTTTTTTAATTCGTCAATCATTCCAAATAACCATATTATATAAATTATGTATCGTCAATCAACACATCCAATCTGCAGTATTTTTTTAAGGTACACTTTTAGGAATATATTTTTATTGCAATTTGAACACGCGTTAAAAAATGTTTAGAACCTTACACGCCTAAAGTATGCTTTCAAAAATGTTTCCAAAATACTGCAACAGAGAACAGCTTTATTTTTGGCTTTGAGGGTTTTATGATGTCAGTAATCAAATCGATGTTTGCAGCCATAAGCAGAATTTTGATTTTAAAACGAATAACTAGTTTATCAATATTAATAAATGGCGAGGCATCGATCAACTATAGTTTTATAGGGTACAAAATTAACCATAAGAATAAATACAACCAACGTATGAAGAGTTCCTGGTTTCCTTGACAAAACGAAATTCCAATACGACACATGATTTCCGAGATACATCCCAATAAAATAACCTCTAACATGTTGAACTTTTCAACTATTTTAACATTTATGATTTATGAGCAATATTTAGATGCAATATCGCCAAATTCTTTTGGAATATGCTTGATGGGAATGTTCAATTTGCATAGTCTTCTTGTATGTACTGTCCATTATATTTAAATTTCCATCTATTATGGCCGTTCCAACCAAGCTGAATCGTTGGACCAAAAAAAATATTTATTTTATTATTTAAAAATCAATTTACTTAGTACAGAAATTCATTAAAAATATTTGAAAACTATTTTTTTAATGTGTGCAATTCCTTTTCTTCGTTTCGAACCACTGTGATTAGTCAGTTACAATTTAAAACGTCATTTCTATGCGAGCAAAAACAAAGGTCGTTAGAATGCTGCGATATTGTTTTTGTTTTGAACAGCGCACGAACGTTTTAACGTCAGTCAACCACTGCCTACAAAATCCATTCGTATTGCCAAATACGAGATTGTTGAAAATATCTACTGACTGAATTGTTTAATCATATTCGAAGTAAGTAGAAAACACTCAGTCGCGTTAATTGAAAATAACTATTATGAACGTGTTTGTTAGATTCCTTTTTATTGTTTCTTATGATCGGTGCTTTGTTAGCAAAATTCGTGCTTTTGTTTATGGCTTCTATTTGATAGAAGCCGGGTTTGACCGGGCAGAGAACGGTAGCTAAAACGGTCAAATTAATTGAAAATAATGACATTGACAATGGTGCTCATGTTGGGGGGTTAGTTATCCACATATATAATATGGCTGTTTTTCTTTAAGACTGTATAACTAAGCTCTAAATAAAATTTTAAAATATGACTCAAATTAAAACAAGTAAAAAAGGCGTTAAGTTCGGCCAGGCCGAACTTTTTATGCCCTTCACCATGGATTGCATTCCACAGAGGTTGTCGGTTTTCGTAGAAGTGCAGGAATATTACAGGAAAATATAATTCTTTTAATATAGCCAAGCCAAAACAAATACAAATATTGAAAAAATAATTTTATAAATAAATATAATATTTTAATTATTTCAAACCATGCTTATAAGGCATGGCTACCAATACGTCAATTCAAAAAATAAATATTCTTATATTTATATTTTCAATAAGCTTAAATACCATAAATATTGGTAGATAGTGGGTGCTACAGTTGGTTGTATTTCCATTCTATTTTAATTCCAAAAGTACAAATTTTGAAAATCCATTATCAGAACATGATTCATCCAATTTTTGCCGTAAAAGAAAAAGTACGAATTTGGAAAAAACTTTTTATTTTGCGTGTCTATGCAGTCAGAGAAATGTATAAACCGAAATCCACGATTCCAGCTGCGCCCATTTGGTTGGTACCATTTTTACCCCCTTGACGTTTCTACGCAATTAGAAATTCATCATTCTAGCTGTAGTCGTTTAGTTGGTACTATTTTTATCCCTCTGTACCATTGTATCCCTTGAAAGTACGAATTTCGAAAAATCCTAGCTGCGGTCATTCGGTTGGTACTATTTGTTTCCCCTTTTTCCATTTTAACCCCAAAAGGTACGAATTTCAAAAAATCCGTCTATTTTCCGTGTCTACGCAGTCAGAGGAATGTATACTCCGAATTTCATGACCAAATTTCGGTCATTTGATTGGTACTATTTTTATCCCCTTTTATCATTTTAACCCCAAAAAGTACGAATTTCGAAAAATCTGTTTATTTTAAGCGTCTATGCAATCAGAGGAATGTATACACCGAATTTCATTATTCTAGGTACAGCCGTTTGGTTGGTACCATTTTTATCCCTCCGTGTTTACACAGTCAGAGGAATGTATACTCCGAATTTCATGACTCTAGCTGTTGTCGTTTAATATGTACCATTTTTATCCCTTTTTTGCCCCATTTCACCCCCTACAAATAAGAATCACTTTATGGTGCACGTTTGTGCTATAAGGGGAATGCGCATACCAAATATCAAGCAAATATAAACAGACATATTCACAAAATATGCTTAAATACGCTAAAATATTAAGGGATTATTATGGGTATTTTTAGTCCTTGTGAGGGAAAAAATTTTCCCTTTGGCCCCGTTTCAATCCCAACCGATCTACGACTATAAGACGCATTTATGGAAAATTTGAACGTTCTTGCTCCTTTCGTTTAGATGCTAGCGTGCTTTCAACAGACGGACGGACATGGCTAGATCGTCTTATAATTTTATGGCGATCAAGAATATATATACTTTATAGCGTCTCAGGTCGATATTTCAAGGTGTTACAAACGGAATGACAAAGTTAGTATACCCCCATCCTGGAGGTGGAGGGTATAAAAATATGTTTTAAAATTTTCGCCAAAAGCAATATCAATGTGTATGGATAATTATCCAGTGTAAGTCTAATTTATGATTACACTACTCAACAAATTGAAAAAAATTTCATGTACTCCGGATGCGATAATTTTTTCTGTGTAGATAACCTTGACATGAGCTCGAAAAACGCAATAAATTTTTTTTTTTCGTTTGGTTTTTTTTTATTATTTTTTTTTAAATTTTAAAAATTTTTTTTGGTTAATTTGTTTCGTCCGGCATAACTCGGGAACCACTAGCCGGATTTAATTGAATTAAATTTTAAAAAATTAATCTGTTCATATATTGTTTTCCTATACAAGCAACAGTTTCCAAGTTAAAAATGAATATATAAAGGAAAAAACTTATTTTTTGCCTAAAGATTTAATTTTTTTTTTTAAATCCATAAAAAATCCAAAATGAAAAAAATGTCAAATCTTATGACTTTTACGTAAAGTCACATAACCTATGAGCAAAATGAGACAAAGATCATGAAAATCGATGCACGCGTTTCGCTTTTATTCGCAATTGAGTAAAGGTATGAATTTCAAAAATTTAAAAAATTTTTTTTTGGTTAATTTGTTTCGTCCGGCATAACTCGGGAACCACTAGCCCGATTTAATTGAATTAAATTTTAAAAAATTTAAAATTGCAATTCCCTTAATGTGTTCATATATTGTTTTCCTATACAAGCAACAGTTTCCAAGTTAAAAATGAATATATAAAGGAAAAAACTTATTTTTTGCCTAAAGATTTAAATTTTTTTTGTTTTAAATCCATAAAAAATCCAAAATGAAAAAAATGTCAAATCGTATTACTTTTACGTAAAGTCACATAACCTATGAGCAAAATGAGACAAAGATCATGAAAATCGATGCACGCGTTTCGCTTTTATTCGCAATTGAGTAAAGGTATGAATTTCAAAAATTTGCTCGACATATGCACAACTTTGTCTATGGTAAGGTTTTTTCTTTTTTTTTATTCTCAGAATTAACAAAACGGAATAAAGAAAGGGTAATTTAATTTTTATGATTGCGTAAGCAAAGTAATAAACGCTAATAAATGTGCGTGAACAATTAAAAGGAAAAAAGGAAAGGGGACTTTTTTAATTATTTGGGTTTTCCGTTGGCTACCTGTATGATTTTTTTACAGAAATGCAACCCAAATTTAAGGGTGGTCATTATTCGGAAAATTTAAGACTCACACATGGTGAAACAGGTATGTAGCCACCGTAAAAAATATACACCCATTTATAAGTACCTGTCAGTAAAATACTAAACAATACACAGTATAAATAGGTATTCATTGATCGATTTTACTCATTCAACAAGTGTCGACGAACGCGATAGTTAAAATGAGCAAACGTTCGCGAGGATTTGAATGCAATACCAATCCAAGTAATTTTTGTTACATGTGCGGAGAATACGTTTCTGAAAAAAACAAGCGTTGTTTTTCACCTAAATTGAGAGATTCATTTGAAGAGAGCTTCAATTTAAAGGTCTCAAACATAGATGAGCGGTGGACACCAAGTGCTCTATGTCCAAGGTGCTACGTACAGCTAGCTGACTCAAGGTAAGTGTAGATTACGAAATTCAAGAACATATATAACTTATTATTGAAATTCTTTCAGACGACAGCCGAGAATCATCATGCCAATGCTTTGGAGAGCTCCGCTTTGCCATGTAACAGATTGCTACTTCTGTCTTAGCAAAAAAACAGGCGTGGGAAAAAATATACGATGGACTTACGCTGCTGTTTCAACAGTGAATTTTCCAGTGCCATTTTCCGAATAACCAGTGGACCCGCAACCGTCCGTTTCAAGATGGGCATCTAATAATGAGGCGATACATCCAACATCAGATCCGGAGACAGTAGAAACCACATCAGAATGCGAGTCAACATATACATTGCATGGAGGTCAACGCTTATGTTCCCAAGCAGAACTGAACGATTGGGTTAGAGAATTGAAACTCTCCAAGGAAGATGCAGAGTTGCATGCATCGCGCATGCAACAGTTCGGTTTCTTGGCTCCTGGTGTGGTGACAACAATCTACAGGAAGCGTCATAAACCATACGCAAGGTACTACACAAAAAAAGACAACATCTGTTTTTGTAAGGACATTCCCGGATTATTTGGTGAACTCGGGTACTCTTACGATCCAGGAGAGTGGCGTCTTTTCATCGACAGCAACAAGCAGAGCCTTAAAGCAATTTTACTGCACAACGGCAACGAGAAACCTTCGATACCAATTGCTCATGCCGTTGACACCAAGGAAACATACGAAGTCATGGACAATCTACTAAAGTGCCTTAACTATGAGAGGCACGAGTTAACTTCATCCCCGGCAGCGACAACGTGAAATATACACCACTCATAAAAAGGAAAATGTTTTTCTCCCACCTCTTCACATAAAGCTCGGACTCATAAAAAACTTCGTGAAAGCTATCAACAAAGATGGCGAAGCGTTCGCCTATTTAAAAACCATTTTTCCTCACCTTTCATCGGCAAAGATTAAGGAAGGCGTTTTCGACGGTCCGCAAATTAAAAAGTTGTTGCAAGACCAACAGTTTGAGCACATTTTATCACCAAATGAAGCTGCAGCTTGGAACTCATTTCGGCAAATTGTTTCCGGATTTCTTGGAAACAACAAAAGCTCAAATTACAGAGAGATCGTCGAACAACTACTCCAAAATTATAAAAAAATTAGAGCAAATATGTCGCTTAAGATACATTTTCTACACTCGCACTTGGACTTCTTTCCGGACAACCTGGGCGATGTGAGTGACGAGCATGGCGCACATGTAACAAAAATTACTTGGATTGGTATTGCATTCAAATCCTCGCGAACGTTTGCTCATTTTAACTATCGCGTTCGTCGACACTTGTTGAATGAGTAAAATCGATCAATGAAGACCTATTTATACTGTGTATTGTTTAGTATTTTACTGACAGGTACTTATAAATGGGTGTATATTTTTTTACGGTGGCTACATACCTGTTTCACCATGTGTGAGTCTTAAATTTTCCGAATAATGACCACCCTTAAATGTGGGTTGCATTTCTGTAAAAAAATCATACAGGTAAGCAACGGAAAACCCAAATAATTAAAAAAGTCCCCTTTCCTTTTTTCCTTTTAATTGTTCACGCACATTTATTAGCGTTTATTACTTTGCTTACGCACTCATAAAAATTAAATAACCCTTTGTTTATTCCGTTTTGTTAATTCTGAGAATCAAAAAAAAAAGAAAAAACCTTACCATAGACAAAGTTGTGCATATGTCGAGCAAATTTTTGAAATTCATACCTTTACTCAATTGCGAATAAAAGCGAAACGCGTGCATCGATTTTCATGATCTTTGTCTCATTTTGCTCATAGGTTATGTGACTTTACGTAAAAGTAATAAGATTTGACATTTTTTTTCATTTTGGATTTTTTATGGATTTTTAAAAAAAAAAAAATTAAATCTTTAGGCAAAAAATAAGTTTTTTCCTTTATATATTCATTTTTAACTTGGAAACTGTTGCTTGTATAGGAAAACAATATATGAACAGATTAAGGGAATTGTAATTTTAAATTTTTTAAAGTTTAATTCAATTAAATCGGGCTAGTGGTTCCCGAGTTATGCCGGACGAAACAAATTAACCAAAAAAAAAATTTTTAAATTTTTGAAATTCATACCTTTACTCAATTGCGAATAAAAGCGAAACGCGTGCATCGATTTTCATGATCTTTGTCTCATTTTGCTCATAGGTTATGTGACTTTACGTAAAAGTAATAAGATTTGACATTTTTTTCATTTTGGATTTTTTATGGATTTTTAAAAAAAAAAAATTAAATCTTTAGGCAAAAAATAAGTTTTTTCCTTTATATATTCATTTTTAACTTGGAAACTGTTGCTTGTATAGGAAAACAATATATGAACAGATTAAGGGAATTGTAATTTTAAATTTTTTAAAATTTAATTCAATTAAATCGGGCTAGTGGTTCCCGAGTTATGCCGGACGAAACAAATTAACCAAAAAAAAATTTTTAAAATTTAAAAAAAAAATAATAAAAAAAAAACCAAACGAAAAAAAAAATTTTTATTGCGTTTTTCGAGCTCATGTCAAGGTTATCTACACAGAAAAAATTATCGCATCCCGAGTACATTTTGACTGTTGACTAGTGATTTTTGATTTTTTGGACTTAACCTCGATAATTATCGAGGTTAAGTCCAAAAAATCAACACAAAATATTTTTTTTGAAATTTGTTTTGATACAAATATTTATATTGTAGTTGGCGACAATATTTATATTGTAGTTGAGCAAACGTTTTTGTTTTGAGTTAACGTTTTTGTTATCGCAGCTTGTTGTCCCGGCTTAAAGAAAAACAGCTCTAATTATTAATAAATGATGAAGAGCAACGATTTTCTCGTCTTTGATCAATAAGAAAATTAAAATTTTTTCTACTTTTATAATTTCTAAAATATACATAATATGGCTGTTTTTCTTTAAGATTGGATAACTAAGCTGCGATAACAAAAATCTAAATAAAATGTTAAAATTCCACTCAAAATAAAAAATTATTATTATTTTGAGCAAATTTATTTATTATTTTGAGCAAAAAATTAAATTTTTATTAACATTTTCAATATCGCAGCTTGTTATACCGGCTTAAAGAAAAACAGCTCTAATATCATTGAAATCGATGATCAAGAACAATAATTATTTTAACTCTTCCAAGGAGACAGAATAAGAGGCATTTCTGCATGAGATCCAATAACGATCGGAAGTTCTTCAGATCTGGCAAGGTTATCATCAGGTGTGCTAAGTTTGGATTGGCATTTCATCAACGACAGAACAATGTCCAAATTTATTTTGAAAATCATGGTTCAGTTCGGGGATCTGTTCAGAGATGAGGCTCATTTTTAGCTCAACTGATATGACATTACGCAAAATTGGCGCATTTGTGATGAACAGAATCCAGGAAGTACTTGTATACTTTATGGGATAGTTGGAATCGTTGAAGTCTTTACTTCTTCATAAATAAGAATGATCGAGTACGTTATTACATTTTTTTAACAAAATACCCAAATTCCCAATGTGGGGAAAATATGCGATTTTTACTGAAATGGTTGTCATTTCTTGAAGATGTGGTAATACTTTCATAGTAAAAAGTCAACATAGGGGATTACAAATATACTAAACACTTTCGAATTGGTGCTTGATTTTTGATTGATTTTTTAAGAGAATATAACGGGGAGGTCCGTGAACCAAAATTATTTAATAAGGACATTAAATGCAACTAAATTAAAATTTACACCTGCAGGAAGAAAAGAAAATCTTGGAAGTGAAATAAAGAGAAAACTTTTTAGGGGGAAGCGTATAACTTATAAGTAAAGTAATGCCAATATTTTCACTAATTTAAGCAATTTTAGAATTATATAATCAACTAGCTTTTTTAATCGGCGTTGCACGAGTACATTCTTCCCTATTCCCCCTACTGTATATATTTATATATATATATATAAATCTACAATATATATAAATCTACAAATATATATAATTAGCTTTTTTACCCGGCGTTCCCCACTTCGTATGCTGTTGATGATAAAATGAGTAATAATTGATAATTTAATTGATAAAGTATAGTTTGTGTGGGCAGTACCACTTCCGTTTGCCCTATCATGACCTAGTATAGCCAAAAACCATCCTCTGTCCACTGGTTAGCTATAGTAAAATTTTCAGGCGAATCGCTCCACCGGTTTGGCGTCCTATACGGAACATACTGGGTCGCCGTCCATAGAAATGGTAAAACAAATTCCACCTCACGAAAATAAAGTTTGGATTGTTTAATGAGGATTTGCAAAATATTACGTACCTAAATCGAGCCATCTGTGAGCTAAACGCTAAAAATCATGTTTTTCCGGTATATTTTTTTTGTGTTACATTTTCCCAAAATATTTTTCTGAAATAATAGACCCTTCAAAGCACTTTAAATAAAAATTTTGATTCTTGTCTTAGAGTAACTTATTGGTCGAATTATTGGAGGTTTATAGTACTTTTTTTTGTTAATTTTCACAGTGATAACTGACAAATGTTTTCGTATTTGGTGTTGCAGATCATCATTAAACAATCCAATCAGCATTTCTGGGGGGTGACCGCTGCAATTTATTTTCGTGACCCAGCCTAATGTTTATAGATTTGAAAATTTCGTAGTATAATTCATCCAATTCTTTGTAGGGTTTTTGATTGGTTGTACGGCTCCCATCTTCCTGACAATTTCTTGCTAAATTAAATACGCGCTGCCTGCCTTATGGCATCCAATTATTCGAACTTTCGAAATTATTCGATTAATCGTTTATTCAAAAACAAATAATGTCCAATTAATCCAACAATTGTCCTCTTCAACAAATCATAATTAATAAGCGATATACGTACATACACATATGCATATGAGTCATTCCATGCCAAGCGGATTTTTGACATCACTAGCTTGTATTGTTTCGACAGTTTGTTTGTGTATTCGTCTATTATAGGCAATCTAACAATATAAATAAATTGAAAATCAAGATAATAATGAGATCGCAACGTTAAAACTGTGAAAACTTGTCTTGTCTTATAACTCATGTATCTCTTAAACTAATCGAGGTACACACACAGGCAAGCACACGTTTTGTATCCAGAGGCGGAAATTGTGACTTGGAAAGCTTTATATCAGGTTTGTCTACAGCACTCGGAGGCCTTCCATCGACGTTCCTTCTTCCTTTCCTTTTAACATTGCGTGAGATTGGGAGGTAAGGCCTTCCACGCTCGCTTCCTACAGGAAGGCCTTCCTAGATAAGACATAATGCATGTACGAAAAAAGCAGGCCTTCCAGAAGATCTCGAAAAGAAGATCTGATGAAGGCCTTTGAGGCACAGGCATGCTATAAGGCCTTCATGAAGAAGGCTGACATTATGTCCGAAAAAATCAGGCCTTCCAAAAGGGCTTAAGATGAAGTCCTGTTTAAGATCTGAAGCAACAGGCACACTAGAAGGCCTTCCAAAATTAATGCATAATGCATCGCAGAAAAAAAACAGGCCTTATAGAATGGCTTAAAAGAAGGCCTGTTAAAGGATATATATATATACTCACGAATACTATCATTGTCCAAAATATCTTTACGATCGGGTACATAAATGTTCGGGCAAGCATTTCAAAATTGTACATGGTCGAGGTGACCAACCTACTGGGGATCTAAAACTTAGGAAATCATCTTCAAAACAACTCTGATCTAAGCATGGGAAATTTTATCACGATATCTCTTTACTTTCAAAAATTAATTCGAAAAAATCGATTTGGAACCACTTTGCACCTTTAGATTTTTTATGCAACCAAACCAGAAAAATTGGAAGCCTTGAAGACAACATTGTGATGCGGCCCACTGAATGTTCCACATTCGAGCCAGACGCTGCAACCGCAACCGCATGCCTCAAACTATATTCAAAAACTAAGGACATAAAATTATCTTTCTGAGTAAGTCAATTTTCAGTTTGAAGTTGAAGTCTCAATGTTTTATTTTAATTCAAAATTCATTTTACGATTTTCTTTTGATGTGAAAATAGTAAAGTGTTTCAAAGGTTCGTTGGGAGGGGAATACTTGTTCTTTCTGTTAGGGAAATAAATTTCATAGAATTTTATAGGGGCTCACAGAGGGGAGGGCAATAATAAGTATTTGCTTTCATAATCCGTGAAGCAATTAACTAAGACTTGGCGTTTCAACTTGATTTTGAAATGTGGGACTACTGTGTAATGGTCTGCTGACTGACTAATGATGGGATGACGAGACGAGATTTAATAATACCACCGACCGACCGACCGACCGAGCGGCGCTTACCCTACTTCTTGCTACTCCCCTAGAAATTAGTTTGTGCCAACATTTTAAAATCACTTCTTCTCGGTGTAATTATTCATTTCGTATTTTCTTTTGGCTTTTTTACTTGTTTATTATTGTTTCTTTTGCAAAATATGTGCCTTTTTGTTGCTGTTGATATTGTTGTTGTTGTTGCAGTAAAATGGTGGTGATCTCATCATCATAATCATCATCATCGCCATCATCACCATCGTCGCCGTCGCCGTCGTACTTTTTTGGCTTGATTTTGTTCATGCCATGCTCTGGCTACGTCACTGCTCATCAGTTGTGAATTGGATTATTTGTGGCCTGGTCTGTTTGTTTCGCATTTTCAATACTTTAATTTCCATAATGTGTGTGTGAGTGTGTGTGCGTGGTTTTTTCATCTGTTACCTTAAATGAAGTGTTTTTATTTTTAGTTCACTCGTGGGGTCGTCTCCACACTCAATTGTTGCAAGACATGCTGGCTGTTTGTTGTGGATTATGTTGTTGTTGTTTCTCAGGGGGTATAGAATTAATTTTGACACTGATGATGGTGTCGCCGCACTATGATGATGATGCTGCTGTTGCTGTCGCTGCTACCACGAGATCCACTGATGATGTTGTAAAACCGCAATCATCGTTTTTATTACAAACAACAAGTTTTTCGTTTTGTTTCGTATAGTTGGATATGGAAAAAGACCTTCGCGAACATGATCATTTTGGAATCGGTTTTGGAAGAGGAAGAGGAAGCGGTTGTTTATGTTTATAGAACTGAATTGAAAAAAAAATACTAACACTGAGGATGGCTCGTAAACAAAATGCGACAATACATAATTCAAGCTTTAAGTTTTGATATGTAAAGGGTGGACAAAAATGCAGGAAAGATTTGAATGAATTATAGAATTCATGAAAGATTTGAATCTAAGAATTATGAAATTTCATAAAAAGATAGATTTATTGGCTGTTAAAATGTGTAAATTTGTTCGTCAGTACGAGGGCAGATGTGTGAATGCACAATAAGAAAAATTTGTTATAAATCATTAACATCATGAAATTGTTATTACTCATATTACTTTATATTTAAGTAGAAAAGTCTGTGCCGAAAATTCTATACGATTATTGTAATGTCTTAATATTATAAAGAACAATAAAATAGAATAGAAGTGAATTGAGAACAGTTCAGTAAGTAGCCCCAAAACTTTAATTTTACTTCTCAATATAATTCCCTTCCAGCCCGACACGCATAGCCCAGTGTTTCTCAAATTGTATTAGCTCGATTTCTCAAGTCCTCCAAAATAGGCCTTAGTTTCCCATACAACTTCATTATTTGTTTTGGAACGGGGAGTATTATTCACCCCTAAAATCGGATAATGTAGTGGATTCGAAAACCATTCGTAGCATAATTCATCCAACTCTATGGAGTGTTAGTTCCACACAACTTCATGCTAAATTTAATTCCCCTGTCTTAGGGCATCCAACTGTTCGAACTTTTGTCTTACTCGATTAATCGTTTGTACGAAACAAGTAATTTCCAATTAATCTAACAATTGTCGATTTCAATAAATCATAATTAATACTACGGCATATGTGTCATTTCATATCAAATGGAACGATTTTGGACATCACTAGCTTGAATGGTTTCGTAAGATTGTGTATGTATTCTTCTCATATAAATATTTTATACTTATTTCTAGAATAAAAATAAAAAATTCACGAATTACCACGAATGACCAACTTTGGTGAAATTACGATTTTTTTCATAAAGGCGTGCATGTAACTCCTAAAATACTTGACAGTTTTAAAGGTACTTTCAATAATTCAATTAAAATACTGAAGTGGTATGTTGTGAGATTTTTTAAGGTTTTTACCATTTTATTTCCTTTATTTGATTTTCGAAATGATTACATGATTACTTAGAAAAATGCAAACAGAATGAAAATGTCTTCATTACTTTATTAAGGTATAAAAACGATAACAAATATGCAAGAAAACTTAATTAATGGAAATATGTATTTTTTATACCATCCACCTCCAGAATGGGGGTATATTCACTTTGTCATTCCGTTTGTAACACCTTGAAATATTCATCGGAGACCCCATAAAGTATATATATTCTCGGTCGTGGTAAAATTCTAAGACGATATAGCCATGTCAGTCTGTCTGTCTGTTGGAAGCACGATAACGGCCGAACGAAATGAGCTAGGAGGTTCAAATTTTTCCTAAATGTGTCTTATGGTTGTAGATCGGTTGGGATTGCAAGTGAACGAAATCGGCCCAGAGGGAAAAATTTTTCGCTCACACGGACTGAAAATACCCCTAATATTTAGAATATTTCAGCATGTTTTTTAACATATTAGCTTGTATTTACTTGATATTTGCAATGCGCATTCCCTTTATAACATAAAAGGGCACCATAGAGTGATTTTTATTTGTAGGGGGCGAAATGGGACAAAAAGGGATAAAAATGGTACCTATCAAATGACAACAGATAGAAACACGAAATTTGGCGTGTACATTCCTATAATAGAGTAGATACATAATATAAAAGTATTTTTTCTAAATTCTTACTTTTAAAGAGTTAAATGGGGATAGAGGGATAAAAATAGTACAAACCAAACGGTTGCACCTAGAATAATGAAATTCGATATATACATTCCTCTGATTGCGTAGACACGTAAAATAAAATAACTTTCCAAAATTCGTACTTTTTGGGGTTCAAATGGAAAAAGGGGATAAAAATAGTACCTACCAAATGACAGCAGCTAGAATAATGAAATTCGGAGTATACATTCCTCTGACTGCGTAGATACGAAAAATAAAACGTTTTTTCCAAATTCGTACTTTCAAGGGATACAATGGCTACAGGGTATAAAAATAGTACCAACTAAACGAATACAGCTAGAATGATGAAATTCAGTGTGTACGTCCCTCTAATTGTATAGGTACGTAAAATAAAGAGATTTTAGATAGTCGTACTCTTGAGGGGGCAAAATTGGAAAAAGGGGATAAAAATGGTACCAACAAAATGACCGCTGATAGATACATGGAATTCGGTGTATACATTCCTCTGACTGTTGTATTTTGTTGCTTATACGACAACAAATGGTAGAATCATGAAGTTGTCTTATACTGCGTACGTGAGAGATTCATATTTATTTTCAAAATTTATACTTTTGAAATTAAAATAGGATGGAAATACAACCAACCAAACGACTGCAGCTGAAAATACACTCTCTATCCCCCAATATTTAGGGTATTTATGATTGCTCCCTTATATTTACTTTATGAATTGAAGTATTATATCCAATATATATATATAGTATACAAATATTGGTAGCCTTGGCTTATTAATTACATTTCTTATTTTCATACAGTTAAAATTTGTTGCGGACATTCCTCTTGTAGCTTGGAAGCACCACAAAGAAAATAAAAGTTTTAGCGGGCGAAATTGGATAAAATATGGTACCAATGATTCGACAACATCTAGAATCATAGACACGTAAAATAGAGGGATTTTTCGAAATTCGTACTTTTAAGGGATATAATTAAAAAGAGGGATAAAAATGGAACCTACCAAACCGCTGAAGTTGAAATCATGAAATTCGGTGTATACATTCTGACTATGAACACTCGAAAAAGGGTTTTTTTTCGAAATTTGTACATTTGGGCGGAGAATGGGGCGAATGGGGATATCTTTAAAATTTATACTTTGCTTATCACTTTGTATCTGAAAATGCTTCTTTCTAATGGCGACTGACAATCGCCTAACATTTATGCATGTTCAGCATTTTATTCATATATAGTAGTCGATTTTAAACAGTGCGCATAAGTATACATTATAGTTTGAAATAGTAATCAAATATAGCAATGTGCATAAAAATATCACAATTTTCGTAATATGGTACTGTGTTTCTATGTAAAGTCGACATCCTTTAATCTGCTGGTAATACTGTGCAATGCACTCAGTGGTGGAGTGCATTCGGCCCGGCCGAACTTAACGACTTCTTACTTGTTGTTTTTCTGATGGTACAATCGCACACTACAAAAATCATACCGTTTGGCATGGAATAGCTCATATATAGGTCGGAAAAAATTCAATTTCATGTGATCAGTATTTATTCAAATTTATGTGTAAATATTTCAATCATAGTTTCATGTAAAAATAGCCAAAAATCCTGTATCTAAACAATTCCGGTATATATGAATTTTTGTATATCAATTTAGTTTTGAATTCGAAATTAAGATTTTACCCAAATTTTTATAGATGTATATATGATTTAGTCGATGGGATTATAGTTCTAAAATCGAATTTAATAATAATCATTCAGTCAAATTTATAATTTAATCCATTTAACCCATTCAAATTTCCTTCGTTAATTATAAAATATAGCCGTTGGGTTATTCTAAAACAATATAAATATAAAGCAGTCGTCCATTTCAGGAGGCTAATCATGGGGTTCAAAACAACAGAAACAAATAGGATGTTGAGATAAAGTATATTGCAACTAATTACATTAGATTTTGAATAACTTTCTCGATTTTATATACAAAAAATTACAACTAGAAATAATACCGATTAATCAAATATATAGAACAGATAATTCGAATTATTCGCCATTCGAATAATCTACAGCTATATCACGCCCTCACCCGACCATCTTTTGAAACGATATCACGGATTTTTTACATTATTTCTATGGGTGACGCATCTTTTGGTTGGGTTCAAAACGTTGTTCAAGAATTGTGCTTGTACGATAACGCTTAGATTCTGCAAACCATTAAACGAGTCACAGTTCTGTGGTTTTCAGAAATAATCGTCCATCTGAAAATTTTTTGAGATTTGCATATTAGAGATATTTGAAAATAAGCTTTTTTTACAACATTTTTCTCCTGAACATTTAGTTTTTTTTTTTAAAAAGTGGTTAATTTTGACAAAGGTGAGGTGTCAAAACTTTAAAACCTCGTTTTCCTATAATTTGAATCAACTCTACCGTGAGAGTACATAGAGTAATTGACCAAAAAAAGTATTTGTTTCGGCTGTCCGTGAGGTCATATCTTTGAAATCGACAACTTATTATTAAGGCTGTTTTTCTTTAGGCATGGAATAAGAGGCTAATTTTTAACTCAATAGAAAAATAATAGTTCACATTGTAATTGTGTATCAAAAATTTTCGAAAAAAAAATATTTTATATTAAACTTGTTCTATTTATTCTGGATAACAATCCAGTTTAAGTGGAATTTATGACTATCGAGGCTAAGCCCAAAAGTATCAGCATAAATTTCTTTTATTTTCTAATTTATTTATAGAATTTATATATATATAATCTACAGGGTGATTTTTTAAGAGCTTGATAACTTTTTTTTTAAAAAAACGCATAAAATTTGCAAAATCTCATCGGTTCTTTATTTGAAACGTTAGATTGGTCCATGACATTTACTTTTTGAAGATAATTTCATTTAAATGTTGACCGTGGCTGCGTCTTAGGTGGTCCATCCGCTTAGTCCAATTTTGGCATTTCCACGTTTTTGAGTAACAGAGACCCAATTGGTGCGAACGGCGACGAATCGAAAATTGGTGGTCATCATTAACACTGGCCGATACAGCTGCGATATTTTCTTCAGTTCGCACTCTACGTAAGCGTGTTGGTGGTTTAATGTCCAACAATGTAAATTTGGTGCGAAATTTAGTCACAATAGCCCGAATAGCCGCTTCAGTGGGTCGATTAAACTGACCATAAAATGGAAGCGCGCAATGAACTTTCTTAACAGAGCACGCATTTTGATAATAAAATTCAATAATTTGCAAGCGTTGTTCGTTTGTAAGACGATTCATGATGAAATGTCAAAGCATACTGAGCATCTTTCTCTTTGACACCATGTCTGAAATCCCACGTGATCTGTCAAATACTAATGCATGAAAATCCTAACCTCAAAAAAATCACTCTTTATTATACTGGGTGATTTTTTAAGAGCTTGATAACTTTAAAAAAAAAAAAAACGCATAAAATTTGCAAAATCTCATTGGTTCTTTATTTGAAACGTTAGATTGGTCCATGACATTTACTTTTTGAAGATAATTTCATTTAAATGTTGACCGCGGCTGCGTCTTAGGTGGTCCATTCGGAAAGTCCAATTTTGGGCAACTTTTTCGAGCATTTCGGCCGGAATAGCCCGAATTTCTTCGGAAATGTTGTCTTCCAAAGCTGGAATAGTTGCTGGCTTATTTCTGTAGACTTTAGACTTGACGTAGCCCCACAAAAAATAGTCTAAAGGCGTCAAATCGCATGATCTTGGTGGCCAACTTACCGGTCCATTTCTTGAGATGAATTGTTCTCCGAAGTTTTCCCTCAAAATGGCCATAGAATCGCGAGCTGTGTGGCATGTAGCGCCATCTTGTTGAAACCACATGTCAACCAAGTTCAGTTCTTCCATTTTGGGCAAAAAAAAGTTGGATATCATCTCACGGTAGCGCTCACCATTCACAGTTACGTCACGATTCGCATCATCTTTGAAGAAGTACGGTCCAATGATGCCACCAGCCCATAAACCGCACCAAACTGTGACTTTTTCTGGATGCATTGGTAGCTCTTGCAATGCTTCTGGCTGATATTCACTCCAAAATCGACAATTCTGCCTATTTACGTACCCATTGAGCCAAAAATGAGCTTCGTCGCTGAACACAATTTCTTTCTTTCTGAACTTTCTTAACAGAGCACGCATTTTGATAATAAAATTCAATGATTTGCAAGCGTTGCTCGTTAGTAAGTCTATTCATGATGAAATGTCAAAGCATACTGAGCATCTTTCTCTTTGACACCATGTCTGAAATCCCACGTGATCTGTCAAATACTAATGCATGAAAATCCTAACCTCAAAAAAATCACTCTTTATTTATAATCTAATAAAATCATCTATATTGTACTTGGCGACAATGTGAAAAATATATTTTTTATTAACCCTTGTTATTCCGGCTCAAAGAAAAACAGAACAATTATTGAACTAAACTCGTATTTTTAAAATTATGAAGAGTGATTGTTTAGAGAGAAGTTATATGTCTCTGGGTGGTACAGATTTTTTATGATGAAGGCATGAACGAACCATTCTTATTAGAAAATGTTGATGGCAATGATGCTCGCAGTCGCGACTTGATAAATAAGATTGCAGATATATCGCATGGGCGTCAAATTACTATAGCGCAAGAAACAGTTCAAATATGCCACGAGTCACATCGTGGCCGTGTAATTTCTCGATTTTATGACTAGATCAAGTTTTGAACATTATACAACGAAGAAGAAAGTTGTTCGCTTTTATGGGACCAATTTAAAAAAAAAAACTTCATAAAACATATATGTATTT
Source organism: Polietes domitor (assembly GCA_947397865.1). NCBI lineage: Eukaryota > Metazoa > Arthropoda > Insecta > Diptera > Muscidae > Polietes > Polietes domitor. The sequence continues at coordinate 105,850,777 of OX377621.1, read as the reverse complement.
TGGTTTAGTTTTTCTATTGGATTACACAGTGCCACAAAAATGTGATCCAATAACCATTATATATTTATGATGTATTATGGTACCCAGCTCACTAGATAACCTCAACGACCATGTCGTCCGTCTCTGCTGGGTTCCCGGACATAGCAATGTCAAAGGAAACGAAATAGCAGATGAATTGGCTAGACATGGTTCGTCCTTATAAATCGATAGAGCTGACAACTTAGTAAAACCACCGATTGGCATGTTTTATAGACTGATTGTATCATGGAAATGGTCACAGATGAACGTAGCATGGAATAGTTTGTCAACCTGTAGGATCGCCAGGGCCACATGGCCAAAGATCGATAGGGGCAAAACCAGAACTCTATTAGAGCTAAACAAGGCAGAAATTCGAACTTTGATAGGTATCTACACAGGGCATTACTGCACTAGGAGTAGGATCTCAAGATGGCAGTTGGACATTGAAGATCACTGTCGATTATGTGAGGATGAGGAGGAGATGAACACATAATCTGCAGATGTCCAGCGCTTTGTGTACGCAGAAATAAATACCTAGGAAGTTATTTCATCAGTAACAGAGAGGATATTGCAACCCGCACCATTTACGACCTTTTGGGATTCTCAAAAGGGCTAAATCGGATCAGGATTTAGGATTTGATTAGGAACAAGGATGTAATCGCATAGACAGTTGACGACTAACAAAGAAAGAGAGCCATAAAGGCATACCACCAACGGTATACCGGATGACTCTCGACAAATTTTCTTACCTGGTCGTCAACCATTGGAAAACACCCACACACAGAAATACTAAAACACACCTTCATACTCTCCTACCCCCATATCCCTTTCCAATATCCCCTTAATTCCTTCACGTCTCATCTATCATCTAACACCAATCACTCCTCCTAAATCCCATCACTCCCTATCCCTCTCCTATAACCTATAACCTTATACTTTCAGGAAACAAAATGATTTGCACTGGGTCCATTGTGGGGTCTCCGAGTGTTCAGAATGCAGGAGCATTCTGGTCCTTTAAACCAAACCAAACCAAACCATTATGGTACCCATATTTAACAAAGATAACCCTAGAAGCACACAACGTGATTGAAATATTATTTGAATTCAAAATTCAATTCCAAGGGGTTTAAAAATATTTTCCTGTCAAAAGAATAGAAATTATTATCAAAATAAGTATATTTGTCGTTGTCAATCCTTCAAAATTTAATTGTTATACATATTAGTTCTGAATGATTTTGGTTTGAAATAAATAATAATATAGTACTGAAAAAAGTTTGTTTTATAGATTTCAATTAAACTGTAATTGTTCTTGAATATTGGAAAGGAATTCAAAGGTTAATTTTGCTGGAGAGTGGTATTTTTAATTGAAATTGGAAAACATTGTTGGAATTTAAATTGAGTTCTACCGTAATTCCAGAAAAATTGTTAATTGGGAATAGACATAATTTTTAGTAAAATAGTCTATTTTTGAAAAGGTTTCTCCGATTCAAAATCGAATTTTGTGCAAGTACTATTACTATTACTTCTTAAATTCCCAATACATTCGAAGCTATTTAAAAAGTTGTGTCAAAATTTAATTTCAGCAAAAATTGCTGTGTTTTAAGTTTGATGGTCGTAAACACCGCTCGGCTATGAATGAAAGGAATAATTTCCGAATTAATTGAAGTTTGTTTGGGTTACATTATAATTTAATGTACACACAAACTAACCACCCAAAAATAGACAGCTTAAGGAATATTCGATATAAGATCCATTATCTGTATCCTTAGTCGCATTAATTAAGAATCGATTAATAGTAAATTGAATTGCAATTTAGGTCGATGATAAAATAAAGCAATTCTATCGACGCTTAATTAAATTCCAAAGGATAGAAGAAAAATCTCCCAAATTTGAAAATCATTTATCTCAATCCGGCAGTGATGTTAGTTAGAGAACTCATGCTTTAAACTCCTCAAATATTATATACAAAAGTACTCTAAAAGTGGAAAAGTATACCATATTTAATATGCTCCAAGAGTTTTGTTTGGAATGAGAAAATAAAATGTACACAAATTCACTGAAACCATATTCGCAAATTCTGAAGTTTACTTCATTTTATCCGCATATTTAACTGATTTGATGCAGTAACTAAAACATACTTTTCACAAGCTAAAGAAGATTATGTTTTATATAAACATACTATGTGCATAGATACATATGTATGTAGTTGTATGAACATAAGTTCTAGTCATTGAGGAAAAACTCACCTTTTCAATGGGACGAGCAGCAAAATCAGACCGGAATATCCGCTTCACTCTAATGCAATGTAATGTTATTTAAGGATGTAATGTCGTTTCCGCTTTTCCTTTTTTTCCTGTTGCCGTTACTGTACTGTTAACAGTGTGCGAGACACTCTGTAAAAAGGGAGCACAAAACAAAAACAGAAAAGAGGGAAATGCATGAATGGGGGGTTGTTGGGATTGGATGCTGTTTGCGCTGCTGTATTGTGTGTAGACAGGCAGACAGACAGACGGCCGGCCGTTAGTTTGCTTCTCGAGAGATTTATTCAAACTGGATGAAAATTGTATTCTGGTATGGTAGTTTTTCCTCCGTCGACTCGAGAGAAGAAAGAAGAGGGTGGTTGAACTTTTATCGATTTGCACGAAAATCGGTTTGTTTTGTCTTCACTGGATTCTTTGCAGCAGATTTTTGGTTTAGTTGGTATAACAACACAAGAAACGTTAAGTTATTTTTGTGCCGAAAAAAGGGTGGATTCAAAATAAAAACAATAATAAGCCGATGTGAAAATATGCCAAATAATTTAGATTTTCAAAACAAACATTTAAATATTTTCATATTTTCCATGCAAATTCAAGGGTGCTCCCCCGCAGTTTTCATTTTGAACAAACGACCAACTTAGCATCCACGAAATTCAGTTCCCCTCAAGGGAAATCCTTTCAAGCGTTAAATTATGATGTGCTATAATTATTATGATTATTATTCCAAGTCTTATTGTTTTTTTTCTTTCTAATCCTCTCAAATTCCACCAAACACGATATGTAAATAATTGTAATAATTTTGAAGACACTCACAACGTTGTTAGAGATATTGCGTTTGTTTTGTTTTAATTTAATTTAACTTAATTTTATTTTAATAGATTTATTTAACTTGTTTGTATGTGTGTTTCTTTGGTTTTGCTGGGGAGCGACAACAACCGGAACGTTTGGTTAGCACGTAACAACTGAAATACTGAAATGAATTCGGATAGTTGAGCGTACTCGTGCGCATTTGCTTGCTGCTGTTAAAGCACCAAATTGCTCTATACAGTGCGATACATAAAAGCGTGTGTTGTGGGGTGGTCTTGGCCACCGAAACAGAGAGCAGCAAACAGCGAGAAGTTACAGTAGAATAGTGATAAACGTCCATACAATTTCTTTGTTAATTTGAAATAAAACAAGTAGGGAAAGGCTAAAGTCGGGCGGGGCCGACTCTATGATACACTCCACTTTCTATCCGAATACAATTCAATTCGGTGAAAAGTATGTGTTTGACAATAAATGTTAAATCGGAAAGGACATTTGTATGAGGATATATTGAAACCTGGAACCTCGAAATAGTTGAAATATAAAATATATAGTTTGGCCAAAATCGGTTAAACTTTTGGGAGCAACATTTGTATTTGGGCTATATTTAAATCTGAACCAATCTTACCCACTTTCACCATAACAGCTTTTAGATGGATTATAAGATGTTGTGCCAATTTTAAAGAAAATCGGGTACTATATGTGGTTGCTAGAGCGGAAAATGTCAAATCGGGAGCGTCATTTGTATGGGGGCTATATCTAAATCTGAACCGATGTAGCCCGCATTAGCCACAGGTGTTTCTAGTTAGATTATATGATGTTGTGCCAAATTTAAAGAAAATCGAGTACAATATGTGGCTTTTAAAGCGGCAAAAGTCAAATCGGGAGCGTCATTTGTATGGGGGCTATATCTAAATCTGAACCGATCTCACCCAATTTCTGCATAGGTGTTTCTAGATGGATTATAAGATGTTGTCTCAAGTTTAAAGAAAATCGGGTACAATATGTGGGTTCTAGAGCGGAAAATGTGAAATCGGTAGCGTATTTGTTTGGGGGCAATATCTAAATCTGAACCGATCTCACCCAATTTCTGCATAGGTGTTTCTAGTTGGATTATAAAATGTTGTCCCAAATTTAAAGAAAATCGGGTACAATATGTCGTTTCTAGAGCGCAATAGTCAAATCGGGAGCGACATTTATATGGAGCCTATATCTAAATCTGAACCGATCTTCCCCAATTTCTGCATAGGTGTTTCTAGTTGGATTATAAGATATTGTGCCAAATTTAAAGAAAATCGGGTACAATATGTCGTTTCTAGAGCGCAATAGTCAAATCGGGAGCGACATTTATATGGAGCCTATATCTAAATCTGAACCGATCTTCCCCAATTTCTGCATAGGTGTTTCTAGTTGGATTATAAGATATTGTGCCAAATTTAAAGAAAATCGGGTACAATATGTGGGTTCTAGAGAGGAAAATGTGAAATCGGTAGCGTATTTGTTTGGGGGCAATATCTAAATCTGATCCGATCTTACCCAATTTCTGCATAGGTGATTCTAGTTTGATTATAAGATGTTACGCCAAATTTAAAGAAAATCGAGTACAATATGTGGTTTCTAGAGCGGAAAAAGACAAATCGGGAGCGACATTTGTATGGGGGCTATATCTAAATCTGAACCGATCTTCCCCAATTTCTGCATAGATGTTTCTAATTGGATTATAAGATGTTGTGCCTAATTTAAAGAAAATCGAGTACAATATGTGGTTTCTAGAGCGGAAAATGTCAAATCGGGAGCGTCATTTGTATGGGGGCTATATCTAAATCTGAACCGATCTCACCCAATTTCTGCATAGGTGTTTCTAGTTGGATTATAAAATGTTGTCCCAAATTTAAAGAAAGCGATTTTAAGCCGATCTGTATAATAAACGATGTGTCTAACTCGTTTCCTTTTGGGTGTTACAAACAAATGCACAAAGACATAATACTCTCGTGGAGTGTATAAAAATACATATGTAATTATAATCTTTCAATGAAATGTAATTCAATTCAAATTCAATATCCGATCCTACAGCCATTAGATTTCGATAGAGTAGCAAGAAGCACATATACACTGAAAGAATTATCTTCATACTATTTATGATTTTGTCTTAACCTCAGTGAAATTTTCCATTAAAAAGTCACCAAAGATTCACTTAATAAAATGTATGAAACATGTTTCATAAAGTACAAATCGATGAAAAGTCTCATAGAATTTATGAAACATTTTTAGAAACTATGAAATGCAGTTCTTCGTTCGATGAATTTTTTCATACAAGTTCATTATTTTTCATAATATGATTTATGAAAACTTTCACAGATTTTATAAAGAAACTTCATTAATTTTATGAAAAATTTTAAAAATATTAATAACACTACTCAACAAAATGAAAAAAAATTATAAAAAAAATTTCATAGAAACTATGAAATCCTTCATTTTGTTTATGGAGACATTTCATAACACAAATATTTTATTGGTTACGACATATTTCATAATATTTAAGAATTGTGTCTTTAATACTATGAAGTCTTTCTTTGATCTTATGAAACTAAGTTCACTAATTTAATAATTTTGTTTTATAAAATATAAAATGTTTATGAAAAAAATGTATGACATATTGCATTTTATTTATGATTTTTTTATACATATTAAGAAAAAATTCACTAAATTTATGAAAAACTCATAAATATTATGAAGGAAAATTCTTTCAGTGCAGTACAGTTTAAATGAAATTTGCAAAAATGAAAAATCGGCAAATCTAGTAATTTTTCTTCATTTTTATCTGTTTTGATGAATTTTAGGTATTTTTGTTGTACCTCAAATTCGTAAAATAACGAAAATTTATATTTCTGCAAAAAATAAGTGTTAGTGAAAACTCAGTCAATTACAGACTGAAACAAAGATATGTTTTACTCCTCACTATAGGTCATGTGTAAATAATATCAAAGATAATATGGTTACCTTACAAACTAATGTTAAAAACATTCCCAAAGACGATAGTTGATTTGGACTGTTGCACAGTGTAATTGTTTCAAGTTACAATTTTATTTCAAATTTAATATTCATGACAATTAATCTCGCTATAAGTATAACTCACAGTAAACCGGGACGATTTGCGCGAGAGAAAAAGTTTCCGGCGCTAAAGTGCAAGCTTTTGGTTATACATTTTACACTCGCGTAGCTAGAACGACTTTAATAACCTCTAAAAATCATGTTCAGCAGCTTTCAATTAGAAAAAACATTACACAAAAATAAAGTGTGGAGACATCCTCTGGATTCACTGTTTCACAAGTTGAATTTTGTACGCTTTAAGACCGAGATCCTTACGTAAAATACGTCAAATTGTCGAATACGACAATCCAAGCTGCTGAAAACGACTTCGAATCGATTCGCCACTGTCTTCTTTCTCACAGAATGCTGTTTTTCATAATACAGCTGAACAATTTGGATAGGCTGTTGTGGTGTGAGTCTTTCGATGATGACTAGCCAAACGATACGGAACCAAAATGGCAAAGCAGTTTGATATGAGTCATGCGTGATCTGTCAAAAAAAAAAACTCAATTGAAAATTAAACCTTGCGTTTAATCTTCGTTTCCACAACTTTTTTAAACAGTCAAATTCATTTATATCAGTTCTCCAGTTTTGCTTTGAAAAAACTCTTTTCGTCAAAACCATTTTGCTAAGTTAGACTGGATTGCCACTTATTAAAAAGAAGCGTTAGATTTGTTTTTATAAATTATTTTTTATTTTTTTTTTTGTGATATAAGTTAAAATATCATATTAATATGTATCCCTTTAAGGCATTGATTGAACAAGTAAATTAAATTAAGTATTTCTAATCAACTTTTAATGATTTAAAAATGGAGTCATCATTTTACGAACTCTTCTTCGAAATACATTAACAAATAAGAACAAAAACACAACGTGAAAACTACTTCTTTTATTGACTTGGTACAAGCCCGACCTTAACCAATTTCAGTGGGCGCCAAAAAAGCTCCACAAATAATTTCTACCATTCGTGTTTACATCAATCAAATTTGAATTTAAATTTTAAAACAATTCATTTTAAAACGAATAAATGAAAAAAAAAACAAAATTAGCAATAAACAGTACTCGTGACCATACCAAAACTGTCCAGTCGTTTCCGTTGGATGTCCATTTTCATCTCGTTTCCTTCATTTTAGGAGTCTTTCGGCTAAAAACTCAATCTTTTGAAGTTTGAAGAAAAAACTTTTTGAAACTATGTAATGGGACCGAATAAAAGAACGTAAACAACCAAGTGAATCAATACAAAAACAATTGCATATTATTTATCTTATTTTGTCTGTTTTTCCTTTATTTTATTACAACATCTCTATATATAATGATCTTTTAATTTGCAATTGTTTTAATGTAGTCCCAAGTTTTGTCTATTTTCGATATATCCGTTCTTCCCTATCATGTCATCTTAGACATAGGTCTAAGGTCTCCTACTACCTTGCGGTTTCCAATCGAGGGCCGCTCTTCCAATTGGTCCTAAGACTTCCTCAACGTGTAGTCAATACAAATCCAGCTATTCCTCACAAAATATATTGTGCTGGCTATAATATCATCACAAGTTCCATTGTTGAAGAGACATAACCCATTATCACCCCAATAGTCATAGTCACATACTAAAGGGACCTGTTTAAAAATAAAAAAGTAAGTTAATGTATTGCCGTTTAGTTTTTATCCGATCTCGGGAAGTGTGGCCTTGCCCACAAAAATATACTGGTTCAACATATCAATGTAGAATATTTGAAATAAATGTGAGAGCAGAGCGTAAACAAGATTTGAGCCATTTTCAAATCTGAACACACTACTAAAAAAAACGTTCCTTTCAAACGCACTACCCGATTTGGCCAACAAACTATTGTTGGGTTCGTTCGACGTTCGCTTAGCTCGTTCACGTTCATTCGTCAGCTCTGCCCGTTGTTTAGTTAGCAGCGCAGTTTGTTGTGTTTTTTTCTGCTCTGTTGTGTTGTATATGCTTGCGCTCGCTCCCACCGGTAAATGATGTTTAGTTTTGTTATTTGTTTGGGCCTTATGGACGGAGGACAGAACAGCAGAATAGCAAAGCATAAAGCAAAACCAAAGAGAACTAACAAAGCAAGTATGTATACAATGATCCAAGTTCGGCGATATAGAAACTTAAATACCCCTCCCTACATAGTGATGACAACTGGCAGTCAGTTAATTTGTAAAGGTAGTTCAAACATTTAAAGGATAAATTTTTCAAATTTGTATTTTCATAGGTCATGTTCATTGATCCCAAGAAACTATACGCCAAATTTCCAAAATTATCCCCAGAGTATAGCCATGCTACGTTACTACTTATTTTGTATTTTGTGAAAAGTGCATAAATTTTTGGTAAAAGTACATTTTGCTGCGATTTTACAAATAAGAAACCAAAGATATTTGTTGCATGTCCTGGAAATTAGGTGCCTATTTATGTTCAAGTCAGATTTTGAACATAGACCATCTATGAAAACAATAAATATTTCATCATTTATTTGATTTAAATTGTTCTGATTTTATTTCTTATGTCAATTAATTAATTGCGTATATTTTTAATAGCAGGATTTAGGAGTCCCCTTATAATAGAATGCTACAATTTTGTGGATATTTTAAGTAGATAAAATCTTTTTTCGTATGCTCGGGTACACTTAACAAAAGAAATTATTTGCTCCACATAATCTGGTAGGCTTCTATCGACCGATCTCAAGAAATTCTTTCGGTTTATTCAACTATCATGGCGTGTGGCCATCTGCTTATTTTCGTTTTTACTGTATAATTGTGAGCATCTATGATGGGGATACAAGTGATTCCTCGTCAATAATACATCAATAATTAACAAAGCTTAAAACTATTTCTAAATATTATAAAATGCTAAAGAAATAACATATACATAGAAAAAATTAATGGGTGTCTCCCCAGCCAAAACCCAAGATAATGTTCTACGGAAACATACAAATGTATAAGAACAACATGACTTATAATAGGAATAATAATATAATAGGAAAACATGAGCAGGGAATGAATAGGAAGCTGGTTCCAAATTCTGAACGACCGGTCAAAAACTGAAGACAAAAAACGAGACAGAATAAGCTGTGGGTTACGCTATGTGGATCTTGAAAATATTATTATTTTAATTTGTCTTAAAACAAATCGCACTACGAAATTAAAGAGTTAATGAGACTTGAGAATCTGCCAAAGCAGCAGTAGTACCAGACACTACTTCTATACAATAGCAAATATTAGACATCAATAACGCCTCTACTTTGTAAATTGAGGCAAATAATTATCTGTGCAGTATAAAATGACTATTAAAATCAAGCTTGGGATTAAAAATATAGCCTAAGCGCTTCATATCATCGGCAAACTCAATTCTAATACCATTCATATAAATTTGTAAACTACTGTTGCTGTGGCGCAATGACCTAAAATGCAATGCTTTGGTTTTGGAAACATTTACACTAACGTTACTGTTCTCTAAGCACCGGATCAAAGCTCCTTGTGTAAAATTATATCTCCAAAACAAACAAAATTGCAAAGCAGGAAATCATTGTAGAGAAAATTGTAATTTTGGTTCTTGGTCCAATCTGAAGAGAGTAAAGTTCTCCATTTTTTCTGGGACTTTGGTAAGCCGTACTGTCAAAACAAAATGTATGGAATTTCGAATTTCGATTATGTATGGATCGAATGATAAAAAATGCAGTCAATGGCAATTATTTTCAATTTCCAGCTTGACATTTCTTCCCTATTCGACGCAAAATAGTATCTCTGGTATATTTGACCTCTTCAGTCACTTCAGTCCAATATTAATCTCCTCCATCGCGAATAAAATTTCGTTGATCCCTTATATTTCCAATCGTGATTTATGTGATTTGGTGATAGGTGCCACCACCGGATTATATTTATATTACCATCTTCCGGCTGCAGCGGAATAGAAAATTCCACCTAAATAATTTTCCCTTTTATTCACAATAAGGGTGAATATTGTGCCACCGTCGCAAAGTTCGATGTTACAAATGGTGTGATCTATTTAATATACCACGATACTGGTGTAGGGTATACAAATTAAAAATCTAAACAATGGTGGGCTTTAATTGCGTTTTTCTTCATAGCGACCAGCTTGTACCAACTGTAACTACCCAAAACATTCCCGCCAAGTTTACAGATATTTTTTTTTCAGATACTAGATACTCGATTCTCTCTTTCTCTTAACTTACATGGATGAGTGCGATGATTATTCTTGGAACGAAATGTTTCACTATTGAGCGAGGACCGTAATAATTTATTTTTTAGTTTTTCACAGAAGGATACTGGAAATTAGATGAATTGGCTTGAAGGAAATTTGAAATTTGTAATTGCCTTGTAATTCTCTAAATATATTCACTGCTATATACTATTGCACTATTTTTTTTTTCACTGATTCTGACTGTTCTCTCAGCTGTTGATAGTATAGTTTTTTTGTTTATCTATTAATTTTCTTATTAAAAAACAGGGTTGCCAGTAGTTAGAGGTGAATCGAACTTTATGGGATTTTTAGACTTGAAAGTACCGAGATAAACGGGTTCTTTCTATTTTTCAGGTTCAGATAAGGTTGTAATTTTTCAGATACGGTCTAGCTCAAGATAATGGAGAGAGCTAGGTTAAACAAATTTCTCAGAGAAATGTTTAGTACGAGGGAAATTATTCAGATGTCACTGAATGACTTCTTGAAGAAAAAAATTCTCTTTTTACACAAAAACCCTCAACTGAAACGTATTTTATGACGTGAAGCCACAAAACACATTGAGGAGTCTCATAAAATATATATTTTTATGTTTTATTTATGTTTACATTTTTATTATTTTGATTTTGTATAACATGTGTAATATAGTATTGACCTTATTGGCTTCCTTATATTACTTTGGAAGAATAAAAATGAAAATGGAATTAACATTAACTTCATACATATGTATTCGTTCAATTTTGTAAATTAGAATGTACCTTTTTCAATTTCGTCACCTAGTGGTCTTGAATTACACTTTTTCTGCTAGTCTGTAATATTTAATCCATTTTATACAGGGGCAACAAACAAAACAGAGTTGCTAAATGTCGATCATAGACCATAGTTGTGTTGTGCTTGCTTTATTGATAGTTGTGTTGTACTGAAAACGGAAGCTGATGTGAACAGAGTTGTTTTGCAATGTTACGTTTACATTAACGGAAATCGCGAAATAATGTTTTCCATTTTCTTCAATATCTTTCCAATTGTTCTGCAATTTTCCACCAAGAATTTTTCAAAGTTAAATTTTAATAATATTATCTAATAGCCTTGTCACACTGCATGCGAAATCTAGTTAAAATGACATAAAATCTATATAAAAATGTCAGATCCCATAGGAATTTGACCTTATTTCATTTCAGCTAGATTTCGCATGCACTATGACAAGGCTATTACATAATCATAATATAAGATAATACAGATACAAAATATTAAATGTGACGTTAACTTAGAGAGAAATAAATTATAAATATTATATGCCCTGTTTTATTTTACGCACCGATAACTAAGCTAACATGAAATTCAAAATTTTTGTATGAAATATGTTTAAAATGTTCTTGCTTAACCCATTACCGCCCTGTGTCCCTGTTTAGTGCGAAACATATGAACAAATATTTTTTCTGGGCGTTTTTGGGTTAATAAGAAGAATATATTTTTTTAAATTAACGTTAGCTTATCTATCGGTGCGTAAAATAAAACAGGACCATGATATACAGTTGAGCATCGATTATCCGTGATTCAATTAACCGGGAACATCAATTATCCGGGATCTATAACGAAAGGAAAATATTTGTATGTCAATTGATTAACCGTGATTACCTCAATTATCCGGGAAAACATGAAACAGAACAAGATAAAATTCAAATCTACCGTGTCCAAGAGAAGCTTATGGCAGAAAATATTCAGGTTAAGAAGAAAAAACAAACCACATAAATGATTTTTTAAGTAATTACGTAAGTAATAATTAAAAATGTATAAGTATTATATATTGTAGTGTGCATATTGAATAAATAAAACAAACATTTATGTAAAAACGAGTAAAAAATTTTTCGTTAATTAACCGGTAAAATCGATTATCCGGAACGCTTTCGGTCCCTAACATCCCAGATAATCGATGCTCAACTGTAGTTTACATTTTTATAGAAATTATAGTTAGTTTACTTTTTTCTATTATTTTATTTTTCTTAACCAATTTTCAATGTTACACCGTGCTTTTAATATTAGGTTCTTTGGGAAATCTGCAAACCGACCTCACGAAATCAAGGTGTTACTGGTTGCAGATAAGAGCTAACTGATTACACCTGAAACTAAACCTTCAGCAAGCTGCTTATTTATTTAGCCAGTGATCACCTCATTGTTTTAGAGGCATAATTTTGTTTCATACATAACAAAAATCTTTGCTTCCGGAGTAATTTGTTAGCTCTTTCTGCAATAAAATCTTTTTTATTAAAATTATAATATCTTTACTTCTTCACAATTAAGCGGAAAAATCCGCTTGCGGCAAATAAAACATGTCAATTGTTCATAAGGACAATATCTTCCTCATGAACAATTGGCCAAATATGTGGCCACAGATCAACATGAGATAAGAAGGATACAGAAACTGTTTTCTTATGATTGTTTGAAATAAAACATCAATAAGAGCAACATGGAAATTTGGAAAAAATATAAAAAAAATATTTTCCTGGTAAACAAAAAGGCTGTTTTCCTTCAAGCCGGGATAACAAGCTGCAATAACAAAGTTAACAAAAATTTTTTGCTCGAAATAAAAAGTTATTTTTTCATATTGTCCCCAACTACAATATAAATATTTGAATCAAAACCATGGTTAACAATGCGTATGGTGTTCTTGGATTCATTAAACGTTGGGCTAAAGAATGGGCTATGTGACGAAACAGTTGTTTACTTCGCTCGTTAGGCCTATTTTGGAATATGTTTCTGTCCAACATTTTTAACACAAAATTGTTTTTTCAAAATTTGTTTTCATACACAAATTGATGTTGCTGTTGGCGACAATTTTAGAAAATAATTTTTTATTTTGAGTGAAATTTTATCGCAGCTTAATTTTCACATTTTTTAATTTAGCACAGACTTAACCGTTGCTGGATTTACAAAAAGTGACAAAAACCAACGAATTGTGTTCATTCTTTAAAACATAATGGAAGACAAAAAGTTTATTATTAGTTATGAGGTCAATTAGTTTGTTTTGCTTTCATATAAAGATTGACCTAGTAGCTCGAATTTTTGGCGAATTTTATTTATTTTTTCCAAAATGAGCTATTTTAAATTTATTAATGATTTGTTCACCTTGTTCGAAAGGTAATTAAACAATATTTTAAGATTATGTTCCACCTCATTGTAAAAATAATATAATTTTATTAACTATAAAAATTAAAAGAAATAAATCTAAACATTTTCAATACTTTTGTGGTTCCGCTGAAATTATGTTCTCGCCTATAAATACGATGGGAAATGTTTACATAAACAAATCTAAAAACACTGTTTTGCCAGTTTTGTAACCAACTTGAAGTTCTACTCTAGTTTTAATGACGCATTTAGTAGATCAAAGTGTAGATAATGGATAACATTTTTTATTGATCTAATAAATTCGGTTATACGCAAAACCTATAATTGTAAACCTCGCAAATTAATCAAATTTATAAATAATTGCAGTGTTTTATTCTACGCACTGGTAAATAAGCAAACATTAATAAGCAGAAATAAACAATTTTCATACAAAAATTTTGAATTTCATGTTAGCTTTCGTTTCACATTTGTAATCGAGAAACTCATCTTCGAAATGCTCTTTTATTTATTATAAAAAGGGCCTGAATTAAAATTATTCAAATTTTAGTTTTTTCGTTTGTAAAAAAATTTGTATTCTATAAAATATAGATGCAGAATGGTCGTGAGTCAGGAGAATATCCCAGTGCAAATCAAATAATTATTAAAAATTAAGATTATTTCAAAAGTACGTTATCCCAACATCATATTTGTCTTGGTTAGAAATTTATACTTCTTTCCCTGAAAATAAAAATTGATTTCACGAAGTCGATTCCCCTCGGACAATTGTTATAACTGGACTTTTCCTGGTCTTCGTCAGAAAACTTCTGAAACCCTATCAATAAAAAAACGTTAAAACATCTAAACAACTAACTGGGAGCGGTTTCTTCACCAAGTTTTTAATATGCTCCTCAAGCCATAGTCAATATTTATCATTGTGATTTTGTTTACTTCCGTGCTTCACTCACACTGGCTATGCTAATCCATCTAAATAAATTCACACTTTCAAATATTTTTTTTTAATTTGTCAATCTATGTTTTTTATTGAAATTAAAAAAAATCATTCCCCAAAAAACAGGGAAATCATTTTCCTCTCCAGCTTGAACGCGAACTTAAAATCTAATTTCTGCGACTGTAAGTGTTGGTTGAGGGTTGAGTCAATTGGAGACCACGAATGTTGTGGAAGTCCAACAACTTCAACATCTCCTTGGTGTCGGGATCGACTTCAATGATATCTTGTTCCAAAGCAGAGACAGCAGGGACATAGTTATCACGACGTTCACGTTCTTCTTCTTGCAATTTAATGGAAATACCACGCACTTGGGAGTGGCGGAGACGGCCCATCAAATGGGTAACATAACTATAAAATAGAGAATGAAGAGAAAAGAAAGGATTACAATCTCATTCTCGTACAAATCGATATATATTAACTTACCCGGCAATCTTGTTCCTCAAGGGTTTGGTGGGGATGATGGCGACTTCTTCACAGATACGCTTGTTGGTATGGAAATCCGAAGTCAAGCGGGTGTAGTATTTTTCAATGATGACCTTGGCGGCCTTCTTGATAGTCTTGGTTCTTACACGACCCTTTTATTGTTGAAATTAATTCCAAGCGACGCCATTTTCGTAACAGCAACGATGAGGTGAAAGGAGGGGAGGTTAAAAGAAAAACAAAGAAAATTAGATTTGTTTATCACTTGGATTTTCATCTTTCGGTAGCGAATTTTTGATGAAATTTCAATAACACTTTGTTGTTCGTTGCATTCTGTTTACATTTTGCTTTATATTTTTCACAAAGTTTCACCGATGTTATTGAATTTTCACGATTTTTGCACAAAATTTCTCAAACCGACACCTACCATGGCGGAAGATTTTACCGGAAAAGAACAGTAAAAAATTATTTTTCATGGAACGTCATTTTGACAGCTGTCAACGGTAGTTTTCATAGCTGACGGCTTTTGTTTATGAGACAGTGTAGGGTATGTTCAGTTATTTTCATTTATACAGTCATGGCGTGTCAACCTGAATAGTTTTATTAGTAGTTTTGCTTTTGGAAAAAATGACAGACACAAATGTCTGGGGCACATAATTGTCATTTAAAACATTTTAGACGATATTTTCTATTGTACAACTTGAAAATAGATGACAGCGGAATATAATTTCTATCTGTAACTTAATATTTTTATGTGAAAAGCCTTTACAGAAGAATCTAAAAACCAAGTGGTACAATAAACCATTGTGTGAGAACAGAACCTTTATAATATAGCCCTTACAACCATTGTTTTTTACCAATCCAGAATCCTCACGGTAGCCTTTTCAGACTGCATGCGATATCGAACTGAAATCGAGCCGAAGGGCTGTTTACATATGAACATTTATTGTAGACCGATTTCAAATGTCCGATCCCATAGATATTGAATTAAGTGGCCTTCACACGGTCAAAATGCAGGACAACAATAGGTGTGTTCGATTGGGCTTACTAGCTTATGATTAAGAGACTTGATAAAGTGGCAACACTGTTACACATTGGTTTTTCTTAAATGAATCAACAAGAAAAATCTGGCAGCAATGCTAAGAGAGTAGTAAGCTACTTTCTTGTTAAGCGAGTAAATTACATACAAAAATTAAGCTAGTAAGCCCAATCGAACAGGCCTAATGGTAATGAAAATGAGTGCAGTTTCAACAAGGATCTTATCTGCTCAAATGGGTATCAGCAGAAAGTCACTACAGACAATTTTGCAGAAGGATTTGCATTTATTACCTTATAAAATCCATATAACAAGCTAACCGAACGCTGCAGTCTGGGCGATTCGCTTGGAATTTTCCAAGAAGATCATTCAAATGGTGGTTGAGGAAACATGTAAAATTGCATTTTTATGTCTAACGAGGCCCATTTTGATCTAAACGGTTATGTTAACATCCACAGACAACACATGAGACAGAATTGCATTGTGCAATTTCATAAAGCTGCATTGTCGGACCTAACTTTTTCGAAGAAAACGGTCATACTGTTACGGTCAATGGAGATCGTGAGTGTCCAGTAGTGTCTTCTGTAGTGTAGTATGTTTTGAAAGACCGTTACTTAAGGATGTTGAAAGAGTTTTTCCTTACAGAACTGCGCCGAAAGAGAATCCTTTTCAACACTATGTGGTTTCAACAAGATGGTGCAACTTGATACATAATCAGTACTGTTATGACAAAAAATTCCCCAATAAACTGATTTCACATTTCTTTGATTCGAACAACAATTAAGGCAATTCTGCAGGCATTAATTAATAGCTTTTGGATGAGATGTCACACATGTTTCACCGAGCGTGGAGACCATTTAAATTCTTTTATTTTTAAAAACCATTAAAAAGATTTAATAAAAATATATTAGTTTTTAAATGAATGAAGATAAAATAATGAGGCATGTCAGAGAATCTTTACGAAAACAATTTAATTCACCTTTTCAATATCATAACGATTTGATTTTAATTCTTCAGCTTTCGTACGCTTTGTATTTTTTCATCGTTTTCGTTTTCACTTTCGTATGATTTGAATTTCTGTGACATGCCAGTATTTATTTGAATTTAAATAAAGTTATTCGAGTTTCTTACTGTAGCAAGTGGATTTTAGGTGCGTATCCGAACTCAGTGCAAGGCAGTGAGCGTTTTTCATGAACAGCTGTTTAACAAAACCTAACCACTTAGCTAAGCCATGAACCCTCTGAAATTATTCCTGGTTACCGTTACTAGGAAACGGATGTTTGTTTATTTTTAAACTTTTAATTTAATTTTCATTTATGCATTGTTTTCTTTCAAAATTCCTTGGTCATTTGTTTGTTTAATTTTGTCAAAATTCATCATGTCTTCAAATAATGATACACAAAAACCCACTGCGACACCACCAAACAACAACAGCCCGGAAAAAACGATAAACCTAAATGATTTTCTGGATTTTTTGAATTTGTCGTGTCATGTCAATGACATGATATCCCAAAACAATGAGCAACAACCAAATCATCAGCAAAAGGATACACATAATCCGACCAAGACGGGAGCGACTGCTGTCACAGCTACTAGCGGTGGCCGAGCAAAATCCAATCCCATGGATTTCCAACATTTGGCCCATAATCGCCTGGTAAATGATTTATTCGGCTATTGGCATACATCCAGAGCATCTCAGCAGGACGACATAACGGACAGTGGCGGTGTTGGAGATGTAGGCCGTGTCCGAAGGCGCAGTTCCAGCACATCATTGGCAGCTCAGTCAAAAACAAAACAAACACAACACGACAGTGCGGGAGACGGTGGTTTGCATCCAAAGTTAAATGAAAAATTGGACTATATTTTGAATGAGGGCATTCTGGATGCTGTACTGCCGTTCATATGTCCCGTGCCCTTGCCGACAAACTATAACAATCGTTTGAAGCCCAAGACCAAAGAAGTCACTTCAAAGGTTCCAGCGGTAGTATTACAATCTGGCGTAGATGCTGATAGCGAAGTGGCCGCGACATCCAAAGAAGCTACAAGCACATCCAAAGAAGCTGCAACGAAAGTGGTGACCTCGAAGTTTTCTTCGAATTCCATGAAATCACTGTCGGCAATTAATGGAACAGGGGCTAAAAAGGAGTGAGTTTTGCGATGGAAAAGTTTAGCACTAATATCGTGTACATTTTGTTTTCGTTCGCTTTCAGGCCAGAAGTGATAATTCACGTATGCGACGAGGTGAAAAACACTTCCAAGGATTTTGTGTGTCCTCAGAGTTTGTTAGTCAGCAAGATGGGCTATTTTGCCGATGTTACTGCCGGTCAAAAGCTCGAGGACATGGACATATCGGTGCATTGCGACATACAGATATTCGACTGGCTTATAAAATGGGTCAAATCCGAAGCTGGCAATAGCTTGGATCAGGCTGAAGGCGGACCAAATTTGAATGTTAATAATGTGGTGCCGATATTAGTATCGGCCAGTTTTCTACAGGTTTGCGTCCTTTTATTATCTCAGCATATTTCTGTACAATAGACGCTTAATAATTACTCTTCAATGATTAATATTCAGTGACCCAATACAGAGCTGCACTCCCAAAACTAATCCATAAACCCATATTTCATTTTATTTATTGCACCACTGTGTTCCAGATGGAGCCCTTGCTTTTGGATTGCTTGAGTTTTTGCCACTCCCGTCTGGGGGAAGTCGTAAAGGCTTCCACGAATCTCTCGTGTCTCAATGATTCCATCATCACACGCATGGCAGCCATGTTTACGAATGTCGAGTTGGAGGTGGTGCGTGATAAGAAGGATCGTTTGGTGCCGCGCTTGTGGACCAAGCTTATACAAAGTCTATGTGAACCGGAACCGGAAGCCTTGAGAGGGCACTATTACAGTTTGGCGGGATTATTTCGCTGTTCTAAGTATTAATATCGATTCGTTTTCAAAAGGAAACCAAGTTTTTAATTACTTTCGAACCTTTCAAGATGCAACAAATGCTTAACCAATACAATGAAGTCCTATGTCCAGTGTATTCAGGGAAATGTAAGGCTCAACCGTTGGGGTCAATTGGTGAGCCATCATGTAAGAGATGCCATGTGGGATTTGAACTGCTACATTGCTCAGTTGTTTAAGGAATTCAAATCATGGCGTCGTGTGTATTGGAAACTGTGGGGTCATAGTCACTATCTGTATTGTTGTTTGTGTGAAATGTACTTTCCTGTATATCAGGTATGAGATGAAGTCCTAGTTGGCACCTAACACCTAATCGTGTTATTTTACTGTTCAGATGTCCTGGTGCCGCTATCATCCTGAAACTGCTAGTTTTTTGGGACCTGTAGCCGATGGCCGTACCACAGGCCCCGCTGGACGTTATGCTTGTTGTGGACAACAGGCTTTTCGCTTCGAAACGTTGCCAGGACCGAATGTTAGTTTCGTTACTATCTTCATTATTGCTATCGATGTAGTTCTCATACTCCTGCTATTGCGCTTCTTTAAAGGGTTGTCAGCTTCGTGAACATAGCGTGTTGGTGGAAACTGATCGCGAACGTTCTATTCTGTCCATCGTTCAATTGGCTACCGAAGGTCATGCTTTGGGTGATAGTCCACCGTTGAAGATGCAAGAACCTATGGCAAATGGGGAAATTGAACCGCGTTGGCAGGTTTTGTCCCTAATGCCGCAACGATGTCGCCAGGGTCTATTACCGATTTTGAATCCAGATGGTGAGTATTGAAACCCGTTCAGTCCTTAATTTTTCAGGTGAATGTAATCTCCCTCCATATTAGAATAGTAATTTTGAATTTCGAATTTACACTTCGATTCTATTAATAAATTTTAATTAGATACCAACAGCCGTGTTGCCAGGCGTGTTCGACCAGCCTCGTCGAAATTCTTTGCCGACTCCAGCACCGAAACCGAGAGTACCGATAATACCCTGGAAAATATACGAGCGACATCTCGGAAATTCGGTCTTGGCGACTATGGCAGCAGTTTGTCCACCAGTAGCAGCGATGGCTGTGAATCATCGGGCAGCAAAGCAATGGTGCTTAAGAAGAATTACAACAAGCAACATAAGCGGAAAAGGTGATATAATCCAATCCCAATTTTAAGATTAATAATAAAATATGTATATTTTTTTAAGCAAGCCACCTATAAATCCCGGACGCTATTGGTCCGGTGAACTATCGGCCCGTAGCAATCAAGATCATCAGCGTGAATTCGAGGAGAAGGTAATGAAGCAGGTAATGGCTTTGGTGCAAAAGAAAACCGGTTGCGACACGAATGTGAATAAACAAAATCGTCCTTTGGGTGGCTGTTATGTTAAACTCGAACAGGAATGGAAGGAGCAGCTGAAACAGCGTTATTATACAGGTGCTACCAGTTCATCGAATGTCCAGGTGAACAGTAGCTGCAATGCCAGTATGACATCATTGTCGGTGAAGGCTTGTCGAAAGAAGGCTGATAATGGCAATGGTCAGTGAGGTATTTGGACAATATGTGTTATGGAATTTTCAAGTGTATGTATTCATATACATAATAAATATATATAATGCAGAAATTTATGATGAATAATAATAAAACAAGTAGAAATTGCAAAGCTATGTGTGTACATTTTCGGATAGTAGTTTTTAAAATTCAGGGGCTAATCACAGCATTCGAAATAACGTGCATTGAAACTAATCTCGTACTAACCTTCTCTACAAGATGTGAAACCGAACATTAAGTTTGATAGTGGCCACGGTATTTTTTGACGGAATTCTAAATAAAGAAGGTTATCTAAGGTTATTAAGAGAAAAATCGAAGTCAAACACGGAAAAACTAGACGTTCAGAACAGCTTCAAATTTTATCAGGGCAATAATCCGAAACACAAATCACGTTTAATCCAGGAGTATCTTCTTTATAACTATACAAAAGTGTTCCATTCTCCCCCTCAATCCCCAGACATGAACCCTACAGAAAATTTGTGGGATGGATTATACCGCCGTATTCGCCGGCACTCAATAACCTCCACATTCGAAGTGAAAAAACGATTATATACGATTACCAGAAAAATCGTAGAAATTATGCCAAAACGTGCAAAAGGCGTTTCCCTACGCCTAATAAATATTAAACGTTCACGTTTTCGTCTTATTAATTATCCTTTTTAAGAAAAAAAAACGAATATTAATGACGCTATGATTTTTGATGTAAATGAAGTAATGCGTTGTTTTTTATTATTTGTAATCAGTTAATGATTATATTTTTTTGAACCTCATCTAATGGTGAATTAAGATTATAAAATAAAGTTTTATGTTTAAATAACGTACATGGATTAATGGGCGTTTGATCTTTCACCAATGCTAATGTCTAATATTAATGAGACTCACTGTACATATTTCTTTAGCGGCACAATCAATTATGTTGCGTGTCTACTTAGTCAGAGTCTTTAGTCGTTTTGAGATATTTACTTGCCCTCATCTCAATTTTGGTGACTTTCTTTCTTAGGACGGCAGAATAGCTATACCGAATTTTACGATTCCAGTTGCAACTCTCTGGTTGGTACAATTTTTTGTCCTGCTCCCCCTTGAAAGTATCTATGTTGCGCGTCTACGTGGTCGGAGAAGTGTATACGTCGAATTTCATGAATCTGCAATACTTAAGTTGTTACCATTTCATCTTTTATTCAACGCCATCCTCGACACTATAATGACAAAGGTCTCATGGCCCAATGACAGGTACGTTTAGAATACCTCAACTACGCTGACGATATCTGCCCTTTTGCACATAGACACTCTGATATGCAAGTCAAGTTAAGAATACTCGAAGAGATGTCCGTAAGATCTTGACTAAAAATTAACGCAGGCAAAACCAAATTGATGCACATCAACCTTTCGTTATCCAAAGCCATCCGATAGAAGGCCTGATATTATTTGTAAAGGGTGATTTTTTAAGAGCTTGATAACTTTTTTAAAAAAAAAAAAAACGCATAAAATTTGTAAAATCTCATCGGTTCTTTATTTGAAACGTTAGATTGGTCCATGACATTTACTTTTTGAAGATAATTTCATTTAAATGTTGACCGCGGCTGCGTCTTAGGTGGTCCATCCGCTTAGTCCAATTTTGGCATTTCCACGTTTTTGAGTAACAGAGACCCAATTGGTGCGAACGGCGACGAATCGAAAATTGGTGGTCATCATTAACACTGGCCGATACAGCTGCGATATTTTCTTCAGTTCGCACTCTACGTAAGCGTGTTGGTGGTTTAATGTCCAACAATGTAAATTTGGTGCGAAATTTAGTCACAATAGCCCGAATAGCCGCTTCAGTGGGTCGATTAAACTGACCATAAAATGGAAGCGCGCAATGAACTTTCTTAACAGAGCACGCATTTTGATAATAAAATTCAATAATTTGCAAGCGTTGTTCGTTTGTAAGACGATTCATGATGAAATGTCAAAGCATACTGAGCATCTTTCTCTTTGACACCATGTCTGAAATCCCACGTGATCTGTCAAATACTAATGCATGAAAATCCTAACCTCAAAAAAATCACTCTTTATAAAGTAACCCAACTGTCCTACGAATAAGGAACGTCGGCCTTAGTCATATCAAAACAGAAATATTCAGGCGAAATTGGCTCTAGTCTATTTCCAGGCATTCCACTTAAATAAAGTTTTAATTGTTTAACGATGGTTTGTAAAATATTTCGGTCCTTGATCAAGTCGTTTTTGAGCTAAACGCTCTTGAAAACACCCCTAACAAATCATGTTCTTCTCATGTAATTTTTTATGTTGTATTTTAGTCCACATTATTTTTGATTTAATAGACCCTTTAAAGCACAATAAATATAAATATTTATTATTGTCTTTTGTGGGATTTTCGTATCTTGTAAAGAATAAATATCTGCAACCCGAATGATGAACATCGGAAGAAAATTGACGTTGCAGCGCTCATTTTTGGAAAGATAGTTCGAAATTGTTGGCTCTGAAAACCATCCATATTTTATACAACTGTCACATAGATATAAAATTCAATTCAATTTATTAATATCTGATTCAGAAGTAGACCACTGTTTGCTTAGCTACTGATACACCAGATATGAAAAATAGGTCGGTTGGTTAGGCCACTCTTCTTAAGGGCGTCAAATATATAAGGACTGACTTTTCTTTAAGCCTGGATAACTAAGCTGCGATAACAAAAACACAAAGAAATGAAATCCTAATTTTTCACTCAATGGTAAAAAGTAATTGTTCACATTGTAGCCCGCATCAAAATACCTTTATTTTATCAAAAATGTGTATGATTTTTTTGAATAAAAAATTAGCTCATTATTAACGTTTTTGTTATCGCAGCTTGTTATCCAGACTTAAAGAAAGTTAAAGTTATAAAGGCTTAAAGACAGTCCTAATATCTTAAATAAGTTTTCAGTCTTGTAAGCTATGGTTATTGTTTGTTTATCTGAACTGAGAAGGTTTTCCAAACGTTTTTAACACATGTACGTAGAGCACAAAATAATATATGAATATTGTCAGGGCAATATATGAATTACTGTTCGGCAATGTAGTCGTCGTTTTCAATTGCTCTACCTTTTCGAAGCTGTTGAGGGCTTTGTACCATCACCATTTGTTAAATGCATTTTCTTAATTAATCATAGTCTCCCTTTTTACTTTTGTTTGTATGATTTTTCTTTATTTCTTTACAATCTAATCTTTTTTGTTGCTTTTGTTTTTCTTTTAAATAATTTCTCTTAATAAATTTTCGGTTGTATTTCATAAGAACCCAAAAGGTAGACGATACTACAAGAACTGTGATGAGAACAAAAAAGTGTTTGTTTGTTTGTGTGTGTGTGTGGGTGTGAGACGTTTGTCGGAAATCAAAAATTGCGAGAAAATATAGAATCTTGCTAAATGCTAAGTGGTGTGATAAGTGAGAAGGCAATAAAGTGTCGGGGGAAAAGTATTTTGAATATTAAGGCTTTAAGAAGTACAATTTATTATAAAATGTTTTGAGAAACAAAAATGAAAGAAAATAGGAAAAATAGACAAATGGAACATTGGATTTAAGACCTCCAAAAGAACAGTTCAACTGTCCTGAGGACTTTTTAACAACAATTTGTGGTGGAATTACGAATTACATAGTGTTTAAAATCATGGGCTGCACAAAATGTTGGAGTTGGGAGTAATGGAGGGGAAGGTAGGTATAAGGGTTTTTAAATAATCTTTTTTGTTGAGATAAAAAATTGGATAATTCATAAAATAAATATATTAGAATAGAAAAGAAGGTGATAATATTTTCAATTAAAGCGCTTAATTGCTGATCATTATTATCATTAGCATTTTTTAAATGTTCTTAATGTTTTCGATTTGTTTTCTCTCTTTCTAAGCGCTGATTATTTCATTTGTTTAAACTTAAAATAATCCCCACGGCGCTGAATGTTTGCGTTGTTTGGGGGAGGGAGAAGTGAGGTGCCAGCTGAAAATGAAGCTAACTAAAAAGGCTTTCAGTGGCTTTTTCCAAATCCCAATTTTCTTTAGATAGAACCGCACGTGCATCGTGCTCATCGATGCCCATATCCTTCAAGCGCTGAATTTTAGCATCACAGTCTGGATATTTATGGGGTCCTGTAAAATATTAATTCAAGTTTAAAACTGAAACTGCACTATTGGTTGCAGCCAAACAAAACTAACCTCCTGCATAAACGTTAGTCCAATGTCGGGCTGTAGTAACGAATAGCTGATATTTGTCTTTGTATTGATACGCGACAACTGCATCTTGTGGATCATCGGGTTCAGCGGCAGCCAGCAATGCCTGTAATGACAGCAGCACTGTACGTAGTGTCATGGCAGCGGCCCTTCAAAACGACAATGTAAATTTTATTTTAATTCGTTTTAAACATTACCTCCAAGATGATAGTTACCAGTTATCTTTTAAAATGTCCAAACAGATGGCTCCTGTCACTGATGATATATTGGGATGCCAAATTTTTGTTATAAAACGTACCTGAAATCGAAAAGTTTTATGAATTGGAAATTAATGTTAGATCTGGTGTTTTTCTTTTGCATTTCTTACTTTGGGTGGGTTAAAAGGATACGTTTCGGGTACTTTGATTTCCAGTACAAATTTACCACCCTCATACGGTGTATCTGGAGGTCCAGCTATTTCACCACGTAATTCAGTCCAGCTGTCATTGATTAGCTCAATTTTAATAGAACATTGTACAATCTGAAAGGAATAGATAAATGGGCATATTAGTAGGACAAAGGGGGGAAATTTGTGGTTCTTAAAATACATATTTGGACAATATTTTTGAGTCTAGAATCGGAAATCGTCTATTAACAAACAACACAAAAGAAATTTGATCGGTGTTATCACATTTTTGCATCCAATAATACTCATGTTTTAGTAAAATCGTACAAACTTGAAATTATTATTTAATACATAGATACGAATTCGTAATGTACAAAGGTCTAGTGAACTTTACCCTATGACAGAAGTATCGGTCTATAATGCTTGCGTAAAATTTATATTGTTATACCGATCTGAAACATTGCTCGTTAATACGACAAACAAATGAAAACTTCAGAGCTTATGGAGCATTTTTAGAGACTTGTTGGCCACGGAGAATTTCAAGCAATGAGCTTCTAAGACTACTAACCAAGAGACTATCAATAATCAAATAAGAATACGAAGGCTTAGTTAGGACACACTCTACGAAAGCTATACAATGAAATTTGTTATGTAACATTGGAATGAAATCCAGAGGGCAGCAGAACGCCCGGTAGACCCTAAATAACTTGGAGAAGAACAATACTCAACGATAGACAACAGTGGGGATTCTTTGTAAATAATCTATGTTCGTAGTTGAACCCATAACACCTTCATAAATGCAATGCTGGCCAATGCAACGATGAACTCATTTATAAAAACTTTATATAAAACCTTCAATTGCAATATTCTCATTGGTCCTTTTAGCACCAAGCCACAGATATAAGATATCAAATGACAATTTAGAAGTATAAAATGGAATAGAAGTATAAATAAAAGAAAAACGAAACCTTCAGTATGGTGGTAAATGAATACGTTGTATTTGAGACTCATATGGAACTACAAACACTACGCTAGCCACCTTCCACCCTTCCATATAATATTCATACCTAATTTGTGTATCTAAGCTGTTTTCTTTATAAATCGCATTCTACTCCAACCTAATTATATGCTCCCCAGAAGCATAATTCGGAAGCTGAAACCCCATATGAAAAAACTGATAACATCTAGTTGGTCTAAATGGAACATTAAATCCGTTTTGAGCTTTCAATACACATTTAATTTGGTGTCTCCATGTATGTAATGGGCGTCGATTGCGTTCTTAGCAATATCGTCATTTGTTCTGTTCTAAGCGTTGATCCATCCTCTGCGTTTTATTCAAGTATTTTCTAAACGGCCGATTCTAGTATTATTCGGGGCTATTCTGAGTCTCGCCTAACCTGATTTCTGGTAAAACTAGATCTGAATTAGTATTAAAGTATTAGTATTAGCATGAAAGCGTCTATTGTATGGAAGTGTTTCGGAAATCAGTTTGCATCACTGATTCGAATATCCATAGACTTTTATCTGCTATATTCGCGGCTCTGTGACTGAGAACACACTTCACTTACGCCTAAAGTGAATCTCAGAAACCCCCGAATATATGATAGTCCAATGAAATTGTTTTTCTTTTGAAATTGTTGCAGGAAATTGTTCTAATTGTATATCAGGTCGTCCGTATATTCGAATGTAAATAGAGAATTTAAATATTTGCATTCGCGAGACGATATTCAGTCATATTTCAATTTACATTCTACTCTAAAAGACCGACAAAAATGTTTCCGAACAAATGACTTCAAAGCAGGCGAAGTATTCGTAGTAATATAGGTATTTTGGCTTCCTGGCTACAAATGTGCTTCCCTTTCACGCCCCCTTTTTAGTTAGCTTCAACTCAATATCTGGGAAACAACTTCTCCGATCCAAAATATGTAAATTGCATTGCAAGTGTAATGCAAATATTACATTTCCATTGTGAACAAAATTCAAAACATACACCAAGTCCGGTTTTCTTTAAGAGCAATCTTGGAGTTACTACTATGTTGTATTTGCCAGTGACAACTGGTCACCTTAACTAAAATAAAAACATTTTTATAGATTTGAAAACTAGAAACATAAGTAAATAACATAAATACATAAGTGGCACGTACATATAGCCAAAATATAAAAATAGTCATTCATTAACATATTAAATCAAAATTGAAAGCGGAAATACAAAAATGAACACAAAGGATACTGGGAGTGAATCATCAACTGGAACTCCATCTCGAATGGCAATGTACGGTGAGTTAGACATTAGGAAATCAGAAATCAGATTTTTGCAACAATTCAAATCGAAAAATCAAGGGCAAACCACATTCATCGTGAAAAACTATAAAAACATATAAATAACAAAAAACAACAAAAAAACGCAAACACATACAACAACACGAATGACAGCTGACAACAGACAAAGCGAACATTTAGGTTAGGAGCCAACAAAACACTCAGCAAGTACCCCCCGAAATGTATGACACAAAAATAGTGTGGCGAGAATAATCTTCAAGAACCACTTGTGTTATGAATAAAGTTAAAAACTATTGAAACAGCACAATTACCTCTTCGCTGCGCATAACTTCCTTGAATTCCCGCTTAATGCGACTCACTGCCATATTTACTGCCATTGTGATACTTTTTGTTTTTTCAAACTTCTCTTCCACGTAACTTTGACCCCAGTTGTGCTGTGTTCTTTCACAGAGCGAGCACACAATTCCAATTCCGTATTCTTTTTTATGCTATTATTAACAATTTGTTTTTGTTTTAGTCTTCTTTAGTATCTTCTTCTGCTAGTTTTTTGCTATGGTTGTTAATATTCGCACAACACACACAATCACACGGCTCCTCTCGCACTAGAACAATAAATAAGACCCAAGAAAAGTTGCAAAAAATTTAGCACACAAAACGTCAGATTAAAAAAAAACAATCATTTACCCCGATCGGGTTTGTTGTTGTTTTCTATGGATTTATGTGAAAAATAATCCGATCAATCGTTGTCTAACGTTGGTATAACCCCGATAATCACAATTGGATTGATATTTCGTGAAAAGTTTAATTCCTATTTTAGAATTTTGTTTGTTAAAATTTTTGATTTGCAACAAAACTAATTTCTTATTGTTGTTGCTTGTTCCGTATAGGTGATGTAGTGAATGGTAAATCGATTACAATTATAGTCGAGAATCGATATTTTGCTTTAAAAATCAATTATTCTGGAATCGATTATACAGGGTGAGATTTAGATTAAAATCGAATATTTCGAACGGTTAATCGAAATTACACCACAAAAATTTTGCAAACGGAGTGTTTAGACAAAGCAAATCTTTGCACAAAAGGCATGTTGGGCAAATATTTTGAATTTGTGGGTTATTGTGCAAAATTTTGAATTAAAATCAGGATTATTTGCTTTTAGCTGAATTTGTATTTGTAGCTGAAACATTTGTATTTGTAGCTGACGTTTGCCATAGTGATGGGCAATCCAGTAATTTTTGGGGAACGTCGTTCTCAGTGACCGTGATTTGTAAATCTATTGGCAGTGTTCAATAATAAGAACCCTGATTTTATAAAGAACGTTATTTATTGACTGAAGTAGTCTGGAATAAATAAAATGTAAAAAGGGTCTGAAAGATAGTTGCGTATTAAGAACTGAGAGATATGGTAAGTGGATTTTCGTGTTAATATATGTGGATGATATACTTGTGGCAGCAAAATCAATATTACACCAAAATTATGTGTAGCAGATCTTTTACGCAATAACTTCGAAATATCCGATTTCGAAGTTATTGAGAAGGGGAGTGATGGCTATTTCAGTCTTAGCCAAGAAAAATACATAAATTAAATTGTATTCCAACATCCCTTCTCAATTTAACTTCATATTAAACAGAGTAATTTTAGGAATTGCAGTATTTTGCTCGCTTGAAGAGGTTTGGTAAAAATATCAGCTTCCATAATATCTGTCGGACAATATTCTAAATTTATCGTGTTTTTCTCCTTTAAGTCTTTGACAAAATAATATTTTGTTTCGATGTCCTTGCTACGTTGACTAAATTTTTCCGATTGAATAATTTTCAAACAACTTTGATTGTCTTCATATATTGTAGTTGCTTCTCTTTGGATCATCTCAAAATCATTCATCAACTTTCGTAGCCATAGTGCTTCTTGAGCAGCTTCGTACAATGAAATATACTCTGCCTCTGTTGATGATAGCGATACACAATCTTTCTACAACGCCAAGATATAGGTGAACCATTATATTTAAAAATAAAAAATCCACTATTTGATTTTCTGTCGCTTCTATTTTGCGCCCAATCGGCATTTCATATTGTTACATTTCAAATTTAATTTCAGAGTCTTTGAGTCATTTAAATATTTAATTAGTGTTTTTAATTCATGTAGGACTGCTTACTTTTCGACTTAGAATTGACACGGACTTGGGAATATCAGGTCTTGTATTTACAGCTAGGTAGAGTAAACTACCTATTAGATTATGATATTGTTGATTGACATTTACCAACTTCTCATTCCAGCATCGTGCAGATTGTTTTAGGCCATATATGCTCTTTCAGAGTTTGCATACTTTGCCATTTGGTTGGCTTCTTCATTAATCTCACCATAAAGGCATGCTGTTTTGACATCATACTGCATAACAGTCATTTTATTTTGACCAGCTAGAGTGAAAACCATCCTGAAGGTTGATTGTCTTACAACTGGAGCAAACACTTCCTGCCTGGCCCACGATGTCGAACGTTAACGTTCGCATGCCTCTCATGCGACAAACAGCTGATTTGGGACCCACTATCAGGCACTAGAACGACAAAGCGAACGAAAATCTATGCGAACGATAACGTAAGCATTTTAGTGCAAAATCGGGGCCCACTAACTTTTTGTTCTGTCATCTGAGCGAATGAAAATGTCAAAATCACTCACTTGTGTTTTGTCTGTCGCAAGCATAAATAAATAAAACACAAAACAAATTTATTTTATATTTTCATTGCTCTACTTCATATGTACTTCTTACTCGGCGTTCGAGATAATCTCGCCACGAACTTCATAGGCACCAACTGAGTTGTCGAGGCATTTGTTTTGCACATATTGTTCAGAACGCAGCTCGCACTTTCCATTGCTCCGCACACCTGAGTGTTTTTGTTGTAGGGTCTTTCAATTGAGTTCCTTATACATATTTCTAAAGGGGATCTTCAGGGATTGCTTTAATTCGTGGCTCCTACCTCCTAAAACCCAATCTTTTCGTTTTTCCCGGTCTTTTTGAAAACGTCGCTGTCCTGCCACTCGTCCATCAACATGAGGGAAATGTAACCTGAAAATTTCCTATAAATCTGTAACAAAACTTATGTAGATATGTATGTACATACATATGCATTTAAACGTGAAATAAGTATATTCTAGTCATCTCAAGATCATTAGCGATGACCAGTAGCTGCCTACGGGGATCTCGAAATTAGCATTTCTCCAAAAAAATGTGCGCGTTGGAAAAATTTATATTTTTCGACAACACACAAAAATAAAAACAATATTGATTGTTTACATTATTTTTTCGAATTTTGTTTTCAGTTATATGTATCAGCTGAGAAAAAGTTGTGTCAACTTTTTTATTATAAGTTAGAATTTGGATATTTAACGCTTTTTTCTTTGCATATTTCCGATTATTTGATGATTTTTTGATCTGGCAACATTTTCATTCACTAACAACACGTAAGGCTATGCGAACGAAAAGTCAGAAAATAGTGGGTCGCTTTTTGATGCGAAAGTGAGTGACTGGCTTTCGTTCGCATAGATTTTCTTTCGACATCCTGGGTCGGGCAGTTCATCATAATCAACTCCAAATTTTTGACTAAAACCTTATGCTACAAGACGGGCGTTATATTTCTTAACGGCACAATTTGCATCTATTTTCAACTTCTATACCCATTTACATCCGATTGCTTTCCGTTCGGCAGGTAAACTTTCTAGCTCCCAAGTGTTATTATTGTGAAGCGAAATTAATTCATCTTTCATTGCTGCAAACCATAAATCCTTGTCATCTCTCTTTAGGACTTCTTGGAAAGATTTTGGTTCGGATAAGATGGACACAATACTCATCATGTACCTTTAGTTGTCCTCGCAGATTTTCTCAATAATGGTCGCTCAATTTCAACATCTATTTCTTAAATTTCATTATCTGATCGTAGAATCTCATTGCCTGGCTGTTGTATTTGATTGTTGAATCTCATTGCTTTGCTGTTGAATTCCATTGTCTGTTTGTTGAATGTCTGTAGCGCTAGAAAAACTTTCGGTCATATGAGCAGACGATTCTTCAGGTTCTTCTTAAGATCCAACATTTTGAAAGCTAATATATCAATATAAACTTCATTGTTATCTTTATTTAAATTAGAGCGACCTTTAAAAACAGTACTTGCTAATTTATAATCTCTACTAATTATAATTTTGTTTGAGCTCTTATCCAAGAACCGGAAACCTTTTGACACCTCAGAATAACCAACGAATGTTAGCATATTCGCCTTTTCATCCAGTTTTCTTATTTTTTCTTTGGGGATATGTACTAAGCACTGACTTCCAAATATGGGATCGTCTACATATAATTGTTTACCTTCCCAAATTACACTAGGAATTGCGTTTGTCGATGTTGTAATCACTCGATTTTGGAGCTGTAATTGCTGCTTCTCCCAATAGTATTTCGGCAAATCTGCATCTATCAGCATGTATCGAATCATTTCAAATAACTACCTATTTCGCCTTTCAGCTGTACAATTTTGCTCTGGAGTATACGGTAAAGTGAGCTGCTGCTGTATTCCATGATCTTTCGAAAAACTTCGAGTGTCTGAACTTGAATATTCACCGCCATTAACAGATCTTATAACCTTTGGATACTTATTAAATTTCGTTTTGACCATATTACTGCACTCTTTCAATTCTGAAGCCACCTCCGACTTGTGATTTAATAAGTATATAACAGTATACTTACTATAATCATCAATGAAAGTAACGAAAAACTGTTTACCATCATGGGTGGTGTATCCATTGGTCCACATACGTCACTGTGGATAAGATCCAATACTTCAATCGATTGATGACTTGCACATTTTGAAAACTATCTTCTTGACATTTTATCTTCAGCACAAATGTCACAAGCATCATTACTGCTACAATCTTTCGGAAATTCTCCATGGATTTCTTTTAACACATTTTTGACACATCCAATATCACAATGGCCGAAACATCTGTGCCATTCATGAATGCATTTAGATTGTCTTAAGACCAAAGCTTTTTGTTTTCCATTTACTCTTCCTTGGATCTTGAGTTTATATAAGCCATTTTTTAATGTATATTACATATGCGATCATGAAATGTTACCGTAAACCTTCCTTACCTTCTCGGTCAGCTTCTTTACAGATAAGAGGTTACTTTCAATATTCGGTACGTACAAAACATCCTTTATTGCAACTTCCTCAACATTGCCATAGATTTTTGCTTCCTTCAAAATACCATAGCCTTTTCCACATAACTTCAACTCGTATCCATTTGCGACTGAAATAATATTTTTGCAATTTCCATCCAGATGTAGTAAGAATTTTCTTTGATTACATGTATGACTCGTAGCCCCTGAGTCTATAAACCAATCCGTTACATTTTTACTGACACCCATCGAAAAACAAATACCATCGTCAGTGTAATTTTCGTCAACCACAAGACTTGATGTATTTCTCTTTATAAATTCTTTATACAAATGGCAATCCCTTCGAATATGTCCAACTTTTCTAGAATGAAAACAAGCCGCCTTTGATGAATGATCTTATCTTTGATGAATGACATCTTAGCATAATTACATTTGACATTCATCACTGACGATCCAAAATTCACCATGGCATGTTTCTGCGATCTTCGTTTGGTTTCTTCCAATAACTTCTCCTTGACTATACGCAACGAAGGGGCTCCTTCACTTCTTACTTCAAGAGTAGTAACCAAAACATCATATGATTCCGGCAAACTTCGGAGAATCATTGCTACTTCCCAATTCTCACTAAGCTTTTCACCCATACAAGAAAGTTTCTTTATTTCCTGTTGCATCTTGCTTATGTGACTCTCCATATATCCATTCTCCTCTAATTTAATTTGACAAATGTTCTTCATAATAGATACGCATTCACTGAAAGAATACCGCTCAAAATGGATTTTAATAATATTCCAAGACTTCCTCTATGAGTTGAAAAAGACAATCCATTAGAAAAATTGAAGCCATTGCGCTCTCGTCCTTCCTCTTCCATTTTTCATCCGGGGTTTCGGGATATTCTCTTTAATTACAGATCAGGTATCATCTCTAATAAGGTTTAATTTTTCAAAAGTTGTCTTGAAATCCTGAGCCATTTTGTCCTGGGCCCATAACCTATTGGCAGTGTTCAATAATAAGAATCCTGATTTTATAAAGAACTTTATTTATTTACTGAACAGGAATGAATAATATAAATCTTCACATCAATGAAAAATATTGAGCAATATTTTTCAAATAACACTTAATTGGTTTATATTTCATAAATACAGTATACATTTTAACAAGTTAAATTGTATTCCAACAAAATCACCATTCTTTTAAAGAGTGACCGTGATCACGGGTGTTAATTTAATGTTAATAAATAGCATATATGTAATAAGGCCCAGTTTTTGGGTGGTTATTTATTTTTGCAGAAGAAAATGAAGTACAGAAAAATTAAATACAAAAGACAAACATAATTTTTATTGAGTGTTTTTTATCATTCAGGCGCGCTCGTCGCTCATTCAATATTAGTCCAGCTTCAAAGTTTTTCTTGAGCAATAATTGCAAGTTTCGGATATTTGAATTTATTGTTCCACCACCATTCTAATGTATCGGATTTTCTTGCGTCGCCAATTTCCTTCCGATGATCATCATTTGGGCATCATTCGATAGGTATTTTTTTATAAAATACTAACACCAAATACGAAAATTTTGAGAAAGCAAAGAAAATTACGGTAAAGGTCCAATATTTCGACCAAAATGTTACTCTAAGACAAGAATCACAATTTACATTTAAAGCGCTTTCAAGGGTCTATTATTTCAGAAAAAATTGACAAAAATGCAGCACAAAAAATTACAAGGGAAAAACATGCTTTTATGGGTATTTTCAGGAGCGTTTAGCTCACAGACGGCTTGATCTAAAAACGAAATATTTTACAAATCATAATTAAAAAATCCAAACTTTATTTTCGTGGGGTGACTGGAAACTGTATTTCCACCATGGTGAGACGCAGAGCTCCCCTCGCTAAGAAGGGTGTGTAGAAGGCCGTTCAATATAATGGGTCACGAAAATTTAAATTTGTATTTGAACGGGAATGCCATTCTAAGAAAATAAACTAAGATATTTTTTCACTGGGCATACTTCTCGAGTTACTGGACCCGAAATTTTGGATATATAAATTTCGCCCGATTCTTATGAAATTGATTTTGTTCGAAAAATCTTTTAATTTTAATTTTTTAATTTAACTTATACACTCTACAGAGTATATATCATTTGGGTCAGAAATTGAATGAGTGACTTAAGACCCTAAGTATGTTTGGACCAAATCCGTTTCACGACTTTTTAAGGCATTTGAGCCATGTCCATCCGTCTGGTTGGCTGGTGTACACGATAACTCTCGAAAGGAGTTAAGGAATCTATTCAAACTTTGCACATCTATATATCATTGGGTCAGAAAAAAAAGTGTAACGCATTGAATGAGTGACTTAAGAACCTAAGTATGTTTGGACCAAATCCGTTTCACGACTTTTTAAGGCGTTTGAGCCATGTCCATCCGTCTGGTTGGCTGGTGTACACGATAACTCTCGAAAAGAAGTTAAGGAATATATTTAAACTTTGCACATCGTAATATTTTTCCCAAACTTGAATTGCCACGCCCCTTCTGGTACCACCCACACAAATAGTCCATATTCCTATGTTAAATTAAAACCCATATAACTTCCACACGGATAATCGGAATCAGCTATATTTTGGTATTTAATAATTTTTTTATAATCACTTTAAATGTACTAAATATGACGGGGTTTGTCACGTCCCTTCCACTACCTCCCACACAAATCACGCAAAACTACGTAAAATTAAAGCTGTTATAACCTCCATGCTGATGATCGGAATACTGTGAAATTTGATATTTAGCAATACTTTTTTAGTGGTTACATGGGCGAAATTGCCACACCCCTTCTGGTACCTGCCGCACAAAGTGGCATAAACTTTGGTTACAATAAAACCGACATAACATCCATACGGGTAGTCAAAATCATTTGTAATTTGATATTTAAAAATATATTTATAATCACTTTAAGTCTAAAAATGTTTACGCTCAAGCCACGCCCCTTCTTGTACCTCCCACACAATTGTCTATATCCTAAGTAATATTAAATCCTTCATAAATTCTATACTGGTGAATAGAATCCACTATGACGTGATATTTGATCATGTTTTTACAATTGTTTTATAAAAGTGGAAGCTGGGACCATGTGACACAACCTTCCACACCAATTATCCTACCCTATGTAAAATTAAATTCTCATAACCTTCGTTTTCTGAGAGTGGGGGTATATAGAGGGTTTTCGATAATTATTCTACTCTATTATTTTCCCACTAAAAAATACAGTTTCCAGTTCTTATAAGACTCGAACGCTACTTTCAGGACTAAACCTAAAAACGTCATCGTAAAATTAAAGTATGCGTAGCAATCAATAGGTTAATGGCATTCCCTCACCCTACAAATGTACAGTCAGGTACTCTAAGAACGCATTACAAACAGTACATAATGACTAAAGGGAGACTGTTAAAAAGTCATAAATTAAAAAATATCTCATTGCAATCGATATTATCACCGGCAGGTAGTTAATGTGCTCTGCATGTGACAAAAATACCGAGCAATCTGTGGAATAACAACATTCCCTAAGAAAACATATGTATGCTGGGAAAGGTCGGTAATAAACATCAAATCCTTGAACTTCGACGTGAGAAAATGTTCGAATGTCATCCAACGCACTGCTTTCGGGATAAGTTCAAAGATCTTAGTTTTGTTGCCCGAAAAATGAGAATCAATTTAATGTCGCTTCCAATTTAAAAGAGGCTTGGATACAACGACAAACAGGGAAGAAAGAGTTTTACATACAACCTTCCACACTGATCGCGCCGAGTGAATGAGAGAGCAAGAGTAAGCCTGTGCAAGTGGTTTGGTACAGACTGACGCGATCCCTCATGCGCCAGACAATCAATTTATGTTACGTTAAGTCGCAGCAGAGAACAGAGAGTAGATAGTGCGCATTTTAAATCATTAATTGTTCGTATTTAATCGTGTTGGCGATGGCGGTGGAGATCATGTAGTTTTTTTATGTTAATGTGTCTAGCCAAAGGGGGCTCGATTTTTTCATGTTTGTATGTATGTAAGTATATTGGACATGAATGTATACTTACGAATAAACATGTGTGGTACTGAAAAGACCGGATTTGAATATTTAAAAAAACACGTGGTTGTTGGGCTTCCATTCAAAGAATCAATGCTGAAGCCATGGGCGTACTTTGTGGCGAAGCTGAAGGGGGGAGGTAATTCACAAGGATGGATACTTTCATTGTAAAGGTTTGCATTGGTTGCATTTTTAAAAATGTGGGGTTTTAGTTCTTTAAGCCGGGATAACAAGCTGCGATAACGAAAACGTTAATAAAAATTTAATTTTTTGCTCAATATTTTTTCACATTGTTGTACTATATAAATATTTGTATCAAAAAAATTGAAAAAAGTTATTTTTTATTGACATTTTGGCCTCGATAATCACAAATTTGACTTAAACTGGATAATTATCCAAAATTTTTAACACGAAATTATTTTTTGAATTTTTTTCACACACTCATTGACAAGCTGTTGGCAACAATTAAAAAAAAATTACTTCGAGTGAAATTTGATTTTTTTATTTTTGTTATCGCAGCTTAAAAATTTACATATTTCAAAGTAATAGTAAATAGTTAATTTACTCTAAATAGGGTAGTAAATTTACTTGAAAAGATTTCTTTGGATCTAATAAAAAATTCTTACAATTCTTTAAGACTGGATAATTACGCTGTGATAACAAAAATCTAAACAAAAAGTTAAAATTTCACTCAAAATAAAAAAATATTTTTTAAAATTTCCGCCAACAGCAATATAAATGTGTGTAAGAAAACAAATTTTGAAAAAAAAAAATATTTTATGTTAAAAATTTCGGACTTAGCCTAGATAATTATCCAGTCGAATTTATGGTCAACACAAAATATTTTTTTGGAAAATTTGTTTTGATACAAATATTTATATTGGCGACAATGTGAACATATATTTTTTTATTTTGAGCAAAAATTAAATTTTGTTAACGTTTTTGTTATCACAGCTTGTTATCCCGGTTTAAAGAAAAACAGCCCTAATATAACACTGTACCTCTGTTCCGTTCAGTACACTGAAAACGGGTTTAAGTTATTTCTGTAAATACTACAGTTAAAGAAATCACGAATGTTCCTACAACGATTTGAAACATTAGTGGCGTTTACACATGAATATGTTATGTATTTATTTATTCACACACAGCTAGATGTTTGACAATTTAATTTTTAATAAAATTTTGGTAAATATGGGTATTTCCATGATGTCGAACGTGACCGTCGTACACATTTAAAGTGACAATATGCTTAAATTATAGCTCTTAATTAGCTGTTTAATTGGTGCTAATGTGTATTTTGTGTAATTTTTCGTTTTCAAGATAATTTAAAAAACTAAGGCATTCGCACGTGACCAAAACAGAAGTCGTTTTCGCGGAAAACCATTCATTTTAGCGAAATCTGTATCAATATTTAAATGTGACCAATTTTAGAACGTTGCGCACTGATGTCTCTTCAAAATGGCTTTGATTTTATCCAAAAATAATTAATACCTTTTTTTGTAATTTAATTTTATGCCCGGTCGAACGTGACATGTCTCACGTGACATTTTTTTCCATCGTGGTATTTATATAGTTTTTGTTGCACTTTTTACGAAATTATAATTAATATATAATTTTTTTAATCAACAGAAGTATTCAATGTATTTATTCTCACATAATAAGAGTAAACAATAAAATTTGTTTTTTTATTTATTGTTTTGTAATTTTAGCTGATCTATCAACTTACAGTGCGATTTTTAACTTTATTTACTTTTTTGGCCTCCGTTTATGCTCATCTAGATCATTGTTTACAAAAATAATTTATTTGTGTAAGATTTTTTTAATTTTCACACTTAAGATGTCGCACGTGACCAACTTTATAGAAGTGCCAAGGTCACAAATTTTCTTATATTCCAGTAAGATTTTTTTATTTTAATTGTATAAAAATCTCTGTTTGTACTCAAAATTTGATGATCTTTCTGCGTGTACTTTAGACACGGTAATAACAAATGTTGATTTGTTGTGACATCGAAATATGCGATAATACAAAACAAAAAGTTACAATTTATAGCAGCCGTATAACTCCGTATCCTTTCTTCTTTCACTCTTTGTACTACTTGAAAGATTTTAGACACCAAAAGTCAATGCGTAATGCCTCTATTTAAGAACAAAACATGCGAAAGAAATATTCATACGAGTAATGTTGCACGTGACCGACTTTGCATTCGAATATCTCAAGATAGGATATGAATTAATGCAAAATTAGTTTACATTAGTTATTTCTCTATGAAAATATGATAAAAGAAAATGTTTACAAGAACTTTTATTTTTTTGTCTTGATGGACCTTTCTGTGGAAATGCCCATATACAACACTGAATTTTTTTTGCGAAATTATAAAAATTTCACGTTCAATTTGAAAACTCATATTTTTGTGTTTACAATGATTTTAGCTTTTTCCAACACTGAAAAAATTAAGTATGTACTTAAAAAATAAGATTTTTGTGTGACGCAGACAAATAACTTTTTTTGAAAATGCTATAAAAAACAACTGAATATTTTCTCAAATGGCTGCCTCGGGCACCCCACAAATAATAGTCCAACGGTTGAATAGGTGAAAAAAAAGTTAGATGGCGGACCCCCATACCAATGTCTCCTATGATTTACTTTTTCCGCTCTAGAAACCACATATTTCAACAAATAACTTTTTTTTTGAAAATGCTATAAAAAACTACTGAATATTTTCTCAAATTTCTTTTTTTATTTGAAAGTACAATCCTTCCGGTTAATAATGAAAAATAATTTCATTCAAATGGTTGCTGAGGGCACCCCACAAATAATAGACCAACTGTTGAATAGTAGAAAAAAAAACGTTAGATGGCGGATCCTATAGTACAAATTGTATTATACTAATTTAAAATTCTGGGGTGGCTTAGCCCCCAGGACCACCCGTCCTACGCCAATGGGTATCATGAGACCTTTGATAAATATTTCATATTTATATATATATATATATATATATATATATATATATATATATAGGGGGTGAAATGGGGTAAAAAGGAAAATTCGGTGTGTACATCCGTCTAATAGCATGTACACGAACATTAAAGTGATTTTCAACATTCGTGCTTTTATGGGGGAAATGTGGATAAGGGATAAAATGGCTGCAGCTAGAATAACGAAATTCGAATGTACATTCCTATGACGTGCAAAATCAAGGATTTTTTTAATTCTATGGGAAGTAGTGAGAAAAGGGATACAATTGGTACCAATTAAACAGCTGCAGCTAAAGGGTGGTTTTTTAAGAGCTTGATAACTTTTTAAAAAAAAAAACGCATAAAATTTGCAAAATCTCATCGGTTCTTTATTTGAAACGTTAGATTGGTCCATGACATTTACTTTTTGAAGATAATTTCATTTAAATGTTGACCGCGGCTGCGTCTTAGGTGGTCCATCCGCTTAGTCCAATTTTGGCATTTCCACGTTTTTGAGTAACAGAGACCCAATTGGTGCGAACGGCGACGAATCGAAAATTGGTGGTCATCATTAACACTGGCCGATACAGCTGCGATATTTTCTTCAGTTCGCACTCTACGTAAGCGTGTTGGTGGTTTAATGTCCAACAATGTAAATTTGGTGCGAAATTTAGTCACAATAGCCCGAATAGCCGCTTCAGTGGGTCGATTAAACTGACCATAAAATGGAAGCGCGCAATGAACTTTCTTAACAGAGCACGCATTTTGATAATAAAATTCAATAATTTGCAAGCGTTGTTCGTTTGTAAGACGATTCATGATGAAATGTCAAAGCATACTGAGCATCTTTCTCTTTGACACCATGTCTGAAATCCCACGTGATCGGTCAAATACTAATGCATGAAAATCCTAACCTCAAAAAAATCACTCTTTAGAATAATGAAAATCTATGTTCATTTCGCTCAGGTTGCGAAGATTCGATCGCAATATATGATCTTTCGAAACTCGTACAGGTGCCGACCAAATGGCTGCAGAAAGACAATAATAAAGTACGGCGTGCATTTTCCTCTGGTTGTGTAGACGCGCAACATAAAGTTATTTAGAAACTTGTACTTTTAGAGAAAAAGGAGCAAAGTGGGCAGCTAGAATTTCGAAATTCGTGTTTTGCTTTTCTGGTTAATTATTTTGATATATAGGAGCTTTCTAGCTTAATATTTGTATAGAATTTACTCGCTTAACAAGAAAATAGCTTACTACTCTCTTAGTTACCGAGTAAGTAGGTGCCAGTTTTTTATCTCTGATTTATTTAAATAAAACACATGGATAAAAATGTTGCCACCTTATTAAGTTTCTAAATTATAAGCTTGTAAGTCGAATCGAACAGGCCTATAGTCAAGGCCTATCAAGCAATAAACAACATAAGTATTTGTAGAAAGGCCCCTTAAATTAATTGATTAATTTTATTTCAAAATTATAATATTTATTTTCTCATTATAAATTTGTAAATGTAATTTATTTATTTTGGTTTAAGACCATAGGTTATGCTGAAGTCTTCAGCAGAACCCAAAATTAGCAAAAATTTATAATCAGAATATGTAAATTCATTTCATAATAGCAACATGTTAATTCATAATCGTCACTGTAAATTCATAATGAAAAATGTAAATTCATATTGTGAATATAAATTCGTTATAAGAACATACAAATTCATAATGAGAAATATAAATTCAAGATTAGAAAATCCAAAATCCGTTGGTATGTCCGAACCTTAATTGTAAAAAAGTTTACTGCGGATAATGTTTTTATCGCAAAAAAAAATACGTAAGTAGGGCTATTGTTTTCCAATAACATTTTCAGACTGCATGCGAAATCAATTAATTTCAACTTGAAATTAATTTTTTGCCTCAGAAACTGGTCATTGGTCTCACCGTGCATACGTATAAAAGTTATAGAAGCTTTAAATTTCCGTAGGTACACTCAAAGTGATTACAAAAACTTCAACAACTTTCAAAATATAACTGATTCTGAATATCCGTCTGGAGTTACATTGGTTTCAAATTTAGATAGGAATAAAATTTCGAAAATAAGTGTCTTGTCAGCTTTAGCTTTTCTTGTTGATTCGTTTAAGAAAAACTGCGTTATCAAGTCTCTTATAGCCTTGTCAGACTGCAGGAAAAATCTAGTTCAATTAGATTTCGAGCCAAATCGACCTTTATTCTAGTACTTTTTCCATACAAAATTTAAAATCGATCTCCAAGTCGATTCTTTAAAAATCTACCTCGAAATTTACTATTTAGACACAACAACAATTTAGGGTTAGGTTAGTGTCTAAACTATAGGAGAACAAGAAGAAGAATTTGACATTTATTTCTAATTTCTCTGGCAATTCAAAAATGGAAGAAGAAAAGTAATAAATATGAAATATTTAAAAGTGTTGTTAAATTTAATTAGTTTAATTAATTCGATATTATAAGCTGAAAACAGCTCTATGGGAGGACAACATAAACGGCCTGCGTTCGAACAAGCGAAACGGCACATATATCAAATAATGGCAGACGAAATGCTGAAAGAAGAATTTGTATTTTCCCCATCTGACATACAAAATAAATTATACAATTTCAGCAATAAATATAGGTTTATTAAATCCTGTCGATATATTACTTAGTTTTTTGCCTTCTTGGGATGGAAAACGGTCAATGGGTTAATAAAGAGGATCGCCATCAAAATGGAAATATTTTCAAAAAGTACATTCCATAATAGGAATCATGTAACACGGAATCAGTGATGGAAGAAAGCTGTGCTATAGCGAACGGTTGGACAATAGCAAACTTTAATAATAAAGAGTGATTTTTTTGAGGTTAGGATTTTCATGCATTAGTATTTGACAGATCACGTGGGATTTCAGACATGGTGTCAAAGAGAAAGATGCTCAGTATGCTTTGACATTTCATCATGAATCGTCTTACAAACGAACAACGCTTGCAAATTATTGAATTTTATTATCAAAATGCGTGCTCTGTTAAGAAAGTTCATTGCGCGCTTCCATTTTATGGTCAGTTTAATCGACCCACTGAAGCGGCTATTCGGGCTATTGTGACTAAATTTCGCACCAAATTTACATTGTTGGACATTAAACCACCAACACGCTTACGTAGAGTGCGAACTGAAGAAAATATCGCAGCTGTATCGGCCAGTGTTAATGATGACCACCAATTTTCGATTCGTCGCCGTTCGCACCAATTGGGTCTCTGTTACTCAAAAACGTGGAAATGCCAAAATTGGACTAAGCGGATGGACCACCTAAGACGCAGCCGCGGTCAACATTTAAATGAAATTATCTTCAAAAAGTAAATGTCATGGACCAATCTAACGTTTCAAATAAAGAACCGATGAGATTTTGCAAATTTTATGCGTTTTTTTTTTTAAAAAAGTTATCAAGCTCTTAAAAAATCACCCTTTAGTATTGCATTTTTTCCGTTTCAGACGGATAGTCTTCGCTGCAGTTTCGTTGTTTCTTATTCGAATGGAAACTAACTGACATTCAAGTATTAAATTTAATTTTTCTTCATTAGAGTTTTCCATTACGGCTGTTGTGGCTATTGTTTACATTTTGCTTTGTTTACAAACAATCGTTTGTTAAATCGAAATCGACCAAATGTCAAAAAATGCGATTTCCGCATCTCGATTTCTCAAGAAATCAACTTGATTTCATGCAGTGTGACAAGGTATTAAGGCCTTTTTAAATTTGTGCAAAAAGCCTCTTTGCACAATGTTTTTCATTTGTAGGGCAACCGCAGAGTATGTTTTTTCAGACTGCATGCGAAATCTAAGGTACATGTCAGATCCCATACAAATTATTAATTAGTTGTCAGTCTACCTTGAGCTGAAATCGAAACATATTATAACAGATTTTGCACAACACGTTTTTACCCAAATATCTGATGTGTCCAAACCACCTATTAATCTAGTAAAGGCATTTTAACACACAAAATATTTAGGCAAAATGCCGCTTTGCTCAAAATTTTGCAGTGTACGTAAAACGTGCGCAACCTCCTATTAGCCTAATCGAACAGGCCTATTATTGGAAAATGCGTATATTAGTCGTGTTTTATTGTGAACTCGACTAATCGGTTTAAGTCCAATAACTTGGTCAGATTTTTGAAAATTATAATTTTAATTTAATGTTTAGAAAGCAATAAAACACGACTAGTGTCACAGTGACTGCGATGTGAAAATATTTGATGTTGTTCTCTGACATTTATATGCTCCCCCTCGAGACGTAGGATAACCGCAGCCACTGATTTTTGTGTAACCGGCTTTTTATACACAAGTTCTATATTTTATCTCCATTCTGTTTTATCATTTTACTTTATTTTATAAAGTTTACTTTAGATTCTTTGTATTAAATTAAAAATGAAACGTACATGTGTCCGTAATAATACATGGATGGTGTGGCAGTATTTGTATGCGTCTGGTTCAGAGTTTTGAGAGTTGCTATGCCTGGAGTTTAAGAGACGCTCCAACATAACGCAATCAGCATTTGTTTGGGCAACAACTAAAGTAGAAGTCGGAAAGCTTCAGATAATTTCTGTGCGGTGTCAAGTCAAGTGTTTTGTTGCTCTGTGATTGTTCTTTAATTTTATTTACGCCGTACGACGAGTACGTTCCAAATGTAGTGGTTGTAAATTTGGTTAAATAAACGACAAAAGAGGAAACATTTTTAATTGTGGAAAAATGTGAGTGTTTTCATTGTATATGTAGATACTTCTTCTGTATGTATGTATGTTTGAATGAATGTGTGATGGATGTGTTGTGTGTATGCAGAATGTAGAATAAAATCGATGCAATGCAATGCATTCATTGATTCGTAAGAACTTGGTGTTGTTTGCACTTCGTAACATACACGACGACGAATCAAGACTGACTAACACGAGTGACGTCGTGTCCTGAGATACTTCTCAACTGTTTATATGCGTGTATGTGTATGGGTATGTGTACATTTCTTAAGTGTTTGCATGCATGTTTGTGTGCAAACAACACGTGGTTCGTGTTATTTTTACTAGAAGTTGACTGCATGCCAAATGTACTGGATTTAATTTTTGTTACCAAAATTTGCCAAATCAATTACTTTCCTTGGCTTCTCTTCTCCTGCCTAAAATGGGAAGCGTTTTATTTTTTAGAGTTCTGCGTAAGCACAGCATACTACATACATACATATGTTTATATTCAAATATTTGTATTGTTTTGGTTGCCGGCTATGTTCTGCTTAAGACGTCTTTGTTGTTCGTGTGGTGTGACTTATTTTTAGTCGTCGTCGTCGTCTGTTGTATGTCCGAAAA
Source organism: Polietes domitor (assembly GCA_947397865.1). Classification (NCBI taxonomy): domain Eukaryota; kingdom Metazoa; phylum Arthropoda; class Insecta; order Diptera; family Muscidae; genus Polietes; species Polietes domitor. Next base: position 105,805,981 of record OX377621.1, on the reverse strand, counting down.
ACGTGATTTCACTTTGACAAGCATTTAGCGGAGGAATTTTTGTTGTCGCAGAGCGATATTATTCTTTTGGCATGTGCTGCTGTTTACTGTACCTGCAATTTTATTTGCCGTGTTCGATTAGCAGGGTAGTCTCTCATTTATGCCATATGTATACATATACTTGTTGACTTGACAGAGAAGCATTTCAGCGTTGTGAGTTTTCTGCACCCACGAGTTCACATTAAATTGATTAAAATAAATGCGTGCAAGACAAAACGTTATGCTGGAATAAGATGACAAGCAAAAGAGGTCAAAAATATAGCATATTTTAGATAAAAAAATTGGCGGCGACCCATATTTTCCGAGTTACGGGGCCCCGGAGATATATTCCTCGATATCTTTCATGTTTTTCATCGGATCGGGTCAATATGGGTATCATTAGAAAGCTTATCGCAATATCTTTGAAACGATATATGGGCATTTCCGCAGAAGTTCCACCAAGACCAAAAAATTAAAAGTTCTTGTAAACGCTTTGTTTTATTATATTTGCATAAAGAAATAATCAAATTTAACTTATGTAAACAAATTTTACTTTAATTCATATCCTATCTTGAGATACTTGAATGCAAAGTAGCGCAAGTGCAACTTTACTCGTCCGAATATTTCTCTTGCATATTTTGTTTTGATAAAAGTTCTTAAATAGAGACATTACACTTTGACTTTTGATGTCTAAAATCTTTCAAGGAGTACAAAGAGTCAGAAAAGAAAGGATACGAAGTTATACGACTGCTATTATTGGTTTGCATTATCACATATTTCGATGTCACGTTCGACATGGAAAAAACAACATTTGTTGCTACTGTGTCCAAAGTACATGCAGAATGATCATAAAATTTTGAGTACAAACAGAGATTTTTATTCAATTTAAATAAAAATAAACGTTACTGGAAAATGAGAAAATTTGTGAGCTTGGTACTTCATTAAAGTTGGTCACGTGCGACATCTTAAGTGTGAAAATTAAAAAAAAATCTTACTTCAATAATTTATTTTTGTAAAAAAATACTTTTGTAATTTATTTATTAGCAAAAACGGAGGCGAACAAAAAATAAAGAGAGCTGAAAACAGCGGTGAGAAAGATGAAAGAAGATCAGCTAAAATTTCAAATTAATAAATTGAAAAACAAAATTTTGTTTTTTGCTGTTATTATTTGAGAATGAATACATTGAATACTTCTGTGGATTACAGAAAATATGTATTATCTATAATTTCGTAAAAATTGCAACCGAAACAACATAAATACCATGATGGAAAAAAATGTCACGTGCGACATGTCACGTTCGACCGGTCTTAAAATTAAATTACGAAAAAAGTATTAATAATTTTCGGATAAAATCAAAACCATTTTTAAGAGACATCGGTACACAACGTTCTAAAATTGGTCACGTTGAAATATAGCCACAGGTTTCGCTGAAATCGGCATTTGAATTGTTGGTCGCGAAAACGACTTCTGTATTGGTCACGTGCGAATGCCTTGGTTTTCTTAAATTATCTTGAAAACGAAAATTTACCCAAAATCCACATTAGCACCAATTATACAGTTAATTAAGAGCTATAAGTTAAGCATATGGTCAAAATAAAAAACCGTTATATTTTGACTTTTTTGACACTTTAAATGTGTACGATGGTCACGTTCGACATCATGGAAATGCCCATATATATGTTTTTTCGATCCTATAACCCATTGCGAGTCAAATAAGTGTTTTCTATAGGGGTGTTTAGTTAGCCGGCCTTCGGCCGGGGTTTAAGATTTTCCTCTGGCGTATGTCCAAAACCGGCCGGGGTTAAAAATTTCCTCCTCTGGGGTATGTCCAAAACCGGCTACGCAGACTAAAGTTTTTCTGTGTAGCCGGCCTTCGGCCGAGGTTAAAAATTTCCTCCTCTGGGGTATGTCCAAAACCGGCTACGCAGACTAAAGTTTTCTTGCGTAGCGATTTTTTTAATTAATTTTTCACTTTTTTCATTTGCACCACTTTGTTTTCTAATATTTCCGGTTTTTAAAGGGTTAGCTAACCCTAAAAGACCTCATATTTTTGCGCATGATCCTGTCTGCATGTGTGTGATGTAAAATACGTATCGCCATATCTGTAATATTTCCAGATAATAAGCTCTTTTGTAGAAAGTTCGACTAAAAAATCGTAAATATTGAATTTGGCACGCAATGGGTTATCGGATCGAAAAAACATAAAGGTGTTGCGATAAGCTTTCTAATGATACCCATATATATATATATATATACATGGAAGATATTGAGGAATACATCTACGAACTTTCAGGGCCCATAACTCGGGAAGTATGGGCCACCGACAAAATTTTTTTTTATTTTGATAAGAATAAAAAGTTGTACGCTAAACAAGTAAACAAGATATAAGCCAAATTGTATCAAAACAAATTAAAAAAAATATTTTGTGTTGACTTTTTTGGACTTAGCCATAAATTTGACTTACACTGGATAATTATGCAGGCCAATTTTAACATAAAATTATTATTTCAAAATTTGTTTTCATACACACATTGATATTGCTGTTGATGGTGATTTTACAAAAGAGTTTTTTATTTCGTGTGAAATTTAACTTTTTATTTTGTTTTTGTTATCGCAGCTTAATTATCCACAGCCCTAATATTTGAAACCTACCGTTAAGTATGGTACAGGCCACGTGTGCGGGGGCAAATGTAGTCGGATTGGTATTTATTGACGAAATTCTATGTAGGCATATAAAGAAAGTTTTTTGAGAAAATTAAGAGAACTTTCGAACAGCTTTAAATATTATCAGGACTATAATCCTATATAATACAAATCACGTTTAATCCAGGTGTGTCTCCTTTATAACTGCCCAAAAGTGCTTCATCGTCTCCCCAATCCCCAGATATGATATGAAAACATACGGCATGAATCAAGGTGTCGTATTCACCACAACTCAATAACCTCCATATCCGAAAAAATACTTGAAACGATTATTAAGGCTAAACTAATACAGATAGAAGCATGAAATTTGAAGTACATATATTCCTTTAATACTCATATTCATTTAATATCCATGGGTATTCATTTAATTCTCATATTTTGATAATACGATTTGCACAAACGCGGTGAAAATTCATGGAAGTTTGAATTCCAGCTATTAGATATTTTATTTCATTTAAAATTTTAAATTAGAATCAACTATAAAAAAGTACTGATTATTTTTTCAAATTTCTGATTTTATTGGAAAGGTTGAACTTTGTCATTTAGTAATGGAACACAATAGCATTCATATGATTACCACGGTAATTTTTTCAGTACATGGCCCAATGATGCTGCCAGCCCAAAATCCACACAAAACAGTGACTCGTTGTCTCAATAGCCACGTGTGGGTTCTCTGCACCCCATATGCGGCAATTTTGCTTATTGGCACAAGTTATTTCCGACAAGAAGCGTAAATGCCCATGCCTACTTTCTGACTGCCACCACAACATTACCCAACTTAATGTATATTAATTTTTTTTGGTTATAAACTATTCTGATGCGTCGATTTACATATACATATATACTTTTCAAAAACCGAAGACAAGAAATGGTTTAAGATAGAAAGAGAAAGGAAACAACGAAATTGTTTATACGTAGCACTGTGAACACGACTTAATAGTAAAAAATTTCGTTTCATTTGAGCTGAATGAGCATCCATGAAACGAAATATTCATTCGATTTCTCCACACACACAATTCAAAGGGCTTAAGGTTTGACCACGTGGTCATGCTGTTTGCCGCATGCTTTTTTATCTGTGCTGTCGACGAACTATATACATATGTGCATTAGAGGCAAGTACGCATACTTGCTATTACGTATGTACATATGTGTTTCAGTTTGGGATCAGTATAAAGATTTGATAAGGTTTTCTTGACGATTACCCTTCCGAAGGGATGCCACCGAGTAAATTCGACGTAAATCAGACAGAAGTTTTGGCTGTAAAGAGTGTTTTGATCGTGAGGAACACTGACATCAACATTTATTCCGACAGCCAAGCAAGTCGCCATCGGGTCAATAGACTCAGTGACGCTAAATTCAACAGCTGGCCAAACAATTCTATATTCACTTTATCTGTGTGTACATAACGACCCTACAAGCTTCGCCGGTAGCTTCGCTATAGTTCAGCTAAAGCGCAAATCAGATGGTACTGTTACTGGCTATTGCAGCAGATGGACAAAGACAGTGCCACTAAACTGGACTCACTTCTTGTGAGTGGTTTAAATTTCCCATGTCGATTATATTTATTCAGAGGTATCATAGAATCCGATTGTTTTGCAAATCGGAATTAAAATCTGCCAAAAACGGTTGATTTCTATAAATTTAATCAAAATTTAAATTTTCAAAAATCCAACAAACTTAAACTAATTAAGTGAGTTGTCAATAAAACAAGACTATGTCGGACAACTTTAAGCATCGAAATGCTCTACTTCAACTTTATGTGTGCTATGTGAAACATGCTTTTCGTTTGTGGAGTCTTCACGTCCAGAGACTAGCAGTGAATACTCCAATTGTTATTTCACAAGCAAAGTTTGCACTAAAACATAATCGAACTGTTTTATTCTTTTTGTGATATTATTTAAATCCCCAAGACCACAATAGAGAAGAGCGCGTGAGTGATTATTGGCTCACGTTCACGCATGCTCACGGAGAAAATAATTACGCACGAAGATTTTTCGTTCCTCACGATCACACATGCTCATGTGAGTAAAATAAATTTTGCTCACGTAAGTCACGCAAACAATTTCCACAAAGAAAATAATATATGCATGAACCCCTTCATCTCCTATTCTAAATCGAACACTGACATAAAATCCAAGTAGAAAATAAAGCATATACTCCGATATTTTTAAAAAAGCTATATCTTTTAAACGAGTCATCAGAAAAAACTCAAAGTATATCAGGTGGTGTTTTCTTAATGAGTACTAAAAAATATAAAAAATGGAGGAAATCAAAAATATTTTTTTTTCAACTGTCCGATTTGTCGTGGAGTGCCTCATATATATGCCTTTTATTTTGAATTGAAAAATTCACATTTTTAAACGAAATAAGATGAAAATAAAAGAACTATAAATATATGTGACTCAGGAAAAAATCACGCGACTCTCGCAGAAAGTAGACTCACGCACGAACATTTTTTCGTTGCTCACGTTCACGCACGCTAAAGTAAAATAAATTTTGCTTACGACCTCGCGTGAATCGCGCCCATCTCTAGACCATAATCGACCTGCCTCACCACATCCACTATCAGAAATACGGGGGCTTGTTGTATTATAACTTTGACTTTCGGTTGAAATTAAGGTGATTAAATATGAAATTTAATACAATTAATAATAACTTTACCCCACCTAACGTAGATCCAGCGAGCTTCCATGATACATCTTCAACGTTTGAGAGCTTTCTCTCTTAGCATCGCCTATGGTCTCGCTGAATTGAATAATCTCTTCTCTGGCTGTTGAATAATCTCTTAAATTGATGATATTGCCTTGCCCGCTGCGGTGTTGTATATTTGCGAAGAGTCGTCCCTATTTGTTCAAATTCGTGGTGCACAATGTCTGAGCAGATTTGTTAAACAATTTCTTTGCTGCACTAGTGTGGGTATCAGTAGTTGTTGTCGTTGTCGTCGTCGCCGTCGCAATTGTATGTGTATCTATGAATACGGTCGGCGGATGTATGTACATACAATAGTCAAAATACATTGCGACCGACCACCGCCAACAAACAACAAACACAACACCTCCGGTTGGTTGGTTGTAGTACTTTTGGTCGTGCTATAATAATTTTTATGACTACATATTCTCTAGTACGAACATTCAAAGTGTAAACAACAACGCCGCAAATACTTTCATCGTGTCTGTCGTCTCTGTACCCAAAACGCGCGAGTGTGTGTGTGCGTGCGTAGAAATTCAGCAGAAAATCGAAACAATTCCGATAAATTGACAAACAATAAAACAAATTGCCAGTTGATATTGAACCTCTTAGTGGAGGTCATGTTCGATCACAGCCTGTACACAAGTTACAAAGTTTAATAATCGAATTCGTATAAAGTGATTTTCAATAGATACCGACCGTTTTAAATAAAACTTAAGCAGACGACTCTCTGACGAAATGCCCGGCCGTATGGATGAAGAGGAAAATGGTTGGTTGAGACAATGAATTGAATCTTTACATAATATCTACCTACCTACCTACCTAATGTGTACTTGTCTACGTATATAAACATATGTATGTACCTATTTGTTTAAATAAAATGCAAGTAGGATAGGGATATTTACTTAACATTTATTTTGTTATCCTTGTGCGTGCAATTGGCGCCTAAGAGAAACACCAACATTGGAGAGATGCAATGTGTAAGTGTGTGTGTGTGTGCGTGTTTACGACTCTGTGTCTCCTCGTGAATGTGTGTGAGTAAAATGCATCGTCCTCTTTTCGGCACGATGCTCTCTCTCTCTTTCAAGTTTGACAGTAACGTGTCGTGAGAGGGGGCATGTCTTGTCCCGCCTTCTACCGCATCTCTGCTGTGTAGTGTTGGAAAGAAGATGAGAATGTTTTTCTTGCGTTCATTTTTTTTGTTAGATTTCGATTTCTTATCTGTGTCGTTGACTGTTTTTTACTCGTTAATCCAACTCAAGGTTGCCAACCTTTTGTAATTGTTTTGCCGATACGCCGCATTGAAATGCAATTTGATAACGAACATCGGAATGGATGCTCGTCCGCTGGGGGTTCAAAGGTGTTACCAGTGAAGTCATTAATCATACAATAATATTTTCGTAATATTATCTGTTTGTTTTTCAGAATGAAAAAACAAAAAAACACTAACACAGTTCGAAAGATTTGCGAGTGTTATCAGAGATCTGTTTGAACTGTTGATTTCGTGAAATCTCTTATAAGTTACACTGCATGCGACATCTAGCAGAAATGACATGAGGTTGATTTTCAAATGTCAAATATGTATGGGAGATTTGTAAGTCGACCGTATGTCATTTCAGCTAGATTTCGCATACAGTCTGAAAAGTTTTTAGGTCTTATTTTTGATATATCAGTTTTTGTACTGAATATAATACCTTATTACTTATTAAAGTCAGTTTTGTGTTATTTTTTTCCCCAAAATGCAATTTGATATTTTTGTTGATTATTAGATGCGAGCACATTAAGGCACACGTAAACGAAGGACCATCAGCCATTGCATATGTTATGAATTGCAATGTGTTTGAGCCATAGAGGGTGATCCATCTAGTGGTTTCTCTTTGGGGAGCATTCGTCACATTTTTTTAACTGCTGGTGCAACGAAGCCAATATATTTTTTTTTTCAAGAATTATTTTTATTTATATGTAATTTCAATAGCAGTGATTTTCAACTATTCTATTATTGTTAAGTTTTTTTTCAAAAAGCCTGTTCGATTGGCTTACTAGCTTACAATAAGGTGACTTGATAAGGCGGAAAAATCTGGCAAACAACTAAGAGAGTAAGTAGTAAGCTACTTTCCTGTTAAGCGAGTAAATTCCATACAAAAATTAAGCTAGTAAGCCCAATCAAACAGACCTTAAATAACTTAGAATGGTGAAAATCCCCGCCCGTTAGATATTAATTGATTGAAAGCGTTAATTTATTTCAAATAATTCATACTTCATAACTCATCAAAAATGTGTTTTTGTAGAAATATATTTAAGTAAATCGGTATTAGTTAATAATACTGATCCATGTAATTGTATTAAAATTAAATTTTACTTAACATTGAACTGTGTGAGATCAATATTGAATGTATTTAATACAACGTATTCACAATAAACTGTATTTTTAGAAATTTTGAATGTGTTTCAAATCAAACTCTGCTGCACACAAGCACAAAGTTATAACACCACATTTTTAAAATACTTTTTAGCAATATAAAAAATCACAAAAATAAGTCTTTTAGCCATATTTTACGAACTACAACTTTCTAAGTGATGATCAATAACTAGAAGAATTATCATTTGCTTCGATTTTATAGCTTTCGTAAATTCTGTGATACGGAGGTGCCCCAGTAGAGGTAGTGTCGCTCGAACAGCTGATTAAATTTTTTTCATTTCAATATTTTGATTGTCAAATTTCATGTGGAGAGGGGGGTGTTGTGGGTTCCACAACCCCCCGAATTTTAGTTGTTGTTGGACAATTACTTCTACCTCTATTATTGCGCCATGTGTTATTTTGACTTTGACAATTCTTTCCAGAAAGTCAATATCATATCTCAACATTTGACGAACCAGTCTGAGGCGAATTTTGCACAAAGACTTCGCATATTTCGCTTTTGATTCAGGTTCAATTGATTCAGTATAAGTATTAAACTTCTTGGCCTTTAAAGCAGCTCGAAATGGACTACGATCGAAAAATCATATTTTCTATCGAAGCGTTAACAAGCAAAAGTGTAGCATCTGGGGATCGGGAACTTGCATGTGATGATCACAAAAAATACCTACGAAAAATACCAGAATTCTATGAAAATGCTGCTGGAAATGTCGGTTAACGAGTGCTTCAGTTGGAGTTTGAAAACATTGACTTGGGCGACGCTGTTAATTTCAACACCATTAAGGATTCAGGCCCTTAAGGAGAATGTCGAAAAAAATAAAAGCGATAGAAGAAAAATCGTCCAAGTTTGAAACACATTTATCTTAGTTCGGCAAAATTTGAAACGCTGAAATGCCATATGGTCGATTTATAAATGTCAGATCCCATGAAATAGCTTGATTTCGCATGTAGTCTTATAGCCTGTTCAGACTGCATGCGAAATCTAGCTGAAATGACATAGGGTCGATTTACAAATGTCAAATTTGACATTATGTCATTTCAAGCTGAAATCGGTTGATTTCGCATCCAGTCTTCAAAGGCTATTAATTAAAAATGCGTCTAATCTAGCATTTCAGTAATTCGGCAATCGAGATCCACATTGCCCCCTTCCCTCTACGTCTCTGATTATTTCTCTTGCGCTGCAATGTTATTTACCGGCTTTTGAAGTGCACCAAGTACTTACTATCTTACTAAAGCTCGATATTAAGAGAAACATGGAGAATTGGTAGAATGACAGTAACTTTAGTTAAATGACATAGGGTGGTTACAAAAGCTCTGTACTAAAGCTTTAACATAAGCGATAACACCGAAAATAAAGCATTATCGTCCCTTTGGTGACGGTAATGAAAATGCGCACAAACAAACAAAGAACATTCGCATACAAACAAAAAAATCAACTGTGTCAGTGAGACAATCAAAGAGACCACAATTGTCATTTTGAAGAGAGACATTTGTAGGCTTGTGTTGGTAAACATCGAGACTGATAATATCATGAGACTGCGGGCCGCTTTTAGGACTTTGAAAGAGAAAGTGAGTGGTGTACGCTTTCGCATGCTTTCAAATACATCTAAGGCAAGAAATAAATGGAAAATTCGATTTTTAAAACGCTAAAAGAGTATCTCTTTTCAAAAATATATTTGCAGGATTTAGTACATAATTATAAACAGTTGTACAATGCAAGGGACGTGACAAAAAACATAAGTTTTTTGAAGCTCTTATAGAAATATACAAAGTTAAGCGACTTTTTGAGAATTTTGTTTTTTATATATACATCTAAATGAAGGTCAAATGATAACTTTTGTTTATAGATTTGTGAAATATGAGAATTATCTCTTTTTTAGTTCAGGTACCGCAAACAATTTTTGTAAATGTGATAAAATACAGTAATAATGTTCATTATATCACTTCAGCTTGTAATGAAAATAAAACAGAATATGTTAACTTCAAGCTATATAATAGTAATCTAAAATAATATAAATATATAAATAAATATAAATATATAATAGAAATAAAGAATAATAAAAAGTTAAAAGCTAGTGTGGGCTGATTTAATTTTATGGTGGACCTTTTTAGGGAGATACCCAAATTTACAAAAGTACAGAGCTGGAAAGTTCAAACATCAAAAAGGCAACTGTGAGTTGCAACGCGAAGCGACACCAAGTGTAAAAAGGGTCTTCTTCTCTTGAAAATTAAAAAACCCATAAATGGAATGTTCAAACGTCAAAAAGGCAACTGAGAGTTGCAACGCGAAGCGACGCCGACAGAATATTCAAAGAAAGTCGCAAGGACAGGTCCGCTCGTGTAAACAGGGTTTCTACTCTTGGAAATTTAAAAAAACCATAAATGTCATGTATATATACTGCATATGCCCACTTTCTTGAATTACATAAAAAACATCATGTTGTTAATGGACCCTTAAACACTTGCTGTACATACATATGTGTACATATATATGTATATATTGTATATAACCAACTACCTGCTTAAATATGGGCGTAACGATGCCTCTTGCTGTTATTAGTATCTTTGCATTGGTAGAATTTCTGTTTTTTAAGAGAATTTCAGGTATGCATGTGTGTGTGTGAGTGAGAGAGTGAAATAGAGAGAAAGAGAGAGTTCTTGCTCTTTGTGTGTATTGTATTGTGTTTTTTCGTGTGCCTTTATTAATTTTTTGTAATAAAAACTTGTACTCGTAGATTTTGTGATGCCAGTTGTTCGATCTGCTAATCCGATACGCGCAAAAAGTTTGATACGCGACAATTTGGAGAAACAAGCCAGTTCATTAAATTCATTACACTCCAGAATGCCAAACATTAAAGTGTTTTCGGGTACATCGCATCCGGATCTGGCCCAAAGGATTGTCGACCGTTTGGGTATCGATTTGGGCAAGGTGGTCACCAAGAAATTCAGCAATTTGGAAACATGGTGAGTACCAAGAGACTGTTACAAAAAAAATGTGTAAAATAAAGAAATACTAAATATTAAAAAATAATAATTATGAAACAAATGTGAGAACAAGTGTAAAGTGATTTAATATTATTTTTTTAAAAAAGTGAAGTGAACTTTTTTTCTGGTTAGGAATAAAAAAGTGTGCTTTGAAAGAAACACGTGAATGTATAAATATTTTTTCAACCAACCAACCAACATGTCTTTGCTATTGTGTATATGCGTCAGGAAAGCACATGCACTCTGTGTATATCATCATTCATCCTATCCTCTCGTTGAGAACGTAAAAAAGTTTGACAAAATCCACGCACACACACCAGTAACTGGACCAACGGAAATTCTGTTCCAAAACATGGACGTGAAATCTGGTTTTCGCCAGTGTTTCAGTGTCAGGGTCTTGCTTGTGTTCCTACACACAACAACAACGACAGCTATGGCGACGACGTCAAGGATGTCTGTTGCCCTTGCCAAACAGACACCGAAAATCCAGCTGAATGTCATTAAAGGAGTTCGTCGTCGTCGTTGGCAATGGGAGCAAGGTGCGCGGATGTTTGTTGGTTGTCATGAAATTCACAATATACGACGATATTGTTTTCATTCATAACATTTTAGCAGTCCAATGACTGTACCTTTCACGACAGTCAGTGTTTAGATTTTCTTCTTTCTGACATCAACAAAGTATTATTCGTGCATGCAGGCAAACATATGATTTAATAGCCAACACAACTAACTGATGGACAGACAGACAGACAGACAGCCGAGACAAGTAGACACACGGCGCAAGCAAGCAACCAAACGTTCTTGTTGTGTTATTATTATTAATTAAATTAGCATATCGACAGCGATTCCGTTCAATACTCTCCGCACCAATGGCAACAACAAACAATGCGAGAATATACCTACTACATGGCGAAAAAGTGTGAAAATATAATGTGTTATTAAAAGTGCTGTTGTTGTGCTGTGTCCCAGAATGCCCCCATCATATTCTCATACCCCTACATTCATTCCCAGCTGAAATCATGTGGTCGTCTTGTGAGGAAAACCTAACCAAAATATTTGAAACTCCTTACCAAAGAAATGGAAAGGCGACAAACAGGCATGGCATGGTGTTGTTTCTTTATTTCTTTAGTGGGTATTATACAAAATTTAGAGGTTATAAAATAATTTTACTTTTTTGTTTTAATTTCAATTCAAATTCAACGCAGTAGTAGAATGTCTATTTTTCATAGTATTCAATAAACACACACGGAAAATCGCCCATACTCTCTCACTCGCACACCATGTCCCGCACGTACATACAGATCTCTTAAAAAGTGCGCGCGCATTACCTTAACCACTCACTACTCTTTACATGGGCTGTATCTCTCTCTCTTTCTGGCTCTCTCTCACTGTGAACTCCGTAAAGTGCTAATTGTCCATTAAAGGTATTTAAATGTGGTTGTGTGCTTGGATGTTATTATTCTGGTATGGTAAAAAATAAATGCACACACGCAGCACTGTTGTATCGTCGTTACGAAAGCTCGCTCTGTACAAACATTACCCCCCACCACACAAGATAAAAAATATGAATGAATGATGGAAAGATAAATCGAACGAACGAACAAACGAAAAAAGAAACAAAGGATAAATCGAATTTAAAGAAGAAATGTAAATGCATTTGTTGAACGCGGAAGAGCGTGTATAAGAACGAAAGAACGTAACGGTAACTTAAATAAGAAGAAGCAGTGTCCCCATCGTCTTGTGAAGCATCGTCAATGAAGAGAACTTTTGGCGAAAACCAGAGAGCATGTTTTTTCACTCTTTTTGTGGCGTATAATGAACAAGTGTCACTAAAATTTGTTGGCACTGTTTTGATCAAAATGTTATTTCCTTTTTAAGATGCTACCACCAGACCAAACATTCACAATCATTGTTTGGCCACATTAAAAGATATCAGGTATTTTTATCCTGCAACTGAAAATATGATATTGAGTGGTTTATCTTCTAAATTTGTATGTTACCAGCGTTGTGATATATAAACTGATTGTAGGTATACACTGCATCTTGTGATGGTGGGTGTACCAACACATGTTTCCTCATGACTGTGAAATTACTCAGTTCCAAAGTATTTCAGTCTATTAATTCCGAACATAAATCAGAGTAGCTATATAAGATATATACGTATATACAGACCATGCATACTTAATAATTATCTATTGTGTTTCAAACCATTCACAAAAGACAACAAGAAGTTAGTATTGAACGGTCCTAACGAATCTTCAGCACCTTCCGCTATGTAGCCTATCATGTCAAGATTAGGGGTTTCTCTCTTGGTGGCATATTCTGCAAACCTTGGAAACATTGCTAGGTTTGCAAGATAGGAAGAGCGAAAAAACCCTAGTTTTTTTCATCTGAAATAAATCGGCATAAAAAAACAAGAAAATCGATCGATTCTTCTTAGTTTTATTTTATTACAATTATTTTGTTTCAAAAATCACATAATATTCTTTTTGAGAAATGGAAAACTATACAAAACATGTAAAAAATCTGGTGTCAACTTCCTCTCACCAAAAACTCATTTCGACGACTTTTTTGCGAAAACGAAACGTTAAATAAATACATTTAAAGCCGGTAACCTTACAAAAATACGTTTAAAGCAGCTTTTCCATTACGTGTTTGTGAAAAAGGTTTTTTTGCGAAAGAAATCACATGATCATCTCCCACTTTCAAAAAATCGCATCGCAAGTAGTCTATCGCGTTTACACTTATCACACAATAATACTTTGTTTCTCATTTCCTTTGCTTGCCTTCCTGAAATATTACTCTGATCGCACGAAAAGTGTGGAGATTTTGACAAATTTCAAAAATTGAACAGACTTAAAATTTGCATACGATCCTCTATTGAAATCATGTGGTTTTGTTTACACTATGCGACTTTTCAAACGATCTATAATTTTTTGACAGATTTTGACTGTAAAAACTTGATTCTGTTATAATTTTTCTTCAAATCTCGTCTATTTGCGTATGCCTTAAAAATATAGTCCTAAATATTCTATAACACTCGTTGTCAAATCTTCAAACCCTCCCCCCCATCAAGAGCTGACTTTGTTCCCTGACTGTGTACATCAATATTTAGGAACCTGGTAAAATTAAAATATCCTAAATCTTTGAAAACCATTGAAAAAGAAACATTTTCCTGGACACTGCTCGTTTGCATTAGATTAGATTGTGTTGCCAGAGACAAACCAAATATGTGTATTAAATGCCTTGCGCGCTGATGAAGGGTATAAATACATAACAAAACCGGTCATATGTTTTTGGCTTAAAGCCAAACAAATATGTACGTACATACATTCCTCAAGAAAAAAGCCTAAAAATCAAACAAACCAAACATCTACACAAGAGCGAAGTGTGCGAAAGTGACAACAGCGTATAAACAGCTGATTTCTCATTAAACACAGACCACCTTACCCCACCCCCTAGAATTGTTTGTAGCGCTCTCTCACACACACTCTAATCACTTTCATTGGATGTTATAATCGCTCAAACTCAAAAGAAACTATTCGTATTCATTCGATTGAACACTAGAAGCCAATAACCTAGACTTTATTGTATTAACACGATTAATTAGCACATACGAGATAGAGGAGAGGGGTAAAGTCAATAACAAATTTTATGAAAATTAGCTACTAACCTCTATTGGATTTTGGTTGGGTGAGAAGATAATGGCATTTATCATGACATTACATTGAATTGTGAGAGGTTACGATGGCCAGCTGATATGAAACGTTAAAATTCAAATGATTAATGACGACATTGTAATGTCACTGAGACTTCTTCCCCCCCCCCTATCTCAAGAAAATGTTTATTTTCATTCGTAATTAAATTGTTTTTATTTCGATTTATTTTATTTGTGATGACTATAGTTACTGGAAGTGGTGTCTCCTCCGTATGTCCGCATGTTCATTCGTTATAAATGTAGCGTAGGTTTGTAATTAAATTAACCTTCCAATTTATGACAAGAATCAACACGCGCTCTCTTAATTTTTCTGTTATTCTATTGAGCGCTTGCGTTTTTGTTTGGTTGCTTGTTAACGATTTTATCGACAACAAGAAAGAAAATTGCCTGTCTGCCTGCCTGCCTGCATGGTCAGTTCAGAAAACACGCGCAAACATTCCCCGGCACTTGTGTTATGTTTGTTTGTTCTGTTCATACTCTCAACCCTCTCTTTCCTCCACACATTCTCGCACTCTCTGCCCTCTCTTCTCTCCGTGTTATTAGTTTCGTTATCACACACACTATCTTTCCGTTTCAAATGATTGAAAATTGTTCTACATACAATTGTGTACTTGTTGTTGCAGTACTTGCCCACAAATTACTCGTTGTAGGTAGCAGTAGTTGTGCAAAAGTACAACAAGAACAGCTTTAATATATGGACGTGCGTCTGATTGTTGTTTATTTGCCCGTCACGGTTTCCCTTTACACTCTTACATATATTTATGTACAATTTACGTGCGTACGTGTGTGTGCGAGTATATTTGTTATGCTTGATTGAATTTTTGTTAGATGATGTTGTTGTTGTTTTCAATGTTATCACTTCTTGGGCGAAAATAAAGCGGCGTAACACAACAATGTCAAATCAATACACTCGAAGACAAATCGGCTATTAAGAAGCGTTAAAAAACACAAGCGTAACAGCACTAATAGCTTGAAAATTAGTTAATACCTGCATATATTCGGGGATGTGTTCAGGATGGTTACGGTTGTCGTATTGACAAATTTGACAGCTGTCGTGCAGTCTTTTAAGATTTTTTTTTGGGAAATATTGGTACAGTGTAACTTACACTGGCGGATTTGCAACATCTGTGTGGGCAGTAGTGGTGTTTCTCAGCTCTATAAAAGGTCTGTTCGATTGGACATACTAGCTTAAAATAAAGATACTTGATAAGGTGGCAACATTTTTATTCATTGGTTTTATTTAAATAAATCAGAGATAAAAATTTGGCGCACCAGCTTACTCGGTAAATAAGAGTAAGCTACATACAAATATTTAGCTAGTAAGTCTAATCGAACAGGCCTAATATAATACTAATATAGCAAGTTGTCAAAGAAATGTCAATCACTTGAATCAGAATTAATTGACAACACTGCTGCGATGAAGTGAAACAAATTGGCAACATGGACTGAAAATATTCGTGCATAATTGTAAAAAGAATAGTTTTGCCAACATATTCTTCCGGTAAACTCGCTGGAAATTTAATATATCAAATCGAAAAAATGTTAATGCGTATTCAGTAATTACAATCAAAAATATCAAGCTGCTCTGGTAAGAGCAAATAATGCCTCCTAAATGTTAATTTTATACAAATTCATATATTCTATCCTGAATTGTCTTTATTTTGGCACATCCACTATCTCGTACTCTTAAAGTGAGTTTTTTAATGAAAATACATTCTTTAATAGATATTTTTCTTCGAGAGTAATTTGTAATATACCAAGTGAGAGGGAGGCAGACCTGGCAATCAAAACAACAACGGTCCCAACGATATGTCTAATACATACTATAAAACATTTGTATGTATGTTCATATATACATACGTGTATAAGATGTATTTTCAATTTCTCAGTTTGTTTCTTAAAACATGAATATCTTATTATGACAAATTATGCCATTTTATATGAAAGTAACGATAATATGTTCCGCGTTGTTTCTTTCACACATGGGGCTGAACCTGATATAGAGCGTCTCTAAATGACAAAACGTCGGGCGACGTCAATGGTTGGGTTAGGTTAGGATGATTAGGTTGAGAAATGAGGTGAGCTAAAATCATCGGCGGCGCTGCCAATTCCAGCGTGCCTGGTCGTCCGCCGATTTTCTAAAACGCACGTGTTATTTCTTGTGATTTTTCGTTTGTTACAACACTAATTTACATTGAAAACAAAACTTGAAACACACTCGAATCTCAGAATGTTATATACGCAAATACCACTTTTTGCTTCTATTCGATTTGCATCGCCAAAATCAGATTGCGCTGTTAATAGATCTGTTCGATTGGGCTACTAGCTTAATATTTGCATGGAACGTACTCGCTTAACAAGAAATTTGCTTGCTACTCACTTAAGGGGTGTTTAGACGTACCAAATATTTGCGCAAAAGGACTGTTGGCCGTGTTGTGGGTACGCTTTTGTGTTATTGTGCAAAATTTTTAATGAAAATCAGAATTTTTTGATTTTTGCTGAATTTGTGCAAATGTTTTGTATTTGTGGGTGACGTTTGCCACTTCAACAAAAATTTCAACGAGAGCAGACGTATATGCATGAAGCGGAAACATTACGAATTCATTTATTTCGGACGAATTTAAAGAAATTACTGAAATTTAACATACACGAATAGGGAAAAAGTAGAAATAAAACAAAACAAATTAAAGAAAAAATGAATTTATTTTACTTTAAATGGGAAATGGTAAAATATTGAAAAGAACAGTAAACATATTTTGAAATGCTGTGGATCTACATCCTTGCACCTAGTTCATGTATTAGGTTCTTCATCTTTTTTAGAATTGTCGGCACTATTACTGCGGCAGCATGCGCACATGTCACTTCAAAATCTCAGCGAAAATGGTTTTGTACAAATCAATTGCGTGTGAGAGGTTGTAAATCAGATGTGTGTGGTGAATAATCGGGCGTTTGTACAAATATGTGGTACGTCTAAACACCCTTTTAGTAAACGAGTAAGATGTTTTACGCATAGAGAATCAAATAATTTATTTTCTGACCTATTAAAATATCTTTGGCGATTTTCGGTAATTAATTTAGCGGTCGGGGTCAAAAGTTAACTTGCATCCCTTTACATTAAATCAGCTGGTTTTCTTCGCGAATGACGCATTTTTCCCGACAGATATTTTCACACTTTTGGCAGCACAAATTGTTTTTGTTGTTGTTCTTATTAGTAGTGTGTGTACTTATTTGGTGCATGTGCTTTAAAATGCAGACACTGTAGCTTAGCATTTGTTTGCATGAATTATTATATACACCCACACATGCATACGGAGAATATTATCTTCTGATAACCGCTGAGAAATATAAAAACAAAACGTGACATTTGTGTGTAGGAGAGAACTGCTTGTTCTTAGCCGTGGGAGAACACTGTGTTGTAAAGAGAAGTTCATTTCTTGATTTGACAGTACAATGCAATCTAATCCTTGCATTCTTCTCAAAATTGAAAATTTTACTTTTTTCGTAAAAGTAATATATCCTTACCAAAAATGAAAGACAACACAAAATATTTTATTAAAAAAAATTGAAAAATATATTTATAAATATTTACAGGTTGTTCGTCTAGAAATTTTATATTGAAATTATTTTTTACTTTTAAATAATTTCATTTTATATGTTATTCAAGTTATCTGAATCACCTAAAATGGACATTATAAATAAAAAAATGTTTGCTTACACCACCACACAACAATGTCAGTGGATGTAGTGTGACTTAGACCACTTTCAAACTAACACTAAAGTCAATTTTGGTGTGCGTAAAATGAGAAATGTCATTGTAAGGGTGCATTTTTATAAATGTTAGAAATAAAAGTTCTTAAATTAGAGATCTGATCACACTAAAGAGAAAAATTGGCATATTTTTTGGATTTTTGACTTAGTCCACTATCATTCTAACTGGCACAATTATAATCAAGTAACTGTTGCGGTCAGCAAGTCACTCCGAAAATCATCAGCAGTAGTTCGTAACTTCAATCTTTCAAGGCACACCCACCGTCCTCCACAAGAAGAAGTATAACGGCGTTACATTGCAGCTTCCCTATGAACAATTGAACAACGTCGCCGTTTATCTAAATTTATATATCCAAACAAATGTCTAGTCTGATATTTTCATAATTATAAACATACAGACATAGTTGATTAGATTAGAAACGATTTCAAAAGTTATTATTGTTTCTAGCTAGACTACCACAGTTGTGAATTATTTGAATTAAATTTTTGAACTGACTAACAAACTCCAACTAAAATGAATTTCCCAACAATCCGAATACAATGAATAGAGCCGTTTACACTTGAAGATTTGTCGTACGACTTTGAGTTCAATTCTAGTTGGGAGAAGACTTTTCATAGAATAATATTGCATCACGTAGTAGATCGAAGTGTTAAGTAACTGATAAAATTCAGGTGTCCCCGTAATCTACACTCAAGTTGTACGATAAATCTTGTTGTGTAATCAAAAAGACATTCAACCTACATTCAGCTGATCAACATTTTCGAGTGTATCTAACAAAAATAATAAATGTACATTTTATTTGATCATAATTGAAAGAAAATGTATGCCAAAATATTGTAAATATTTTTCCGAGACAAAATTGAAAATTCAATTTGTCATTCGAGAAATACGATCTTCATTAACGGACGGACGGACCGGACCGATGGACGGAGCAGCGCGTTAATCACTTTTATTTGGCGATTCCAATCAGATTCGAATTTACGATCATCGCCATCATAAAGATAATGAATATCTTTCATTTCGTTTCATTTACATTTCAAAATAAACATAAATAAGACTACTTGAAACGATTTGTTTGGATTAGAGAACGAACTATTTTTAGTCAACCAGCAGCAAACAGTACTCAATTTAAAATAAATACTAGATGATGGTGGATGGTGGCGAAAGTGAAAGAAACGTACCATCGAAGAATTATTTTGGCTTGCTAATTAAGTGAAAAGGTGTAAAACACATGTGTTGTGTTGATAGGGTGATTGAGAGTGTGTGGTGCACGGTATGGTCCGTGGGCATTAGAGTGTCCCGTAAAATTCTCATACAACTCCCTAATAATCAGCATCAGTACTACCCTAAGAAAAATATTTAAAAAAAACGCGAGAGCCCCGGTAGTCGAGTTGGTCTGTCGCAGCAATAACTAGCTAAACTGATCTTAGTCAACCCCAAAATTAGAATATAAATTTTCTTTGCATTGTATTTGATAATAAATAAATGTATAAATATAAAAATCAATTCCTTTGGCTTATGTTAATTTATAACCCTAGGCTGCCAATTGTGTGACCAGTGCTATATGTTTGCGCATTACTGTGTAAACAATCGTTTTTGGTTTGTTGCTGTATTTAAATACATTTTTTGTCAGGTTTATTTTGTTTTTTATCGTAAATCGTTCGTTATTTTTTTTTTAATTTAAGAAAGAAGCTACAGCAACAATCCATTGTTTAGAGAAACAAGCAAAAGATTTTCATTTTAAATTCGTTTCTGGGCACACGGCCAAGAAAATTGGTTTGGGCTTTTTTATCTTTGGCATGATAGTCATCTCATCTCGTATCGTCTCGACTCGCTCGCAATGAATGGTCGTTGGGTAGTATCACACATCACATCAAGCAGAAGGGACATCAAGTCAATGTGCCAATGTTATCTCGATGTGTTGTTATCGGCGGGCTTTTGGTGGTGGCGGGATAGTTTTTTTTAATGTTAATAGGGATAAAATTCGTTTAAACAACCATATCTATGGTACATACATATAGTACCTATTTTGTTGGACAGAAGACGAAAATGCGATCATCGCATACTTTCGCTTTTATTTGTGTGGCTCAGGGGACAGACGAACGATACACAGTAGGTTGAATCGAAATAAAAGATGGTAAAAATTACGCCTTTATTTGGTGGCTCACGGGACAGGCGAATGAGATGCAGTAAATATTACAATAGGACAGAGGGAAAAGTATTTTTTATATTCCACTTCTCCCAGGGCACCGCGCTTTCCACATTCTACTGTAACTTCTCTAATCATTCCAATCATATGTTGCCTTCATCGGACGCTAAACTTATTTGTGTTGAGCGCCAGACGTTGGGTAAATTCGAGTCTGCAAATAAATGCTACGTGTCATCTTCAATAAACCGGGATTTGTAGGAGAAATTTATTTATTTGCGCCCCAAATTCCTAGGGAATTCTTCAAAATGAGGATAGTTATAAGGTAAATGTAAAGGGCGTTAATCAATATTTTATTTTAAATTGGCGTCCAACAGGGGACAATTGGGGTCAAAAATTATATGTGCCAGTTAGAATGATAGTGGTCTAAGTCACAATTTATCCGTCCTGAGATATGCATTGAAAAATAGTTTTCCACCGAAGTACAAAATTTTTTTCTTAGAATATCCTACTACTACCTCTACCTCTAAGGGAACCACTACTTTCAGAGGATGCACTGACTTAGACAACTTTCATTCTTCTCAAAATTGAAAAAATTTAACACACAAAATTTTCAATTTTATAAAAAATAATATTTCCTTGCCAAAAATTAAAGAAAACAAAAAATAAAATGAGAAATGTCATTGTAAGGGTACATTTTTATAAATGCCAAAAATAAAAATTCTTAAATTATTTTTTTTGTTTGCATTTTTTTTGGTCTATAATTAATATTTGATTTGAACTGGGATATTGTCCTGGCTCAAGACCATTTTGCTTCTATATTTAATAGAACGCAAATTTTTTTACAAATGGCATGGTGACATTTATTACTTGGCTGCAGACTACCACGATCATGATTTCGACCATGTCAAAAGTCTTTTCAAGTGGCTTCGCAGCGACTTTTCAACATCAAACCCGGCCTCTATAAGGAGATGATTATCACAAACGAACGAGAATCACAACTCACTTGCCGAATTTGCGTTTAAAAAATCGCACCAAGTAATAAAGCACACATGCCATCTTACAAGCATCTCATCGAGTTGCATATGTAAGTATGTGTATATGCAGGTATAGTTACCCAGCAATACTTCTTAAATTTGATATCTGAAGTAAAGAGAAAATTTGGCATATCTCAATCTATCTCATTCTAACTGGGACATATGAAATCGATTTCTTGAAATTGAATGGTTATGAAGCAACTTTTATTTTAATACAAAATAAATATTTAAAATTTTCATTAGTTTTTGTGATGTTTTTTTTTGTCTGTAACAAGAAAATATTCATAAAATCAACACAAATTTTTTATGGACATTTTTTTAATTTCTTTTATGGATATATTTTTTTAATTACCTTATATATTGGTCCTATCGCTCCCGTATATATGTTCAATTAAAGGCAATTAGGATGTCTACAAATATTGCGAATTACACTTTTACATAGAAATAATGGTTCAGGAATAGCCTCCAAACATTTGTAAGAAAATTATTTTTTTTTTCTGAAAAAAATCTGACCCGAAAAAAATCATAAAAATAGAAAAAATCGGAAAAAACATTTCATTTTTATTTTTTAATTGCTAAAATTCTAACGCAAAAGAAGCAATGTTTGTATGCAAAAAAATCAATGTAAAGGGTGCTTTTTTAAGAGCTTGATAACTTTTTTTTAAAAAAACGCATAAAATTTGCAAAATCTCATCGGTTCTTTATTTGAAACGTTAGATTGGTCCATGACATTTACTTTTTGAAGATAATTTCATTTAAATGTTGACCGCGGCTGCGTCTTAGGTGGTCCATCCGCTTAGTCCAATTTTGGCATTTCCACGTTTTTGAGTAACAGAGACCCAATTGGTGCGAACGGCGACGAATCGAAAATTGGTGGTCATCATTAACACTGGCCGATACAGCTGCGATATTTTCTTCAGTTCGCACTCTACGTAAGCGTGTTGGTGGTTTAATGTCCAACAATGTAAATTTGGTGCGAAATTTAGTCACAATAGCCCGAATAGCCGCTTCAGTGGGCCGATTAAACTGACCATAAAATGGAAGCGCGCAATGAACTTTCTTAACAGAGCACGCATTTTGATAATAAAATTCAATAATTTGCAAGCGTTGTTCGATTGTAAGACGATTCATGATGAAATGTCAAAGCATACTGAGCATCTTTCTCTTTGACACCATGTCTGAAATCCCACGTGATCTGTCAAATACTAATGCATGAAAATCCTAACCTCAAAAAAATCACTCTTTATAAATGTAGAAGTTCTGATAATGTTTGTATACTTTTTTTTGCGATTTTTTCGTGCCAGCAAAAATAGATTGAACAAGTAAAAACGGCGTTAAGTTCGGCCGGGCCGAACTTTATATACCATCCACCATGGATTGCATTCCACAGAGGTAGTCGGTTTTCGTAGAATGTATACACCGTATACAACGAATTCCATGATTCCATTTGGTTGGTACCATTTTTACCCCCTTGACGTTTCTACGCAATTAGAATTTTATCATTCTAGTTGTAGTCGTTTAGTTGGTACTATTTTTATCCCTCTATACCATTGTATCCCTTGAAAGTACTAATTTCGAAAAATTCGTCTATTTTCCGTGTCTTCGCAGTCAGAGGAATGTATACTCCGAATTTCATGACTCTAGCTGTGGTCATTTGATTGGTACTATTTTTATCCCCTCTATTCCTATTTTACCCCTTAAAAGTGCGAATTTGGAAAAAATTCTTTTATATTATGTATCTACTCAATTAGAGGAATTTACACACCGAATTTCGTGTTTCTAGCTGTTGTCGTTTAATATGTACCATTTTTATCCCTTTTTTGCCCCATTTCACTCACCCCCTACAAATAATAATCACTTTATGGTGCACGTTTTTGCTATAAGGGGAATGCGCATACCAAATATCAAGCAAATATAAACAGAAATATTCAAAAAACATGCTTAAATACTCTAAAATATTAGGGATTATTATGGGTATTTTTAGTCCTTGTGAGGGAAAAAATTTTCCCTTTGGGCCGATTTCGTCCCATTTCAATCCCAACCGATCTACGACTATAAGACGCATTTATGGAAAATTTGAACGTTCTAGCTCCTTTCGTTTAGATGCTAGCGTGCTTTCAACAGACGGACGGACATGGCTAGATGTTCTTAGAATTTTATGACGATCAAGAATATATATACTTTATAGGGTCGCAGGTCAATATTTCAAGGTGTTACAA
This sequence comes from Polietes domitor, assembly GCA_947397865.1. Lineage (NCBI taxonomy): Eukaryota > Metazoa > Arthropoda > Insecta > Diptera > Muscidae > Polietes > Polietes domitor. The sequence continues at coordinate 105,782,281 of OX377621.1, read as the reverse complement.
ACGGAATGACAAAGTTAGTATACCCCCATCCTGGAGGTGGAGGGTATAAAAAAATAATATTTTTTTGAAGACTTCCTAAACCACTGTTTCTATGTGTAAGTGTAATTCGAAATATCAAATTTTTTAACATATAACCGGGTATTACCGGACTTATTATATTTCCAAAATGAGAGTACAAATGTTTAAAGTACTTCGCCGAAAATTGGCGAAACTAAAATTATGATAATATAGTTTTCGAGATTAAAAAGCAAAAAATACACAGGAAATGTTATACATGACCCTTTGACAAAATTTTTGTTGCATTGTGTAATCAATATTTGATTTGAACTGGGATATTTATCTTTGCAAAATGGTCTTTGCATCTATATTTTATATATTATTTTATTTAAAAATGGCGCGGTAACATTTATTAGTTGGCTGCACGCTATCACTATCATGATTTCCGGCCGGTAAAAGTCTTCATCAAAAGATATTAAACTGGCGCCCAAAGGGTTAAAGGTCAGCACGTGGATGGAATGTATGCTGTTGTGTTATTTCGCCGTATTTGATAATAAGTTAAGCCAAGAAAACCATAGCATGGGAAATACTGATACCTTTTAAGTTATTTTTCTTAAATATCACACCAGGAACCTGAAATATAAGGACATTGTTTCTGTTTGCAAACACTGTGCGACAGCACTCGTCGTCATCATTGTCACCGCAGTGGCAAAAATAATTTAATGGTCCAATAGTTTGTACATAGAACTAGAGAAAAAAGAAACGTATCTACGCAAGAAAGCCAAAATACCGAATCGTAGTGGATACACCATGGATGGATGGATGGATGGGTGGATTTTATATTTCTTGAAGGAGAGGAGGGGAGACATACAAACGTGTATGACATAAAAGTTTGTGGGGCTTGTCCAAATCTATGAAAAGAAAACAAAAAACATGGCCCAGCCAACAACACTGTGGATTACAGCCTATATTTAAATTGGTATCGACAATAGATTATGTCTTGGTCTGCTTGAATCTCCTTTGATTTGACGTCAATATGTATGTATGTATGTACTGACATTTGTACATAAATTGTATTTTTCGGATTCTTTGTATTTAATTGAAGGTTGAACATTCCAATATTGTTGTCTGCTTTTAAAATAGTTTCTTTTTTTCGATTCTTTCTGCTGTTGTAATCTTGGTGTTCTGGCCTTTTTCAATACCTCCCAATACACCTAAAATTTTTACGGCTAGAGCCCGTGGCCTTTTAGGATATACATATATCAATGTGGGGGGGGGGGGGAGGGGGTGTGGCGTGTAACATGCCTTCTCTAGTTCTCCCACACTCTTGTGCTGTGTGGGCCATTTATTCAAAGGTGACTGAGAAAAGGAGGTGGTTGTATCGTGACCATAATGATGACTTCTGAGTATCGATGGAAACAGTTTATTGCTGTGTTTTTGACATTTTCGGTTCTCAAAATACATTCAATGAATTTATATCCGCTTTTCTTTGCGGCAGTATTAATCATTCAATAAATATCGATGCATATTTATCTGTCTTTCAATCATGAAATTTAAATTAATTGTTTCACATTTGAAATGTTTCATTTCAAAACAAATACGCGTGTGTGTCTGTGTACGTTAGAGTGTCTCACGGCACATATGCTACTACTGTGTTATGAATTTTTAAAATAAGTTTTGATTTATTTTTATTTGATGATTTGCAAAATATTTCGCTTCTAGTGGAAAGAATCGTGCTCGAAATCTTGGATTGAAAATCTTCGAAAATCAAATTATTTTGCCGCGCATCAAATATACGATTCAATGATTTAATTATTATATTATTAAATTATTCTCGTATTCTGTTATTTTATATACTATTGAATAATAAATTATTCCATAATTTGATTGTTATATATATTTCATATTATATTATCCTACAATGTACGACAATTTTTAAAGTCGTTACACTTGAACCGGATGATATACGTATGAAACTGGAAGCAAAATGTAGTTACTTGGCGTTTTTAGTTTTTCAGTTCCTCGTCCTGTTGCCCTTTCACAGGACAACAAAGTTTTCAAAAAAATATTTGATATACTTGTTCGCTGCTAACGATAACTGTATTATTGTCAAATTAAAGAGGATAATATCTATTAAAATACTTCAAATATCATGCGCTTATCTTAGTTTTTCTAGTTTATTCAAGTCTTGTTTTTCAAGATACAACATTTTAAATGGTTGTTAATACTAAACAAATACAGGTAGATGCTTTAAAGTATTTTTAGCACATATTATTTTCTTGGATTTGACATATACACCACTGTCATATGGTGGGAATAAGTATTAATAATAATTTTTGAATAATTGTATACTTTTGAACTTTGTAGTCATTTTAAAGGGCAATATGATGAGAAAATGGAAAACTAAAAACACCAATTAACTCATTTTCACCTATAGTTACAGATGTATGCCATCTGGTTCAAGTGTAATATGGACTGTCGGGGACAGTGTTATTCAATTTTATATATTATATATAAGGGCTGTTTTTCTTTAAGACAAGATAACTAAGCTGCGATAACAAAAACCTAAGTAAAAAGTTAAAATTTCACTCAAAATAAAAAAAAACTAAAATTGGCACCAACAGCAATATATGTATGAAAACAAATTTTGAAAAAATTATTTTATTTTTTTTCGTTTGTATTTTTTTGGTCTGTAATCAATATTTGATTTGAACTGGGATATTGTCGTGGCTCAAGACCACTTCTGCATCTATATTTAATAGAATGCAAATTTATTTACAATGGCATACCACTATCATGATTTCCACCCTGTCTAAGGCCCCCCATTCACGTACAGTTTTAACTGTCAGTTATAACTGTACGTGAGTTGCCGGTCTTAAACTGTGAACTGAGATGTACACACACGTCCAGTTCAGTACTTCAGTTTTTAACATGGATTCGAACGAGCAGGACGGTTTGGCCGCTCTCGGTTTAGTTTTTGTAATTTTACAAAAAAGAAAAAATAAACAGCGTAAACAGTGGTGCAAGAAGTGGTTATTACAACGAAATTTATCTTCCCACATTAGTTTATTAACAGAATTAAGTTAGTTAGTTCTTGTAACTTCTTCGCCAGCTTGTTGTAGGCAGCATCTTTTTTGGCGCGATCATGATACTCGCTAGACTTAACTTGTCATAGGCAAGGTTCAGATCTATATATTCCAATAAAATCAACTATTACTTGGTTCTGTTTACGCGACATCATGATACGCACTCTCGCTCGACACAAATTGAACTGAGAACAGTACAGCGAACCCCCACACACGTTCACTTCAGTTAAAACTGTCAGTTAAAAATATAAAATTTTTATATTTCTCAGTTAAACTGAACAGTTGAGTACAACTGTCAGTTATATACCACACACATACAGTTTCAACTGACAGTTTTAGCTGAACAGTTCAAACTGACAGTTAAAACTGTACGTGAATGGGGGGCCTAAAGGTTTCATTCAGGTGGCTTCGCAGCGTCTTTTCAACATCAAACCCGGCCTCTAAAAGGAGATGATTCTCACAAACGAACGAGAATCACAACTCACTTGCCGAATTTGCGTTTAAAATATCGCACCAAGTAATAAAGTACACATGCCATCTTACCAACGTGGTAGTCTGCAGCCAAGTAATAAATGTATAGGACAAATAATAGGACAATATCCCAGTTCAAAATTATTTTATGTAAAAAATATTGGACTTAGCCTGGATAATTATCCAGTGTAAGTCAAATTTATGGTTGTCGTGGCTAAATCCAAAAAAGTCAACAAAAAATATTTTTTTTTTGAAAATTTGTCTTGATACAAATATTAAATTTTTATTAACGTTTTTGTTATCGCAGCTTATTAAACCGACTTAAAGAAAAACAGCCCTATTATCTCTATTTTAATTATTCTATTCTATTGTTCCATTATTTTATTAATTTTTCTATTATTTTATCATTCTATTAATTTTTATTATTAGTTTTTATAAGTTTTATTATTCAGTTATTATCTTATTTTATAATTATTATTATTATATTACATAATTTTTTAATTATTTCTTTAATCTCTTATTATTTTATTTATTGACTTATTATTATTAATAATTTGTATTATATTATTCAACTATTGTCTTATTTGTTATTTCATTACGTTATTTCTTTATTAAATTAATCTATTATTTTGTTATATTATCCTATTATTTTATATTATAATACTATAATTTTATTATTCTATTCAAATATTCTCTTATTTTATAATTATTATATTATTTCCTTATTTTATTTTATTATTCTCTTCTCCTATTATTTTATTATTCTATTGATCTTTTATTCTATATTTTATTATTGAATTGTTTTATAATTTTATTATTATATTATTGTATTGTTTTATTATTTTATTATTCATTTATTCAAATTGCCAAATTATATCCATGTATCCATTTTATATTCACTTGTTTTTAACCAATTCCCTTCTCTCTCCTCTCGTCTATTTGCAGTGTTGAAATTGGGGAATCTGTGCGCGGCGAAGATGTCTACATTGTACAGTCTGGCTCCGGTGAGATCAACGACAACTTGATGGAACTGCTGATCATGATCAACGCCTGCAAGATCGCATCAGCGTCCCGAGTAACAGCTGTGATTCCCTGTTTCCCATATGCCCGCCAAGATAAGAAAGATAAGGTGAGTGAGATCCACCTTCCAACACCACGCCAACGAAAGAAAACTTCGGTAAAAAAACGATTTCTAACCAAAAACTAACAGTGAAGTGCAAAAAACCCATCAATTAGTGATTAAACGAAAAATTGATTTTGATGATTTGTTTCTATTGTTATTAGTTTTTTTGTTGTTTTGATTTTTGATTTTTGAGTGTGTCTTTTTCCATGCCTTTTTAACTGATTGTTGTGTTACAAAAAAAAAAAAAAAACACGCGGAAAAGTGAAGCTTTTTTAAGATTTTGCATTTTGATGTTCACTTTGATGTTTTTTTCTTTTAATTTCTGTTTTTAAAACTATTTTCCCAAGAAATCGCGGCGGTAACCACGAAACAATGTGACATCGATGAAGGCAGTGATGATATGATGTGTGGATGGAGATAATTTTGAAGTTGTGTTGTGTTTTTTTTGTGTTTCGTTTTGTTTTCTGTTATTGTTGTTGATCTGAGAATACGTTTTTTTAATATAAAATCATTTAATTTTCTTTAGCTGGCCGGCTCTGACGATGGCGATGTAAAGCTCCGTTGTAAAAACTACGATTGGAAATTTAGGGTATTTGTTCGTTCTCTTTATTGATTATTTTCTTTTGGTTTTTTTCTCTCTAATGAATATCTTCTACTCATTATATATTTTTTGTTTATCGGTGATACTCGCAACTCGTAACTTAATAATAACAACAAACAAAGATATCTCATTTTAAGCATATTTTGTACAAATGGTATTTTAATAATAACATTATTTTATTATTATTATTATGTTGTACGTCTTTTTTTCTTCTAAGAGGTAACATTTTTTTGTTCGAAAGAAAAATCGAAAAGGGTGTAAAATATTTCTCGGAATCTGCAGGAAAAATGGAAAGAATTGTAATATTTTAGGGAAAAATCTTTTTGTATTTTTTCTTAATTTAAATATATAAGCTAACTGAATTGGTGAACCTACAGTTAGAGCAAACCAACAGTTATAACTGTCAGTTTGTGTGGAGTGTATTTTTTTGTAAATATGCTAATTAAATTGGAAATTATAGAACATTTTAGTTTGGCTTTGAAGCAGGGGGTCCCTTTCGGCTTCACATTTCACAGATGTGCTAAAATCTGAGCAATTATGATCAATTAGAACAAGTTTTAATATGAATAACATGAAAATGTTGAATTTCTATTTTTAGAAATGTCTCGATGAACCCGAAACTCGATTGATTTCGTTCTGTCTACTTTAAAGAGCCTAATATGAATTTTAGCATTTTGGCTAATAAGGGGCTTAGGCACACCAATTTTTCGAGTAAAAATGCGAGGCAATAGGTTTTACCTACACTCTGGCGTTATCCTACAAATACAAAATTTTGTGCAAGCGGGGTTTTTTGCGCAAATATTTTGTGTGTTTAAAATGACCTAAAGTTTACCTTTTATATGTCAGATTTTCTGCAGATTCCGAGATTTTTTTTTTATAAAAATTATAACAAATTTAATTCTGAATACTTTTCGATTTTTTTCTTCTCCTCTTCTTTATTTCGTTAATTATAAATTGTATTTTTATGTTTTGTGTCGACTCTTGTGGAATATTGCATGTCGTCTATATAAATTTACCACCCCCCTCCCCTTTAAATGTTTTTCGTTCTTACAAAACATCCTGTTTAATACGTTTACCCCATTTTTGTGGTCTTTAGAATTTAACATAATTTTTGCAATGAAATATGCACATTAATGCATTTGAATGAGACAACAAAGTGTTTCTTTTTGTACAAAATTTGCTTAATTTGTTTAAAAAATAAAAAAAACTTAACTTAAGTTTCTAATTCTCCACTGGAGAAAAACATCAGCGACAAATATATTTAAAAACTACTTAACACATACCAACAACAATTTGCTTCAAAATTATCTTTTTCCACATTGTTTGGAATTGAATTCAAAATTTTCGTTGATTTGATTTTGTTTTTGTTGATTTAATGTGTACGCAAGCTCGTCGTCGAGCAGCTTCATTGCAATGATAAGAACCTGTGCAGCGCAGTATTAAACTCTCGCAACATTTCAACTCTACCATGAATAAATAATGTTTTATTTTTTTCAAATCGATACAATCAACAATAATAAAGTGTTGTGTTAATCAATCAATCAATCATTTGTTTATGTCAATTAAAATTTTAATGAACATTGTGTGGATTTTTTGTTTTGTTTTTAGTCTATTTATACATACATATAATACATTCATTCACATACATACATACAAATATACTTTTACTGATAATAGCACAAATCATTAATAAATTACTTATTGTTGTGTCGTCCTTAATTGTATTGTGACAGTCTTTCTCCATTGGTTTATAGTTACACTTGGCGTATGTACTTAGTTGCCCGTTTTATTATTCATTTTGTGATCTTTAGTCATATTCGAAAGCGATAAGTTTGGCTTTTTTAATCAGGTCTCAATTACGTGCTGATAGAAATTGTCCCCCCTAGCAACGTTTTATAATTTATTATTATTTTTTCTATATACATTGATATTTACATCATCATATTGAGAACAATGTTGTAATGGTATTGGGTGGGGGACTACTACAGCTCAAATCAACTCACTGTTTCTGTAACTTATTTTCGTTCGTCTGAGGCAAACGATCAAAAATCACTCTTTGCGTGCTCTTCTATAGACACAGCGAATTATAGACTCCCATGGCTTATAGATTTCTCGTAATAATTGAGTGATTTTGGATCGTTCGCTTCGACCGAACGAGAAAAGTTACAGAAATAAGTCATTAGTTATGGTTGTCAGTTTAGAGATTTGCTAAAAATGTTGTCTGGCTAAGTGGCAATGAAATATCTCAAATTCAATACAAACTCCTAGAAAAAAAAAGAGGATCTCATTAAAATGTGTTGGTTAAGCTCAATTTTTAACAAGATCAGATCAAATATCCATTGAAGATATGTTCAAATTTTAAGCCGACGTCAAATCGGATGGGGAACACTCAAACCACTGCAAAAAGATATCACCTTAGACGAAATCTAACTATAAACCAATTGAAGTAATACCCCAACAAACCAAAGTATCCATTCGACATTGGCTGACAAGAGTCTGCACATTTTCTGAACTCTTCGTCTGAACTGAACGAATTCGGAACGATTTCTGAACTCTGTGTCTGTGTGATGTGTTGACTTACGCAATTAGTTTTCTATAGTTTTAGTTTCCTTGTTTACATCCAGAAAATGAATGCATCAATAGTTCTCCACACCATATTCTTCTTCTGCCTAACATGCTACGTCCTTATTCCTATTCTTATTTTGTTTTATGCATCCCCCTCTCCTATCCCGTATCCCCTCTCTATTTCTATTTCCCCCCCTCCCTCTTTCTTACTCAATATTTCTGAAGTTTATGTTTCACCTCTTATTTTTTCTTTTCTTTAACGATATCTTTTTAGGAATTTTCAGCTAAGCAATATACTGTGAGTAGCTAAGGAATCTCTCGCTAATTTTATAGAAGAGAGGCGGCAGCGGTCCCCTCTGCCCCGATACAACAGCTTCATCCATAAACGAAACAAAAAGGCTTCGCATTGTTTACTTTCTCTAATACGAATTTGGTTGCTTCTTTAAAAAAAATTGAAAAATCAAGCCTTGAAGAGAGTTTAGTTGTGAAGAATTTTGTTTATATCCCCGTTTGTTAATTTCCACTTTAGCCTTTTTACCCCGTGATTTTTTATAGTGTGTTTTTTTGCATGACTTCGTTTTTATTCTGGGTGTACTATTTACAATTTTATAGTATGTGTATGTATGGACATGTAATTTTTTTTCTATGGAATATTTTTATATTTTTCGAAATAACACATTTTAAAGCACCACTCGTATTGCATTACCCCCCTCCCACCTACCTACATTTCAGGTTCTCTTCACCTACATGCACAAAGCACATACGCCTTAAAAATTCCCCACAAAATTTAAAATTTTTTTCATTTTGATTTTTTTCCGTATTTTCGTTTCAAGTAAATTTTATTTTTTTTTGTGAAAATTATAATTTTTCGATTGGTTAAGAGCATAAACTCCGTAATAGAAAGGGCATTTTACATGTTTTTGTGTTTGTTTTGTCGCTTTCATGGTTATCACCCCTCATCTACTCACGGTCGTCATCACTGTCATGGTTAGCGTCATGTGGTCATCGTTTGAAACTGGGTTTTCAGCGCGTTAAGCATTTGGCACACCGAGGCGTGAATTTCATACAATTTCTTGGCGCTTTGTTGTCGCAATTTTTTAACGCCCACCTTGGTGTGCCCAATGCTTTATCCTTTCACACATCTCATTTCAACTTTTCATTTAAACAATTTCCCCTGTAGTCTTGATTAAAAAATCATTCTAACATTTTAGTATTTTTTGTCTTTTTTCTTCTTTTCCAACAGAGTCGTGCTCCCATTTCGGCGAAATTGGTCGCAAATATGCTATCAGTGGCCGGAGCAGATCACATCATAACTATGGATTTGCATGCCTCACAAATTCAGGTAAGTTCAGCAACACCAACATCTCTGAAAGATTATATGTATAACACAAGATAAACTGGAAAGAACAAGATGATTTGTTGAAGTAAATAATAATTGCGTCGATTACGTACTTTTTTTATTTAAAACTGGGTAAAAACCTCAGTGAAATACCAACGAAGTCTATGAAAATGATATGATAATCATGAAGACTTAATGCACAGAGGATTTATGTTCTTCCTCAATTATTTTTTAATTTTCTCTTGATATTGATTTTTTTTAATATTTTTGTCAACTGACTAATCCGATTGCTAATCAATGTTCACAACTTATTTTCATTTTCTTTATCCCGACACAAATCGTATTCAGATTGGTTGCGACTAGCTTCAAATAATATTCAAATAAACTTCCTTCGGAAAAGCCACAACAAAATAGTAAAAAATTCAAATTCAAAAAGTAGGAAAATGCTTCAAAAGTGCTGTAAAAAGACCAATAAAGGCCATAATTCCTGCGGAACTGACCAGATCCATTTCGCTGAAATTGCAGCATATTTTTCTGCACTTTTTCAGCATTTCTGGCTTTATAAGTAGTCCGATTTTCTGGAGAGACAATAAAACCACTGCCTTCATTCATTCAATTGAAATTACAAATAAAAAGAATGAAATGTAATGGGGTTGTAATTGTGAAACATACTTAGTTTACACGAATAGTTGGTCGGCAGGCAGGCAGCGGGCATAGCTAAATCGATACAGAATGTAATTTCAAGTGGATGAATATATACAAATTTAATATAATTTTCGTATTTAAATGAAAATATGTACATTTAAAAAATACATTAAAACTGTTGCATTTGAAGAAAAAATCTGTTCTAATTTTATTGCCTAGTAATGTTTAATATCTAAATAATTGAAACTCTCCTCTTGGTTTCTCGTGTATTTCTTATTGATAAAAGTGTGGCCTCCGCCAGCGTTCCGTATGTAGTTTGAGCTCTCTCGAAATGGGCATTAGTCCAGCCCAGGGCCCGTGGGGTCCTCTTCGAAATACGCTATAGTTTTACATCATCACTGACACCAATCTCGGTCCGCCAAGCATCTTTTTGAACATTGGAACAGGAAGTATTCTCGTGGGGTGCAAAATATGCTGAATGCGGAAGCAATTCGTAGCATAATTCATTCAATTTCTTTTGAGTTTTCCATGGGCTGTGTGTTTTTGTTCGGTTGCCAATAAATGTGGTATCCATCTTGCTTGTTGACAGCTTGTTCATATTCCAATGTGTTCATGCAAACTATAATCCACACTGCCCGTTCAGATGTTGTCGGTGTCAGCTACATTATGTGCATTGAATACAACACGCACTGACCGATCTTTCACATCGATATTATGTTTTTTTTTTCATTATTTTCTGGGGCTGTAACTCCTGAAGAGTGTTCATCAAGTGTAATTGTGCCACTTGGTCACGTCTAAATTCTGCAAACTAATAAGACATAGTTGTTTTCGATAGTGCAGAATGATTTTTTTGGTCCATAATATTTATCATCATCATTTCTTTAGTGTTTTTCCACTCAAAAAATAATCTAAAATCACAGCACAGTTGTTTTGAAAAAATCGGAAGTTGTTCGCTTTTTACGGCTTCCAAAAAAATAAGTAATTGACATATCGATCGGACGGTTTCAATCCATTAATGTCCAAACAAAACTGTTGTTCAAAAATCTGGCTTTAGAAAAGTGTCCTAATAAGGGGAGAGAGGGCGGTAATGGGTCAGTGCAATCTACTGAGACATTGTATTTTATAAGAATTATTTGTTTGTCCGTGGAGTCATATCATGGAGATCAGCCAATTTTTAAACTGTCCTCGTAGTTGGCAATCTCATAAACTAACATTTGTCCTAAGGAACCAGTATGGTCTCTCTAATAGTCTCTTCGCTTTTTTGGAAATGGATTGGTTTTTGATGAAACAAAATTATTCGGATAATAATTAAATAATTAACTAAGATAATTAACTAAATCCCCAAATTTTCATATCGAAAACTAGAGGTTTTTTACAGTCATATTCATATAAAATACAAAAGTATGATTTTGCATTGAAAATTCGTCTTATGAACATCTCATAAATGTTTATGACTTGGCCGTTAAGTTTTCCTCGAGGGGAATAGTAATGAATAGAATTCATTTATACAAAGATATGAGTTTTCATTTGTAAATTTAGTTATTTACATTACTTAAATTTTGTGGATAAATAATTACCCTAATTGACGCATTGCGTTGCGTTTGCCTTGATGGCAATCGATATCGACTTTTCTCAATCGTTAGTATTTTTAAAAGGGGGTTTTAATGCCTCAACCACGGTTGATGGTCATGTTTGCTTTTTCCATTCGCTGTCGCCTTCCGTGGTGGGTATTTCGGTCTCATTAATGTCATTTTTTTTATTTCATTTCTATGTACTTTGTTACAAATTTTCGTTAATTGAATTTGAATGGGTGATAACAAAACATTGTTGTTCTTCTTGTGGAAAAATGCTAAGGTCGTCTAAACGACCGAGAGAATGTGCGAATGAAGCCTTTACTGTTTGCTGCTGCTACACTACTACTACTACGTGTTGCCATAAATAGATCAATAATTTTCGTTTTTTTTTGTATTTTTTTTCTATCGAAATAATTTAATCCCCATTTGACCTCGTTAAAATAAATGTTCGCCGACAATTTGTTGAGGGTTGTTCGTTTGTTTGTTATGACGTGACAGCAATATGTCCCACGATAATGATGTATGTGTGTACACTAAAGTGGGCAACGGCCCACACAAATGGGGCATGTTTGAAATGATTTCCAAAATAATCCGGTAATTTTTTCTTAAAATTTGGGTGAGATAAACCGTTTTCGATTTTGGTCGTAACTTTTTGATTTCGAATCCCGTGATTAGCCCCTGTTCTTGTTCTATTAGTTTATGAATCGAACCGCTGCTGACTAAATTCAGTTGGTACGAATTTGATGCAGAATTTCTGGGCCTGGTAGAAGCGCCCATATCCCACCATGACGTTCTCATTTTAGTGCTGTTTTTACTCCTTATTTGTGTGACTTTTAATAAAAGCAAATGTTTACCTCCATCACAAGAAAAACTGTTGTTTTTAGCAACAAGTAATCTTTGAATTGTTTTCTGTTGAGCTGAAAACAAGCAAGACGAACGAAAAAATGTAAAAAACAGGACCTAAGCCTTCGTGTGCTAAACCGTCTCGGAAAATCCTGTGAAATTTACGTCTCAACGATGTTTTTATCGGCAATTCCACTAAAACTTAAAAAAACTCAGCTCCAAACACTCCAAATTTTCGTTTCAAGGGACAATGAAACAGAAAAACATCAACTGCTCTGCTCTAGCAATTGTTTGATGGTGACCAAACATCGAAACATCTAATGTTTTCTCAAAATAGTCTGATTTCAAATTTCACCCAGAGATTCTAACCGCTGCATGTTTTTTACGATGCCCATTCTAATGTTCGAAGGCAAGTTTTCACAACATTCGTTTCTTCGATATTTGTTATTTGTTGATTTGACAAATTGCCGAAATCGGATAGTCCGTGTGCCGAGACCACCATATACATTCATCTTCTGATTTGAGTTCAATCATGTGGTTCTCCGTTTATGTGGTAGTCCGTTTATAAATAACACTAAATGATTTTCGGACATCTAAACATGAAAATACTGATTGATTCAAGGAAATGGTCACAAATGAACGAAGCATGGAATAGTTTGTCAACCTGTAGGATCGCCAGGGCCACATGGCCAAAGATCGATAGGGGCAAAACCAGAACTCTATTAGAGCTAAACAAGGCAGAAATTCGAACATTGATAGGTATCTACACAGGGCATTACTGCACTAGGAGTAGGATCTCAAGATGACAGTTGGACATTGAAGATCACTTTCGATTATGTGAGAATGAGGATGAGATAGAATCTATTGAACACATAATCTGCAGATGTCCAGCGCTTTGTGTACGCAGAAATAAATACCTAGGAAGTTATTTCATCAGTAACATAGAGGATATTGCAACCCGCACCATTTACGTCCTTTTGGGATTCACAAAGGGCTAAATCGGATCAGGGGTGGCTGATTAGGAACAAGTATGTAACCGCATAGACAGTTGGCGGCTAACAAAGCAAAAGAGAGCCATAACGGCATACCACCATCGGTATACCGGATGATTCTCGACAAATTTTCTTACCTAGTCGTCAACCATTGAAAAACACCCACACATAGAAATACTAAAACACACCCCCATTACTCTATTGCCCCCATATCCCCTTACTTCCCTCACTTCTCATCTATCACCAAACACCACTCACTCCTTCCTAAATCCCATGACTCCCTATCCCTCTCCTATAACCTTTATACTTTCTGGAAACAAAAGGATTTGCACAATGGACCCAACTGGGTCTCCGAGTGTTCAGAATGCAGGAGCATTCTGGTCCTTAAAACCAATCCAAACCAAACATGAAAATGACATTAAATTGTATTTTTTTGTGGTTCTATTCAAAAATACTTTTCCAAAACTGTCAGTTTTCCGTGAGACCGACTTGCAAGGATGATTCTTTTAAATTTTTCAATTTGTATTTAAAAATTCTATATTTTGTCATACTTTTGCAAAGAAACCAACCCTCAATTGATAGCAAACCGAATATGTTCGAAATATAGGGTCCGCCATCTAACGTTTTTTTTCAACTATTCAACCGTTGGACTATTATTTGTGGGGTGCCCTCAGCAGCCATTTGAATGAAATTATTTTCCATTATTAACCGGAAGGATTGTACTTTCGAATAAAAAATGAAATTTGACAAAATATTCAGTAGTTGTTTTTATAGCATTTTCAAAAAAAAAAAGTTATTTTGCGGACCCCATACACTTGTTGTCTATTCTGTTATCTTTAACGACGACGACGTTGTGTTCAGGTGAGATAAGTGTAAAACATTTGTGTAAAATTTACTGCCAAATTCATAATAAATTATGAATGGTTTAAAGTATGTTCTCTTAAAAGGGAAATTAGTTTTTTAAACATCTCTCATAAATTATTATGAATTTGGTGGTTGGTCTTAGAGTACTGTGCATTGTTACCTAAAATGCAAAAAGGGGAACATAGTTTTTCATCATTTTACAGTAGGGCCAACAAATCTTTGTATGCAGTCAAGCTTCCCTCTTGTCTCTTAGATCTAAAACTTCCATTCATATTAAAATAGTTCGCACACATTGGACGGCAAAAATATTTTTATTTTTATATTTTATTCATCATGCTCTCATGATACTGAGATCTTGGATGCCCAGACGACGATGTATTTGTGTGTTTCAACCTCTATCTATCTGTTAATTCGTATGATGTTTTCATTAAATGAATAGGGTATGTCTGGTCATAACTTTGTGCTAAATAATTCAAATTAAATTCTCCTATATGGTGGGATAATCTATGTTATATTATTATACTGATTAAGTATTTACTTTTAAGGGAATCTTGTCATCAATCACGGAAGCAAAATTGTTGTTGTTTTACAACACTTTTTAGGATTATTACATATAAAGTGAAATGTATACATTTTCATATGCATGCCCACATGCATTAAGCGTTTATTTTACATTACACAATTTAGTAAAACACATTTGTAACATATATGCCACCGCATGATTTCGTTTACATCTGTTTGTTGATTTTGTGGTGGCTCTTATTTTGACAAACTAAAATTTTAAATTATATACAATTGCAATTTTCAACATCCTTGAGACGGCTCCACCATTGGCACTGTTGAGGGCGGTTCCGGTATGTAAGCCTGTGATTGCACCCTGATCCTTTTAGGTATATAACTCTGGGGATTAGAGATATTGCTGCTACAATTGTGAGCCTACAATAAATGAAAGACAAGCGAATTTAGTTGAAGAAGTAGTCTGCGATTATATTTGAAAGAAATAACATATCAATATATGAAATTCAAAGAAAATTGTGCCCCCCATTTAAACGGTCATGTTCTTTTGGGAACAGTACTCGTCGTTATTGGAGGCTTTGCTAATTCTATCGACATTTTGTTCAGTTAATATTGACACACTACTGGAATGCTGTCCCAATAAACTTCTCACCGAAACTTTGGCCAATTGGGTGCACAGCTCATCAATGCGCTCCGCTTTTAGTTTTATCACGTTCTCCAAATGTGTTATCTTTTGCTGAGAGCTCGTTATGAAATTGTCCTTTGCCTGGGATTCTCGTAGCACCTGCTCATAGATAGAATATAGTATCATCTTTTGTGGGACTTGTACAAGAGCATCACCGATTTTCTTAGTCACCGTAACCGTCATGACGTCGTCATTTTCCGCCCACAATTGGTGCTGCTCGTCATCCCCCAGATGATCGCCTTTGCTCTGTTGAGCCCGGTCCATGAGCATAATGTCAGCGAGTACAGCCTCTATGGCTCCCGGTATACCCTTGGCCAGCTTTTCCAACGTATTCTTGCTTTGTTGTAGACCCAACTTAGCCAATACCTTGTTATTCAAGGTCTCCCAGTTGTTCACCTTGAGTTGGGTATTATTGCGCGGCGGATAGTTGTGTAGTTCAACAAGTTTTGGATATAATTTCTTGAGTACAGTGGCTACGGGCAGGGCATCGGAAAATTCACGGTGTAAGTTTTTGTACTGCACACCCTGGAGTTGCAGCCAATCTTTTAGTTCACCCAGTTCCTCGTCGTTTAGTTTTTTCGGCATGTCTGGGCTTATTTTTTATCGCAGATGTTGAAAATTGGAAATTTTCACTAAAAATATCTGTAAAAATTTTATTAACTTAAAATCGAATGGAAAATGTTCGTATAGAAAAAAATGCAAAATATGAAATTTGAACTGAAATTCTCTTTTTTTGAATGAAGATGAAATGAAATAATTTTGATTGACTTGGAAATCAGAAAATTATGTTTTTCATTAAATTTTAAAGTGTTTTGGCTCTTAAAGAAATATCAAAATGGCACGAGTTGTTGTGCGAGAAATCTAATCGCATGAATTTTCATATTGAATCTATTTTTATTTATTGCGAATGCAATAAACATCCTATCGAGATAAAGTATATTGGAAATAATCCGGTTAGGTTTTGAATAATTTCGGTCCAAGTTTATAGACTTAAACAAAAGCCCACTTCGATCGAGCCGCGTTTTTTTTTTCATAAAAAGATAATTCGATTACACAAAAGAACAACAACCGAATGTAGAAAGAAACTTAGTATAACACAGTGGTTCAGAATCAAATTCCATCAACCAAAATTCGAAATCCAGCCACTTCGATCAAATTTATTTCGTCTTACGAAGATAATTTTTGTTTGGATTTGGAGAATCACACTCAATCACACACACATAGGCAATATACTACGTATTTTAATTTTAATCTTTGTAATTTTCTTTTAAATCGAAAAATACTAAAAGTAGTCAACTTTGGCCCAATTTCCATTTTTAAAAACTCAAAATAATCCGTCTATCCTAATTTAATTTTTTTTTACAGAACTCGAAACAAAAGTTATTGAATTTTGGCCGATGGAATTTGATTCTGTAGTACTGTGCCTT
Organism: Polietes domitor; assembly: GCA_947397865.1. Lineage (NCBI taxonomy): Eukaryota > Metazoa > Arthropoda > Insecta > Diptera > Muscidae > Polietes > Polietes domitor. Next base: position 105,765,553 of record OX377621.1, on the reverse strand, counting down.
GCTAAAAAACTATTTGAAGTGCCCTTTATACTCGAATAGACTGTTATAGAAAAAATCTAAATCTCATAAGCATTGAGTACACCAAGGTTGACGCCGAAGCTTCAAGAATGTTACCATAAGAACACATCCGCACAATTTGTTGAAACCAGTCTCTGTGTCGTCCGTCTTCTGCAAGTAGTTTGTCATTATGATGTACTTATCTATGATGCCTTCCACTTTGCTTTAAAAAAACTATTTTTATAGATTCGTTTTAAATTTAAGATTTGCAATTTTCAGCAATTGTGCGAGATCTTTGAGTAATTCGATTTAAAAAGAGAAATTTGAAAGCGAGAGTCCATATTCAAAAAACTAGAATCCACAGTAGGGGAATAGGGAAGAACGAACCCGTGCAACACCGGGTAAAAAATACTAGTATTACCACAAATAGTCAAGTAGTAGATATTAGACATATATCTGCAAAATAGCAAAGACATTAGCTCACTAGGTCGACTCACAATATAATTCTTTATAGTATGTCCGATGAATATCTTTTTATCAAAACTACTCTCTAATTTCCTGTTTATCTTGGCGATTATAGATGCTATCAACTAACACCCTATTCCACATTTAAAAAATAAATATTGCCTATGTTCTTATGGTCTTTGAATTGAATTAAAAAGTTTAACTGTCGTTTATTGAACGATATCCTATTGATTTCTATTCAATTGATTTTTTTAACCTGATTTTCATTTTTATTTCAGGGTTTCTTTGATATCCCGGTGGACAATCTTTATGCTGAACCAGCTGTCTTGAAGTGGATCAAAGAAAACATTCCAGAATGGAAGAATTCTATTATTGTCTCACCAGATGCTGGTGGTGCTAAACGGTAAGTCCTCATTATTGCTGGGCAATTCAGAGAATGATTGTCATTCATTATAAAGTGTAACAACAATATAAAAATAAAAATGAAAGGGTCCCAAGGACCAGACTTGGCTGTAATGAGGTGAAAGAACTACTGTAGCAAACTGAAATTATATCCAGGGATTCCAAATGTTTACCCTTCCTCCATAGGAAGTTTGTCAATCCTTTTATTGTTCCTCAAGATCGAAGATTACCCCAAAAATACACACCCACACAAAATGCTAAAAATGGAGACTTTATTAACAAAATTCAAAACAAATTTGCTTGTAAAACTTATCTACTTAACCGTATGGCAGAGCGTATGGGAATCCCTCATATGGACTACTGCAGAAGCTGCCTCGACGAAGAAGAAGAGGAGTCGCTGGAACATCTGCTATGCTCATGCCATAGACTGCAGGAGCTCAGGCTACATTATCTTGGAAGCAGGTTCTTTAGCAGTCTGGCAGAAGTAGCAAGCGTTCCTTTAAAACCCCTAGATAAATTCATAGATAAGGCCATCTTGTTCTCCAGTAGAAAAACCAGGCAATCTAACAACGACTGACCCTATAATGAACCCTCCGGACTTTCCTTGCTATCAACTTCTCTTCTCCCTCTATAATCCTCCTCCTCTATCCATTAATATATTTCTTCTATAATTATCTGTCAAGGGTAGCACAATGGACAAATAGTCTCCGAGTGAACTCGCTTGGTTGCGTATACACATGATGTTGTATATACTACCAGCGATGTTGTATATACTTTCAACCTAACCCTCATTTTCCTCATTTTACCAACGATGCAACCCAACCTACTTTATAATGTAATTGCATTATTGTGTTTTGAAAGTATTTAAAAAAATCGGCTATTGTAACCACAATGGTTTCCATGTTGTTTATTTCTTTGCTCCTCCAGTAAAATTATGGAAAGTTATGTTCCGTACTTTTGTATTTCTGGCGACGCATACATTTGAAATAAAATTTGTCACAATTTCTGTATTGAAAATGGGAAATGGACTTTAAAGGTAGCAAAAAATTTCCCCGCTTGTGTAATGAAACCGGATGAAAAAATTAAAAGAGATATGGTTACCCCAACCATATGGTATACATAAATATATGGATAGAGAAATATTATAAAGTTCTTTTTCATATCGTATTGTACGTCAATATTATATTGATACCCTCCAAGCTGGCGATAATATTTTGTAATAACGGTTGGTTGTATATAAATAAGATTCATCCCCCCGCCCGCACTTAACGCCCTTTTTACTTGTTTATTTTAAAACAACTTGTTTTTTTTTGCAAAACCAATTATACGCATGATACTGCTTTAAAATTCCTTGATTGTTTTGAACAATTTTTTGGGTCAATAGCTTTACAAACCGAAGTTTACTCAGCTGCGCGATATTACTTTCATACCAATTCATTTAAAAGTGTAACACTGTGATCTTAAAATTTCTTATGATCCACACTGATCACGAATAGTAGAGGCTAATTCATTTAGAGATTACACTTTCAAACATTTGTTTTTGATGAACAAATAACATTTCTATTTTACTGCTGCTTCCTCTACCATCTACACAAGAATGAAGCTATTCATTGAAGTTTTAATAATTTTTGAATCTTCTTTTTCACTTTTCAGTGTGACGTCCATTGCTGATCGTTTGAATGTGGAGTTCGCTTTGATTCACAAAGAACGCAAGAAGGCCAACGAAGTGGCCTCCATGGTGCTGGTGGGCGATGTTAAAGATAAAATTGCCATATTGGTAGATGACATGGCCGATACATGCGGTACAATTGTGCATGCTGCCGATCGTTTAGTGGAAGCCGGTGCTACAAAGGTAAATATTATTATAGGACAAAACATCACACATGAATCGACCAATCTATCTATACGTAAGGGGTGATGTGGTTTTAGAAAATCACAAAAATTCTGTCGTTGACTGATAAAAATGGAATGGAAACATTCCTAACTCCACATTATTTGTATAGATACACCTTGAATCGATTCGAACTATTGTTGTTTCGGTGTGTTCTAATTTGAATGTGTACGTGTTTATTCCAGGTTTATGCTATTTTGACACATGGTATCTTTTCGGGACCAGCGATTTCACGCATAAACAATGCATGCTTCGAGGCCGTGGTTGTCACAAATACTATACCTCAAGATGGCCACATGAGAGATTGTCCTAAAATACAGGTGGGTTTTCGCATTTTGTCCATATGATATTGGAAATTATTTAATATGTTCTCTTTTCTCTCTTTTTCCAGTGCATTGATGTCTCCATGATGTTTGCCGAAGCCGTCAGAAGAACACACAACGGCGAAAGTGTTTCTTATCTCTTCTCAAATGTTCCATATTAAGAAATACTTTTTATATTAAATTGTTTCATATTTTTTTAACAAATATTATTTTTTTATTTTACTCACAATTCTTTATATATTCTTCAATATTTTTTGTTGTTATATCTTCATACTCTCTTTCGCGTGTACTTCAAGAACCATTTTCTTTTTCTTCAAAACAAAAATATCAAACTTCGGTTTAATTTGCCATCGTCATTATGTGCGCGCTCGAGTATGTATTTTATTAAATGAAATATTTTCAATTATAAAAAATATTATTTTTTTATTAAATATTAAATATGAAGATTGATCTTACTTTTTTTGGTTTTTTATTATTATTATTCTTACTATTGTTAATGCTAATACGATGTTTGCCATACAACAAAAGAAAATATGTTTCAAAATATTTGTTTTAAAATAATTTAGTTAAACTAAAAGAAAAAAGTAACTCATTTTTGAATAAAAAATGTTTTTTTCTCAAAAATAAATTCAGCATAATTTGTAGTCCTCAAAAGCAAAGAAAGCCAACACCCTTCACCAAACCCCCTTTTCTTCTTACCACAACCACAACCACCACCACCACAGATTGTTTTATTTTTTATGATTATTGTAATTGTATCAAATCAGAGCACTTTTTTTGAATATCTATTTATATACACACTGCATATAAATATAATGAAGAAATTTTGAAAATATTTTTTATATACAATATGACAAAATACTTACCTACCTACCTATCTATACATACATACATATTATATAGTGTCGCGACTCTCGTATATGAAATTCATTTGCAAAATAACTTTGATAAGTGCGAACAACATCAAAAGTATAGAGAAATAATTAATTAATGTAAACAGAATGAACAAACAACAACAACAACAATATTTGTTATAGTTAAGTCTTCATTATTAACGCATAGTTCAAGTAAAAAAAAGAAAAAAAAACATAAGAAAAAAGAAAGAAAATACAATTGAAAAACAAAATACAAATAGTTAAAATAATGAATAACAAAAAGAAACAAAAAACACACGTAAAATAAATATAAGAGAAAACACTCAAAACAACAGAATTTCGTCTATTATTTTAGCTTAAAATGGGTAGTAGAGTTTAAAAACATTTTTTCGGGTTTTCAACAATGCAATACTTTGAACATCAAACAAAAATCATGCACTTACCGTCCCAGTTCTGAAATACACGGTGGATTCAAACCACAGAGGTTTTCGTGTTTATACCCTCCGCTAGGGTATTGTGTTGTTGTAGCAGCTTTAGCGGGAGCTGAGGTGATAATCCTTAAGTCTGAATTGTACTAGGTATATGTTAATGTTAAGGGAATGGGATGTTAATAGAGTTGTGCCACTATCCTCCACTAGGGGCGCTGCATTTTTTATGTTAACAGCCATGTTATGTATCGCTAATGGCTATTAGTTTCTTCCCTGGACCTTGGAGCAATCGAAATGACTATTTTTATGTGAAAGTGTGTTCGGATGAGATAATTGGCTGCATAAACTCTTATTTTATGATGAAAAGTGAAAATTTGTTGATGTTGAATTTTACCAGTGCGCCGGCCGGGAAGACCTTCAGATTGCAAGACGCGCACACCTCCACTGAGCTATAGAGGCCATTATGTATGGAAGGGTATTATGTCTTTGTTGGCACTGATACGTTTGTGGGTAAAGGACGGACGCTAGATTTAGATATAGCTCCATACAAATGTTGCTCCCGAAACCTAGAAACCAATTTTCTTCAAATTAGGTAAAACGCCTCATGGTGAAAATTCGGTTCAGAGTTAGATATAGCTCTCATACAAATTTAGCTCCCGGTTTGAGTTTTTGCAATATAGAAACTATACATTTTAATCGATATTCTTCAACTAGAAGCACGTATGGTGAAGTTTGTTCACATCGTTCCATGTTTTGATATAGCCCCGATACAATTGTCCTTCCGATTTGACTACAGAAACCACAAATCTTAGCCAAACTTGACACAACATATTATATTTCACCTATAAACATGCATATACCCAATACAAATGTCCTTCCCGATTTTAATCTAACTTAGCACAACACTGTTTTAACAAGAAACAACCATGGCAAAAGTTGGTCACATCGGTCCATGGTATAGGACCCATACAAAAATCATTCCGATTTCACTTTGTTCTCCAAATACAATTGTAGTGGGATAGAAAGAGGAGGGTATCATATAGTCGACCCCACCCTTTAACCCTTCCTTACGTTAAATTTGAGATGAGGCTTAATCCATCGGTCAATAATCAATAACTTTTGTTCTAATAGACTTTTTTGAGTTCTGTAAAAAATTAAATTAGAAAAGTACCCAATGGTTATTTTGAGATATTCGCTCTTATCGCTTTCTTTGCATTGCAATAGAAATAAAGTAAGTAAATCGAAGTAAGGTAGCATGAAAAAATATCATAAATCACGATTGGAATATTAAGGGAACAATTCATTCCCAGGGAAATTTTATTCGCGATAAGGGTGATTAACATAGACAATCGGATAATTTTTAGAAATTAGCCCAAAGTTGACTACTTTTCGTATGTTTAATGCCAAACAACACAGTTTTCAAATTAACTCCGATTGGCATAAAATTTAGCTTGAGGATAAAGGAAATTTGTAATTCGCGTTTGGGGATCAGCTGAGTTGGTTTTGCTAGGCAGTTGAAGCGGTATCGGTCGTGCGCCCCTTGCCTACATGCTGGCAGATATTCTGCCTGTTGCCGTCAATTCGCGCCCATTATGAATTACGGCTGCCGTCATCTAGATTTCAGAACCGATCTGGTTTGTCCTAGTGGTTCATTTTCCTCAGATGCAATTTCTGGAGAATGGTCTCCTAGAACGATATTCATGGCGTGATTGTTGATTGCTGCTGTTACCCATCTCTACGAATATCATTCATAACTGTCTCTCTAGATCCTGGAGGCCTTTCCTTACCTACTGGGCGGAGGGCAAAGCCATAAGATGATGGTTTAGATGGCATCTGCGATAACACCCAAGCAAGTACTGCTTGGACAACATAAAGTTGTGCCTATATACGGAAATTAGACTCCTTATGCAGGTGATCCTCGTGGGCGGCATTTTTATACCCTACACCACTTCGTGTACTAGGGTATTATAAGTTAGTTTCGCGCCAAATGTTTGTAACACCAAGAAATAATCGAGCTAGACCCACCTTTAAGTATACCGATCGGCTTAGAATCACCAGCTGAGTCGATTTAACGATGTCTGTCTGTACGTCCGTCAGTCCATCTAAGCTTGTTCGCACTCTACAGGTCGCAATTATTTGGATGGATTGGATGGATGGAATTTGGAGGAAATCGGTTCAGATTTAGATATAGCCCCCATACAAATGTCGCTCGCGATTTGACTTTTTCCGCTCTAAAATCCACATATTGTAACCGATTTTCTTTAAAATTGGCACAACATCTTATAATCCAACTAAAACACCTATGGTGAAAGTAGGTAAGATCGGTTCAGATTTAGATATAGCCCCAATACAAATGTTGCTCCCAAATGTTTAACCGATTTTGGCCATACTTTACATATTATATTTCACTTATAAACATACACGTGGGTCACATCGTTCCATGTTTCAATATACCCCCATACAGATGTCCTTTCCGATTTAACATTTTTAGTCAAACAGATACATTTACAGGATGCAAAAATCCTTCCCGATTTCACTTTTTTACCGAATTGAATTGTAATGAGAATAGTTTGGGTGATGTGCATATGTCCATATTTTGGTTTAGTAATCAAAGCGAGGTACATACGCAGGGAGTGGTGTAGGGTATTATATAGTCGGCCCCGCCCGACTTTATCCTTTCATTACTTGTTTATATTTTCACTCACTTTCGCAGACCTAAAACCGAAAAACATCATATACTCGTACAATCGACTGCTGCAACAGCAGAAAAATGTCTGCTAAAAATAGCAAAAAAGAAGAGAAATCTGCCTTCTTCTGACAAATTTTTTTCGTCCTCAACCGGACAACCAGTCAATTTCAACTTTCGAATAGTACACAATTGTATGTATCTATCGTTGGCTTAATTTAGAAAGGCCGTATCTTAATTTTTGTCAATTTCAGGAAAAAAGGAAACATTTTCATAGTTTAATTTGTTGTCTGTTTTATTAAAAACTAGCTGAACCCCGCCCGCTTCGCCAGGCAAAATACAAATGGTAAAATTTAAAACATTCGAAATATTATTTGGTTTTGTTAAACTCACAAAAAAAACAGTAAAATTTTCGTTAAAATCTTCCCGGATTTTATATTTTTCTGGAAATTGTCCTACACCCTATGTCCTTCCTTGGGCCCAAAATCGTGAAAATCAGACGATCCGTTATAAAGTTTTGCGTGTTCACACGGACGGCATTCTCTTTTATAAATATAGATACCATAGAAGTCAGAAGTTTTGAGATTTTGTTAAGTTGTGTCCTTCTCCTGTAAATAAATGAAAAGTCGAGTTGGGTCCTTTCCATATTATATTTTTCATTGGAATACATTTTCGGTAATTTTGTGATTGATCATGGCTTATTCCGTTTGAATATTTCTCTATCATTCATCAAATTGACAAGATAAACAGCAGGACCCCTGTTGGCCTCCCCGGCTATACCGGAAATCATTAGTTATCAAAATTCTGTACTTGACACGGATTCCTTCTTTTGACCAGCGATACCATTAAAATAAACAATTACATATTACAGAGAGTTTTTTATTTTTATGATCAAAAAAACGACTTTATTCACTCTTGTTCTATATATTTTCAACAGATTTAACAGATAGATAGTTATTATTCTTCTCTTCTTCTCTCCAAACTCACTTTTGTGTTTTGTTTTTTATTTATATTTTAGTTTAGCTTAATGTGAAGTGATTTTATTTTTATTTATTTTTTATAAAAATACGAAATAACTACAATATTTTAATAATAATAAGGACAACCCATCACGCCTGTGTTTGTCCGTCCAGTTGATCAATACTCGTAATCATTACCCTCGCCACCCTGTTCGGCATCGTCTGTACCGACTTCCTCGAAATCGCGCTCCAATGCGGCCAAGTCTTCACGTGCCTCGGTGAATTCGCCCTCCTCCATACCCTCGCCCACATACCAATGGACGAAGGCTCGCTTCTTGAACATCAAATCGAATTTATAGCAGAGATTGCTAAAGGCCACAGCAATGGCCGTTGTGTTCGACAACATGCAGACGGCCCGGGACGTCGGAGCCAGATCGCCGTCGGGCACAAAGGCGGGCTTCTCGTAATTAATGCCGATCTTGAAGCCGGTAGGACACCAGTCCACAAATTGAATGTGTCGCTTGGACTTGATGGCCGAGACGGCGGCATTCACGTCCTTGGGCACAACATCGCCGCGATACAACATACAGCAGGCCATATATTTACCGGCTCGCGGATCACATTTCACCATCATATTGCCGGACTCGAAGCAAGCGTTGGTCAGCGACGTAATGGCGTGTTGTTCGTGCGAGGCCCGCGAGGCCGACATCAGTGGAGCATACGCCACCAGGGGGAAATGTATACGCGGGAAGGGTACCAAATTCGTTTGGAACTCATTCAGATCCACATTCATGGAGCCGCTGAAGCGAAGCGAAGCCGTCGTGGAACTAACAATCTGGGCTATTAGCCGATTCAGGTTGCGATAGTCTGGACGATCCACACTTAAACTATTTTTGCAGATTTCATAGATGGCCTCATTGTCCACCATGAAGACACAGTCGGAATGTTCCAATGTTGAATGGGTGGTCAGCAATGCATTATACGGCTCCACCACAGCTGTGGACACCTTGGGCGACGGATAGACGGCAAAGTCTAACTTGCACTTTTTGCTGAACTCCATGGACAGACGTTCCATGAGCAACGAGGTGAACCCCGAGCCAGTACCACCACCCAAGCTGTGGAATATCAAGAAACCCTGCAGACCATCGCACTGCTCGGCTATCTTCTGTATGCGTGTGGTGACATTGTCGATGACCTCCTTGCCAATGGAGTAATGGCCACGGGCGTAATTGTTGGCAGCATCCTCTTTGCCCGAAATCAATTGCTCCGGATGATATAGGCCACGCATGGGACCGTTGCGTACATCGTCGATAACTGTCGGCTCTAGATCTACAAAAATGGATCTGGGCACTTGTTTGCCTGACCCAGTCTCCGAGAAGAAGGTTCGAGCATCATTGGTGCACTGCGATTGTCCCTCCGAACCCACCACACCGGCAGAACAGCCACTAGCTAACATCTCCTCTTTGGTTTTGGCCGATCCATCGTGATTGATGCCGTGCTCGAGCAGATATAGCTCCCAGCAAGCATTGCCGATTTGAATGCCACCTTGACCGATTTGAATGGAAATTACTTCACGCTGGAAAGAGAATTGCAATAGAACAATGAGAAACTTAAAATCGGAAATGTCACCTTCAGAATAAGTACTAAAAATTAAGAAACATTTTGTTAGATTTTTTATCGCAGCTTATATTTTTTAAATCAATTTATTTTTTTGACTTTTTAATAAAAAATAAATTGGGGGCCAGAAGAATATCCCTACTACGCCAATGAATTTAACTAAAATCGAGGAAAACGCATATAAAAACGACAGCATGTAATAATTCTCCAACAGTTTGAAGTATTTAAGAAATAAGTCTCGGTAAACGAACGAGAATTGCGCCATAGATTAAATAGTTTTTAACCATGATGTGTACGGCAAAAAAAAACACATTCTCCAGAGCAGCAAGGTACCAGTGTACTTATATGGAATTTGTGCAGAAAACGAACATTTATGCACTAAATATTTTCAAAGTTGTAAAATATATCAGAATTATAATGTATGTTGTCTTTTGTTAACAAGAAGTTTCAAGAGTGTAGGTTACAGGGCCGTGCGCTGGATTCCCCTAGGGGGGGGGGCTGTTTCATCTATACTCATAAAAAAGTGAACCCTATAATGAGTTAAATTGAAGCTAAAGCAAAATTTCCTCAAATCAAGTTCAAACTTTTCCTTGAAATTAGTACATGCTTTGAACTTGATTCTAGTTCAATTTTCCTCAAACCAAGTAAATATTTACTCAAACTGAGGAAAATGCCAGTAAGTTTTTCCTCAAACCGAGTACATTTTTATGTAAATTTTTCCTAAAACCAAGTAAATTTTTACTTATTATAAGTAATAATAAACTAAATATATTTTTACTAAATCTTAGTAAAATTTTGCTGAAAATTTCCTAAAAGTAAGTAATTTTTTACTAAAATCAAGTAAATATTTACGTAAACTCAGGTCAATTTTGCTGATTTTTTCCTTAAAACAAGTAATTTTTGAATTTTCTGAGAAACTTGATACGTTTAATTTAACTAAAAAATCAAACAAATGGTATTGCAAAAGTGAAACAAAAAATGACAACATGAAATATTTCTCAAAAGTTTCATGATACCTCTGTCATAAAGAGCTGAGCTCTTACTCCATGATTGCTGTGAAGGCAAGAGAGGTGCCTTCGCAGTGGTTGTTTACAATAATTCTTAAAGTATTCAAGAAATAAGTCTCTGCAAACGATCGATAATTGCTTCTTAGATTAATATTCAAGAAATTCAAGAAAATTCGCTTAAAAGCTTGGAAATATTCTTCCACATAAGTATGAATTTACTCAATTGTAAGAATTTTTAATTAGATCCAAAGAAATGTTAATTTTCCAACTTTTTAGGAAATTTTTACTGAACTGGAGTAAAATTGTTGAACTAAATTGCAGTATGAATTTTACTCAGATTTAGGAATGCTATTTATCTGAGTGTAGTTTTACAAAAAATAAAGCAGGTGAAAATTCTGTTAATTATTTTAGCCAATTTTCAATCAATGTTCAATTTTTCTCGTGACGTCTAGTCAGTCTATGGCGCAATGATAAATGACGTTAATTTGATTATGTGTGATTACGTGAGCGTTTGGAAACCATTCATATTTTATTGCCAGGATCTGCAAACTTCTTACCAGTGTGATAGCCAAATCAGAAAATTAAAAAAATGGATTTTCTTTTCCAAATTTATATGACAGATGACATCCAAATCTGAGAATAGTTTGGCATCAAAAACTCATTTTCGAGAAAATGCTTAATAACCACTTTTGAAGAAATATTATATTACATATTTTGAAGAAATATTACACAAGATCGATCAAATTCCTCGGCGCTTAACCCTTCAGGCCCGCATTTTTTTATGATAAATGCTGAAAATTGGATATGCTTCTTGACAAAGTATGGGCCTAAATATGATGTCTACTGAGTTTTTAATTTATACAGGAGTTACATGAGTAACAGGATGTTTACTCAAAATCTTTATACGCATATTCCGATTAAATAAAAAATATTTGGAAATGTTTCTTCATTTTTATAACGGTTTTTTGTACTCGATGAAATGCAATAAGAAACACATAGAAATTGTATTTCCAAAAAAAAACCAAATAATTGGTATTTTAGAGTTTCGTCTTCCTACGTAGATCCAAATTACTGAATTTGTTGTTTCTCTTTTGAATAATACTTGTTACATATGTACAAAAAATACTAAAAATATACTGAAAAATATTTGACATAAGTGTGAAATATAACAAAAATTTGAGTATGTTAAAACTCATTTCTTTTTGTTTCGCAACTTTAAAGTAGATTTTAAAATAGAGACCTACACGCAGAGAAAAAATACATTACGTAGAAACGCATTTTTTTGAGTTTCTTTTGTGGGAAAAAATAGTTTGTTTCCGGTAAACATGTCATCACTTGTTGCAAATGAACAAAGATAAATATGCTTACATATATCAAAAAGTTTTCTTTGTTTGTCGAAAAGGATTTGCATTATGATTGCAAACTCCCAAAACATTAGAAGTAATAGAAACCGTTGTTGTTGCATCTGTGATGAAAATGGGACACATCTGTTCAGATTTAGATACAGCTCCATCGCTAATGTTACATCTTAGCGCTCTACAAGCATCATGCTTTTATTAAGAATATTTTAGAGTTCATTGTGATATCATAGTGATTCTTATCTACACGTTTTTAAAATTACTAAACTATTTTGTTATTAAATTTCCAAACTTTTATTATAGTACACAATTAAAAGTTCATAAGATATTGCTCTAGTCGAATGACAGGAAGTGGTATCGGTTAATTAAAATGAAACTTTTCCGAACAATTTGGTGTCCATTAGCAAAATTAGCATTACACAATCTTGAAATTGGCACAATTCGTTTAGTTTGTTTGTATTTTTCATAATTTTTTATGTAATTTTCGTGTTTTCGCGATTAAAAAAATCTATATTTTATTGCTTCAGAAAGACTAGAAGGTTTTAAAAAGTATATGTTCGAAACCTCTCTGGGGGGTTTGAACCCCCAAAACCCCCCCCCCCCCCCTCACCCTTGCACACAGCCCTGGTAGGTTATCAACTTCGATATCTTCATTATTTGCTTTCGTAAAACCCAGTAAATGTATTTTTTACTAGATCCAAAGAAGTATTTAATTTTCCTGATTCTGAAGAAATTTTAACTAAACCGGAGTGAATTTGTTGAACTAAATTGTAGAATGGATTTAACCCAGAGTTAATAATGCTATTTTTATGAGTTAGGGGGCATGAGTTACGCCAATTACAAATCTGTGTGATCGAAAAAATAGAGAACACAAAAATACGAGAAAGGGGACCATGTAAGACAGATATCAAGCAAAATATATTTGAAATGTTCAAATGCCCTCAATATGTTTGAAGTACTTTCAGTCCTTTTGAGAGAAACTTTATCCTTCCGTACCCGAAGCTAGCGATTGTGAAGCTAACGATTGTTACCTATGCAAAAATTGGATAAGATCGGTTCAGATTTAGATATAGCCCCCATACAAATGTCGCTCCTGATTTGCTCCTGATCTAGAAACCACATATTGTACCCGATATGCTTTAAATTTGACCCAACAACATATAATCCAACTAGAAACACCTATGCAGAAATTAGGTAAGATCGGTTCAGATTTAGATATAGCCCCCATACGAATTTCACTCCCGATTTGATTTTTTCACTCTAGATACCACATATTTCAACAGATTTTCTTCAAAATTGACAAAACATCTTATATTCCAAGTAGAAACACCTGTGGTAAAAATGTGTTAGATCGGTTCTGATTTATATATAGCTCCCATACAAATTTCGCTACCGAATTGACTTTTTCCGCCTCAGAAACCACATATTTTCACCGAATTTCTTCAAATTGAACATAACACATTATACTTGAACTGGAATAACCTGTTGTGAGAGTGGACCACTTTATTACATGTTTGGATATTGCCCCGATATAAATATTCTTCTCGATTTGACAAATGGGTCAGGTCATATTAGCCCATGATTAGGAAACATATAAAAATACTTCCAGTTTTTACTTTTTACTGAATTGAATTATATTCGGATGGAAAGTGGAGTGTATCATATAGTCGGCCCCGCCCGACTTTAGCCTTTCCTTACTTGTTTCAATTCGATTTGATGCTATAAATAAGATATTATGAAATGTGCACTATTTCTGAAATGTTAGCATTGTGGAGAACAACATCGAGTTCATATAAAAAGGTTGAAATCTTATAGTGAAGTTCTACTTTTTCCAGTGTTTCATTAAAATGATCAGAAATTAGATATTATAAGAAGAAAAAACAAAAGCACGTCAAAAAAATCAGTTTATATCACCTGCTGAATAGTAATGTCTGGCACAAAAAAACCACTTACGCCCGCCACAATGTCTGTCCATCTTAGAGAGTTTAAATGTTCGTAGAATACTAAGAAAACATAAGCTGTAAGCCAGAAGTTCGAGATATGTCCCACTTAAAAATAAAAGACATGTCATGTAGGGAGGATCAAGCATAATGGCTTGGGCTTGTTTTTCATATTATGGAGTTAGGTCAATACATTGGCCCAGAACTACTATGAACTCTGTCCAGTACATCAAAATACTGCCTATTATTATGCTTACATATGCAGAGTATGGAATGCCACTTAAATGAGTCTTCTAGCAGGTCAATTATCCCGAAAACACCAGCCGACTTGCAAAAAGGTGGTTTGAAGTCAATAATATCGATGTTATGGAATGGTTCTGGCAGACACCACATCTCAATATAATGAAAAATTTTAAGTGTGATGACTAAAATGAGATCTCACTAGCAATACTGAAAGACAATAACGATATTTGACACGAAATTATAGAGGCATGGTCAAAAATACCGCACGAAAGGTGCAAAATACTAGTTGACTCCAAGAAACGATGTTATGTTGCAATATTAAGCAATAAAGTCAGTACAACTAAATGTTAAATTCAAGACAATATCGTTATTTAAGTAACTGTTCAAAAAAGTTTTCAATTCAAGTGAATTTAAACAAAATATTTTTATTTTTTATTAGCGCTGCTATTTTTTTGACTGGTCTCATTTTTGACATAAATGGTTCTAAAGGCTTAATCACAAAATTACAAAAACTTAATTTTTTTATTTAAAGCCATATTAAGAATGGCACAATACCACCTTTCAATCGCCGTAAAAACTTTTAGGATTTTCGAAGTAAAACTGATATTTTTCATTGTCGACATTTTTTTATCTCGTCGCTGCTATTGACCGCAGCTGTATATGTACCTAAAGATGTATCAATCTGTGAAACATTCCCTTTAATAGTGTTTCCGCCTAATTATGTGAAGTTGGCCAAATTCGGTTAAAGTTTGTGGTTTCTACAGCGGAAAAATACAAATAGTGAGCGACATTTGTATGGGAGCTATATATAAATTTGAACCGATCTTAACCACTGTTAATCATAGATGTTCTAGTAGGTGTTGTGACAAATTTCAAGAAAATCGGGAAAATCAAATAGGGAGGAGCGACATTTGTACTTAAATCTAAACCGGTCTCCTTTAAATTAAATAGCGTCCGTTCTGGATAATTATTCTGTGTAAGTCAAATTTATGATTATCGAGGCTAAGTCCAAAAAAGTCAACACAAAATATTTTTTTTTTCAAATTTGTTTTGATACAAATTTTATATTGTAAAGGGTGATTTTTTAGCTATTATCTTTTTGGCAACACTGGTTTAAACAGCTGACGCACGTTTCGTGTTTGGTTTCACTGCCAAACATCTTCAGTTTGGTCTATAATTGAACCATGAATCGTCTTACAAACGAACAACGCTTGTAAATTATTGAATTTTATTATCAAAATGCGTGCTCTGTTAAGAAAGTTCATCGCGCGCTTCCATTCCATTATGGTCAGTTTAATCGACCCACTGAAGCGGCTATTCGGGCTATTGTGACTAAATTTCGCACCAAATTTACATTGTTGGACATTAAACCACCAACACGCTTACGTAGAGTGCGAGCTGAAGAAAATATCGCAGCTATATCGGCCAGTGTTAATGATGACCATCAATTATGGATTCGTCGCCGTTCGCAGCCATTGGGCCTCTGTTACTCAAAAACGTGAAAATGCCAAAATTGGACTAAGCGGATGGACCATTTGAGGCGCAATCAAGGTCAACATTTGCATGAAATATTCTTCAAACATTAAATTATATGGACCGTACTATCGATTCAAATAAAGATTTCATGCATTTTTCTGAATTTTATGTGTTTTTTTAACTTTCCTATAGCATATAAAAAATCACCCTTTAGTTGGCGACAATATGAAAAAAGCAAGTAAAAACGGCGCCAAGTTCGGCCGGGCCGAACTTTATATACCCTCCACCATGGATTGCATTCCACAGAGGTTGTCGGTTTTCGTAAAGTGCAGTAATATTACAGGATAATATAATTTTTTTAATATAGCCAAACCAAAACAAATACAAATATTGAAAAGTTAATTTTATAAATAAATATAATATTTTAATTATTTCAAACCACGCTTATAAGGTAATGCTACCAATACGTCAATTCAAAAAAAAAAAATATTCTTATATTTATATTTTCAAAAATATTTTCAAAGTCATAAATATTGGTAGATAGTGGGTGCTACAGTTGGTTGTATTTCCATTCTATTTGAATTCCAAAAGTAGACGTACATAGTGCAAATAACCATGATTCAACCAATTTTTGCCGTAAAAGGAAAAAAATTTTCAAAAATATTTTCAAAGTCATAAATATTGGTAGATAGTGGGTGCTACAGTTGGTTGTATTTCCATTCTATTTGAATTCCAAAAGTAGACGTACATAGTGCAAATAACCATGATTCAACCAATTTTTGCCGTAAAAGGAAAAAAACTTTTTATTTTGCGTGTCTATGTAGTCAGAGGAATGTATACACCGAATTCCATTTGGTTGGTATCATTTTTACCGCCTTGACGTTTCTACGCAATTAGAATTTTATCATTCTAGCTGTGGTCGTTTAGTTGGTACTATTTTTATCCCTCTGTACCATTGTATCCCTTGAAAGTACTAATTTCGAAAAATTCGTCTATTTTCCGTGTCTACGCAGTCAGAGGAATGTATACTCCGAATTTCATGACTCTAGCTGCGGTCATTTGATTGGTACTATTTTTATCCCCTTTTTTCATTTTAACCCCAAAAAAGTACGAATTTTGAAAAATCGGTGTATTTTACTTATCTATACAATCAGAGGAATGTATACACCGAATTTCATTATTCTAGGTACATCCGTTTGGTTGGTACCATTTTTATCCCACTATTCCTATTTTACCCCTTAAAAGTACGAATCTGGAAAAAATACTTTTATATTATGTATCTACTCAATTAGAGGAATGTACACACCGAATTTCGTGTTTCTAGTTGTTGTCGTTTAATATGTACCATTTTTATCCCTTTTTTGCCCCATTTCACCCCCTACAGATAATAATCACTTTATGGCGCACGTTTTTGCTATAAGGGGAATGCGCGTACCAAATATCAAGCAAATATAAACCGACATATTCAAAAAACATGCTTAAATACGCTAAAATATTAGGGATTATTATGGGTATTTTTAGTCCTTGTGAGGGAAAAATTTTTCCCTTTAGGCTGATTTCGCCCCATTTCAATCCTAACCGATCTACGACTATAAGACGCATTTATGGAAAATTTGAACGTTCTTGCTCCTTTCGTTTAGATACTAGCGTGCTTTCAACAGGCGGACGGACGGACATGGCTAGATCGTCTTAGAATTTTATGACGATCAAGAATATATATACTTTATAGGGTCTCAGGTCGATATTTCAAGGTGTTACAAACGGAATGACAAAGTTAGTATACCCCCATCCTGGAGGTGGAGGGTATAAAAATAATTTTTTATTTTAAGCAAAAAATTGAATTTTTATTAAATAGAATGTAATAAAACTTCGTTGATCTCGTTGGTCCACTTTGAAGTTCCAAGGGAGGGAAAAGTCCAGTATATACATATATACATTACTGTCTTCTTTCTAATAGAAAATTGCTGATTTAATGAATTAGAGTCCTTGTTTATTAACAATAAAAACGTGGGGTAGAGTTTGGAATTTTTGACACTTTTTTAAATTATATTCCATAACAATGCTATTTAAGGTTTTAAGGCTGGATAATTAAGCGGCGATAACAAACAAATTTTAGTTAAAATAAAAAAATAATATTTAAAATTCTCACCAATTGAATATATTTCTTAAAAACTGAATAACTAAGGTGCGCTAACAAAAACTTAAATAAAAAGTTAAAATTTCTCTCAAAATAAAAATTCTTTTTTAAATTGTCAATGTGCGTATAAAAACAAAAAAAATTAAAAATAATAAGTCCAAAAAAGTCAACACAAAATATTTTTTTGATACAACTATTTATATATTGCATCTGGCGACAATGTGAAAAAATAATTTTTGATTTTGAGTAAAAAATTAACTTTTTATTAACGTTTTTGTCGTCGCAGATTGTTATCCCAGCTTCAAGAAAAACAGCCCTAATGTTATGTTAAAAATAGGGCTGTTTTTCTTAACAAGCTGCGATAACAAAAACATTAATAAAAATTTAATTTTTCGTTCAAAATAAAAAAATTATTTTTTTACATTGTCGCTAACTACAATATAAATAGTTGTATCAAAAGAAATTTTCAAAAAAATATTTTGTGTCGACTTTATTGGACTTAGCCTCGATATCCATCATTTTGACTTACACTGGATAATTATCCAGGCTAAGTCAAACATTTTTAACACAAAATTATTTTTTCAAAATTTGTTTTCACACGACAATTTTAAAAAAGAATTTTTTATTTTGAGTGAAATTTTAACATTTTATTTAGATTTTTGTTATCGCAGCTTAGTTATCCAGTCTTAAAGAAAAACATCCATAATATTGCACTTAGCCTGTATAATTATCCAGTGAAAGTCAATTTGTTAGCTATTGAGGCTAAATCAAAAAAGCCAACACAAAATATTTTTTTTTTTTAATTTGTTTTGGTACAAATATTTATATTGCAGCTGGCGACAATGTGAAGAAATAATTTTTCATTTTGAGTAAAGAATCACCACCTTAAGGTTTTGTTATCTCGGCTTAAAGAAAAACAGACCTAATGTTGAACATTGTTCAACATCTACTCAGCTACTAAAATCCACCCTTAATGATTTAGTAGTAAATCATAAATTATAAAGTCCAAAAAAAATGAGCGGCTCTTTGAAAAGTGGCACACAGTGGTTGGAAACCGATTTGTTTTGGAAAAACTTCTGTAACATCTGTTGCTTTTAACTTAGCTCAATTTCACATACGCAACGCAATAAAGTTTCGAGATTATTTGACCTTTTCTGTCATTTCAATACAAATTTGATATTTTTAGATTCAGAAAATTTTACAGATAAAAAGAAACAAGAATGAAACCTTCGTTTTAAAAGCCTAAAATTCAGTAACGCAGATTGACAGTACTTGCTAAACAACTAGGAGTCTGGACTAGGTGGCAGCATTGATATCAATGGGTTTGTATTAAATCGACCCTCTGTAAACAACTGAGACACAACGTACCATTTTCTACTCATTCTGTTGGCAAAAGGCCTATTCAATTCATTGTGTATTGGAGCAAGACAAATATAGTTTCTGTTTAAAGTTTTCATTTTATTCCTTCCTTAATTTAAGTATTGTCATATTGAATGGATCTGGAAGCAATAGCTAAACGAGTAACGAACAATTCCATGCAGATATTAAGCTACTAATCGAACACAACTATGGTTTTTGATAAAAAAATATGAATTTTGTATGTATATGTATTCGGAATTTAAATTGAGTCGAAAATCTGAACAGGGAGAAGAATTTAAATCGAGTTCAAATTATTCATGAACACTACTTTAATCACAGTTAACCGAGATGGATGGATGATGAGGAGATGAGGCAATTAAAAAATCTAAATTTACTTTAATTATTCACAGTTATTGCAGCAAACTCCAACACCACTGTATGCAAAAGTATTTCTTCGCGGCAAAATGCACACCACGATCGAAAAATAAAACTTGTTTTTTTACCATCGATAGCTGCATGCTCGTCGTCGTGGTTGTGGCAGCTGCATTTATTTACAGAACAAATACGAACGAAAGAAATACACGAATTTTGTAATTAACAAAAAATAATCTCATGCTTTTCGATATTGCATTTTTTGCGCTTTAAAGTATAACCTCAAATGTCCTTTGTTTCATTTTGTGAGCAAAATTTGGAATTGATTCGTTTTCACTCGTACTTACCATGATGTGTGTGGTGTTGTTCTCGAAGGTCCTTGGTGTGATTTAACGTTGAAATCTAAAAGGACGAATTTCCAAAACCCCAAATTAATCGTCTGCTTACGAAAAGGAAGGAATTCGAAAATACTTTGCACACGGCACTTTAGACTCGTTTTCGTTTTCTTTAAATTTCCTTTGCTTGGCGCAATGCAAATGTTTCAAAAAGAAAGAAAAAAAGGAGAAGAAAGAATTTGCAATTTGCAAGCACCGTGTAACGTGTGGTGGTCGTATGTAGATCAACGCCGAACAGCAGCAATGGTGGTTGGTGGACGACGATGACGGATGATGACTGTGATGATGAGGATCGTTGTTGGTGTGCGCGAGCGATCACTTTTAGTACCCCCCCGAATAGTAGTTGGCCTCTTTTCTTTTCCTTCCTTCGCAAGAGGTGTACTAAAAAAAGTCCTGTTATATTTCGCAAACGATGCAGTGAGTGAGCGAGTGGTGGTGGTTGATCCCAACCGGCAATCTACTACAATTTGGCATGTTTTCATGGATCATGGACGCAGGCAGCAATGTTGCCAGCAAGCAATAATTTTGTTCAATTGAATCTCTTTTGGTTGGTTTTTTTTTGGGAGGTTTTATGCAAATTTATTTCAAATATATACTTAAATAAATATCACTACTCTCTACTAATACAGTTATAATTTGATTCGATTTGTGTGCTTAGCTTTTTTATAATACTTTGTTCATGCTTTGCTAATTTTGCAAAGTTCGATTTTTTTTCTTGTAATTAAAAGTCAATTTTTAAGGCATTGAAGATGATTGATTGACGATTGATGATTCGAAATTCCAATAAAGCGCGCCTTATATTTTGAGCAATGCAAAAAGTTGGTGTATGAAAAGAAAAATTATTACAAACTACACTGGTCTACGGAATCATAAGTTATATCTAAGGGTGGCGAATTAGTGTACCGCATCGGAATATATGTAAGGAAGACAAAAATCTACGTTATAGCCATTTCAGACTGCCTGAGAAATCAATCGATTTCAGCTTCAAATGTCAATTTGTATGGGATCTGATATTTATAAATCGACCTTATGTCATTTCAGCTAGATTTTCCATGCTTATATTAATTTAAGGGTCCAGCCTAAATTCCAACGGGATGGTTTAGCACATCAAACAATTGCAAAAACACGTTTTTCTGGATTTCAAAAAAGCAAAAAAGAGCTACAGTGGCCGACAAAAGTCAACATACGACCCGCATTTTGCGATTTACCGAGTTCCAAAACATATTTGAAACTAGACCACGAAGTGGTGTAGGGTATAAAAAGTAAAGATGCGGTTTTGTTTGAAATCGTGTTCTATTCATATAACAATAACAAAATGCATTACTTCAATATAAACACAAAAGATATTAACAGAATACGCAGAAAAAACCTTGACAAAAGTCTACATACGGTTTGAGATGAGACATAAAAAATTCAATTTAACGTGACAAAATGATACTATTATATAATTTAATATTTTGTTGGTCTACCATGAGCATCTACAACAGCCAGCAATCGTCTGGGCATTGATGCAACTAAGTTTTCCAATTCCGCAGGTGATATTTGTCGCCATTCTTCTTCCAGCTTGTTTTTTAGCGTTTGGGCGCTAGTTATGTGATGTTTTCGGATCCTGCGTTGCAGAATCTCCCACACATGTTCAATAATATTCAGGTCGGGGATTTGTGGCGGCGAATAAAGTTGTCTTGGAGCATGGTAAATCAGCCAATCTTTAACAAATTGGGCTGTGTGCTTCGGATCGTTATCTTGTTGGAAAATCCAGCGCTCTCCGAGGTTTAAATTATCGACCGATGCCTTCAGATTTTGCTCCAATATGGATTTATATTGATAGCGATCCATGTTACCCTCAATAAACGCTAGATTTCCAACTCCAGACGCCGCGACGGCACCCCAAACCATTACGTTGCCACCACCATGCTTTACCGTAGCAAGTAAATTCTTCGGATTCATTGCCGTATTCGCTTTTCTCCATACTTTAGCTCTCCCGTCACTTCCAAATATATTATACTTCGACTCGTCCGTAAATCCCGCTTCCAGAAGTCTAATCCCTTGTCCAAGTGTTGCTGGGCGAATTCAAGGCGAAGCTTACGATTCTTTTCACTTATAAGAGGTTTTTTGCGTGGCGTTCTGCTTCGGAAACCATTATTATTCAGACTTCTTTGAATTGTTCTTGGATGTACAATTGTATCCGACCTTTCTGCGAGTTGTTTGGACAACATTGTAGCATTCACTTTCGGATTTTCATCAACTTCTTTTAAAATAAAGCTTTCATCTCGTCGACTAAGTTTTTTTGGACGCCCACTTCTGGGCTTATTTTCAACAGTACCCGTATTTTCGAAGTTTTTGCATATAGTTTGGACAGTTGATTTACTTAAATTAACCATTTTAGCTATTTCGCCTAAAGATTTCCTTCACTTTTGTCAAGGTGTTTTTTGTTTATTTTGCCAATATCTTTTAAGTTTATATTGAAGTAAAGCATTTTGTTATTGTTATATGAATAAAAAACGATTTCAAACAAAACCGCATCATTACTTTTTTTAAATATTTTTTGGAACTCGCTAAAACGCAAAAATGTGGGTCGTATGTTGACTTTTGTCGGCCACTGTATATTGGCAAATATTTAATGGTCCAACCGCTTTCCACATGGGGATTTAGGGAGCTATCATAAAAATAGAAGTAAGCAAAATTATCCGCGCAGATTAAGGTTGGGCCCTAAATGTAGAAATAGACAGATAAGTTGAACTTAAACAATTCTTATAAAAAAAAGATTTTTCAGTTACTTAATGACACTTTTATATACTAAATGATACTTTTATCTTCTGCAAAGTCATCAAAGTAACTATCAGATTAGGCTATAAATCTCTAGGTGTAAATAACCCTTAAAACACAGTGTCATACTAAAAACAGTGTTCTAAATATGAGTGAAAATCATACTCAAAATTAGTTCAAAGCGTTTTTTTAATTTAGGTAAATTTGTCTTAAAACTACGAAGAAGTCTTAAGACGAATTCATTGAACTATCTAAGAGAATGAATTACCCAAAGGTGGGAGATAATAAGGCCGTTTTTCTTTAAGCCGGGATAACAAGCTGCTATAACAAAAACTTCAATAAAAAGTTAATTTTTTACTCAAAATCAAAATATTATTTTTTCACATTGTCGCCAACTACAATATGAATATTTGTATCAAAACAAATTTTCAAAAAAATTATTTTGTGTTGACTTTTTTGGACTTAGCCTCGATAACCATAAATTTGACTTATACTGGATAATTATCCAGGCTAAGTCCAATATTTTTAATATAAAATATTTTTTTCTAAAATTGTTTTCATACACACATTTATATTTCTGTTGGCGATTAAGTTAAGTTTTTATTTTGAGTGAAATTTTAACTTTTTATTTAGGTTTTTCTTATCGCAGCTTAGTTATCCAGTCTTAAAGAGAAACAGCCTTAATAAAAAGTAAAAATTACGTTAGGGGTTCATGAGGGTGAATGTTATAAGGTAAAGTTCCTGATTGGTTCAAATTAGTGAGCCCAGTGCGATCCTTATTGATTACACCACAAATCGACTCACGGCCGGCCCAAATCATGTATACCTCCACAGTGGAGTGTATTTCACAGTATTATTCATACACTCAAAGAAATTTGTCAGTAAAAGAAAGCAAAAGTCTGCTGTAAGAGCAGATTTTCTGCTGAAAAAGAGATAGCAGCTTTGTATCTGCTGAAATAGCAAACAGATGTTTCCTGTTTTTAGCAATACAAAAAAACGTTTTCTTGAAACTTTTAGCATATGTACAGAACAATAAGCTAGTTAACAATTTTATTAACAACACCTTTTAGAATAAATGTTATTAAAGGGTGATTTTTTAGCTATTATCATTTTGGCAACACTGGTTTAAACAGCTGACGCACGTTTCGTGTTTTGTTTCACTGTCAAACATCTTCAGTTTGGTCTATAATTTAACCATGAATCGTCTTACAAACGAACAACGCTTGCAAATTATTGAATTTTATTATCAAAATGCGTGCTCTGTTAAGAAAGTTCAATTGTGTTCAGCGACGAAGCTCATTTTGGGTTCAATGGGTACGTAAATAGGCATAATTGTCGATTTTGGAGTGAATATCAGCCAGAAGCATTGCAAGAGCTACCAATGCATCTAGAAAAAGTCACAGTTTGGTGCGGACCGTACTTCTTCAAAGATGATGCGAATCGTAACGTAACTGTGAATGGTGAGCGCTACCGTGAGATGATATCCAACTTTTTTTTTGTCCAAAATGCAAGAGCTTGACTTGCATGACATGTGGTTTCAACAAGATGGTGCCACATGCCACACAGCACGCGCAACAATTGACTTATTGAAAGGCGAGTTCGGTGAACATTTTATTTCACGTTCCTTTTATTTCCGTTCAATTGGCCGCCTAGATCGTGCGATTTAACGCCTTTAGACTATTTTTTGTGGGGCTATGTTAAAGCTCATGTCTATACAGGCAAGCCCGCTTCAATTGACGCATTGGAAGACAACATTGAAGCATTTATTCGTGAGATACCGGCCGAAATGTTGGAAAGAGTATGCCAAAATTGGACTAAGCGGATGGACCATTTGAGGCGCAGTCAAGGTCAACATTTGCATGAAATAATCTTCAAACATTAAATTATATGGACCGTACTATCGATTCAAATAAAGATTTCATGAATTTTTCTGAATTTTATGTGTTTTTTTTTTTTGAAAAACTTTCCTATAGCTTTTAAAAAATCACCCTTTATAAGGGAAGTTATTACCACTGAAAGATATTGTGATTGTCTTTTGAATGATACGCATATTGCCCCAAGCTAATATAAAACGAAATTCGAGCTAAATTCGTTTTCGCCATCAATCTGAAAGGCTTTTAAATTATAAACGCTTATTTTTTTATCAGTTTTTATAATTTAATTATCAGCAAGATTGCAATAAAACTGCTGTAATAGCAGAAAATTGCCTGCTGATAGGCAGATGACAATCGCTGCTGTTAATAACAGACTTTTTTCTTTAAGTGTATATTAGATGGCGTCGACACTGCGGCAAGTGCAATAACACAATAATAAAGAACATTTTTGTTATTGTATACATCTATACTGTCCTCCTATGAAGGAAAGGCACAGCTTCATTTTAGTAAGAAATTGTAGATATAACCGTTTTGTTAAACGCTTTTCAGTCAATTACAGTTGAAAATGTGTTTTTTGGTCTTTACACAAATATCAGAAACTCATTCACGGTTCCGAATCTGCCCTTATCTCAATTTTGGTATTTTGGCACTTGTGACTTTCCTTCTTATACGCAGAAAAATAGCACTCCTAAATTTGAGTAAAATCCGTACTCCAATTTAGTTCAACAATTTTACTCCAGTTTAGTAAAAATTTCCTTGAAAATAGGAAAATTAACTAAGTATGAGTAAAGTTTCCTTCTTTCAAAGTCATAGCAAATAGTTCATGTACTAGAAATAGGGTAGTAAATTTACTTAAAAACATTTCATTGGATCTAATAAAAAATTCTTACAATTGAGTATATTCATATTTGTGTGGAAGAAAGATTATAAGGCTTTAAGTAAGAAAATTATTAAAATTTTTTTGTATGAAACAAATTCTATTTACGAAATTTTAACTAAAAAAAAATCTTTAAATTAAATTAATGTGTTTACTGTAATTTATGCCAAATTCTTCATACATTTAATTATTAATGAGCTTATAAAAAATCTCTTCAAATTGTTTAAAAATATTCTTGAATATTAATCTAAGAAGCAATTCTCGTTGGTCTCGGCAAACCAATTCATTAATTCTTAAATAATTTAAATATTTTTCTAAACAACCACTGCGAAGGCGCCAATCTTGTCTTCGCAGCAATCATGGTGTAATAGCTCATCTCTTTATGGCGGTTTCATGCAACTTTCGAGAAATATTTCATGTTGTCATTTTTTGTATTAGTTTTCATATTTGTGTGGAAGAAAGTTTCCAAGGCTTTAAGTAAGAAAATTATTAAGATTTTTTTTGTATGGAAAAATTTCATTCATTAACCAAAAAATGAGTTCTTTCTTAAAATTAAGTTAATGTGTTTACTGAAATGTATGCCAAGTTCTTCATACATTTAAGTATTAATGAACTTATAAAAAATCACTTTAATTCGTTTAGAAAATTCTTAAATATTAATATAAGAAGCAATTATAGTTTGCCGAAACTTATTTCTTAAATACTTCAAGTACGGTTCTAAACAACCACTGCGAAGGCGCCTATCTTGCCAATCATGGAATAATAGCTCAACTATTTATGGCAGAGTCATTTGATGGCATTTTTTGAGAAATATTTCATGTTGCCAATTTTTGTATCAGTTTTGCATACTCGGAAGCAAATTCATTTGTTTGAATTACTTTTAGATAAGTTGAACTTATTTTAAGTTCATTTGTTATCCTTGTATCAAGTAAAATGTTCCTCAGTTTAAGTAAAAACTTACTCGTTTTGAGGAAAAAGTCAGCAAAATTTTCCTCAGTTTAAATAAATATTTACTTGATTTGAGTAAAAATTTACTTAGTTTTAGGAAAATTTCAGCAAAATTTTACTTAGATGTAGTGAAAATGTACTTGGTTTGAGGAAAAACTTACTGCTATTTTCCTTAGTTTGAGTAACTATTTACTTGGTTTGAGGAAAATTGAACTAGAATTAAGTTCAAAGCATGTACTACTTGAAACAAAGAAAAGTTTGAACTTGATATGATGAAATATTGATTTAGTGGTATACGAAGTTCAATTTTCCTAAATTTTAGTTCATTTTAACTCGTTATAGGGTTCACTTTTTTTGTGTAGTGTAGAACGGCAGTATACTTTACAGATATGTGGCAAATACGCCTATTTCTAATACTGTTTTAAGTAAATTTCTATTCTTTGTCATTAGATATTTAATAAACACGTCTTACAAGTGATAAACACGTCTTACAAGTGACACGAAAATATTTACATATATCGATCTGTATAATAGATCGGCTTAGAATCACGATTTAGCAATGTCCGTCTATTTGTCTGTCTATCTATTCTTGTAATCAAAGTACAGGCCGCAATTATTGTCCGATCCTAACAAAAATTGGCACAAGTACGTTTTGTGGATTTAATTTGAAGCAAATCGGTTTCTGATTTGATTTTTTCCGATCTAGAAACCACATATGTTATCCGACTTTCTTCAAATTTAGTAGAACTAGCCTTATATTTCAACTAAAAACATTTGTGTTTAAAATGGGCCAGACCGGTTTAGATTTATATATAGCTCCCATACAAATTTCGCTCACGAATTGACTTTACACTTTAGAAACCGCACATTTTAACCGATTTTCTTCAAATTTGATACAACAATATACAGTTAGAATGGCTCAGGTCGGATTTACATATACAGCTCCCATACAAAGTTTTTCCGCTATAGAAGTCAGTGGTGGAAACTGCCATTATAACCATCTTTTTAAACTTTAACCTCGTTTTTGCAATTTCCAGATTCGGCACACTTTTTGAAAACTACAAATAATTTTCCTCATCAACAAAACCGATGTAGACCAGTGTTACTACGAATGTAATGTGCGTGTGTAAAGCAAAAAATAAAACTATAATTAGCAAGAGAAATTAAAAATTAAAAATGGCAAATCAACTGAAAATAATAAATTTATGACAGAAACAACATTGCGATGACCATTGAGGGGACAGATATCAGTACAACTGTAGTCGACAGGTAGCCAGATGAAAACTGATCAAGCTGATTTTATGTTATATTCTACTTTCAAATCAAACCATATTATTTTTTATAGGCAGTAGGGTGAAGATACAAGTAAAGGATGACCCTAAATTTGCCCAAAATTTGAATTTGCTATCGGTTAGTAAAAACAGGACACTACACAGCTCCTGAATATTTGCAATTACTGATGTATTCCGGTCGCGCACTCTCTCCCTCATTTAGGTGATCATGTGATTAAGCATTGTATTTCAATATATTGTATGTTGTTTGAGCTAATGTAACTAACTCAAATTCAAATCAAATTCTTGATATTTAATCATGTTTTTATAATAAACTAAATTTTTTACCCGGCGTTACACGGGTTCATTCTTCCATATTACCATTAAACAAACACATAACAAATATTGCTGACTGATAGTACTCATTTTGTCCTCTGTCCTATCATGACCTAGTATATCCAGAAACGACCCCCAGTCCAGAATTTAGCTACAGTAAAATTTCCAAGCTAATCGTCCTACAGTTTTAGCACCCATATGGAACACACACACATTGATTTATATATATTAGAGTGGCTTCAAAATAAAAGTTGTGGATGTTCCCGACTAAAATGAAAGATTGGTTTGTTTTATGTGTTCTCCCAAAATATTTCGTTTTTATTATTTTCCGTTCGTGAATAAAATTCACGGTGAGAATGGTATTTACAAAAAAATGTTAGAAATTAAAATCTGGTCCGAGACTTATCAAACCATATCAACTTGCAATATGACCCAGTATAAAGGACAGATTTATACTATTTTAGTGCAAATTTTTATGCATTTTTTATAAAAACCGCAATAACATTGGAGAGGTATTGATAACCAAAAGAAGCCACTCTAATATATATAAGTGTCATCCCACGTAAAAGACCCTAACCATTAGTATATTTAAAAATTATTACAATCCTAGTACCTCCCACATACCTTCTGTGTGCATATAAAGTGACGGTGACTTGAAAATTGGAACTATTTTAAAAATGACCCTATCATTTCTGCAACAAAACATCAGAATTTGGACATTGAGCGCAACTTTTGAATGTCGTTTATTTGTTTTTATTTTTTCTGCTAGATGATGGCTAAGCGAGTATTTTTTTATACAAATATTGAATTTCCTCCTAACAATAGGGATATTTTTCTTTAAGTCTGGATAACAAAAACGCTAATAAAAATTTAATTTTTTACTGAAAATAAAAAAAAAATATTTTTTACAATACAATATAAATATTTGTATCAAAACTAATTTTCCAAATAATTATTTTGTGTTGTCTTACACCGGATAATTATCCAGGCAAGTCCAAAATTTTTAACATTCAATTTATATTTCAAAATTAGCTTTCATGCTCACATTGATAATGCTGTTGGCAAAATTTTGAAAAAATATTTTTTTTATTTGGCGTGAAATTTTAACATTTTATTTAGATTTTTGTTATCCAGTCTTAAAGAAAAACAGCCCTAATATCGTCAGGAGGGAGGTGCCGGCTTAGATAACTGGAATCTGGGGGTGAAGTTTTCTCTAATCTTCACTAAAGGCTTAGATGTGGCGACACTGTTGTACCTGCGCATGTGGCTAAAGTACGGGCCAGTTCCGACCGGCGTTCTTCGAACGGTGCCATCTGGTTATTTTTGGCAGAACTCTTCAACCACTGTCTCAACTAGAGATACTTTCCGACTGCATGCAGAAGGAATCGATCCTGATTCCAATCTTGAAGCCAAGGGAGTATCTTTCGAGAAGTGGTTTTTATCGGTTTTTAGCAATCTAAGGTTAGACTAAGACTCACTCCAGACGAATGCATGGGAGTCTTTCGACGTCCCATATACTCATGGTCCTGGGGACTATGTGAACTGGGACATGAATAGGAGACGGTAACAATTATCTTCGATTTTGCTAGTGTATGACATGATACCATTATCCATAAGATTCAAAATATGGGATTTAAATGGATCAAATATCTTCCATTGGTACATTGACCATATTCTAGCCAGCGTGAACATTGTCTTCAAAAGTTATTTACACGTTTTACGATTTCAGACCATACCAATATCGTTAAAAGTTGTCGTTGATAAGTTAATCCGTAATAAACGAAGCTATCTCTTCACAAAAACGTTCAAGAGTTCTTTGGCCTAAAACTCTATAAAACACACTAGAACCAGAAGAATATTTGTGACAAATTTCATCACATTGGAGGTAATGAATCTTTAAAACTTTACGGCCAAGTGTTTCAAATCGCATCTTTTTGTAATTTCGAGTTTCTAAATTTCGCATTTGTTTTTAAAAAAACTTTTTCCATTTTTTTTCTGAGGAGCAAAAGAATTGATCAAAAAATTCGATGTGAAAAACTTGCGGTTGGCAGGACATGACCAGTTTTTGTCTATTTTTTTATGAAATTACCCTATGGCAATAACATTTTGTGTTAAGTGTTAGCAATAAGTATTAGTTTGTAAGTTATAACCGAAATGTATTAAAAACTTTCATTTTGGGGAGAATATAAATGTGTATTGATAAAAATGTTACAGCTTGCTGCAACATAATCTTGTATAATATACTAAGTATCTGTATACGATAGTCGTAAGATTATCTTGAGATGTTTAATTTTATAGGAAACAATAACTATGAATCTGGTAGCTACCTAATCCCGCAGAGGCTTCAGTTTAATATTCCAACTTTGGTAGTTCGTGTTCGTATAGAGAGCGACAGATATATATACCATTACCCGCTTCGGCCAACCGTGCGGATTTATGTTGGACCCTCTCAAACTAGAGTAAGTCTATCAAATCGCGGCCTCTATTCAAATAAAATCAACTCCTCATTCTAGGCAACGTTTTAGTCGTCTCTCCAATATAAGATTGGGTAGGCCACCTTTGTACCGATATTCCCAAATGGCGTTTACACGATTCAACAAAAAAGAACTTAATGTGAAAAAAACTCATAATAAAGCAACAAAGCTCCGAAAAATAATAATAAATTGTAATTAAGCTTTTGAAAATAACAAAATATTTTATTTTCCTGCTAAAAAAAAAATAAAATCTTTTTGGTAATAAGTAAAATCTGCATCAGAATGTATATAAACTTTGTACAAAAATCATGATTTTGGCAAATAAAACGTACATATAAAAACAAATCAATTGTATATACAAAAAATATATACAAATCAAAAATAAAAAAGTAAAAAAATGAACTAGAAAAAAACACAATTTGTTCACCTAAGATAGAAAATCTATACTCCGCTCTCTTGCTCTCCCTTTCACTTTAGTCATCTTTGCGAACACCAGGTGGCAGCGTCACATCAAATACTATTGGCGGATTATTGGGCAAATAGTTAATATCGCACGTTGAAGCATTCACATAAATAATGCGGCCATCCGAGGTTATGCCATAACCTTCATGGATGTGACCAAATACATGGTATTTGGGTTTAACCCTCTTCTGTATGGTTGTCAGCAATTCGACACAACCGGCTCGTACACCCGAACAACATAGATCACCATGACCTACGGGCGGCGTATGTGTAACTAAGATGTCAATATCTGTGGGTATTTTATTCCATTTCTCTAGACAGGGTAGACCGCGAGGTACATTAAATGCCCATTTACAAAATTCCGGTTGCCATGGACTGCCGTAGATGCGTATACCCCATATCTCCAGCAGCTCATCTTCCATGTATGTACAATTCGTAAGGACCTCACGGATGTTGGGTGTCTGAACAGCATTAGCTATATTCTCTTTGGTATTTCCTAAGGTGGGCAGATCATCCAGTATGGACATGCCAGTGTGCTTGGTTCTGCAAGTAAACGAAGAAGGGATGTTAATCAAAAGAAACGAAAAGAAAATCGAATAAAAGTTAAAATATATAAATCAATATGTGTCTGTATGCCTGTATGATGCGTATAGGACGCCAAACCGGTGGACCGATTCTCCTGAAAATTTTACTGTATCTAACTTCTGCACAGAGGATATACTAGGCCTATCATGACCTAATATATCCTCTGTGCAGAAGGGGGGTGGTACCTCCCACACAAAAATATTTTAAAACTATAAAAAATTATTAATTTTATCTTCCAAAGCATACGAAGTAGGAGAAAAATGAGCCCGTGCAACGCCGGATACAAAATACTAGTTGTTAATAAAAATGTTTAATTCTGACACATCTCAACTCAACAGAACCCTGGAATTGATACAATTTGGGTCTATAGAAAGGGCATAACTAAACTTTACGTTACTTTACTTAATAAAATACGCAAAACTTTAGATATAAAAAAATATCTGTCTCCTAGAGCAGTACAAATATAAATCGGGATTGACTTTTGTGTGAGCGCTATATAAAACCATTGACCGATAGGATCCACGTTCACTTTAAATTTTTCTAGCCATCTTAGATACCTTGTTTTGCAAAATTTGACCATATTTTGTCAAACCATATGATTTCTAAAGCGGAAAAAGTCAAATCGGGCGGTATATTTGTATATGAAAACATGAACCGATGTGAGTCGCTTCAGATATTTATAGGCGAAATATAACGGATTGTACAAAATGTAAACCAAATCTGGCAAAATATGTGGTTTATAGAGCGGAAAAAGTCAAATCAGTATGATATTTGTATGTAAGGCTATATATACTTGGCTTGGAATTACAAAGAAATAAATGAAATGAAATGAAAAAGGATGCAATGGTCCCATTTTTGTTTTGTGATTGTTATTTTCTCTTTATATAGAGAATAAGAGGTCATATTTCTATTAGAAGATCTATTAGTATCTTGTAATCCAGCATTCAAAAAATATCCTACGGGATCACCAATACATGTGTAGAAATTAGTAAGCAACATGTTTTACCTACTGTGTTCAACTGCCCGGCCAAACCCCTCCAATTCGTTCCCAGGTCTCTTTGGACTCATCCAGTAGAAGTAGCCACCTTCCTTGGCCTGGAAACTAACATAACAGAACACACAACACAGGACGAATCAAACAACACCTAATTGGACAACATATTCGCCAGTGCTGCTACAACAACAACAACAACCTACTGTGTTAACGAACGAAGATATATTCATTTTGATGACTTGCAAAAGTATTTTGAAAAAATAAAACGTAAAAAATTTAACCCAGTTTTTCACCTCAGAACACGACTTTTATCAATTAATAAAGTAATCAAAATAATAATACTATATATAATACTATACTACATCGTCACTTCAAAAGTATTTGATCAAATCCGTCAAGTACTATCTGCGTAGGGGTCGTGGGTTCGATTCCCACCAGAGGCTCTGGTCTGTCGCTGCAATAACTAGCTACAATTATCTTTGTCACCCCGGCTCAATCCCTGGACCCAAAATTAGAATATAAATTTACTTTGTATTGTAATTCATAATAAATAAATAAATTGGCCAAGTACTTCAGGAGTTACAAGCGATTGAATGAAACATTCGTTTTCTTGAAATGCCTATAAAAGATTTTTAACATTAACGTATCGTTTGACGTGGAATGACTCATAACTGTACTGACATGTTTAAATATGCGTTACAATTGCTTCAAACACAAATAGCTTATTTGTATGCTAAGTGATGCAAACAATTTACATTCTCTACTTCTCTTCAAAATGAAATATGCTATGTATACTTAGACAATCAATCCAAAAAATTAAAGTGCCAACAAAAGGATATTAACCCCAGTTTCGGCATAGCATAGCTTTATGGGTATAATTTTGAATGGATTTAATTGCATAACTACCCATTTACTCTTCTAATGACATTGCAGATCTCAATGAAAATTGACAAAATTTGCGCCATGGACAAATGCTATCCGGTTCTGTTCGATATGAAAGTTACTTGTTCGTTCCAAGATTTGTATATTGCCCTCGCTTCTATGACAATTTGCCTACACCAGCTTTGACTAGGGCGTCGTCTCGTGCGATTGCCTTGAGGGTTCCAACATAGCGGGTTCCTCGTTATGCCCAATAATTTTTTGCGGAGTGTATGCCCCATAATAATTGGATTTTGCTCTACGTCTTCGATGTTTTGCCGTTGTAATTTAAAATGAAAAATCTACAGTGATTTAATATGGTCTAGTGATTTAATATAGTCCTCATATAAATCTACTGTCCGTGTTGAAATCTTTCGGAAACAATAGCTTTAACTTTATTTTTTCCTTACTTCTACAACTTTTTTTTATTATGAAACTTTTATTTTTATTAAAAGTTGAAGTGTTTGTACCTAATTAAAAAAAATCTAAGAGATAATTCTCATATTTCATAAATCTACGAACAAAATATATCCTCTGATCTTCATTTACATGTATATAAAGAAAAACAAAGTTCTCAAAAAATCGCTGAACTTTGTATATTTCTATAAGAGCTTCAAAAGTACTTTTTTGTGTAGCATCCGTTTCAATGAAAAATTGTTTATAATATTGTACTAAATCCTGACGATATATTTTTAAAATATAGAACTCTTTAAGCGCTTTAGAACACTAAAAAGGCTGATCGACATTTTCAGTTTATTTCTTGTTTTTGGCGTAGTTTAAGGCGTGCGAATGTTGCGTCCGGGCCACTGGTAGATGCCCATATTGCGGTAAATTTGACCAACGTCGCAGCCAAAGTAAACTGCAGGCACCGATTTTTTATGTTTCCGTAGTGCAAAACTGTAAACGATATTTGACCAGTGACATTTCAAAACATTCTAGTTAGGTATTTGTTTTAAAAATATTTCATCATATCTGGTTAACCTTAACCTTTTCGAACGGTCCCAACGCCTCTCACACCCGCCCCTTCCGACCGAGAGGGCCACGTCCCCATAACGTAGGGACAGCGTACACACCATAGAGGGTGGACACCGGCTACAGATCAAATATCAACAGCCGGCATAACAAAAATATTAAACAAAATATTAGTATCACATGCAAATATAAGTTATTCCTAAAGTTAGTAACTAAATATATTAAAGTAAACATGTCACAACAAACTAAACATCCAAGTAGGAGAAAATCCTCGACTTTATTATATCGACTCCTAATCCGAAATCTATGATGTGACACAATGAATTGAAATCAATACACATTCTGCGAATGGGCTCTGCGGAAGCGTAATTCGTACGCTGAAAGTCAATATGGATGAATTGATAGTATCTAGAAGGTCTAAATGGCACGTTAAACTTAATCCTAGAAATAATATAGTCAGAAGAGAAATCACCATTTATAACCTTATAAACCATCACGGTGTTCAACACAACACGTCTGCTTTTCAAGGAAGGCAAGTCGATCAGCTTCAATCTACTAGTATAAGGGGGAAGAATAAAATCACTATTCCAATGCAAATGTCTTAATGAAAATATTAAAAAATGTTTCTGAACTGACTCAATTCTGTCAATATAGATACCATACTGAGGATCCCACACTACGGAACCATATTCCAGAATAGGTCTGACAAGTGATGTAAATAGCTGCTTCGTTACGTAAGGATCGGAGAACTCCTTAGCCCATCGCTTAATGAAGCCAAGAACACCATATGCTTTGTTAACCATAGTAATAATATGATTGTTGAAATTCAGTTTGGAATCCATTAGAATACCAAGGTCTACAAAAGAATCAACTAACTCTAGCTCAGTTCCTCCAATATTATATCTGACAAATCTTGGATTCGATCTAAAGAAACGCATGTGTTTGCATTTCCTTAGGTTGAGTTCCATACAATTCATGTCACACCAGCGTCCAAAACTATCTAAGTCATCCTGCAATGGATTCGAAAATTCTGGCCAATTATAAGAAAAAAATATTTTTACATCATCTGCATACATTAGAAGTCGAGAATTAATTATAGACCCCGGAAGGTCATTTTTGAATAATAAGAAAAGAATCGGCCCTAGATGACTACCCTGAGGAACACCTGATGGAATCAGAATAGGTCTAGAATAAGAATTACCAAATTTTACAATCTGAGAGCGATTTGAAAGATACGAAGATATCCACTTCAAGAAGTTAGAGCTAAAACCTATACGATCTAATTTATACAACAATAGTTCGTGGTTCACTTTATCAAATGCTTTACTAAAATCTGTATAGATGACATCAGTCTGATTACCTTGAACAAATTCATCAATAACGTGAGAAGTAAACTGAATCAAGTTTGTCACAGTAGAAAAGCCCTTACGAAATCCATGTTGATATGGACTCAATATAGAAGAAACTCTATGAGATACAACCTCAGTAACCAATTCCTCAAATAGCTTCGGAATAGCACTCAACTTAGCGATCCCTCTATAGTTTGAAACATCAATTAGACTGCCAGACTTATGGAGGGGATCAATGAATGAACTCCTCCAAGCCAAAGGGAAATATCCAAAACTCAATGAAGTATTAAATAATAATGTTAGCGGAATAGCCAAACCACTAGCACAGAATTTCAAAATTATACTTGGCACCCCATCTGGGCCAACACTATTTGTGGATTTGAGATTATTCAAACTCGACAAAACTAAGGGTAAATCAATAACAGGAATTTCTAATTGACTCAATGCAGAAATATTATAAGGGTAGGCGTCACTCGACCCATAAGATCGCTCTGAGTATGTCGTCGCAAAAAAATTTGCAAAACAATCAGCAATCGCCTGATCATCACCACCTTTGTGTAGAGTTTCACATCTATAGCTGTTGGCTACCTCTAACTGATGAAAATTTGGAATAATGGCAACAAAACATTAATGAAATGTTGGAAAAAATGTTTCACATTTTTTTCTCAATCATTCGTATGGAAATAAATTTCAATAGGACATACAGATACCCATTTTAGTTAAGTATCGAAATACATGTTCTTTTCATTTGTCATTCTTATAGAAATAATCTCTTTGTTCGACCGCATAATCTTAGTCTATACGATAAACCATGAGGTGAATCGTATAAACTAAGATAAGTATAAACATATATTTTTATCCGTATGGAAAAACTCCCAACCACACAAATTGACTCACTTACCTATCTGCATTCGTTTTATTCTGAAACGGATGAGTAAATGTCTCATCGAAGCTCAGCTCATGATTGCCGGCAATGACAATTTTATGCTTGTGGGGTAAGGTGCCAATCCACTGATTAAATTCGATCACTTCTTCCAGCTGGCCACACTTGGTGAAGTCGCCAGCATGTATGAAAATATCACCATCGGGAATATCAAACTTCATATAATGGGTCAATGAGTGTGTATCACTCATGCAAACAACACGGGCTTTGTTAAAAGCAACCCCACTTGAGGGTGGTTTCATGGTCACCTTTATTACACGTTGAGATTTCGAGATTTCTTTCCACGCCGCCGTGGGATTATGGGTTAATGGATGAATGGGTATGTTGTCCATTTTGCCTAGAAGAAGACGTATGTTGGATATTAACGAAATTTATTGAGGGGAAAAATTATGTAAACAAACCTATAGTTTTTTCTTATTTTGAGTGGGCAGGACAAGTACTACTTCCTTGAGTTGTATCCTTTCTTCTAAGGAATCTTCGAGGGCTTGTTTGTTGTGTATAACTGAAGGCTGTTGCATTCAGTAGACGACCATCATGGTATTGCGGGAAAATAGAATTTATTGCACTCTTTATAGATTTTTATGTGTAAAAGAAAAAAGTAAGAATTTATATTGCGAATAATTATTAGAGAATGACGTCGTTTTTGCAGTTATCGCTGGGTTATCGTTGCTATTGCCACAGGGGTGGAAAGCAGTTTTGCGATAAGTAGTTCAATAACATCAAATTGCTTTGGCAATATCGAAGATATGCTAACGAATAATTCGTAAATCATAATTTGTTTTGAACAAGTTAATTTTGTAGTTTTTAAACATTTTGGCTTTTATAAAAATTCTTATTGGCCGTTAATGCGATAATCTGGCCACATTAGTTACAGCAACTGTTCGATAACATTGCTAAATATCAATTTATTTATCGATTTGCGAACATGTGTTCGCAGAGAGCAAAATAGAAAACAACCAGAGAGCAAATGACCAACGTGTTCACAGTGTTGGTGCAGTGGGCACAAAAGGGATAAATTTAGTACTAAAATTCAGTTTCAGCTAATTTCTTTGCAATTAAATGATAATATTTACGATATTTGCACATATTTTCCTTAAATTAATTCACATTTTACTTAAATCTTTATTAGAAATTGCTTTTATTCCCCCCCTAACCAAATTGGTTGATCGGCCCCACCAACCCAACCGGCTTTTATATGTTTGTTTACATTTCTCAGCTGTTATTTACATTAATTCCATTCTCTCTCCCACAACACACGCACACACACTATCTCACTCAAAGTCAGTCTCAGCTGTTCGAATGAAACTTGAGAAACGTCAAAGTTTTTTTTCGCAAAAAAATGAAAGATGGCTACGAATAAATTGTGGCAGTGAAAAAACAAAGAAATTAA
The DNA here is from genome assembly GCA_947397865.1 of Polietes domitor. Taxonomy (NCBI): domain Eukaryota; kingdom Metazoa; phylum Arthropoda; class Insecta; order Diptera; family Muscidae; genus Polietes; species Polietes domitor. The sequence continues at coordinate 105,727,464 of OX377621.1, read as the reverse complement.
ATAGAAACGAAAATCGAAAATTGCATCCGAATCATTAATTATTTTGTAAAAAAATAAATAAATTAATTGAATAAAAGCCGTAAAGTTATCGAAAATCAACACAACCATCGAATCAGTTGTTTATTAATCAAAGTTAACACGGACGGATTGAAACATGGACAATTTAGAAATGTCTGCCGAAGAGCAGACAGACGAAAAAATTGGTAAGTATATCCCTTCCATACTGTTGCTGGTGGAAATATCAATAAGCAGGCCGGGACCTTCAACGGATTTGGGGAAACGTCTGCACCCCTAGAAATGCTTGGGATGGCAAGATGTTGTTGCGAGTTTTACAATCAATTTTGCAAAGGGGCGTTGCTGTTACCCGTTCCCGTTCACTGGTTTCCATTGATGATTGTGTGCTGTGCTGTGCCGCCGCCATCCCCACCAGCACCTAGCCATGAGTGAACGAACGAACCACTATGCCTTGGCCCCATTTTTCTTTAATAATCGCTTTTGTTGTATGGTGTGTGTGTATGTATGTCGTGTGTTGAGATTTCCTTCTTTTCATCAATTAATAATTTAATAAATTGAAGGGAATAAAGACAAGAATAAGAGTAAGCTATTCTTGGAATTGTTGCTTTGTCTGGTCTGAGACCATGATTCATTTGCAAATGCAGAGAAATGTGTCCATGTAATGGCTTCGACGAATGTAAACAAAAAGAAAAAAGGGAAGGGTGCCTCTACATAAATGGTGGAGGTTTTCATAGTTCCAAATAAAAACATTAAATACTCCGGAAAATGTATTGTACTAGAGGTGTTATAAGTACAACAGAATGTTTTTAAGCCAATTTGATCTATACAGTGGCCGAAAGTCAAAATACCGAACGAGTCCAAAATCCAGAATGGGAACAAATCTAGTTTAATGGCAATGTTAAAAAAATACATCCTTGTAGTGTTAAAAATTACCAAAAAAATTGGCGATACGGTCCACTTTCCGAGATCGGGGCCTTGAAAGTTCGGATATATAATTTGAGCTATAGTCGTCATTCCTGATTCGATCGATTCGATATATATCTCGTTGGAAAGCTTATTGAATTTATTATAAGATAGCGGAGCAAAAAATTAACCCATTGCGAGTCAGCGTAAAAAAATGAATTTTGAACCCGCTTTTTTGGTAAACCCGACATTATCTGGAAATTTGATCATATTGTGGTATGTGATGATTTATATCAGTTTATAGCCTTTTATAAACTTTAAGCTTTCTTTCAATGTCGGTTACGGAATCGTAACCCACCTGTTTTTGGGGAAAGTCTGGAATAATTGTACAAATTTTGTTTTCTGTAGGCGTGTTTGCACACGAGGATGTAATGTACAAACTAAAAGTAGTTTAAATGTAAACACACATATATGTAGAAACACGAAGTATTTTTAAGTAGCCGGCCTTTGGCCGGGGTTTCAAATTCCCCCCTGGGGTATGTCCAAAAACTGCTACGCGGACAAACATTTCTTCGCGCCATTTTTTATTTTTTTTTGTAATTTTTTCAAAATTTATATTTTTTAAAAAATTATAAAAAACACACGGAAGTTTGTAAAACAAGGCCAGAATAGCATTGGCTCGTAATTGATTAAGCAATCGATAACTAAATCATAAGACATCTATGAAGTTGAATATCTTTTGTTCCAAAAGGGTTAAAGAGCTTCAACTACTTTAAAAGAAAGCTGGAAGTGTTGACTATAAATCTATGTATACGAAGGCGTACCTCAATGTAGGACCTATTTCCAGATAATGTCGATTTTACCTAAAAAGCGGGTTAAAAATCCACCTTTTTTAAAGCTGGCTCCCGATGGGTTAATGATTTCAAATCTATCTTATAACAAACTCAATAAGCTTTCCAACGAGATATGTATATATCGACTCAATCGGATCAGGAATGACGATCATAGCTCAAATTATATATCAGAACTTTCAAGGCCCCGATGCCAAAAAAAAATTATTTGTTGTGTTCAGATCAAAAACTTTTATCTATTGTGAAAATTTGAAACAATTTTGAGAATCGCAATTAAAGTAGATTTATGCCCAAACATGGTAAAATATTCTCGAAACATAAGGAAAGAGTCATTATTTTGTTTTTATTTTTGCGCTATGTTTTAGAGTTTTTTATTAATTGTTTATGTCTGTTACTTGGATAGTTGAAAGTATTATACTCCTTTGTAGTGATGGATCCTCGAAAATAAAGCTCAGCAGATGTTCGAATTCAATGTTGTTGTGAGAACAAATTATTTTAGTGAAATATCAATTCTGTTGATTATACTATTAAAAATATAGCCGAAGAGACCACCCATGGAAACTAAATTGCAGAAATGTCAGCTTTAATCTAAAAGAAATGTCAACTTTAATCCCAAAGACATCTTTGTGACGCCGAGGATTGGGCATGCATACCGAACCGGCGGCTCCGTCTCTTTCGATTGAGTCGGTTTGGGATCGTCAGGCGATATTAATCCGAAATACGCTACTGTTGCTGGGCCACTGCTTTGTAAAACTGATTGCATTGCACCGCTGTCGCAGGTCCTCCACGGAGGGAGGGTGGTACATCGGTCTAGTGGTAATTCTGGTGGACTGGGCATGGCCACGGAGTTGTAAATAGTCTTCGTATCGCGGTTCGTACCGGATACCAGTTGAATATTTTCGTAAAGTCCAACATTGAGGGTGATTTTTACCTTAGATCATTCAAATTGAAGTCATTGTTTTCTCACAGTCGGTTTTCTTCTCAGATAATTACATCAAAATAAATCTTTGACAGATTAATGGTCCCTGAACTCTGACCATCTAGAGCATTTGTGGATAGGCTGGACAATTTGACTCGAATGCCTTCAAAATCAGCTGCTGATCCAAAAAAACTGATTGATCCTTTTTATATCTGGTATCAGAATGTAATGGGTTGGAGTACGAAACTGAATAGATAATTAGTTGATAACTTTGATTTCTCTGCGTTTACTGAAACTCAGATTATATATAGCCGATTTATATGTAGCTCCCATACAAACCACGCATTTTCACAGAATTTTTTCAAATTGAGCATAACACGTTATACTTGAACTGGAAGCACCTATTGTAAAAGTTGATCGGATCACTTCATTCCATGTTCGGATATAGCCCCGTTACAAATATTCTTCTCAATTTGACAAATTAGGTCAGGTCATATCATATATATTTTCAAGATAAAAAATGGGATGTTGCCGAAATACATGAGTCGATATTTGGTTTATGTAGGAGATGTTCAGCCCTATAACTTACGAAATATTAATGATTTTAGATTAGCTTTTAGTTCAACAAACTTTTCTCAAAACATGTTATTTTACAATGGTCTTAAATTATTCAATGAAATGAATGAAGAAATAAAAAGTGAAAATAATTTGTATTCAAACGTAAAATTATTGCATATGTTAAACAAAAATTTTAGTGTATGTAAATCCATATTAAATATTGTTATAAATTTAAACATATAATAGCATATGTATATGCTAAATAAATAAATAAATAAAAAAAATAATCAATCAATCAGTCTATGATTAGGATACATACAAAAATCCTTCCCACTTTTTTACCGAATTGAATTGTATTTGGATAGAAAGTGCAGTGTATTATATATTAGTCTTTCCTTACCCGTTTTTAGTAAATTCATTATCTTCAGGAAAGATCGCTAAGAATGGTTTGCTGGCGGAGTACTTATTGCTGTTTATTTTACTTCTATGAAAGTCACTTGGTAGCGATTGGTATGATGTTAATGTCAGTTGACTTTGGACCGTACTGTAATCTTCGGGTACTTTAATTTACATTACGTATCTTGGCCAGATTTTAATCGATCGCATTTTTTTCTCAATAGCATTCAAACCGTAAATTCTTTTAGGAAAAATCCAAGGTTATTTTGAAAGCATCCAGCTAATGAACGAACTATGAACTGATAAAAGCAAAATATTTTGCATAAAACAAACCAAACTTTCATTTTAGTCGATTCCCATACAAACGAAACAACATTATCGGCCAATTGGCCGCCGCGACCTCCATCCGATGGTCCAGATTTTCGATGACGCTGAGACATAATTGAGGTTCTATGCCGTTAATGTGCCGAATTATCTCATCCTTTAGCTCTTGAATTGTTGTACACCTTTTCTTTCAAATAACCCCAAAGAAAGAAGTCCAACGGCATCATATCACATGATCTTGGCGGCCAAATGACATCGACATCACGTGAGATAACTCGGCCATTGAATTTGTCGCAAAAGAGCCATGGTTTCGTTAGCTGTGTGGCAAGTGGCACCGTCCTGTTGAAACCACATATCGTCCACATCCATATCTTCCAATTCGGGCCATAAAAAGTTCGTTATCATCTCACGATAGCGAAGACTATTCATAGTAACTGCCTGACCGGCCTCATTTTGGAAAAAATCGCGAAGTGCACGATACGCATTTTGATTTGAACGCCCATTTTCATAATAAGCCTGAATAACTTTAACGCGTTGCTCGATTGTGTATCTTTCCATGGTTCAAATTGAGTTAGTCTGAAATTGAGTAACGTCAAATGAAATGCAGAAAAAAACTTGACGTTTAGGTGTGGTTCGCATTCAACATCGGCCCTTACAATTTAAGCACCCTTTATTAGTTACAATGAAATGATTGCGAAAGCGAATGTTGAAATATTTTATCAAAATCTTGTTTTGTGAAAACTAATAATTTCTTCGTAGAAATATTCCTATTACCTTTTAAATGAAAGATCATATTTTATGTAATTTGCTTAATATTTATATCAAAACCATACACAAAAATATTAGAAGATAAATAAGATGCATTGTTTTTTGGTAAATGCTTAAGCGAATATCGCGATATCGTTTTTCGAATGCGAATGTTTAAAATGATGTGAATAGCTGCCTTAAGCAACTAAAGAATTTATGTCATATCACGTTCCACACTAAAGATTGTTAAACAATAAAAAGTTTTATTAATTTAGAAAATTGTAAAGCAAACTAAAAATATTCCAAATCATATTAAAAAAGTTTTATCAAAAAGTCCAATACTTAGAAGTAGTTTGAAATCGATTTAGCTCACCGACAGTTGTTGCTATAACAGAAATATATTTCAAGCTTCACTGCGAAAAGTATAAACAGCAGAAATAGATAAATACTTAATAAGTTTGAACATAGATAATCGCAATATCTAATGATATGGGCATCTCACAAAAAAGTCCACCAAAAATTAAGATAAGACCACACTAATAGCTTTTAATTTTATCTTTCCCTTATTTCGTATACTGTTATTACATTAAAAATTATTACTGTATTTTACTACTCTTGAAAAAATTATCGCGTGCGTATTCGTTACCTGTTCGAGAACTAGAGTCGTCCGTTGCCTTATTGGAAGTCATATTGCGTTCCTTGTCTTTAAGAGTAGTCCGTGGGCATTCCTTAGTCAAAATTCCTAGATCAGTAAGGCCGCTGGCGACACATAGAGGAGACTCCACCGTGCCCGCCGGAAGTCGCCGCCTTTGCTCCTTCCGATGTTGGGGCGTATATTACCACCTCCGATTTTTTGCTTTATTATTGTTCATCCCATAATTAAACCCATTGTATGCTTTTATTGTGTGTATTTGATCTATGTAAGTAAATCCTAGGTGACTAGGACTAAATAGATTCAAGTACAGCCGGTGTGCGCACATGAACAAACACCGGCTATAGGGGTACCCTCGTGGGCTTATACGGATCGAACAGAGGGAAGGTTTTTGTTATACCTTCCGTCTTACTGGGATAGCTAAGGAATTACGACTATCCCAGTTGCATAGCAAGGAAATAGGTAACCTTTGGACATGCAGACGGACAAACGGTCTACCACCCCAATTAATTCGACTCGCGACAATATTGTTACCTCCGGTAGGGTGGTAACAATCATGCTATAATAAAAATATTTTCGAATATAGTCCATAACGGCTATTTTTTACAGGTAGTAGATTGAAATTAGAATATAAAAAGGTTTAGGTTTGGATTGTTTTCTCCGCCCTGATGATAGAAAATCGTTTTAATTTTTGACGTTTCACATTCAAAGTAAATACCATTTATATTTTATTGCTTTAATATTACTGAATGAACTATTTTGAAAATGTTATTGATTCGCTGAAGACGAAAAAACTTTGAAATCTGTCTGTAACATTTCTATAATTTTTAGCGGTAGATTTTTCATTTTGAGGACAGTGAATTTCTTTTAATTTTAGAAATCTATTGTATTGCGGCTAAAAACAAGTAAAAACGCAGTTAAATATACCCAGGTCCAATCTTATATATCCTTCACCATGGAATGGATTCCACAGTAATACCGACGGATTAAAAGTTGTCCACTTTCAACGAAATACAGTACCACATTATGAGAATTATAACATTTCGCCCACGTCCATACAACTATAAACTAAATTTGTAATATGGCGTGTGTAACATGTGCCCATTTTCAGTACTGTGAAAAATTTTCCACCGGAAATTGGTTTAAAGTTGTGAAAATTTTCGAAATTTTGAGAAAAAACTCCGGTCCACTGGTAGATGCGCGGCCACATGTCCCACATGAAACGAACTTTGCAGAAATTATATTTTTTTTACATTTTATTTAAAATAATAAAGTATTCAAAAATTGTTTCTGAACTGTAAACTATTGATGAAAAAGTCTTGAACCAGGACAATATACGAATTAATGAAACATTTAACGGCTATCAGCGTGGGGGTTGTGGGTTCGATTCCCACAAGAGGCTCTGGTCTGACGCTGCAATAACTAGCTGCATAGGTCTTAGTTACCCCGGCTCAATCCCTGGACCCAAAATTAGTATATAAATTTACTTTGTATTGTAATTCATAATAAATAAATAAACATTTAAAAATAATAAAATAAAATAATATAAAAAATATCAAAGATTTGTTTCTGAAATTTGCAGAGATTATTCGAAATTTTCGTGAAAGTTTGCTTCCTTATGAACAAATTATTCAGTTAACTGCAATTAAAAAAATACCTTAAATTAACCAATCCAACAGACGACCGGTTAGTCAAATTTTAGAACAACGTGTTTTATTAAAAACTATTAAATTTTAAAAAACGGTTTCTTATATTTTTACACTCCACGAGAGTGTTATGTCTTTGTGCATTTGTTTGTAACTACCAAAAGCAAGCGAGATAGACCCATTGCCAATTATACCGGTATTCTTGTAAACAAAGTACAGCCAGAACCAAATGAAACTTTGTATAACGAAGTTTTTCGGGATAAGGATAATTTGAAGAATATCGTTTCAGATTTGGATATATCCCCCATACGAATTTCAGTCCCGATTTACCTCATTTCACTTAATATATAACATACTCTAACAGATTTTCTTCAAAATTGACAAAACATCTCATATTTCAACTGGAAACACCTGTGGTGAAAATGTGTTAGATCGGTTCAGATTTATATAGCTCCCATACAAATTTCGCTACCGATTTGACTTTTTCCGCTCTGTAAACCACATATTTTAACAGATTGTCTTCAAATTTGGCAAAACATCTTATATTTAAACTATGAACACCTATGGTGAAAATAGGTCAGATCGGTTCACATATATATAGCCCCTAAATTGACTTTTTTTCTTTCTAGATACCACAAATTCTAACAGATCTTCTTCAACTTTGGTAAATTATATTATATATATCAACTAGAAACAACTATGGTGAAAATGTGTTAGATCGGTTCAGATTTATATAGCTCCCATGCAAATTTCGCTCCCGATTTGACTTTTTTCGTCCTAGAATCCTTCATCAAACTTATATTTGTACTAGAAACATCTATTGACAAAAGTGGGTCATATCGGTTTAGATTTATATATAGTCCGCTCTAGAACCCACATATTTTAACAGATCTTTTTCAAATTTGGCAAAATATCTTATATTTCAACTAGAAAGGCCTATGGCGAAAATGGGTCAAATCGGTTCAGATTTATATATCGCTCCCATACAAATTTCGCTCCCGGCTTGACTTTTTCCGCCCACCAAGTATTTTCTTAAATTTTTCCATAACACGTTATACTTTAACTAGAAGCACCTTCGTTCCATATTTGAATATAGTCCCGATACAAGTATTCTTCTCGATTTGACAAAGTGGGTCAGGTCACATCGGTCTAGGACACATACAAAAATCCTCAATATTTCACTGTTTACCGAATTGAATTATATTCGGGCAGAAATCATATAGTCGGCCCGCCCGACTTTAGCCTTTCCTTTCTTGTTATACCCTACACCACTTCGTGGTCTAGGGTATTATAAGTTAGTTTCGCGCCAAATGTTTGTAACACCAAGAAATAATCGAGCTAGACCCACCTTTAAGTATACCGATCGGCTTAGAATCACCAGCTGAGTCGATTTAACGATGTCTGTATGTCCGTCCGTCCGTCTGCTGTCCATCTAAGCTTGTTCGCACTCTACAGGTCGCAATTGTTGTCCGATTGTCATGAAACTGGGCAGAATTTATTTTTTCTGGCCAAGGACCATCGGTATTGAATTTGGAGGAAATCGGTTCAGATTTAGATATAGCCCCCATACAAATGTCGCTCCCGATTTGACATTTTCTGCTCTAGAAACGACATATTGTACCCGATTTTCTTTAAATTTGGCAGAACATCTTATAATCCAACTAGAAACACGTATGCAAAAATTGGGTAAGATCGGTTCAGATTTAGATATAGCCCCCATACAAATGTCGCTCCCGATTTGACATTTTCCGCTCTAGAAACGACATATTTTCTTAACGATTTTCTTTAAATTTGGCAGAACATCTTATAATCCAACTAGAAATACGTATGCAAAAATTGGGTAAGATCGGTTCAGATTTAGATATAGCCCCCATACAAATGTCGCTCCCGATTTGACATTTTCCGCTCTAGAAACGACATATTTTCTTAACGATTTTCTTTAAATTTGGCAAAACATCTTATAATCGAACTAGAAACACGTATGCAAAAATTGGGTAAGATCGGTTCAGATTTGGATATAGCCCCCATACAAATGTCGCTCCCGATTTGACATTTTCTGCTCTAGAAACGACATATTGTACCCGATTTTCTTTAAAATTGGCACAACATTTTATAATAGAACTAGAAACACCTATGCTGAAAGTGGGTAAGATCGGTTCAGATTTAGATATAGCCCCCATACAAATGTCGCTCCCGAATGTTTAACCGATTTTGGCCAAATTTTACATATTATATTTCACCAATAAACAGACATGGTGAAAGCGGGTCACATCGTTCCAGGTTTCAATATACCCCCATACAAATGTCCTTTCCGATTTAACATTTTTTGTCAAACACAAACATTTACAGGATGCAAAAATCCTTCCCGATTTCAATTTTTTACCGAATTGAATTGCAATGAGAATTGTTTGGGTGATGCCCATATGTCCATACTTTGTTATGACTTTGGTTAACTACTGTATAATTTGTATTTGTCTGTCGGACAATTGGATCAATTACCATATTATTTACCATATTCGTTAAATTTGACTAAAAATGAATTTATAGCATATAAATTATATGAATATAATTTATATAATTTGTATGAACTACATAAAATTGCTCCCATGAAATACCTGGGTTTAGTAATCAAAGCGAGGTACATACGCAGGGAGTGGTGTAGGGTATTATATAGTCGGCCCGCCCGACTTTAGCCTTTCCTTTCTTGTTTTTATTTATATTTATTTTAAAAATATTTTTCAAAAGAAAAAAAATATTAAAAATTATTCAGAAAACAAATTGTTTGTAAAATTTGTTCTTGTACAAAAAAAATTAAATCATTTTTTTATTCGCTATCATCCAAGGCGTATTTATAAAGGTGATAGCACGAGCCCAGCTGACTGAAATTTTTTTCATTCAAAAGTAACCGAAACTGTCAAATCCCATATATTTTGCTTTGACAGTATGGCTCACCATTCAAAAAATTACTTGTATTTTGTTGTTGCAGAATTTGTTGTTGTTCTAGTGCTATCATCTGTATAATTACGCCTTGCTATCATCATTATTTATAATTGAACTTGAATTTATATTCACCCTTATTATGAATTTAATTTCATGCCATATTTTGTACGCTTAAAGTGACTATATCAAGTACCAAAATATAACCGATTTCGAATATTTGTGTGGAAGTTTCATTGGTTTGATTTAACATCGCCCATCTCCGAACTTAAATTAAGTTTGGGAAAAATATTACCATGTGCAAAGTTGGAGACAGATGGACGGACAGACGGACGGACGGACATGGCTCACACATCTTAAAAAGTCGTGAGACGGATTTGGTTTAAACATACTTAGGGTCTTAAGACACTCTTTCAATGAATTACACTTTTTTCTGTCCCAACTGATATATGCCCCCCTACACTGTAGAGTGAGGGTATATTTATTCATTTTTCAATTATCTAGGGTGAAAAGGTATCTATGGTTAAACTCCATAAAGGAATATGAAATTGTTATTGATTCGCGTATATTTTTTAAATGTTTCAGAATCCAACTTACACTTATAAGACTTCTTCGGTTGGCGAATTCACCTTTTTTCAGCAGCATTTCTTCTAAATGCACCAAATAAACAACAAAGCAAAAATTCATTCATAAAAATCAAATAAGATTTACTACGAGAAGAAAAGCAAAAAAGGCAAGTCACAAAAAATAAAAAAGCGACGAATCAAAACAAAACCTTGATAATGGCCCTGATGGACGGTGTGTGTGTGAGTGTGATGTCGTGGGGCGGCCAACAATAAAAGGCAAAACAAACTAGGCAAAAATGACAACAACCACGGTGACCGACTACGGCGGCGACGACGACGACGAACTACTGGCATCACCCCAAAATCAAGTGAAACAAGGAACAGCAACAACAACACAGCAATATAGCAAACATATTGCAAACCGAGCAAACGAACGTACGAACACTTTTTGAGCGGCAAAAGACACAAAACTAGAAACAAAAGTTAGAGAACTATGATGACTAAAGCCACGACAACAACAACACCATCACTGGCAGCAAACACAACCACGTTAACAGCCACTGAACACCACATAGTACATAGTGGAGAGCACGAAGCACTTGAGCCAAATCAATTCAGTTAGTCAGCCAGTAGTCGCTCTTTTCGATTCGGTTGAAGTCGTCGTCTTGCCGTATCACGTCCGTCAACGACCGTGTTCGAAGTTTTTTTATTTTTTGTTTGAACCGCGTTCGCTCGCTCGCTGTGAGTTTAAGTTCTCGTGAAACTAGTCGTTTTGTGAAATAATTTTGAAAACGAAAGAATCCAACGATCAAAACAAAAATTACAAAAAATCGAAAATCTGAAAAATCTGTTTCGAAATCCATACGACGTCAATATTTTCAAAATCACAGTGGTCTTAAAAAGTATGTGAGAGTGTTTGTATGAGTCAAAAAATATATAATTGGGTTTCTCCTCATTTCGGTTAACGCTGATACTTGTAGCAGCAGTAAGCAACCGCAGCAGCAGAAGCACCAGCAGCAGCAGTAGCAATTGCATAATATGTTTAAAATTGCGTACGGTCGTTGCTCGATCTTTGCCATAATCGTCAGGCATTGTCGTCGTCTGTTTGTTTGTTTGTTTTGCGTTTCGTATCTCTGACTGGCTGTCATTCTTTCAATATCGACTTTATCGCGTAGCAGCGTAAACAAATATAAAACAAACGAAACGCGCGCATTTGCTCGTCGAGAGGGGTGAACGCGTCCGTCCGTGTGCGTTCAAAGGCAGTCAATATGCAAGATATTCCCGCCAATAAGCAATATAGTTATAGCCCAATATAGTTAGTTGCGCTGGAATTACAGCATGTTTGTGCTGTTTTTACAGCATTTTTGGTTTCATAATAAGGCTGTGCTTATTGGCCAAGCCTTTATTTATGAGGCCGTATTATAAAGTCAAAAAATGGTTAACAAATTTCAAAATCTTGCTTTATAATAAATCGTTTTAACATATATACATCTTTCAAGAGGTTAAATATCCGTGTAAAATATATATCCGTCATTGAAGTAACATGGGAGAATAACTCACCAAAAGTGTGTCTTTAAAACTAATAATAAATCAAAATATTTATTCTAAATATAAAAAAACATAATAAAACAAAAAATGTAACCGCTATGAGAGCCAGTGTCAGACTTAACGAACACTTGGGGACACAAGGAGGGGGGACAAGTCCAATGACATATTGATACCAATTGGTATCATATAATTTGGTTGTTTTTACAGCACTTTTACAATATATTTCATTAAAATGGCCCAGATCGAATGAAGAGAACTTGCTTTAAATAATTGTTAGAGGAGGTTCTATAAAATCTGTTTTGAACTGTGATATTGTCGTGGCTCAGTACCTTTTTGTATCTATATTTCATAGAAAGCAAATAAAGGGTGATTTTTTGGCTATTATCTTTTTGGCAACACTGGTTTAAACAGCTGACGCACGTTTCGTGTTTTGTTTCACTGTCAAACATCATCAGTTTGGTCTATAATTTAACCATGAATCGTCTTACAAACGAACAACGCTTTCAAATTATTGAATTTTATTATCAAAATGCGTGCTCTGTTAAGAAAGTTCATCGCGAGCTTTCATTTTGTGGTCAGTTTAATCGACCCACTGAAGCGGCTATTCGGGCTATTGTGACTAAATTTCGCACCAAATTTACATTGTTGGACATTAAACCACCAACACGCTTACGTAGAGTGCGAACTGAAGAAAATATCGCAGCTGTATCGGCCAGTGTTAATGATGACCATCAATTATCGATTCGTCGCCGTTCGCAGCAATTGCGCCTCTGTTACTCAAAAACGTGGAAATGCCAAAATTGGACTAAGCGGATGGACCATTTGAGGCGCAGTCAAGGTCAACATTTGCATGAAATAATCTTCAAACATTAAATTATATGGACCGTACTATCGATTCAAATAAAGATTTCATGCATTTTTCTGAATTTTATGTGTTTTTTTAAACTTTCCTATGGCTTTTAAAAAATCGCCCTTTATAAAATTTGAATAAGGGATGGCAATTTGTAAGACTGCTTGCGAGAGAATTCACATTATTTTGGAAATAAATAATGACCGTTTATTTATAAAACAAAATAATCTTTATGAAGATTGAAAGTATTTTTTATTTTTGAAGGTTATCGTGAGGTTACACCGCAATGCTGCCTTAAAGTCTCGTGACAATCTTGCATTGTCAGGTTTTGCACTACATCAGTGCTTTGTGCCACAACAACTGTCCACAGGGAAAATTTGGAAGGCCTTCCCTTAGATGGCCTTCTAAAATGCCTTCTCTTCGGATCTGAAACACATTCCTGTATGCCTTCCGAAAATAGCCATTCCACTGGGCCTTCTTCGTGGATGAAAAAAGATTCGGCGCACATTCTCATCTCGCTTTTCTAAGAAGGCCTAATCAAACGCATTTAAAAATCCTATACTCATTCTTGACTGCCTTCTCCTGACGTACAAAGGCCTTCTCATTTCCTATAAGATAGACCCAATGGACATTCGTCATTGTCTTTCTTTGGAAGGTCTGCTTCATACTGGGACAATGAGGGCAGTACAAATGTTTATTACGATTTTATTATTTTTGCAAGTTTTATGAAATACATTTTCACAACTCTCCTGATGTGCAGACAATTAAAATACATTTATTTAAAATAATTGGTACTTATTATATATAAAATTATTTTTTAAATATTTTTTTTAGAGTTGAATAGTTTTGTTGTTGTTGTCATTGTCTAAAGACACAATATAATACAGATCGACCCAGAACCAATTTCCGAGTAGATTTAGGAATGTCTATTCGTCTCTCTTTTTTTTTGGGACGTAGTGATAGTACACTATCAACTAGTGGTCCTACACAGGAACCGCAACCCGGAACCGCTTTCGCATTACTTCAAGTTGGGTTCATTTACTGCATTTTGCAGGTGTCTCTCTATTCCTATTCCCCCGTCCTATAAAAGATTAGGGGTTTGGCGCTCGCAAATTCTGCTGTTTTGTTTTTCATCTCAAGATACTCTCCACGGTTATCGCATATTGAGACCACCTTTGGCTATCTTCTAGCATATTATTTAGAAACTCATTGTTAGACTGACTCCGTAGGTGTTTGAGAGATTAATTCTTATGATCTGCCAAAAAAAGACATTTTAGGATAGTGTGCTCAACAGTATCTTCCACTTCATTTCGCATGTATCAAAAGGTCTTTTCTTGAACTTGTACAGGTACTTGCCAAAATTGTCGTGTCCGCTAAATATCTGCGTGAGGTAGAAATTAATTTCTCCGTGAGATCTACACACCCATTTTTTAATATCCGGGATAAGCTCGTGGGTCCACCTCCCCTTGTCGTCACTATACCATTGACTTTGCCAAGATTGGATCAAACGTAGTCTTACTTCCTCTTTTATCTTCCTTTTATCAGTCGGAAATTCTTCCACGGATATCCGTTGGTTATAAGTTTCATACCGTTCTCTAATCAGGAGGTCAATGGGTGGTATACCGGCAAGTATAGTTGCTGCCGATGTAAATATTGTCCTATATGCGGAAGTTACCCGTAGGACGATTGCTCTCTGTACTCTTATCAATAATTTTCTCAGGGATTTGTTATTTTCAACCACATTCAGCAGAACAGGAGCTGCGTGGAGAACCTGCGAATATGCTACCGTTGCCATCAGTTTCCTCGTTGTTTGTCCTGGTCCTCTTGCGTTTGGCATTATACGAGCCAGTTTTGAGGCCGTTCCTAGAGCTTTCTCTGACACCCTCTCTATGTGTTCTTTGAAACTGAGGCTGATATCCAGATGTACCCCTAGGTACCTAAGGCTTTTGGATAGCGAGATTTCGTGGCAATCTATTTTTATTTTTGGGTTGTCGAAAGATCTTCTCCTTGTCACAATAATTGCTTCTGTTTTCGCAGCGGCGAGTGTAAGACCTTTCGATCTCAGCCATCTACTTATTCTTCCCAGACAGTCATTTGCAACTATTTCTGTCAGAGCAACACACGGTTTATCTATGACAAGGGCGACGTCGTCAGCGTATCCAATCAACTTTGATAAATCAACTAGTGATAAATTTACCAGTCCATCGTACATCAGATTCCACAGAAAAGGGCCCAGTATGGATTCCTGTGGCACTCCTGCTGACACGCGATATTGTCATGTAACTATCTATCATTCTTATTAGATAATCTGAGAAGTGGCGGGCTTGCACTGTTTCACGAATAACCTCCCAGCTCGCTGTGTTGAAAGCGTTTTTCATATCTAGTGTTATAATGGTACAAAATCTCATTTGTGCCATTGATTCTCTTGCTAGATTCACTACAGCAATGATAGCATCAACTGTAGATTTGTTTTTCACGAAACCGAACTGCATAGGTGAAAAGCCTCCATGTTCATCCAGTTCCAGTTCCGGTTCCAGTCTGCGTAATAACAATTTTTCAAATAATTTGCCGCAAGTATCTAACAGACAAAGAGATCTGTACGACGACGGGTTCTCCAAAGGCTTATCTCCTTTCCAAACATGATTTTTCCAAACATTTGGAAATATTCCCTGTTTTAGACAAAGGTTGAAAGTTGTTGAAAAAATTTCAGGCCGTACATCTCCGACTATTGACACTATTTCATTCGCAATTCCGTCCGGTCCTTTCTTCTTTTTAATACTCGGTACGCATTTCTGATCTCTTCGTTCGTAAAAAATTCACTTTTATTTATTTCCAGCAAATGTTGGTGTTGACTTGTGGTTCGTACTACCGTGGGAAAAAGTGTACTTACTATGGTGAGAACCCATGCAGGGTTTGAAATGCCTGGTATCTTTTGGCGACATCCAAGTTTCTTCATAATAATTCGGTATGGTAGGCCCCATTTCTTCCTCTTGGAATTTTTAATAGCATCTCTCAGCGTTTTTCTGGCTCTTCTATATTCATCCATGGCTTCAAAGTCCCCCCTCTATTCGTCTCTCTATCTATGCATCTATAGGGTGGGTCATTAACAATTTTGTGGATTTTGGGCTGTACTTAAAAATCGGGTTGATCGGATGAGGTACTGCCGAGCCAGTCGTGGTAGTGATATGAATGATATTGTGTTACATTATTAAATGACGAAGTTCAACCAACGAAACCAGAAATTTGAAAAAATAATCAGTACTTTTTATAACCGATTCTAATTAAAAGTTTTAAATTGCACACCCTGTATTCTTGTAATCAAACTTCAGGTCGCAATTCTTCACCGATTTAAATGAAACTTTATATGTAGTTTTTTTCGGGGTAAGACGAACGCTATTAAATATTAAGCAAATCTGTTTAAATGTAAATATAGCCTTTATACAAATGTCACTAGTGTCAAAGTCTAGGCCTTGTACAAGGCCTTATTTGTGTAGCTTCTAGAAGCCCTTTTGGAAGGGTTTTGGTTGCTGGCCTTCTGTCAGAGCCCTTCAAGAAGACCCGGGAATAGAAGCGAGAGGGAAGGCCTTGCTCTGAAATTTTAGCTTGTGTTAAATTTAAATGAGTGTGGAATGCAGCAAGCAAGTCTTGCGCCTTCCAAAGAAGGCCTTGCTGGGTGATATTTTAAAGCGTTTCACAGTGGCTAAGGATGGGGTTACAAAACTAAATACAAATACATTTTTACCCATTAATTCAATTTTTTGCTTACAAACAACTTTTGAGTAAGAGTAAACGCTACACAAAGATTGCTCAAACGACAAAACTTAGTGAAGAAGCTTATGGTTGAAAAGCCAAACTTTTTATTAGAAATATTAGCTGGCATCTAACAATACTTATGATTCCAAAGGCTTGCAATTTAAATAGCGACACACATATTTGAAGGTCTTCTTCCAATGTCTGACTAAATACCTAATCGCCATAAGCACCCTCCTAAGTTCGATATTAGCAAATAAACGAAATAGTGAAGAAACATAACTTAAAAGTAGGTAAGTTTTTCCCATTATGGTGTAAAAATCCCTTGCGTTCACAAGCGAGATACGAAACGTCTTTGGCTTTCGAGCATCTTTGTGTGCGTCCACCTCCTGACCCGTTCTTGATTTCCAATCCATACGACGTTAGTTGGCTGATCGTGTGATTTTGCATTTTGTTTTTATTTAATCGCAATTGTTACTAATAAAGCCATTTAAAAAAGGCTTTTTATAATGTTGATATATTTACAACATCTTCCTCACGGCCGACATGGTCGGCGTCACCAGCTTCTTCTCTTTTAATTTGTCAACGTGTTTGTAACAGTTTGTTTCTAGGTTCTCTTCTTCTTCTTCTGTCGTTTCGCTTATTTGGGTTTGTTTGCCATGATGTAATTTTTTTGTCTGAACTCTTTACTCTTCGTCTTCTTCTTTTTGACGTTGTTGCTGCTATTTAAATATTTGCCGCTGTTGTTGTTGTTTTTATCTTTAATATAATTTGATTGTGATTTATGTTAGAAATTTCCCCCGCCTCCCTCAAAGTCGTTTTTTTCTATCTTCGCTTTTATAACTACAGTATGTGACCAAAGAATTGGAGACGATCAAAAGCGAGGTCGAGAGAAAGATCGCGAGGGATATTTTGAATACAGAAGCTTCATCTTTAGTTTAGTTCAGCCAGAGCCTTCCACTCTCACGCTAGAGCCGAAGCGAAGGCCTAAATTTTAATATTCCGCCGAAGTCGAAGCCGAATCCGAATATTCCATATTTCCAAGTTTATATATACATATATATATATAAATCAATGTGTGTCTGTATGTCTGTATGTTACGTATTGGACGCCAAACCGGTGGACCGATTTGCTTGAAAATTTTACTGTATCTAACTTCTGGACAGGGGATGGTTCCAGGATATATTAGGTCGTGATAGGGCAAAGGTACCTCCCACATAAACAATATTTTAAAACTATCAAAAATTACTCATTTTATCTTCCAAAGCATACGAAGTAGGGGACTAGGGAAGAATGAACCCGGGTACAAATTACTAGTATTAAATAAAATGAACAGACAGAAAATTAAACAGGAATATGTATTGATTGTATATAAAAATAGAATTAATTAATATATGACAAGGAATGCAAATGCTTGTTTTTTGTCAAGCATCTCTGTATTTCCTTTTGGATCTGGGAGAGAAATAGGCAAATATATTGAACCATAATCATAGCAAAGCCGCCTACAATTAATTGTGCAAATCTTTCTGTAAATATCAGCGTAGTTTCATTTTCCTTTGTACGACTTATTTACAAAAAATGTTTTAATTTGTTTACTTATATATTTATAATAGAATTTTAAGAAAATAATACAAATTTTTATTGAAAACAGATGATCTGTTAGAAATGAAATAACAACGCTTTATTAAAAAAGTGGCAATGTCTACAGGAACTGAATTACTAAAAATTAATATTACGTCTGTCGAATGTGCAATATCATTCTCTATTCTCCAATAAAATTTGAAATATCTTACGAGTATATAAATGCATTAATTGCTTTTTTAGAAAAGACTTTGTATTTCAAAAAATTCATAATTAATATATATATATATATATATATATATATATATATGTTTAATAATTGTTTATCATTGGAAAAATATAAAACTTGTTTTCAATTTGTTATGAAATCTATATATATATATAAATGAATCTGTGTTTGTTTGTTCTTTATAGCAGCCTAAACTACTGAACCGATCTTCTTGAAATGTTGTATGTATGTTCATGCTGAACCGGTGGAGAAAATAGGCTATATAAATTTTTGAATTTGGGTGAGGCACCTCCCACACAAATTGGGGTTCTATTCGTTTTTTATAAATTTTATTTTTTTTTATAAATTAGCATACTCCGCAACAGGCTGTTGCGGGTAGAGTCTTGAATTTTTGTGAAAGTTCACTAATTATTATTCTGCACAGTTTTGACAAAATTGGGCGGTATTGGAAAAGTGGGCGTGGCACTTCCAATACGAAGTTAAAACCCAATTTTGAATATTGTCAGTTCTAGGACACCTAGAGTGCTGCATTTTCGTGTAAATGCATCTAACACCAATATGCGTAGTTGTGCTAAAAATGGGCGGTATTGAAAAAGTGGGCGTGGTACCTCCCATACGAAGTTAAAACCCAATTTTGAATATTGTCAGTTCCATGACACCTAGAGCGCTGAAATTTTGTGTCAGTGCATCTAGCATCAATATGCGTAGTTGTGCCAAAAATGGGCGGCATTGGAAAAGTGGGCGTGGTACCTCCCATACGAAGTTAAAACCTATTATCGAATAAATTCAGTTCTATAACAGCTACAATGCTGAACTTTCGTGTGAGTGCATCTAGCATAAACCTGCGTAGTTGTGCCAAAAATAGGCGGTATTGGAAAAGTGGGTGTGGTATCTCACATATAAAGTTAAAACCTATTATCGAATATTGTAATTTCTATAACACCTAGAGTGCTGAAAATTTGCTTTAGTAGATCCAGTGTAAATAGTTGTGCAAAGATGGGCGGAAAGTGGCCGTGTCCCTTCCCATTCGAAATTAAAACCTGTTTTAGAGTATACCGAGATTCCTATATTGTTGTGTGAGTTAATTTATTTTTAACCTTCTTAGACAATATACAAATGGGCGGGATTTGAAATATTGGGAATTTTTCTATTTGAATTTTGTAAAATTACACGTTTTCTTTGGATTTTTTTAGCACAATAGTAAAGAAAGGTTACAAAAAAATAAATATTCATTCGTCAAAAGCCGACTTAAGTCAAAAAATGGAAATTATATTAATTTTTTAGTTTTTGTGTTGTCTGATTAGTGTACAATTTGATTGACTTTCTATACGCTTTGAATGTAGTACATTTGAATTCCAGCTATTTGATTAAGTAAGTTCTTCTTACGTAGGAAGTTTACAGTTTTGGTTATGGAAAGGAGGAGAATCACACTCAACTTAAAATAAGTTTGATTTTTGACTATTCTTCCTTTTTTCGCCGTAAACTAAAGTTCTGTTCTTCAATATTCTCCATGGGACATATCCATTGATTATAAGTGGTACATATATTACCGATCACAAGAAAAACACTATGAAACCTGATTTTCTATTATATAATATAAATTTGTTTTTTTATAAAATAATTTACTTTATTGTTTTATTCGAAAAAAGGAAAAATTAGTTTCCCGGGATTACGGGAAGTTGAAAAAATAATTCCCGTTTCCAGGGAAATAAAAAGTACGGAAAATTACCGGTTCGATGACCGTCTAAAGAGATTATAGCTCTGACTTTTTAGATACATCCCTACTACTTTTTATTTAGCCTTAAATACAACCGCAATTTTTAAGAAAAACATGATTTTTAAAGTTTATGTAAAATCGCTCTAGCTACACTAAACTAAGACTAGCTGCACTAGCTAGTCTAGAAAATTGGTTTAGTAAATCCAGTTTTGGCAGTGGCGTGAAGGATTTTGGTAATCCATCTAATCCTTCACTGATATATTCATTTTAAGTCGATAATCATACAGTTGGTACTCACTATACTGGCAGGCTACTGTTAAGTTTGTTCTTTGTATCAAACACACACACACACTTGCCTGCGGCTGCTTGTTTGTAGGTGCGTTTTTTTATTATGTTTCTTTCTACGTAAGAGTAGTTTTATACCCTCCACCATAAGAGGTGGGTACAGTCTTTTTGACACCCAATTTGTAACACAATGGATGGATGTATTTATATAAAGCCTGACTCCATTAAATTACGTCAGAAAATTGAGAATTTGAATTTTCCAATGAAAATTGAGAATTTCCATTTCATATTGAGTAAATTCAAATTTCACAACATGAAGTAAATTTTTAATTTTGTTTGAGATTTGTGTACAAATTAAAAGTGAATGATATTTTTTCGGCGTCTTGTAATAGTAGTAGTACGAATCCTGGTCGTCGCAATTCCTACGGAATAATTTTGTCACCAAAATGATGTTGAATGTTAGCGCTGTTGTCCACTTAAGGCTGTGCCAGGACCTCCATGACGTAGGGTATCGCCGATTCCTTTCCACGCGGTCCGACCTAATGCCTTCTTGACTTGTTTGTTTCGCTGACGTCTTTCCTGATTTATTTGGCTGACGTTGTTATTGCTGTTGTTTTTTTATTTTAAGTTTCTTTTACGTTTCGTTTTATTTTTGTTTCGTGTAAATTTCTTTTATCAACGTAACAAACTAACTAACGTGTCGGTAAAATCATTATTCGCGTTGTTGCTTTTATTTTTGGCAGTTTGTTTTTGTTGTTGTTGTTGCTGTTGTTATTCAAACACTTGCTCAAAACACATCACACTTGTCGTCGTGTGGATACACTCAGAGAAATTAAAATGTTTTCTAATTTCTAAAAGTTCTAAAGCGAGAATCAATGGCATTTATCGAGCGAAACGGGTTAAATGGATAGGGCAAAATATGTTTAGAATATGTGGATTATAATAAATAAGAAGATAAACAAATCTCTCAACTGATTATTTTTGTGGAGTTTATTTCGAATAGGATGTTTACAAAAGAAAATCAACAAAATTGGATTATTTAAAGCAATGCATTCGAACAACAGTTGAGACAATTCTCGCTTAAAGATGTTGCATCTGTTACAATTTGTCATTGTTTGTGTATATAAAACAAATTTTAAGTCTCCACTAAATGATATACATATTCGACTAGCCGATCTCAATATGTTTATTCCATCCAGTAATGTCCATAATGAATTACACTAAGCAAAAAAAGTTTGCCGATGGGATATGTATAACATTTTCCGATGTATTTGGCTTTCTAAACTCGAAAACGTCGAAGATGCCTTAAATATTTGTACTCTCATTTTGTTAATATAAGTCCGATATATTTATGTATATTTATTACGCCATTCCTTAGATGAACAGAGGGTCATAAAGTCCGATAACACCCGATTATATGTTCAATTAAAGGTAATTATAATGGCTACAGGAACAGTCTCCTAAAACAGTTTTTTTTTTTTTCGAAAAATATAATTGTTTTCTCGCACGAAAAAATCAATAAAAATAGAAATTTTTTGTTTTATTTTTATGGATAACATTTTAACGAAGAAAACAATGTCAATATCACAGTGCAACACGAAAAAAATAACCATATACGGACACCGCTACATGATAAAAGACCAAAAAAAAAAATACCCGTGTTTTTTTTCCCCAAAGTCATGCACTTTTTTTTATGGGCCCCCAGAGATTTGAGGCCTCGGTGTAATTTTTGGAAAAAAGTGATCATATTCTCAGGCTCATATCTTGCAAACCGTTCGGAATTTTGATTTACTCTCTGAGGCAAAGTTCTAGCTCTTGTCATAAAGAACAAAAATTGTGAACATATAAAATCAAAAAAACTTCATCTTCAAGGTCAAAATCGCAAAAAAGACAAAGACAATTCAAAGCAGCGAAGTAGTCGCAATCCATTTGTACCAACAACATTAACAACACATATGTAGCCGCATATTTTTTTGCGATTTTGACCTTGAAGATGAAGTTTTTTTGATTTTATATGTTCACAATTTTTGTTCTTTATGACAAGAGCTAGAACTTTGCCTCAGAGAGTAAATCAAAATTCCGAACGGTTTGCAAGATATGAGCCTGAGAATATGATCACTTTTTTCCAAAAATTACACCGAGGCCTCAAATCTCTGGGGGCCCATAAAAAAAAGTGCATGACTTTGGGAAAAAAAAAAACACGGGTCTTTTTTTTTTGGTCTTTTATCATGTAGCGGTGTCCGTATATGGTTATTTTGAAATGACTTCAAAAATGTTGCACAGTGTAATTTATAGTGAAGTTTCCAATATAAACAAAAAAGCAAAAAAGGTCTGACTTATTGACTAACCAATCAGCCCACCATCATTGCGAAAGTCTTTGCAATGAATATGTCTTTGACCTAAATCAGGTTACCTACTTATGTCAGAGTTAACAGAGTACAAATGAGAATTGCAAGCATTCAACCGAATAAAGTGACACACTAAAAATGTAGTTGTAAGTTATGAAACATTTCATAAAAACTGTGAAATCCTTAACAAATATTTTATTGGTTATGACACATTTTATAATCTTTAAGAATTGTTTCTTTAATACAATGAAATCTTTCTATCGATCTATGTATGAAACTATGTTTCACTAATTTAATAATTTTGTTCTATGAAATATGAAATGTTTATGAAAAAATTATATGACTTTTTACGTCTACAAAGAGTGTCGTAACTACTAAATTTAGACAAATATATTTTATATGTAGATATTGTTTTCTGCGTTAGAATGTTAGATATTAAAAAAAAGCATTTTTTTCCGTTTTTTCTTATTTTTTTGACATTTTCCAAGATCAAGACGTCTGATAGCTGAACGCTACTGAAAGCACACCTAAAAATTATGTTTCCCCCTGATTTTTTACGTTTCACTTCTGCACAAAATTTTTCTCTAAATTAATAGACCCTTGAAAACACTTTAAATATAAATTTTATTATTTGTTTTCATATTAACAACTGAGAACCTTTTCGTATTTGGTGGTAGTATTTTATAAATAATAAATAGCTATAGCCAATACCTATCGAATGATGTTTAAATTATGAAGATTATTTTTGTAAAAAGCGTTTGAAAATTTTGGTTCTGAAAAACAATATTTTTAGAGGTGCTTATAGGACCAGCGACGAAATAATTTAAAAGATCATCATTGGATCATCTGGGCGGTGACCGCAGCAATTAATTTTCCTGACTCATCCTAATATACATATATCCAGCATACCTTTTGTTTACTACACCGCGACTTTGTTTTATTTATTTTCATAATTATTGAATTCAGGCTTCAGTCATTTTTATACCCTCCACCTCCAGGATGGGGGTATACTAACTTTGTCATTCCGTTTGTAACACCTTGAAATATCGACCTGAGACCCTATAAAGTATATATATTCTTGATCGTCATAAAATTCTAAGACGATCTAGCAATGTCCGTCCGTCTATCCGTCTGTCCGTCTGTTAAAAGCACGCTAGCATCTAAACGAAAAGAGCTAGAATGTTCAAATTTTCCATAAATGCGTCTTATAGTCGTAGATCGGTTGGGATTGAAACGGGGCGAAATCGGTCCAAAGGGAAATTTTTCCCTCACAAGGACTAAAAATACCCATAATATTCCCTAATATTTTAGCGCATTTAAGCATGTTTTTTGAATATGTCTGTTTATATTTGCTTGATATTTGGTACGCGCATTCCCCTTATAGCAAAAACGGGCACCATAAAGTGATTCTTATTTGTAGGGGGTAAAATGGGAATAGAGGGATAAAAATGGTACCAACCAAACGGCTGTACCTAGAATAATGAAATTCGCTGTATACATTCCTCTGATTGCATAGACAAGTAAAATACACGGATTTTTCGAAATTCGTATTTTTTGGGGTTAAAATGAAAAAAGGGGATAAAAATAGTACCAATAAAATGACCGCAGCTAGAGTCATGCAATTCGGAGTATACATTCCTCTGACTGCGTAGACACGGAAAATAAACTGATTTTTCGAAATCCGTACTTTTTGGGGCCAAAATAGAAAAAGGGGATAAAAATAGTACCAACCAAATGACCACAGCTAGAGTCATGAAATTCGGAGTATACATTCCTTTGACTACGAAGACATGAAAAATAGAAGGTTTTTTTCAAATTCGTACTTTCAAGGGATACAATGGGTACGGAGGGATAAAAATGGTACCAACCAAATGGCTACACCTGGAATAATGAAATTCGGTGTATACATTCCTCTGATTGCGTAGACACTTAAAAACAGATTTTTCGAAATTCGTATTTTTTGGGGTTAAAATGAAAAAAGGGGATAAAAATAGTACCAATAAAATGACCGCAGCTAGAGTCATGCAATTCGGAGTATACATTCCTCTGACTGCGTAGACACGGAAAATAAACGGATTTTGGAAATTTTTACTTTCAAGGGATACAATGGTACAGAGGGTCAAAAATAGTACCAACTAAACGACTACAGCTAGAATTATGAAATTCTAATTGCGTAGAAACGTCAAGAGGGTAATACTTTTGTAATTAAAATAGAATGGAAATACAACAAACTGTAGCACCCACTATCAACCAATATTTATGGTATTTAAGCTTTTTGAAAATATAAATATAAGAATATTTATTTTTTGATTTGAAATAAATAATGGTTTGAAATAATAAAAATATTATATTTATTTATAATTTTTTTTTTCAATATTTGTATTTGTTTGGCTATATTAAAAAAATTATATTTTCCTGTAATATTACTGCACTTCTACGAAACCGACAACTTCTGTGGAATGCAATCCATGGTGGAGGGTATATAAAGTTCGGCCCGGCCGAACTTAACTCCGTTTTTACTTCTTTCTATTTATTTGTTGATTTTTGAACAAAAAAATGTTTTCAGACAACAGTTAGTTTTTAATTAGTGTACAAACTGAAAAGTGTACGACTGAAAAAATAATTATATGAAGTTCGACTGGACTAGAAATATGTAGGTATAAATCATGACCTCCTATTCGAAATTCCAGGAAGAAATGTATTGCCTTGATCGTAGAATAGGTACAAATATGTTTTAGGTTACACAAAGACCTCGAGATTGCAAAACGAATTTGTTGGGAAAAGAATAAACCGGAAATGAAGTAAAAGAAAATAATATATGGACACAATTCCTAAATTCAATTTTCCCAAATTAGTTTAGTTCATTCTAATGCATTTTTCTTCGAGTGTATCTTGTAAGTAGTACAAGTTGTAGTCTTGAACTTGAACATTAAACAGAACAGAGCAGTACAGCAGAGAACACACGTCGCACAACTTAATTTTTATGGATTTTAAACAATCATTGTTTGTTGTTGCTACTGTTTTTTCTATTGCTGTCGTTGTTGTTGTGCTTGTGGTTGTTGCTATCACAGCGTTTGATCTTAATTTAACACTCGACTGCCAATTGGATGTGAAGGCAGCCAGACGAGCAAAAAGTTCATAACTTGGGTAATTCTTTTCGGGTTGTTTTGGAATAAACCCAACAACAACAAAAGCAAACAAAAACACACAGAAATAGAAATAGAAGATGGTGGTCTCCAGCTGAAATGGATTAGCAACAATCACAGCATCGAAGGTCGCCACAATGGTCCTTTGCCATGGGGAGTTTTTCGCAACTCTTTTTGGTTCCCTTCAAGCAACTCTGTCCAACTCATACTCTTGTGAACATTGGAGTGTCTCGTCTCATCAAGTGCAAAATGGACTTTAGTTGATGTTAATAAAGTTTGACCAAAAAATCTCGGGACACGCACGCACAAAGCCATTGCATTATTCACTGAAATGGGCCAGAAAATCCCACCATGTCATTTGTAAAAAGATGCAAAAAGGTCTTGAGTCTGGACAATATCTTAGTTCAATTGAAATGTTAAGAAATATTTAAAAATAATGGACTGGAATGGAAAAATGGAATGGAAATTATTAAATTGGGGATATATTATTTTTTTGGGAATTATTTCATTTTCAATTTGTGATTATTTCATAATGACATAAAAACGCCCAAATGAAATTACCCCCAAAAAATTTTTTGGGAATAGCTTCATCTTATTTTTGCATTTGGGCATTACTTTATCTTTATTGGGATTTATTTCATTTTCAAAAAATATGAATAAAGGTTTACTGCGTTGCCGGCCTTTGTTTGGGGCTTGTTTCATTGGGACATAACATCCACTCCTTTGGGGTTTCCTTCATTTCTAATTTGGGGTTTCTTTCATCTATTTTGGGATTTATTTCATTTTCCTTTTTGGGTGTTATCTCATTTGATTTGGGGATTATTTTATTTCTTCATTTGGGCGTTATTTCTTGGCGCCGCCAAAAACTCCATGGCCAAGCAGCCTTGAAGGAGGAAATTGAGCAACGTTTGGCTGGTTCGTATCCTCGAACACTTTCCAAAGGGGTTAATCAATTTATTCTAACTGTGCACATATTATTTATTTCCCCAAACTTAGTGTTGTATTGAAATGGATTATCACTGTCGATACTGACGGCTGATTTGTGACATTTGTTTTAATGCGACACTCTAATGTACATGTGGACATGTGGTCGAGGACAGCCCAATCCCAATCATAGTAAATAATACAAATGTTACCGAGTATCTTCTAGTTTGACGATGGAGCGAGAGTGAGGTGTGTGTGCTTCGTTCAAGGTCTTCCGTATTTGCCGCATCTGCAAACATTTAATTTTTTTTGAGGTTTCTGCGGCTATGGTAACACGTTTTCCATTTTCCATTTTCCGTTCGACCATGTGGATTGTTTGTTCACGAAGATTGTTCTAAAGATTTTTTTAATCGAAGGATGGATGGAACTTTTGTTGTTTCACAGAAACCTTTGAGGTTTTGGTTACATAGCAATTTCACGTGCTGTGACAACATCTATTAGTTTTCCCCCAAAAAATCAGACGACCGTGTTTCGAGCGCGAGCGTTTTTTTGCTGATGTCTTTCATAGATTTTTCTCAAAAATGTATTTTTTCTTAGAAAATAAAATAAAATATTTAATTGTTTTCGTTTGCATTAAAACATACTGATTTATAAAATCAACACAAACTAATATTTTATTGATATATTTTTTTAAGTTTTCACTAAAATGCCAATTATTACCCTTAACCCATTAAAGCCCAGCAAATTTCTTTTTTTGCTGTTTCTTACTGTTTGATGTTCGATTAATCGAACACTGGGTCAAAATGGGTTAATATTTGTACTCACATTTTGTAAACATGTGTAGGTCCGATCACACCCTCTTAAATGTCCAATTAAAAGTAATTATGACGGCTACAAATGCAGCGAATTTCATTTTCACATACAAACAGTGGTTTAGGAACAGTCTCCAAAGAATTGAGAATTAATCGAAAAAAATCACGAATAAATTCATAAAAATAAAAAAAAAAAAACAGAAAAATAAAATAAAAATTAAAAAACTGAGTTTCCCAAATTTCAATAAATATGAAATTGTAAACACAAGAGTGGATCGAAAATTAGGAAATTTGTCATAATGTAATATCAAAAAATTCGTAACTTTTTCCTTGTTATTGATATTTCTTGATATTTTTTCGCGAATTTTAAGCAAATTGCATTTACTTTAATAGATAATAAATAAACGAGTAAAAACGGAGTTAAGTTCGGCCGGGCCGAACTTTATATACCCTCCACCATGGATTGCATTCCACAGAGGTTGTTGGTTTTCGTACAAGTGCAGTAATATTACAGGAAAATATAATTTTTTTAATATAGCCACACAAAAACAAATACAAATATTGAAGAGTTGATTTTATAAATATATATAATATTTTAATTATTTCAAACCACGCTTATAAGGTAATGCTACCAATACGTCAATTCAAAAAATAAATATTCTTATATTTATATTTTCAAAAATATATACAGTTGGTTGTATTTTCATTCTATTTGAATTCCAAAAGTACAAATTTTGAAAAACCAAAACTTCATGATTCAACCAATTTTTGACGTAAAAGAAAAAGTACGAATTTGGAAAAATCTTTTTATTTTGCGTGTCTATGCAGTCAGAGGAATGTATACACCGAATTCCATGATTCCATTTGGTTGGTACCATTTTTACCCCTTGACGTTTCTACGCAATTAGAATTTTATCATTCTAGCTGTCGTTTAGTTAGGTACTATTTGTATCCCTCTGTACCATTGTATCCCTAGAAAGTACTAATTTCGAAAAATCTGTTTATTTTCCGTGTCTACACACTCAGAGGAATGTATACTCCGAATTTCATGACTCTAGCTGCGGTCATTAGATTGGTACTATTTGTATCCCCTTTTTTCATTTTAACCCCAAAAAGTACGAAATTTGAAAAATCCGTGTATTTTACTTATCTATGCAATCAGAGGAATGTATACACCGAATTTCATTATTCTAGGTACAGCCGTTTGGTTGGTACCTTTTTATTTATTTATTCAACATCAATACAAAGAAAGCCTATAAGGCCAATTATACATGTATTGTAAGATAATCATCTATGTTTTAAGTAAAATTATAATTAACAGATTCATAAAAGAAATTAATATAATCTATATATACAAAAATATATGATTAAATGGCTCCCCAGCCATATGAACGTTGCTCAAAATACAAAATTGGAAAAAGTAAATAGGATCCTATAGCAATAAGAACACCACAAGAAAGAAGAGAAATTTGTTGCGAC
The DNA here is from genome assembly GCA_947397865.1 of Polietes domitor. Classification (NCBI taxonomy): domain Eukaryota; kingdom Metazoa; phylum Arthropoda; class Insecta; order Diptera; family Muscidae; genus Polietes; species Polietes domitor. Next base: position 105,698,281 of record OX377621.1, on the reverse strand, counting down.
AAAACAGGATTTATAGCGAAGAACCATTGAAGTAATCAGTAAGTTTTTTCTTGTAAGTAGAATAGGAGTAAGAAAACAGTTTCAATAAATTTGGTAGATAGTTCCAACAACGACAGACTCTAACTAAAAAGGACTGTTCATACACAGAAAGATGTATCAGTGGGATATTGATTTGGATATTACGTGTTGAATTTATAAAGGAAAATTCATTAACCAAGATTACAGGTTGACTCAGTTTCTATTCCTATTTTACCCCTTAAAAGTACGAATTTGGAAAAAATAATTTTATATTATGTATCTACTCAATTAGAGGAATGTACACACCGAATTTCGTGTCTCTAGTTGTTGTCGTTTAATATTTTATCCTTTTTTTGCCCCATTTCACCCCCTACAAATAATAATCACTTTATGGTGCACGTTTTTGCTATAAGAGGAGTGCGCATACCAAATATCAAGCAAATATAAACAGACATATTCAAAAAACATGCTTAAATACGCTAAAATATTAGGGATTATTATGGGTATTTTTAGTCCTTGTGAGGGAAAAATTTTTCCCTTTGGGCCGATTTCGCCCATTTCAATCCCAACCGATCTACGACTATAAGACGCATTTATGGAAAATTTGAACGTTCTAGCTCCTTTCGTTTAGATGCTAGCGTGCTTTCAACAGACGGACGGACGGACATGGCTAGAATTTTATGACGATCAAGAATATATATACTTTATAGGGTCTCAGGTCGATATTTCACAAGGTGTTACAAACGGAATGACAAAGTTAGTATACCCCCATCCTGGAGGTGGAGGGTATAAAAAAATAATCAAAAAATTCAAATCTTAAAAAAAAATTTGAATTGTTTCTTAATTCCCTGATTTTTTAAATAAAGAAGTACCTCTTAAATTTTTTTAAATATTTTTTATTAACAGGCAATTATGTCAGTAAGATGCTCAATATGTTTCGTGAACGAATTCTTGGTACTTACGTGACTGCAATCGAAATTTAAAATATTTAATATAAATAATGAAAACAATTTACATTGGTTGGCTTGAAAAAAATTGTAGATATTCCCGACTAAAATTAATCTTTGGTTTATTTAATGTGTTGTCTTAAAATATATATATTTTAAGATTTGAAATTCGCCAACAAATTATATTTCTATCTGCTACCAGAAAAAGTATATAATTTTTAAAACTTACTTTATGAGACAATTTCTAATTTTTGATCCACCCTAATGTCTATAATTTCATATTTATGAAAATCGTGAAATTCAGTTTTATTTCCTTATCCAGAAATACAAATTTGCAGACTTTCTTTAAAAGCGGATAACCTAAGAAAATTTTCTATTCAATTTCACATGGAATTAGTCATAAGTGAAGACTACAAGAAGGTCGTTCTACAAGAATATCAATAACTTCTACATTTATTCATAGATTTTCTCCAACCAGATTTTTTCGTTAAGACGCCAGATATTATAAAACAAAGTAAATTAAAACATTAAACAACAAACATCTTTAAGACTGGATAACTAAGCTGCGATAACAAAAATCTAAATAAAATGTTAAAATTTCATTCAAAATAAAAAATTCTTTTTTTAAACTGTCGGCAAAAGCAATATCAATGTGTGTGTGTGAAAACAAATTTTGAAAAAATAATTTTGTGTTGAAAATTGTTGACTTAGCCTGGATAATTATCCAGTGTAAGTCAAAATGATGGATATCGAGGCTAAGTCCAATAAAGTCGACACAAAATATTTTTTTGAAAATTTCTTTTGATACATATATTTATATTGTAGTTGGCGACAATGTGAAAAAATAATTTTTTATTTTGAGCAAAAAATTTATTTTAGTTTTTTCGTTTGCATTTTTTTGGTCTGTAATCAATATTTGATTTGAACTGGGATATTGTCCTGGCTCAAGACCATTCTGCTTCTATATTTAATAGAATGCAAATTTATTTACAAATGGCATGGTGACATTTATTACTTGGCTGCAGACTACCACGATCATGATTTCGACCATGTCAAAAGTCTTTTCAAGTGGCTTCGCAGCGACTTTTCAACATCAAACCCGGCCTCTATAAGGAGATGATTTTCACAAACGAACGAGAATCACAACTCACTTGCCGAATTTGCGTTTAAAAAATCGCACCAAGTAATAAAGCACACATGCCATCTTACAAGCATCTCATTGAGTTGCATATGTAAGTATGTGTATATGCAGGTATAGTTATATTATTATAGCTGGGTAACTATACCTGCATATACACATACTTACATATGCAACTCAATGAGATGTTTGTAAGATGGCATGTGTGCTTTATTACTTGGCTTGATGTTGAAAAGTCGCTGCGAAGCCACCTGAATGAAACCTTTAGACAGGGTGGAAATCATGATAGTGGTAGTCTGCAGCCAAGTAATAAATGTCACCATGCCATTTGTAAATAAATTTGCATTCTATTAAATATAGAAGCAAAATGGTCTTGAGCCAGGACAATATCCCAGTTCAAATCAAAAAAGTTATTTTTTATTAACGTTATTGTTATCGCAGCTTGTTATCCCGCTTAAAGAAAAACAGCCCTATTTTATCTAATTTTAAAAGTTTGTTATCGTTAATTATAAAAAATAATAAAATCAATCATAATCATAAAAAAATCGTTTGTGTCTACAAAGACAAATGTAGAAGTTATACATTTATCCATAGATCTTTTACATATACAGTGGTGGTCACGAATTTAGCACAGTCACCACATGTAACTTTATAAAGCAAATATTTCAACTTCAACTTTATGTTTTTTGACCCGTATTTTTTCTAAAATATTACGTACGATAAGATGACCATTTAATGTTGTTTTTTGTTCGTTTCTTATGCTGCATTTTAGTTTTATGCAATTTAAAGTACAAATAATACGAAAAGTGATTTGACAGTAATTTAGCATAAATTTAAAAAACTTTAATCAAATCGGAAAAAACTGAACTAACCAATACATTTTATAATAAACCTTATATTTGGTTGCATAATCACTATTTTGAGTAATAGCTGTACATCTTCTGGACATACTCTCCACTAGAGACGTAAAACGCTCCATTGGAATAGCATATCAGGAATTTTGAGTTTCATTCAAGAAATCGGGCAAATTTTTGGGTTTTATTGATTCCATTCCTTAGATTCTCAATAGGATTGAGATCCGGTGACGGTGCTGCACCATTTTTAAAAATCTATTCTGTTCAGCTCCAAACAGCTCTTCACTGGCGTTAAGTGTGTTTTGGTTGGTTGTCGTGCATAAAACGCCACTTAATTGGCATGTTTTTATCTGGATATGTTATCATGGTATCAACAAGTAGATTTTTGTAAATATACTGATCCATTAGTGCATCGATTTTGTGTATGGGACCAACACCGTGTCCAGAAAACGTAGTGTACACCATCAGATTTTCGCCAACAAGCTTCACCGTCTCAGATTTGTACTTTGGGTTGTGCTGCATGTTTGGAGGGCAGAATTCGTATTGTTTCCTATTAGATCCGAATCGACAAATGTTCGGTTCGCCAATCCAGGCGATATTTTCCCAAAAATCTTGGATTTTTCTAAATGCTCCTGAGCAAATTAAGTTTGACACTGTAAGTCATATTTTGATACGTCTGGCTTATGTTGAACAATACATCCAAGTAAATTTTTTTCATTGGTTCTTCTTCTTGTGGTTCTTGAGGAAATGCTAATGTAAATTTTTGCCGAAATATCTCTCTGAATTACAGTTGAGCTCTTAAGTGGATCTGCTACGCAGGTTCTATAAATTAAAAAATCCGATTTATTGCTTGTTTTTCTCGGAGTAGGACATTGCGCGACATTTTTGAAGTTTATGGCTTCAAGCCAATATGGCTTAGTATATTGCACACAATCTGTCTGGATCAATTTATAATATCCCCGCTGGGGATATTGCAAACATTGCATAATAACCTGATGCTGCGCCTCAATGCACTATTTTCCTTTAGCAATGTCTAATTATAAATTTTGTTAAATAATAACTTCCATAAAAAGTAAAAATTGCCTAAACATACCAAATAAATAATTAAAACGCAAAAAGAGACAGAAAATAACAACTTTTATGAACACACCATAAGCAACACTAAAACACATATATTTGGCGCAGAGTTCATTATCAGAACAAATTATTTGGTATTATAAACAACACATATGAAGTGTGCTAAACTCGTGGCCACCACTGTAGATATTAAAGAATACAAACAAATATTTTTTTCCTGCAAAGAAAAACAATATTTTTGGAGAATTCGCAATATTTATAGCCTTCATAATTATCTTTAATTGAACATATAAGCGGGTGTGATCGGATCTACATTTCCAAAATGGACATTTTCGGCGAAAAGAGGAATTTTAATATTTTTTAAATATGTCCATAATAATTTTTGACATAGTTTATATAGTTTATTGTTTTAAGGCTGATATACTTGAGAATATGATATACCTCGCCATTCGGCAAAATTTTTGTTGCATAGTGTAATAAATCAATCAATTTGGTTTGACCAATATTAAACCGTGCGACAGTTCTCTTTGGACCTGAACAAGATACATGAAACTAGTGATCGTATGTAGAAAAACTGTGTACTACGTTTTCACTGGTAATATTTTCTCCTTTCTCAAGACTTTTAGGAAAAATATCACCAAATGGAAAACTGAGTACACGGGTTTTCTACATACAATCTCTAGTTTCACATATGTATGGTCTTGTCTCACGGTATTATATCTATGTTTTATAGAATGCAAATTTATTTACAACATTTTCATTTATTGATTAAATGCTCTGGTTTATACAAAAACGTTCATAACTTCTTTATTCTATATCCAGACTCTGTTTCAAATATGCAATGTTTTTTTGCTAAAAAATAAAATATTCTTTCTAGATATTTTTAATTTTTTTGGTGACTGTTTCTAAGTGAAAGCAGCTATAGTCAAAATACTAAAGATATGTACCTGCGATGGAAATGGGAATTTAAATAAAAAAGAAAAAGGAGAAAAGTGTTATGCGCAGCCCTTCCACAAACTACACCTTTTTCAATTGTAATTCAAAAGACATCACTTGAAATTCAAAAGACACCAGTTGAAATTCAAAAATTCCATTTGCAATTCAAAAAAGATCACTTGAAATTCAAAAGTCGTCATTTATAATTCAAAAGACATCATTTGAAATTCAAAAGACATCATTTGAAATTCAAAAGACATCATTTGAAATTCAAAAGACATCATTTGAAATTCAAAAGACATCATTTGAAATTCAAAAGACATCATTTGAAATTCAAAAGACATCATTTGAAATTCAAAACTCTTCATTTGTAATTCAAAACTCGTCATTTGCAATTCAAAACTCGTCATAAGTAATTCAAAAGACACCATTTGAAATTCAAAAGTTTTCATTTGAAATTCAAAAGTTTTCATTTGAAATTCAAAAGTTTTCATTTGAAATTCAAAAATTATTCCATTTGTAATTCAAAAATTATTCCATTTGCAATTCAAAAAGGGTAAACAAAATTATTTAAGCAAAATATACATTAGGTTGGGTAGCATTTATTTATTTCTGCAAACTTTAATATTCTGCTGTTAAGAAAACAGATTTACTTATCTCTCACGCAAATCACTCTCACCTATTTAAATTTAAAGATTTTATAACTTCTATACGGACGATCGGAATACTCTGAAATTTGGTCATTGGTAATGTTTTCATGGACGTTATATATACCTGCAATATGAGCGATATTGCAAGACCTCTCACACAAATTTGCATAAGCTTTGGTCAAAATAAAACTGATCAGTAACAATTTAATAATGGAAATGGTTTTACACTCACTTTATACCTGTAAAATAGTTATCGTTTGTTGTAGCTCCCACACAAATAATCCAACCCTAAGTAAAATGCAAGTCCTTATAAATTATATGCAGATGCTCTATGAGCTGGTGAAGGTTATAAACTATATATGAAATTACCGACATTTTACATCATTATAATTATTAGTTGCTTATCATTTTATTAAATCTGTTTCCAAAACTGCAGAATATCCAAATTTGTAAAAAAAATAAATGCTACCCCACCTAATGTATATTTTTCTTAAATAAGTTTGTTTACATTTTTGAATTTCAAATAGAATAATTTTTGAATTTCAAATGAAAACTTTTGAATTTCAAATTGAATAATTTTTGAATTTCAAATGACGAGTTTTGAATTTCAAATGGTGTCTTTTGAATTACAAATGATGAGTTTTGAATTACAAATGACGAGTTTTGAATTTTTTATGACGACTTTTGAATTTCAAATGGAATTTTTGAATTTCAAATGGTGTCTTTTGAATTATACTTGAAAATGGTGTATTAGTATACTAGTGTTATCTTTCCAATTCAATTAATTTTAAATTTTGAACAAAAAAACACACATTTTAGTGTTAGTCTGATCGCAGATGCTGTATGATATAATACCCTATCACGCCATTTTGTAGCACTTTGAAACGGTTTAACTCGTGAATAGTTTTAGCTGAATCCTAAAAAAACTAATAAGGCAACTTTTACTTGCGAGACCACCCCACTCTAATGTACATTGATATGCAAAACGTCAGCCGTGGGGCTAATTGAAAAACATATGCTAACCAAGTTCATGCAGTCAGTCTTCTCCTCCCACAAACAGTTCAACACAACTAATTAGTCAAACAAATATGAAGGCAATCTGTGACCAATCAACTCCCCACCCTCCACCAAACCAACCACATGCCACATGTGTGTATAGTTGCCACTTGACTGACTGAACTGAGACAATTCCTGGGGATAATCATACGCCACCACGTACACCACCATATGCACATCCGGGCGAAAATTAATTTCTATTAATCATACGTCACGTACCACGGACGAGACGAAGACCAACAATCAAGCAAACAAACAACGAACCAACAACATTTAACGGCGGCGAATTGATCAAAAAAGTGCGTGTAGCGTTTTGGGTCCTATGGAACTGAACCACGGAACTGCTGTTTGTAATACGACAACAGTTCTCCAAAACAACTTTGTCAAAGAAATTCCAGATAGAAGAACAAAAACATAAACAACACAACTAATCATAGTCAACTCATACATATGAGTATGTTTGTATGTATGAACATAAATGATATCAATATCATTAATGCTGTCTGTAATAGGCCAACACCGACGATTTATCTTAACTATTGCGACGACCAACAACAGACAGAGACGGTGGAGCGGAGCGAAACAAACTTCCAAATCTTCAATCTCGCCCCTCGTCCCTAAAATAACTCTTCGACACAACCACAGTGCACACACTTGGTGGTGTCGGCTGGCTTAGTCATTGTGGCCGCAGTAGTAGTTTTCCCTCGCTCAGTGGGATTGTGTGTCGTGAACACATGACCAAACAGTGCACAGTGGTTGGATTTAGTTTGGAAATAATCCCTATTAATATTATAAAACCTTAGTGTAAGTCTGTCTGTCTGTTTGTTTGTTCCGCAATCACGTGTAAACGGCTGAACCGATGTTGTTGAAATTTTCAGTACAGATAGATGCAGGTCTGGAAGGAACTATAGGCTATAGAATTTTTAAAAATTAGCTCTGTGGGTGGAGGGGGCGTGGCAGAAGTGTTTTTGAGAGCTAGAAGGCTGAAAATTGGTACATATATTTTACTGACCGCGGGAATGATAAATATGATGCCGAAATTTGGATTTTCATTTTGTGGGCGGAGTGGGCGTGGCAATAGTGTTTTTGAGAGCTAGAAGACTGAAAATTGGAACGTTTATATTACTGACCACGAGAATGATCAATTTGATGCCGAAATTTGGATTTTCGTTTTGTGGGCGGAGTGGGCGTGGCAAAAGTGTTTTTGAGAGGTAGTAGGCTGAAAATTTGTACATATATATTACTGACCACGATAAAGATCAATTTGATGCCGAAATTTGGATTTTCGTTTTGTGGGCGGAGTGGGCGTGGCAATAGTGGTCTTTGAGCTAGAAGACTGAAAAATGGAATGTATATATTACTGACCACGAGAAAGATCAATTTGATGCCGAAATTTGGATTTTCGTTTTGTGGGCGGAGTGGGCGTGGCAAAAGAGTTTTTGAGAGCTAGAAGACTGAAAATTGGAACGTATATATTACTGACCACGAGAAAGATCAATTTGATGCCGAAATTTGGATTTTCGTTTTGTGGGCGGAGTGGGCGTGGCAAAAGTGTTTTTTAGCTAGAAGGCTGAAAATTGGAACGTATATATTACTAACCACGATAATATCAATATGATACCTGATTTTAATTTTACCATTTGTTTTTTTGCCTGGGCGGGGTTCAGCTAGTTCTGTAATTAATAAATTCTACTCGCCTTGACGTAGCTCCATAAAATTGCACACAGACATAGATGAGGTGATTTCTTGGCCTCAAATAAATGGAATTTAAATTCCCAAAACATGAACATATTTTAGAAAATTCCAAACATGCCCGCTTATACATTGAATTAAAGGTTAAAAAATTGAAAAAAAAAAATTATTTTTTTTCATGAAAATATTGGTTTTTTGACAAAGAAACCAACAACAAATATATATGTAAGTGGGTGATCATCGGGGTCAAATGTGGGGAAAAGGGGTAAAAAATACACAAAAAGTCCAAAAACTGTCTCGGAGTCGCTCCCAGGCCGACCCCACTCCTTAACTCCACTCCAGATAAAAATTAAATTAAACATATACAGCTATGGACATATAAATGGCACATTTTACAATTAGTTCTTTCTTATGTTATAATATTGTTAATACTTTTAATAAATAAAAAGTTTTTTGATTTTTTCAACAGATTTATGATTCGTATTAAATATTGATTTAAACTTAAGACGAAATTCATTAAAAGAAAAAAATGTCATCATTAAGAAAAAAATATCCCTGAAATGAGCTGGACACATAAATGGCACAATCTTAAAAAATAAGAAAAAAATAGTTTTAATATAATATTTGCTCATTTTTTGGAATGTACAAACATTTTATCGTTAATACTTAGTACTGTACCCATTGTTTCTAATGACAGCTTCGCACCTGCGACCCATACCACGAGTTTTTGACATTTTGATTTGGGTAAGGCATACTAGGCTTTCTGCGCCGCCGACCATAGATCGTCCATATTTTTGTAATTTGTTTTGGCGATTTCAACCTTGACTTCGTTCCACAGGTTCTCTATAGAATTTAAGTCAGGACTCTGGGCTGGCCAATCCAAAACGTCAATCTTCTCCGAACAAAACCAGTTTTTTACTATTTTGGAGGAGTGTTTGGGGTCATTATCTTGCATGAATTTCCACTTAATTGGCATTGAGTTGAAGGCATATGGCTCCATATGGTTTTTCAAAATGTCTAAATACTGAAACTTGTCCATTTTCCCATTAATTCTTATAAGCGGACCTACGCCATGCCAAGAAAATGCACCCCAAACCTTAATGCTGCCACCACCGTGTTTTATCGCCCCTTTAGGGCGATGAACAAAGGTTCTGCCATCTGGTCCCATCCTATTAATCTTTGTTTCGTCACTCCATAAGACGTTTTTCCAAAAATTAATGGAATTTTCTTTATGGGTGCTGGCGAAGGTTAAACGTTTTGAAATATTTTTTTAGAGAGCAGTGGTTTTTCTGGAAATGCGCCCATACAAATTTGCCTCGTTTAATCTTCTTCTGACAAGTCTGCTAGATATTTCCAAGTTCAAGGATTCATTAATTTCAGATGCTATCTGCCGTGATGACTTGAATGGGTCAGCTTTCACCATTCTCACTATAGCTGCATCTGTACGCACGTCAGTTTTTCGAGGCTTTGGCTTCCGAGTTTTGCCATTAACCAATATATCGGGATTCTCAACACATAATTTAATTGCATTGTACACTTTTTTTCGAGAAATTTGCATTACTTCAGCAATTTCTGCCATTTTTTTCCCTTCGTTATGCATTTTCCATATGATCCGCCTTTCCTCACTAGTGGTATGTTTACCCGAGCCCATTTTCAATATTTTTTCACTATTTAAATTTTTGAACTACTTGTTTTGAACTACGCAAAATATCAAGTGATTTGAATCAAATCTACGCGAGTACTGCATATTTTAAGAAAATTGTGCCAATTATATGTCCACTTAAAATCAGCATTGTTTACGCAAAAATTATAACGGTAAATAATCAGCAGAATATAACGGAACATTTGACCGCTGTTGAGACAAAAACTCTTTCAACAACAATCAGATGAGATTAAAATAACATTTTTAGAAGCTTTTAGGTGCAAACTACTTAAATTTATTTGCATTTTAATTTTGTGCCATTTATATGTCCATAGCTGTACCTTCAATCTCCAACCTTTAAAGTGGCCCCATACGTTTTTTAATTTTTTATGACTTGGGCTAGGCCCAAAACTGCCACGGAGTCGCCCCTAGCCGGGTTAAATATAAGATACATTCAATTAGTTTTACCTCTCTAACATTTTTCCGAACACAACCCCACTCAGTAATTGGGCTCCCATACAAAAACTATTTTTTATAAAATTTGCTCCCACCGCCCTAACTATCCCAAGGAGGCCACTAGGGGACCTAAATATACTATAACCAATCCCCAATATTTTTGCTGAAGTCACTACTTAAAAAATAAATATATTTATATGTATATAAATATATAAATAAAAAAATTATTTAAAAAATATTATTATTAAAATTATTTTATTATGTGTTGTCATTTATTTTGGTTTAAGACCAAAGGTTGTGCTGAAGTCTTCAGCAGAACCCAAAATTAGCAAAAAGGCAAAGTGAGACCTTTATTGTTGCAGCTAAAAGTTGACTGCGCAGTTTCGATGGGCGCTACCCCATCTCGTCAGAACTTTCGCAACGAATGTATGTCTTTGACTTAAATCAGGGTTCATATTAGTACCAGCGGTCACATATGACAAATGAGAAGCGCTGATAAACAAAATATTCCACCGAACTAAGTCGACACACTACAAATCTCACTTTGCCAATTCAATGTGCTCGCATCGCTCGCAACAATGCAAAGGTTGTTGTTGTACGGTATGTCCCGTCTTCACTGTACTTCGTGTGTATTGTTGTTGTTTGTATGTATTGTTGGTTTAGGACCAAAGGTTGTGCTGAAGTCTTCAGCTGAACCCAAGATTATATTATTGTATTATTTTATATTATTCGTTGAAGCGATGCAGAAATTAAAAACTAAATTCGTTTAAAAAATAGTTTTTGAATTTCAGGGGGTGGTGTGAATAGGAAAAATATTTTACGTCCAATTTCACTATTAGTCACTTTCTATTTAAACAAACAATGTCCAAAATATGTCAGCTAAAAGGTGGTTAAATTTTAGAGGCCGATGTTGATTTTGAATAAAACACAAATTATTTTGGATATTATTGTCATTTCTTTTTTATTATGATAATATTGGTATGGTTCAATTATGTATGAAACAAAATATCGGCCAAATGGCCGCCGCGATCTTGGCGGCATGCCTCCATCCGATGGTCCAAATTTTCGATGACGCTGAGGCATAATTGAGGTTCTATGCCGTTAATGTGCCGAATTATCTCATCATTTAGCTCTTGAGCTCTTTCAAATAACCCCAAAGAAAGAAGTCCAACGGTGTCAAATCACATGATCTTGGCGGCCAATTGACATCGCCACCACGTGAGATAACACGACCATTGAATTTGTCGCGCAAAAGAGACATTGTTTCGTCAGATGTGTGGCAAATGGCACCGTCCTCTTGAAACCGCATATCGTCCACATCCAAATCTTCCAATTCGGGCCATAAAAAGTTCGTTATCAGCTCACGATAGCGAAGACCATTCACAGTAACTGCCTGACCGGCCTCATTTTAGAAAAACCGCATAAACAGTCACTCTTTGTGGGTGCTTTGGTTTTTCGACAATCACTCTTGGATTATCATTCGCCCAAATGCGGCAATTCTGCTTATTGACGAATCCACTGAGGTGAAAATGTGCCTTATCACTGAAGACGATTTTCTTCGAAGTACACGATATGCATTTTAATTTGAACACCCATTTTCGTAATAAGCCCGAATAACTTTAACGCGTTGCTCGATTGTGTATCTTTCCATGGTTCAAATTGAGTTAGTTTGAAATTGAGAAATGTCAAATGAAATGCAAAAAAAACTTGACGTCTAGGTGTGGTTCACATTCAATATCGGTCCTTACAATTTAATTTATAAGAGAAAGAACATTCTTCAAGAACATATGCTCGAAGTAATCCATATGAGAACTCAGAAAATGAATTTACCTTGGCATAAGAACATAGTGTTATCAATCAGAATTGTATCCGATTTGTAACCACCACCACAGAAGTCACTAAATTATTTCCAAAATAAAACGATGCCCGAACACTGTGCGAGTGTAAAAATGATGAACTGCTGAATAGGTTATGGTTTGTGTTTCGTCATCATCTTCTGGTTTCACTTTTTTGCTTCCTTCCTTTCCGGCATAGTTTCTTTCTTTTTGTTCGTGTTCTTTTTTGTTTGTTTGCTTGAAACACTAAACAACAAAAAGAAAACTTTACGCAAACAAAATTTAGAAGAGGAAGCCTATGGGGGAGGAGACCGAGACGGAGAAGAAAGAAAGAAAACTTGCGTTGACATGCAAAAGTGTGTTTAGTACGTCTTTCGGTCGGCGTTTCTTTTTTTCCCGAAGACTTTAAATGAAACAAAATCGGCGTTGTTCGCATTTTCCATGGGCATTGAATGTTTTGTGGTTTTCCGGTTGTATTTATTTAAATGTATTTATGTTGGTATGTGCATTTACACAGTGGTGGCCAACAAAATAAGGTCACTGACAATGGAAATTGTGTGTTTATTTGAAATATTTGAAAGAAGAACTTTGACAGTTAGAATTCTGTGTATAAAGTGTGGTCAAATTGTAAGGGCCGATGTTGAATGTGAACCTCAATTATACCTCAGCGTCATCGAAAATTTGGGCTGTCGGATGGAGGTGTGCCTCTGAGGTCGTGGTGGCCATTTGGCCGACTTTCCATAAGGCGTTAAGTTCGGCCGAGCCGAATCTTATATACCCTCCACCACGTAGTGCATTCCACTGTATTACCAGCAGATTAAAGGATGTCGACATAGAAGTACAGAACCATATTACGAAAATTGTGATATTTTTATGCACATTATTATATTTGTTTGCTATTTCAAACTATAATGTATACTTATGCGCACGGTTTAAAATCGACTACTATACTAAACTACATGCCTTAATATTAGGCGATTGTCAGTCGCCATTAGAAAGAAGCATTTTCAGATACAGATAAAGTGATTAGAAAAGTATAAATTTTAAAGATATCCCCATTCTCCGCCCAAATGTACAAATTTCGAAAAAACCCTTTTTCGAGTCTTCATAGTCAGAATGTATACACCGATTTTCATGATTTTAACTTCAGCGGTTTGGTAGGTCCCATTTTTATCCCTTTTTTTAATTATATCCCTTAAAAGTACGAATTTCGAAAAATCCCTCTATTTTACGTGTTTAATTAGAAGGATGTACACCGAATTTCATGATTCTAGCTGTTGTCGTATCATTGGTACCATATTTTATCTCTTTTTGTTCCATTTCGCCCGCTAAAACTTTTATTTTCTTTGTGGTGCTTCCAAGCTACAAGAGGAATGTCCGCAACAAATTTCAAATGTATGAAAATCAGAAATTTAATTAAAAAGCCAAGGCTACCAATATTTGTATACTATGTATATATATAAAGGAAATAATACTTCAATTCATAAAGTAAATATAAGGCAGCAATAATAAATACCCTAAATATTGGGGATAGAGAGTGTACTTTCAGCTACAGTCGTTTGATTGGTTGCATTTCCATCATATTTTAATTTCAAAAGTATAAATTTTCAAAATACCTTATCTCTCACTTACGCAGTATAAGACAACTTCATGATTCTACCATTTTTTGCCGTAAAAGCAACAAAATAAAGTACGAACTTGGGAAAAAAATATTTTACGTGGCTATGCAGTCAGAGGAATGTATACACCGAATTCCATGATTCTATCAGCGGCCATTTTGTTGGTACGATTTTTATCCCCTTTTTCCAATTTTGCCCCCTCAAGAGTACGTCTATCTAAAATCTCTTTATTTTACGTATCTACACAATTAGAGGGATGTACACACTGAATTTCATCATTCTAGTTGTATTCGTTTAGTTGGTACTATTTTTATCCCCTGTAGGCATTGTATCCCTTGAAAGTACGAATTAGGAACAAAAGTTTTATTTTTCGTGTCTACGCATTCAGAGGAATGTATACTCCGAATTTCATGATTATAGCTGCTGTCATTTGGTAGGTACTATTTTTATCCCCTTTTTCCATTTGAACCCCAAAAAGTACGAATTTTGGCTAGTTCTTTTATTTTACGTGTCTACGCAATCAGAGGAATGTATATATCGAATTTCATTATTCTAGGTGCAGCCTTTAGTTTGGTACTATTTTTATCCCTCTATCCCCATTTAACCCCTTAAAAGTACGAATTTAGAAAAAATACTTTTATATTATGTATCTACTCTATTATGTATCTACTCAAATTTCGTGTTTCTATCTGTTGTCGTTTGATAGGTACCATTTTTATCCCTTTTTGTCCCATTTCGCCCCCTACAAATAAAAATCACTCTATGGTGCCCTTTTATGCTATAAAGGGAATGCGCTTTGCAAATATCAAGTAAATACAAGCTAATATGTTCAAAAAACATGCTGAAATACTCTAAATATTAGGGGTATTTTCAGTCCTTGTGAGGGAACAATTTTTCCCTCTGGGTCGATTTCGCCCACTTTCAATCCCAACCAATCTACAACCATAAGACACATTTAGGAAAAATGTGAACCTCCTAGCTCATTTCGTTCGGCCGCTATCGTGCTTTCAACAGACAGACAGACGGACATGTCTATATCGTCTTAGAATTTTACCATGACCCAGAATATATAGACTTTATGGGGTCTCCGAGGAATATTTCAAGGTGTTACAAACGGAATTACAAAGTGAATGGTGGAGGGTATAAAAAGAAATGACAATATTTTCCTAAATAATTTGTGTTTTATTCAAAATCAACATCAGCCCTTAAAATGTAACCACCCTTTACAAATATCCAGTTTAATTTACCCCTTTTGGTGCTCTCTTTCTCCATTTTTGCAAACGTCTTATTAGTCACACTCACGTTGTAACAAATTCTCTTCTATTATAAAATTCTACAAGTCTGGTGTTTCGATTTGATTGACCATCACTGTATATAATTTTGTCATGAATGTTGTTGATGTTATTCTAAGGTGAACACACCCAAATTGGGACAACAATTCAAAAACGAATTCTAACGACACTGGTAATTGTTGAATTTTGATGGATGGAATGGAAGAAAACTTCAGATCATCCATCCATTGACTTCTGTTCTTGTTGCACAATTCAAATGTCCCAAAGCTGATGTACTCTCTGTAGCTGTAGCTGTCCGTAGCTGTAGCTGTCCCTGCGTCGTGAATGTGCTCTGTATGGTTTTTAGATTTCTAATCTCTTATGCTACAAGCATATTTTGTTTGTTCACATAATTGTTTCTTGTGACATGTTATGACATGTTCTTTGGCGCGACACATTTTCTTTAAATACTATTTTTAGAATTGAAATTTAATTTCAACGAAATGCTAAAGTTTCCTTGAGTACACTTGTAATGGAAGTGCGATTTGGATTTTTTTCTGTTTACCCAACACCAAAATCAAGTGGCGAAGATTATGATTTAAATATTTTACGACCAACATCTTGAGACACTTATAAAATTTGGCGATTAAAAGTCTACATTATCCTATTCAATTTGTATACAAAAAGTATGTGTGGTAAATAAAAAATAAAATTCTAACACGATCTAGTCATGTCCGTCCGTCTGAAAGCACGCTAGCTTCTAAACGAAAGGAGCTAGGATGTCCAAATTTTCCATATATGCGTCTTATAGTCGTAGATTGGTTGGGATTGTGAAATCGGTCCAGAGGGAAAAATTTTCCCCCCACAAGGACTGAAAATATCCATAATAATCCCTAATATTTTAGAGTATAAAAGCATGTCTTTTCAATGCGCAAAAAATGCACAACAACGTGCACAATAAAGTGATTCTTAATCGTAGGGGTTGAAATGGGACAAAAGGGATAAAAATCGTACCTATCAAACGACAGCAGCTAGAAACACGAAATTCGATGTGTATATTCCTTTAAGTGAGTAGAGACATAATATAAAAGTATATTTTCCAAATTCGTACTCTTACGGGGATAAATGGAAAAAGAGGGATAAAAATGGTACCAACCAAACGACTGCATTTAAAATAATGAAATTCGGTATATACATTCCTATGATTGCGTAGATACTTAAAATAAACTGATTTTTCGTAATTCGTATTTTTTGGAGTTAAAATGAAAAAAGGGGATAAAAATAGTACCAATAAAATTACCGCAGCTAGAGTAATGAAATTCGGAGTATATATTCCTCTGACTGCGTAGACACGAAACATAAATGGTTTTTCCAAATTCACACTTTCAAGGGATACAATGGGATAAAAATGGTACCAGCTAAACGGCTACAGGAATAAATGGATAATAATGGTACCAACTAAACGGCGACGGCTACGTAGACAAGTAAAATAATGAGATTTTAGAAAGTCGTACTCTTAAGAGGGTAAAATGGGAAAAAGGGAATAAAAATGGTACCAACCAAATGGTCGCAACTATAGGGTCCGCCATCTAACGTTTTTCTTTTCAATTATTCAACCGTTGGACTATTATTTGTGGGGTGCCCTCAGCAGCCATTTGAATGAAATTATTTTCCATTATTAACCGGAAGGATTGTACTTTCAAATAAAAAAAGAAATTTGAGAAAATATTCAGTAGTTTTTTTATAGCATTTAAAAAAAAGTTTATTGGCGGACCCTATAGAATCATGGAATTCGGTGTATACATTAATCTGACTGCATAAAATCGCAAAATAAAAAGATTTTTTTTCCATATTCGTACTCTTTTACTTTTACGGCAAAAATTGATTGAATCATGAAGTTAGGCTATCTTACTTGCACTATGTACGTGAGATAATGGATTTTTAAAATTTGTGCTTTTGGATTTAAAATAGAAAATATAATAAACTGTAGCACAAACTATCTAACAATATTTATGGTATTTAAGCTTTTTTGAAGATTGCTGACTTATAAAGCGTGATTTTTTAGCTATTATCTTTTTGGCAACACTGGTTTAAACAGCTGACACACGTTTCGTGTTTTGTTTCACTGTCAAAGATCTTCAGTTTGGTCTATAATTTAACCATGAACGTCTTACAAATGAACAACGCTTGCAAATTATTGAATTTTATTATCAAAATGCGTGCCCTGTTACGAAAGTTTATCGCGCGCTTTTTCCATTTTATCATTGAGCTCATTTTTGGCTCAGTGGGTACGTAAATAATCCAGAAAAAGTCACAGTTTGTTGCGGTTTATGGGCTGGTGGCATCATTGGACCGTACTTCTTCAAAGATGATGCGAATCGTAACGTAACTGTGAATGGTGAGCGCTACCGTGTGATGATATCCAACTTTTTTTTGCCCAAAATGCACGAGCTATACTTGCATGACATGTGGTTTCAACAAGACGGTGCCACATGCCACACAGCACGCGCAACAATGGACTTATTGAGAGGCGAGTTCGGTGAACATTTTATTTCACGTTCGGGACCGGTCAATTGGCCGCCTAGATCGTGCGATTTAACGCCCTTTAGACTATTTTTTGTGGGGCTATGTTAAAGCTTATGTCTATACAGACAAGCCCGCTTCAATTGACGCATTGGAAGACAACATTGAAGCATTTATTCGTGAGATACCGGCCGAAATGTTGGAAAGAGTATGCCAAAATTGGACTAAGCGGATGGACCATTTGAGGCGCAGTCAAGGTCAACATTTGCATGAAATAATCTTCAAACATTAAATTATATGGACCGTACTATCGATTCAAATAAAGATTTCATGCATTTTTCTGAATTTTATGTGTTTTTTGAAAAACTTTCCTATAGCTTTTAAAAAATCACCCTTTATTTACTTTTTGAATAGACTTGAAGTTTTATTTCGATATATCTATATATATAAAAGAGTTGCGTTACTGACTGATTGACTTCTCATTGATAAGCCCCCAGACCAAACGGCTGAAGCCAGGGTCATGCAATTTTCAGGGTAGTTCCCAAATATGACGTAGACGTCGACTAAGAAAGGGTTTTACGAAATTCGTACTTTTAGGGGGTAAAATGGCCCAAAAAGGGATAAACATCGAACATACGTCCTCACTAAACGGCAGTAGCTATAAACATGAAATTCGGTGAGTTCCTTGCACTGACCATGCAGACGAGCTAAAAATAGGGATTTTTCGAAATTTGTACTTTTAAGGGCCGAGGGGGACAAAAAGGGATAAAAATGGTATCAACTAAAGTATTACAACTAGAATCGTGAAATTTGGTATGTAAATTCCTCTGACCATATAGAAACGAAGTAAAATTGGATTTTTCGAAATTTGTACTTTTAAGGGTAGAGCGGGAAAAAGGGATAAAAATGGTACCAACTAAAGTATTACAACTAGAATCGTGAAATTTGGTATGTAAATTCCTCTGACCATATAGAAACGAAGTAAAATTGGATTTTTCGAAATTTGTACTTTTAAGGGTAGAGCGGGAAAAAGGGATACAAATGGTACCAACTAAAGTATTACAGCTAGAAACGTGAAATTTGGTATGTAAATTCCTGTGACCATATAGAAACGAAGTATAATTGGATTTTTTGTAATTTGTACTTTTAAGGGGCGAGCGGGACAAAAGGGGATAAAAATGGTACTAACCAATGTATTGCAGCTGGAATCGTGAAATTTGATATGTAAATTCCTCTGACCATATAGAAACGAAGTAAAATTGGATTTTTCGAAATTTGTACTTTTAAGGGAAGAGCGGGAAAAAAGGGATAAAAATGGTACTAATTAAAGTATTACAGCTATAGTCGTGAAATTTGGTATGTAAATTCATCTGACAACGTAGAAGTGCAAATCTAAATATATTTTTCGAAATTTGTACTTATTATGAGAGTGCGGGACAAAAAGGGATACAAATTGTACCAACTAAATTATTGTAGTTAAAATCGTAAAATTCGGCGTGGACATTTCTCCGACCATGTAGGCGCGCAACATAAATTAATTTTTCGAAATTTGTACATTTAAGGGATGAGAGGGGCATAAAGGGATAAAAATGGTACCAACTAAAGTATTACAGCTAGAATCGTGAAATTTGGTATGTAAATTCCTCTGACTATGTAGAAGCGCAGTATAATTGGATTGTTCGAAATTTGTACTTTTTAGGGGGTAGGCGGGACAAAAAGTGTTCCAATTTAAGAATTGCAGCTATAGTCGGGAAACTTGGAGTGTAAACTGTTTGTAAAGCGCAATCTAAATGGATGTTTTCGAAATTTTCTTATAGGGGGTGAGCAAAAAGGGATAAAAGTAGTACCAACTAAAGTATTGGAGCTATAGTCGTGAAATGTGGTATGTAAGTTCCTCTGATAACGAGAAGAGCAAATCTAGACGCATTTTTCCAATTTTGTACTTATAAACAATGAGCGGGATAAAAGTAGTACCAACTAAAATATTTCAATTTTGTGTTTAAATTTCTCTGACAACGTAGACTTGCAACATAAATGGATTTCTCGAAATTTGTACTTTTAAGGGGTGCGCGGGTCGAAAAGGGATAAAAATGCTGTACAATCCTTTAATTACGTAAACGCGGAACATAAATGGATATTTCAAAATTTGTACTTAAAAGGGGATACGGGACAATAAGGAATAAATGTGTTACCAAATAAAGTACATATTTTTAGGGGAAGTAAAAACACATTTTACCTATAGTGATTTTTCAAAATGTGTACTTTTTGGGAAAGAAGTGCAAAAAGTTATAAACTGGCTGGCTGAATCTAGAAACATGAGATCGAGGATATAAATGGTTGTAATATTTTGTTCAAAACTTGGCAGAAAATTATAAAAATTATACATAAAAATCAGCTAAAATTGTGCATATCGACAAGCACATTCCTTTGACTGTGTGTGAGTGCTAGCTAACAGGAGGTTTCCAAATTACTATTTTAGATTTATCTATATCCACCAAAAGAAAATTAAATAAATACTATACAAAAACAGAGACGGATAAAATTAACGAATAAGTTGCTTTTTCGCGTGCGAAGCAGCGGGTACTGCTAGTATAGTATAAACGTATAATATACACGTGCTTATAATATATATATTAGCGTTGTTTGAGACAATAACATATTTTTATTTGTGTTAGTTTGGTTATATTAAAAAAGTTAAAATTCTCCTGTAATGTTAATGCACTTCTATGAAAATCGACAGCCTCTGTGGAATGCATATAAAGTTCGGCCTGGCCGAACTTAACGCCTTAACTTATTTTTCATTCAAATGAGCTCTCAATAATAATAAATTAAAAAAATCTTTAAATTTTTAATTTCGTTGTTTCGATAACTAATATAGTTATAGAACAATTTAATTTGTTTTTTTTTTTCTTTTGACCTCATTTTACAAAAAATAAATATTTTTTCGATTTTTCCAAACTTTTACGTCCTATAACTCGATAACTGAGCGAGATATCGATAACATGCCGACCATTTTTTCTTATTTTGTAGTCCTCTTTCCTAAAATATAGTTAGATCTTGTGGCCTCTGATATAATACTCTTGCCGCTAGCGACTTTCCTAAAACTCAATCACGAATCACCGAAAGTTTAGGGGGGGGGGGGAATTGTTATAATCGGCGACTCTGGCATCACTGTTCTTGGCGGCACTTATTTCTGGGGAGACCCCTCTTTGTTCTCAGCAGTTATAAGTGTGTTTCTGCTGCCGCTTTTCTCCAGGCGCTAGCGTTTTTTGGCGTTAATCATATGTCTGTCTGTCTGTTTCGATGTATGTCCGTCTTGCGTATTTTGTTGTTAAACAAATTATTATTATGAGAGAGAAGTGTGTAAAAATAATTTGTTTTCGTATTTATAATTTCTCGGTTCAGGCCGTGGCGCGCGCTCATTTGTTATTGTTATTGTTGCTGTTGTTGTTGGCGTTCGTGCGTTAATCGTTATTTTCGGTGTTCTTTTTGTTGTTGTGGTTTGTTCGTATTTTTTTTGGAGGAAGAGCGAAATTTTGTTTAATTTTTTCTTTCTTTTTTTTTTTTACTTTTCAAAGCGAATGTGATTCGTTTGTTTTTGTTTTTCAAAAATACGTTAATTTCATTTGTTGTGTGTTTTTCTTTGTTTTGTTCTGGTTTTCTTGTTGGCGGTGTTGTTGTTGCAGTTGTTGTTGTCATGAGAGCTTTTCTCGGCTGTTTGTTGTGGGATTTTCGTCACCACACATGGACGGGCGGGCGGACGGACGGACAGACTTGGACATGCGACGTCCGAGAGAAGTACATATGTTTTCTATTTGAACTGAATGGAATGGAATACTCAGCAATATTTTACACAGTGTGTGTTGCTGTTGTTGTTGGCGTGTTTTTTCGCTTAAACATTGAAATTTGATTTGTATTCATTAGATTGTGTTTGTTGTTTGTAGTTGTGTTTTTTCTTTCTTTCTTTCTTTGAGTTTGTGGTGCTTTTTTGCTCTGCTTCTCTGTTTTGCCGCAACAGTTTGTGATTAGCGCTTGAACAATTCATAGTGCGATTTGCATGTGTCATAGACAGCAAAGTAATAAAAGAAAACAACAAAAATATCGAAAAATAACAAAAAAGAAAAGAAATAGAAAAATATTCAAATAATTTTTATAAGAATCCAAACCCCACGAAACGAAGAAAAAATATAACAACAGAAGCCAGCCAAATATTCAAACGCAATCCATCGCCGCCCGCCTTTACATCGCTGTAATCGAAAATAAAATTGAAATTGAAAATAAATTGTCGTAACTTTTCGTGTGATTCGTTCGGGAAAATCGCCAAAAAAGAAAACCGTGTGTGCTTCTCTCTATGTGTGTGTGCCTGTGTCGATAGAGAAAGTATGGAAAATTTATTCTAAGAATAAATTCTAAGAAATGTTTTTCTCCTTCTCTAAATAACAAAAATTAAAAAGAAAATCGATTGCAAATGGAATACAAATAAATATCTATGGGCCATATGCCATATGTATTATTCTGTGTTGTGCCTAAAAATTCTTTCCGTGGTTTTCGATTTACAAAGAGAATAATTACACTAGTTTACAATTGTTTCGAGCCGAAAGTGTGGCCACCTTTTAAAGTGTATTTTGGTGGAAAAATATAATATTATTTTTTTAATAATTGTATGAGAATATAAATAAATCAAATCCTTTTTTTGGGGGGGA
Organism: Polietes domitor; assembly: GCA_947397865.1. Taxonomy (NCBI): domain Eukaryota; kingdom Metazoa; phylum Arthropoda; class Insecta; order Diptera; family Muscidae; genus Polietes; species Polietes domitor. Next base: position 105,675,864 of record OX377621.1, on the reverse strand, counting down.
AATGTGGTACATATTTGGTTAGAGCAGCTCGATATCTTAATTATCGAGTAAACTTAGTGCAAAGTTTGAAAAAATTGGCTTCAAATTGAAAAAATTCAAAAGAACGGAGAAAAATTGGTTAACGATTGTGGAAATTTATAAAAATTATGTATGTTTTTATTTAAAGCTAAACTAAAAATACATTGATTTTAAAAAAGGAATTGAATAAAAAAATAATTATTACCTAAACTCCAAAGAAAACTAAAAAAAGAAAAATTACTTAAAAAATTTCACATTTTCTAAAATAACACTGTGCAACAAAAAAAATGAAAATATGTCCTAGACCTAAAATTTTTTTGGTGATATTTTTAAATTTTTTACCCATAAAAAATAATCGCAAAAAATTTCAGTAGTTTGATATTTGAGGAAAGAGGACCTCCAAATAAGAAAATCGATGCCGAAAATCGAAACGATATCGATCTTATTTATCGAGTTATCGGACGTTAGTTTGAAAATATCGAAAAACTGTTTTATTGTATAATATATTTTTCGATAACTATCTTGGTTAGCGAAATTGAAAAATAAAAAATCGGTTATTTTAACTCATTTGAATGAAACATAGGGTAAATATTTTCGATAGCTTTGGAGTTATAAAAACCAAAATTATCAGGAAAAAATTATTAAATACTCAAAAATAGACAGAAGAAGTAATGTTTTCCGATAACTGGCGTAGTTATCGCGATATTGTACTATGTTCCCGAAAAAACGTGCCTCCAACTCTAGTTGAAAAAAAATTGGAAATGATCAACCCAAAAGCACAATTCAGTATTCAGCAGTTCCACGTGTAAAAGGATTGAAATAAAGGTCCAATCAAGCCCACTTATATGTTCAACCAGCAGTACCCGCTGCTTCGCACGCGAAAAAGCCGGTTATTTGGTATTAGTTTTATTCGTCTTTGTTTTTGGACAGTATTTATTTAATTTTCTTTTGGTGGATATAGATAAATCTACAATAGTTATTTGGAAACCTCCAATTCATACGCAGTCAAAGGAATGTGCTTGTCGGTGTGCACTATATTAGCTGAACTCCCTTCGTATGTACATATAATTTTTATCATTTTCTACTCAGTTAAAAAAATACAACCGCAAAGCCTTTTATAGCCTCGCTTTCGTGTTTCTAGATGCAGCCACTCACTTTGGTACCCGTTTATGCCCTTTCGTCCCCATCCTATATGGTCAGAGGAGTTTTCACACCACATATCACGACTATAGCTGTAATACTTTAGTTGTTACCATTTTTTACCGCTCACCCCTTAAAAATACAAAAATGCATTTGGATATCGCTTCTACGTTGTCAGAGGAATTTACACACCAAATTTCACGATTATAGCTGCAGTACTTAAGTTGGTACCACTTTTGTCCCTTTTTGTCCCGCTCACCTCTTATAAGTACACATTTCGAAAAATCCATTTAGATTCGCGCTTCTACGTTGTCAGAGGAATTTACACATACAATTTCAAGACTGTAGCAGCAATACTTTAGTTGGTACAATTTTTATCCCTTTTTCACATTTTTTATAACATTCGTAGTTCTATTAGAAACCAAACAATTCCCAACCTTTTTTGGGAACATTATTTCCCTGTCTATTTTTGTTTTCTATAAAACTCAAAAGTTTTCGACATTTTTACCCATTTTTTCATTTAAATGAAATCAATAAATATAATGAAAAATGCTATTTTTCCCCTTTTTTCATTCAAATAATCTCAAAATAATGAAAAAGTAATAAAATCTAAGGTAGTTATCGAAAATTTTATTTTATTTTTATCCCTCCACCTCCAGGATGGGGGTATATTCACTTTGCCATTCCGTTTGTAACACCTTAAAATATTCATCGGAGACCCCATAAAGTATATATATTCTGGGTCGTGGTAAAATTCTAAGACGATATAGCCATGTCCATCTGTCTGTCTGTTGAAAGCACGATAGCGGCCGAACGAAATGAGCTAGGAATTTTCAAATTTTTTGTAAATGTGTCTTATGGTTGCAGTTCGGTTGGGATTGAAAGTGGGCGAAATCGGCCCAGAGGGAAATTTTTTCCCTCACAAGGACTGAAAATATGCCTAATATTTAGTGTATTTCAGCATGTTTTTTGAACATATTAGCTTGTATTTACTTGATATTTGCAATTCACATTCCCTTTATAGCATAAAAGGGCATCATAGCGTGACTTTTATTTGTATGGGGTGAAATGGGACAAAAAGGGATAAAAATTGTACCTATCAAACGATAACAGATAGGCACAAGAAATTTGGTTTGTACATTCCTCTAATAGAGTAGATACATAATATAAAAGTATTTTTTCTAAATTCGTACTTTTAAGGGGTTAAATGGGGATAGAGGGATAAAAATAGTACCAACCAAACGGCTGCACCTACAATAATGAAATTCGGTGTATATATTCCTCTGATTGCGTAGACACATAAAATAAAGGATTTTTTCGAAATTCGTACTTTTAGGGTGTAAAATGGAAAAAGGGGTTTAAAATTGTACCAAACAAATGGATGCAGCTAGAATCATGAAATTCGCTGTAAACATTCCTCTGACTAAGTAGACACGACAAATAATAAGGTTTTCCAAATTCGGGATTAAATGGGAGCAGAGGGATAAAAATGGTACCAACTAAAAGGCTACAGCCAGAATGAATATAGTATACACTCTTCTGAGTGCATAACCACGTAAATTTTTTTCCAAATTCGTACTTTATTTTGTTGCTTATACGGCAAAAAATGGTAGAATCATGAAGTTGTCTTATACTGCGTACGTGACAGATAAGCTATTTTTAAAAATTATACTTATATAGACTTACTTATATAGACTGTAGCTGAAAATACACTCTCTATCCACCAATATTTAGGGTATTAATGATTGCTCCCTTATATTTACTTTATGAATTGAAGTATTATTTCCATTATATATATACATAGTATACAAATATTGGTAGCCTTGGTTTACTAATTAAATTTCTGCTTTTCATACATTTGAAATTTGATGCGGACATTCCTTTTGTAGCTTGGAAGCACCACAAAGAAAATAAAAGTTTTAGCGGGCGAAATGGGACAAAAAGGGATAAAATATGGTACCAATGATACGACAACAGCTAGAATCATGAAATTCGGTGTGTACATCCCTCTAATTGCATAGACACGTAAAATAGAAGGATTTTTCGAAATTCGTACTTTAAAGGGATATAATTGAAAAAGAGGGATAAATATGGGACCTTCCAAACCGCTGAAGTTGATATCATGAAATTCGGTGCATATATTCGGTGTGTATTCTGTGTTCTGACTAAGAAGACTCGAAACAAAAAGGTTTTTTTTTCGAAATTTGTACATTTGGATGGAGAATGGATCGAATGGAGATATCTTTAAAATTTGTACTTTTCTTATCAAAATAATACAGTCACTTTGTCTGTATCTAAAAATGCTTCTCCCTAATGGCGACTGACAATCGCCTAATATTTAGGCATGTTCACCTTCACAATTACATCATTTTATTTATATATAGTAGTAGATTTTAAACATAGTTTGAAATAGTAAACAAATATAGTTATGTGCATAAAAATATCACAATTTTCGTAATATGGTTCTGTAATTCTATGTAAAGTCGACATCCTTTAATCTGCTGGCAATACTGTGGAATGCACTCCGTGGTGGAGGGTATATAAGATTCGGCCCGGCCGAACTTAACGCCTTCTTACTTGTTTTTATTGATCTCGTTTACATTATTTATGACGATTTGTTACTTGTTTCCATTCAACTAAGCTCAAAATAATAGAAAAAATAGAGAAAAAACAATGGGTAACAATTTATGAAGCGATTTCATAAATATAGTGCATTTTTTCTTAATATGTATGAAAAATTCATAAATAAAATGATATCATACATTTTTTCATAAACGTTTCATATTTCATAAAACAAAATTGTTAAATTTGTGAAACTTAGTTTCATAAGATTAAGGAAAGAAAAAAGAAACAATTCTTAAAGATTGTGAAATATGCCATAACCAATAAAATATTTGTGTTATGAAATGTCTTCATAAATATAACTTACAATAACGTTTTTAGTGTGTCGACTTTATTCGGTTGAATGCTAGCAATTCTCATTTGTCCTCTGTTAACTCTGACATAAGAATGTAGGCTGATTTAGGTCAAAGGCTTATTCATTGCGAAGATTCTCGCAATAATGGTGTGTTGATTGGTTAGTCAACAAGTCAGACCTTTTTTGCTTTTATTTATATTGGAAACTTCAGTATAAATTATTATTTATGAAACTTTTTCATAAGATTAATGAAGTTTCTTTATGAAATCTATGGAATCATATTATGAAAAATAATGAACTTGTATGACATGTTCATAGAATGGAGAACTGCATTTCGTAGTTTCCTAGAAATGTTTCATAAATTCTATGACGCACAGTGGTTCAGAATCCAAATCTATCGGCCAAAATTCAATAACTTTTGTTCTAGTAAACATTTTTGAGTTCTGTAAAAATCCAAAATTAGACAAGGACCCAAGGATTATTTTTTTGGGCATATTTCCCGCAAATGAACTTCGATTGTTATAAAATTTAGCATTATCTGCCTATCTACTTTTCAGAATTTAATGAGAAGACTTTGACTTTTTGCACTAAATGTATCCTATCTTCCAAGGGTGTAATTTCGTGCTGGCAAAAGTTACGCTACAAAAACGGGGAACCCTTCCGTTAAAGGCTTTTGAAGGAAAAAAGTTGTGTTGGTCCAATGACAAACATTTGTTCTAAAAGGATATTTTTTACAATATGGCTGTTTTTCTTTAAGACTGGATAACAAAAATCTAAATAAAATGTTAAAATTTCACTCAAAATAAAAAAATCATTTTTAAAATTGTCGCCAAAAGCAATGCCAATGTGTGTGTGAACACATTTTGATAATTAAAACCTGGATAATTATCCAGTGTAAGTCAAAATGATGGATATCGAGGCAAAGTCCAATAAAGTCGACACAACATATTTTTTGGAAAATTTGTTTTGATACATATATTTATATTGTAGTTGGCGACAATTTGAAAAAATATTTTTTTATTTTGAACGAAAAATTAAATTTTTATTAACGTTTTCGTTATCGCAGTTATTATATATTCATTACAACAAAACTATATTTGGCACAAACATAGTTTCGGCGTCATAATAAAGCTAAGAAACCACAATCTCTTAAAAACAGTTCGACAAAGTCGTAAAAATAAATTACGTTTTTTTTTTCAATTTTCAAAATCTGAAAAACGTGAAAACCTGTAATACAAAAAAGATATACATTTTTTTCTACGCATTATGAACAAATACGTAAAAATATTTTAAAAAAACATAAAAAATAAAAATTTAAATTTTCTTTAAAATCGAAAAATACGAAATATATTCAACTTTGGACCGATTTCTAAAATATATCCGATTTCCCGATTTTTAATTAATATCTCAAAATAATCCTTGGGTCCTTGTCTAATTTTGATTTTTTACAGAACTCAAAAATGTTTACTAGAACAAAAGTTATTGAATTTTGGCCGATGCATTTTGATTCTGAACCACTGTGTGACGTTTTTCATTGATTTGTGCTTTAATGAAACATGTTTCATACATTTTATGAAATGTTTCTTTAGCGACCTTTTAATGAAAATCTTCATTTAGGTTAAAACAAAATCATAAATAGTATGCAGATAATTCTTTCAGTGTATAGTAAAAATATAGAATTTTTAATTTCGATAGTTAGTTATCGAATAATTTTATAGTATTTTTCCTGTTTTTCACATTGAGCTAATTCTTTGTCAATTTTTCTTCATTCAAATCAACTCGAAATATTTTTCGTAAAAAAAAAGAAAAATTTGTTTACTTTTTGCCGATTGCAACACTATCTTCGTGACGTTTCTATTCCATATGACTATCAAAATAATGAAATTACCTCCGATAATAAAACTATATTTCATCTTTCGAGACAACAAAAAAGAACGATTTTGTAAACTAGTGTAGTTATGCTTCAATAGCAATAAATCAAAAACCAAATTGTTTATTGCTTTCTAAATCCTTTGATATGAATTACGATGACATGCAGTTTTGTATCTTAAAATAGCAATGCACAGTGGTCGCCACAAGTCAAAAAGTGGAAATAATTATGGTTCACGGAATCTGTTCAAGCGGGTAGTCTAATGTATGAACGTGCGTCCACAAATCTCTGACAGCGAATTCTGTTGACTTCTTTCTTGCGTAGACATGAGCCAGCATAACAAATGTATATGTATCCGACTTTTTTTAAAACTTTTTTTCTCCTTGAAAGGAATTAAAAAAATCAAATATTAATCCGAACATCCATATCGAGGGCTTATATTCAAAAGTGGCTATGAACCATTTTCTCGATGTTTTTGATGCCAAACTATTCTCTGATTTGGCAGTCATCTTTCATATAAATTTGGAGAAGAAAAGCCATTTTTTTCAAATATTTCTGATTTGTCTATATACACACACACGTTAGTTTGTGACTGCAGTAAAAATAAATTAATTCAAAAATGTTCTCTAAGACGATTTTGTTTAATACTTTTTTTTAGATTTCAAATTCCATAATTTCGCCGTAATCCTCTTTAGATTATACTGCAGAAGAATGATTAATAATTACTCTTAAAATAAAGGAGAAATCAGTTTTTTGCTCTCCTGAAAAGTTGTGTTTTTGTTCAAAGCCACTTTTGAATATAAGCTGCAACGAACACGCCGTCCCAGCATTTTTACCTGGCTATGCTCATTGGAGGGTGGATCGGGGACAGCCAGTTACATAATCAAATTTATAGAGAAGGAAGGAAGGTAGAGAACTAAAAGAGATGATCTAGGGTATCATTATGATCATGTAGGTCCTTATGTTTCGTCCATTAAATAAGATTTAGTGAATCATGATTTAAATTAACAGTTTATTAAAATATTTAGATCGAAAAAACAGTCAATATGACCATCAAGAGAATTATTTATGAATTATGAGAGAATTATTTATTATGATAGTTACAATAAGCGAAAGATTAACTATATTTAAGAATTATTATTATTATTATGATACCCAAAGAAATAAAAAAAAAATTGTCTGTGTTATATTGTGATGGGAAAAAAACTTATGACTTACTTGTAATATTCATCCAATGGAGCGATCGCTGCATCGTATTTGAATTGCGTGGTTGATATTTTATAAGTGGGTAAAGTTTGGGTCAAATTATTAAATAAACTCGGTAATAAGGTAAAGAAGAAAGAAAATTAAATTAAAATTAAATTATATACAATGAAATAAAAGAAGAAAATGAGCATTATATATAAAGCACTAAATCAATATTTATAAACCACAATTGTGGCTATGCCATCGTCCAAATACAGAATCTATTCGAAATTCCTTGAACATTCGGGTTTCATAGTTGATATTTTAATTTGGGATTATATATGAGGGTTCAGACCGTTTCTCCGTGCAACTAATCTTCTGGGTTATGATTTTTATAGCCCCAAGTTCATTCCACTCTCCATAAAAAGTAATTCTAGATTTGGCGTTGAACTGTGGGACCACGATTTAGGATGTTGTTATAAAGTTTCCAGCGGTATTTGCCTTTCACAAAAGATTTTCAGTTCTCTTTCCTTCTAAGTATTTTTTTGAAAGCTATCATTTCCGCCACTTTCCAGTTTTCAATCTATAAAATCAAACTGCCTTCACAAATTACAAAGCCCTCGATATGGAATTTATATTAGTTTTATATATGTATAAGCATGGACCGGTAAAAGAGTTAACATTTATGACTTGGTGATTTGGAGCTGGCTTAAAAAAAAATATCTCCCAACTACGCGTCCATATGCGTCCGTCCAATTATGCGTCCATTTATCCGTTCATCTGCCCGTCGTCATCTCGTCTTTTCGTCCATCAATCTGTCTGTCGGTCCGGCCATATGCCCGACCATTTGTTTGTCTGACTGTCCGTCCATCTTTTATCCATACATGTGTTTATTCGTCTTTACGTACGTCTGTCCAACATTTGTACGCCCTATCCGTCTTGGACACATCTGTCCACCATATTTATCCGCCAATTAGTAGCTTGAAACGAAATAACAATACACAGTTTTACACTCTGCTATTTAAATGGACACCACTATGCGGTGACGATGTTGTCATTTTCGCCTCGAAATGTTTGAAATATTCAAAATAACGCTGAGTTCATATTTGTGTGCAATAATAGCAACAACAGCCGAACAATCCAAACATCAAAACACGTACGCGTTCGTTCACACATAAAAATTAAATAAAAATCGTCATCTTAAAAAAAACAGCAACAACAAAGGTAACAGCGCCACTTTGCTGCGTAGAAAATATGCGAAAGCGCTAATTTTGTGCAACTAATCCTCTCTAGTAACACTAGACCACAGTCAGTTTGAACTGCACCTTGGCGACCATTACTTTAATGTATTCTCGAAGTTATAGATTTTTTTAACCTCGGTCTTATAAACATTTGGCTGGAAATTAATCTTATCACAGCTCGCTAGATTGAAGTTAAACATCCATCCGGGATCTCTCTTTCTTTCGTTGTTGCCTGGTGTAATTATCAACCTGATATTTCGATTTCTGTGTTTAACTCAATTTGCGGAAACATGTCAAAAACACGGTTTTATAAACATCATTTTTGAGATATGAAAACAATTTAAACAAAATCTTTTCCAAATTAAAAATAAAATACTACCACAAAAACAATAGCAACAACAACGACAACAACAAACAACCATGGCAACAATATTGTAGTGACAACAACATAAATAAATAACAAACAAACACCCAAGCAAACCAAACCAAATAAAATAATAATAATGGGTCACGTTTTTCGAAATGCGCGAATTTCTTTTCATTTTGTCCGTCAGCCGGGTGTTTGATTTCGTCATTTAAATGTTTTCGGACGGCTTAAATGCGTCAACACCAAACCATCGCCGCACAGTGGTACCGGACAATGAAATAGTTGGACTGAAACCATTGGGATTTTCACTTTCAATAAATAATTGTACGGTCAAGTAGCCCTCACAATTTCCTTTAGTTTAAAGTAACCCTGGTTTTCTTGAAATTTTGAGTTGATATTTAATAACTTGACATAACTGAACTCGATCGAACTGAGGGCCTCAGAAATTCTATCGCATCACATTTTCAAGAAAACCGTTTTGAAATGTTGAAACGGGGATTTTTGAGACCGAGTTTTTTCTATCATTTTATTATGAAACCCGTTTGAAAATTTTCTTGAAAACCGGTTTCAAATTTTGAAAACAACTGTACTTAATACCGGCTTTCCTGCAAATGTCGTCGCACATTGACGTTATAGAACTCGACGAATATGCTCAACAAATTTCTATCATAGCAGATTTTTGCTGAAAACCGGTTTGAAATTTTTAAAAACACGGTTTGTAAAACCGGCTTTCGAGCAAATGTGAGACGAGTTATCATTAATGAACTCGAATATGCCCGCAAAATTTGTTCGTAGCAGGTTTCCAGAAAACCAGTTTCATATTTTGAAAACCCCAGTTTTTAAAACCGGGTTTTGTGCAAATGTGAGACGACTTGACATCACTGAACACGAATATGCCCACAAAATTTCTACATTGTAGATTTTCCAGAAAACCGGTTTGTAATTTTTAAAACTGGATTTCGTGTAAATGTAAGACGACTTAACATTATTGAAATCGAATATGCCCACAAAATTTCTTCGTAGCAGGTTTTCCAGAAAACCGGTGTGAAGTTTAAAAAAAAACGGTTTTTAATACTGGTATTCCTGAAAATGTGAGACGACTTGACATCACTGAACACGAATATGCCCACAAAATTTCTACATAGTAGAATTTCCAGAAAACCGGTTTGACATTTAAAAAAAAAATTCCAGAAAACCGGTTTGCAATTTTGAAAAAAAAAAACGGTTTTTAATACCGGTTTTTTTGAAAATGTGAAGCAACACTTTTGTGGAGACAATTTGTGTAATGCCAAGTTAATTAAGAAAAAGCACAAAACCGGTTTACAATTTTAAAAAACTCGGGTTTTAAAACCGGACTTCGTTAAAATATGAGTCGACTTGACATTATCGAACACAAATATGCCCACAAAATTTCTATCATAACATATTTTTTTTCCAAAAAACCGGTATACAATTTTGAAAACCCCGGATTTTAAAACCGGTTTTCGTACAAATGTGAGATGACTTGAAATTTTTTAATATATTTATATATATATCATATAATAAACCATAAACCCGGTTTATAATTTACGGATTTTAAAATCGGTTTTTGTGAAAGATTGAAACGACACAATTTCTGGAGACCAACTAAAAACTCTTAGATTTGTTTTCTGATCAATTAAACACATATAGGTCCTACATAAAACTGTTCTTGAGCTAAACCGTTTTACTGTATTTTAGATGAGATTTTAAAGCAGACTCTTATAAGAAGAATGAAAAATCCTCGCCATTTGAATAATTTTCGAAATTGTTCAACTCATCAAAATTTTCAATTAGAACCCTACATATTGGAAATCTTCATCACACTATCATATTAAAACTTCAAAATGGTTTAAAAGCTGTAAAGCTTTTAGTTCGCTGTAGGAACCACGTCTCACATTTTTTTGGTGCACCCTTTATAAAAAAATTTTCTAACCACAGCCACTTTGTTTCATGTACATCAGCGCTATAGTCCACAGGCAGAGAGCGAAGTGTAAACTGAAGTTAAATGCGATAACAATGCCCGCCATGCGCCGAATGCTGTGAATTCCAAGAATTGCCACCAAGAAAATCTTTAATTAGAATATATGTGTTTTTAAGAAACCATCTTTCGGATGAAATATTTCTAGATTTCTCATACACTTTACGAAATATTTGTTGATTATTTTAGTTTTTTTTTTCGTTTGTATTTTTTGGTTTGTAATCAATATTTGATTTGAACTGGGATATTGTCCTGGCTCAAGATCATTTTGCATCTATATTTAATAGAATGCAAATTTATTTCAAATGGCATGGTGACATTTATTACTTGGCTGCAGACTACCACGATCGTGATTTCGACCATGTCGACCATGGCCGCTAAATATACACTAGATTACAGATAAAATTTTGTGTGTCGAAAATTTAATTGTTATTTAATCTAAAATTGAAAAATAAATACATATTTTAAATCTGTGCCCTATGTATACAAATCGTTTAAGTATACAAATCGGTTAGATGATAGATAGATATTCGTCCGCCTGACCGTTTATCCTTATTTCGTCCGTACGTTCCATCTGTTCACCCATCTCTGCATCTATCCGTTCATCTGTCCATCCATCTGTCCGACCGCGTTTCCGTCAATATTTCCATCCATTTGTCTGACTATCTGTCCTTACATCTGTCTGCCCATCTGGTCGTACATACATCCGTCTGTCATGTCCTTACATCTGTCTGCCCATCTGGTCGTACATACATCCGTCTGTTATGTCCTTCCATCTGTCCACCCATCTATCTGTTTGTCTCTTTATCTGTCTTCCGTATTTACGCCCATCTGTCCATACATCTGTCTGGCTATTTGTCCGTCCATCTTTCCATCTGTTTGTACATCCTTCAGTCCTGTCCGTCCATCCATCCGTCTGTTTATCTGCCTGTCCATCTGTTTGGCTACTTCTGTTCGTCCATGAGTCTGGCTACATCTGTCCGTCCATATGTCTGGCTACACCTGTCCGTCCATCTGTCTGGCTACATCTGTTCGTCCACCTGTCTGGTTAAATATGTCCGTCCATCTGTACGTTCATTTGTCCGTCCACCTATCCATACATCTGTCCGTACATCTCTATGTTTATCCGACTATCTGTACGCCATCTGTCCGTCCATACGTACATCATCTGTATGGCTATCTGTCCGCACTTCTCTAATTCTATCACCTGTCCATTCATCTATCCGTACAATTGCCATCAACGACAACCATCCACCTGTTCGTTCGTCTGTTGGAAAGACAGCTTATTCGCCTAGTATAGGCCGCAAATGAAGTTCGATATTTGAATTTGTTGGATCCCTTGATCCAAACCAACATTTAAGTATTCGGATCGACTCAGAATCGCAGTTTAGTTGTTTGAACCATATCCTATCTATCTCAACAAAATGTGGCATTATATATTAGGGCTGTTTTCTTTAAGCCGGGATAACAAGCTGTGATAACAAAAACGTTAATAAAAATTTAATTTAAAAGATTATTATTTCACATTGTCGCCAACAACAATATAAATATATGTATCAAAACAAATTTTCAAAAAAATATTTTGTGTAGTCTTTATTGGACTTCGCCTCGATAACCATCATTTTGACTTACACTGGATAATTATCCAGGCTAAGTCAAACATTTTTAACTTAAAATTATTTTTTCAAAATTTGTTTTCACACTTTTGGCGACAATTTTAAAAAAAGATTTTTTTATTTTTAGTGAAATTTTAAAATTTTAAAATTTTTTGTTTAGATTTTTGTTATCGCAGCTTATTTATCCAGTCTTAAAGAAAAACAGCCATTTTCTTATTATTTTTTAGATCAAGGACAGACGTTATTGCCATAAATTCAGTTTTTCCCAGCGGTGTGGTAATCTAAGTACATTGGGTTGAAAATTTTGATTTTTTTGAAAAATGTATGGTATTTTTTTACATGCACCATTTTTGTTTGTTTCGAACCACTGTGCGCCTCACCAAATCACCGCTAATCTTTATCAGTCCTACTTGATTATAGAGCCGATTCGTTTGTTTGTGTTTGGCTATTGTTTTTCTTTATTTTGTTCAAATACTTTCCATTGATTTGTCATAAAATACAACTTTTAATAAATAAATACATACATACATACCATACCATGCATATGTATGTACATATGTACTAGTATACAGATTTTGATATTGATAATGTTAGTGCTATTTATTACAAATACTACGAATCTTATCCGTTTCTTAAACTTTTCAAAATTCAACAAAAGATTTCCAATCGACATGTGACGAATTTAATCGCCGTGATATTGGCATTTATTTGAATGTGAACTGTGAAGTGTGCCATAAATATTCACTTGTTTGCAGTTTCAACAATAAAATATACAAATAAATAAATAATCGTACATGTGCTTATTTTATAAATTAATTCATAGTTATTTTTAAAGTTGAACAAAGGGCTATAGTATTTCCAATTTTTTCGAATGCAATACTGACATACATATGGTTGTATTGCTATTCACTAGGGCGTCCCTGTTTGCTTTGGAAAAAGCGAAAAAGTTGGAGGTATTAATGTCAAATAAGGAAACAAATCTTAAAATTTTCCTTTTGGTTGCACAAGGACGATATGTAAAAGGCACCGAAAACCGGTCTTATCTGAATGTTTCCCCTGAAATAGGTAATTATTGTCATAGGAAACAATTGCAATTTATACTAAAATATAGGTATTTATACCGATTATAGTCTTCAGACAAACTTCTTTTTGTTTTCCCAAAGCAAATAAAAAATAGATAATAGGCATTAACTTCTACAGTTATCAAAAATAACATAAACAAGTAAAAACGGAGTCAAGTTCGGCCGGGCCGAACTTTATATACCCTACGCCATGGATTGCATTCCACAGAGGTAGTCGGTTTTCGTAGAAGTGCAGTAATATTACAGGAAAATATAATGTGTTGTCATTTATTTTGGTTTAAGACCAAAGGTTGTGCTGAAGTCTTCAGCAGAACCCAAAAATTAGCAAAAAGGCAAAGTGAGACCTTTATTGTTGCAGCTAAAAGTTGACTGCGCAGTTTCGATGGGCGCTACCTCATCTCGTCAGAACTTTCGCAACGAATGTATGTCTTAGACTTAAATCAGGGTTCATATTTGTACCAGCGGTCACATATGAGAAATGAGAAGCGCTGATAAACAAAATATTCCACCGAACTAAGTCGACACACTAAAAATCTCACTTTGCCAATAAAATGTTATGCATGTGCTCACATCACTCGTAACAATGCGCAATATTATATTTATAAATAAATATAATATTTTTATTATTTCAAGCCATTATTTATTTCAAATCAAAAAATAAATATTCTTATATTTATATTTTCAAAAAGCTTAAATACCATAATTATTGGTAGATAGTGGGTGCTACAGTTTGTTGTATTTCCATTCTATTTTAATTCCAAAAGTATTACCCTCTTGAAGTTTCTACGCAATTAGAATTTCATCATTCTAGCTGTAGTCGTTTAGTTGGTACTAGTTTTATCCCTCTGTACCATTGTATCCCTTGAAAGTAAAAATGTCCAAAAATTCGTTTATTTTCCGTGTCTACGCAGTCAGAGGAATGTATACTCCGAATTGCATGACTCTAGCACTGGTACTATTTTTATCCCCTTTTTTCATTTTAACCCCAAAAAATATGAATTTCGAAAAATCCGTTTATTTTAAGTATCTACGCAATCCAGGTGTAGCCGTTTGGTTGGTACCATTTTTATCCCTCCGTACCCATTGTATCCCTTGAAAGTACGAATTTGGAAAAAACCTTGTATTTTTCATGTCTTTGTAGTCAAAGGAATGTATACTCCGAATTTCATGACTCTAGCTGACTCTAGTACCAATCAAATGGGTACTATTTTTATCCCCTTTTTTATTTTAACCCCAAAAAGTACGAATTTTGAAAAATCCGTGTATTTTACTTATCTATGCAATCAGAGGAATGTATACACCGAATTTCATTGTTCTAGGTACAACCGTTTGATTGGTACCATTTTTATCCCTCTATTCCTATTTTACCCCTTAAAAGTTCGAATTTGGAAAAAATACTTTTATATTATGTATCTACTCAATTAGAGGAATGTACACACCGAATTTCGTGTTTCTAGCTGTTGTCGTTTAATATGTACCATTTGTATCCCTTTTTTGCCCCATATGGTGCCCGTTTTTGCTATAAGGGGAATGCGCGTACCAAATATCAAGCAAAGATAAACAGACATATTCAAAAAACATGCTTAAATACGCTAAAATATTAGATATTATTATGGGTATTTTTAGTCCTTGTGAGGGAAAAATTTTTCCCTTTGGGCCGATTTCGCCCCGTTTCAATACCAACCGATCTACGACTATAAGACGCATTTATGGAAAATTTGAACATTCTAGCTCCTTTCACATGGCTAGATCGCCTTAGAATTTTATGACGATCAAGAATATATATACTTTATAGGGTGTAACGCATTGAAGGAGTGACTTAAAATTGGCAAAGTGAGATTTTTAGTTCGGTGGAATATTTTGTTTATCAGCGCTTCTCATTTGTCGTATGTGACCGCTGGTACTAATATGAACCATGATTTAAGTCAAAGACATACATTCGTTGCGAAAGTTCTTCTTCCTGGACTTCAGCACAACCTTTTGTCTTAAACCAAAATAAATGACAACACATACAACATAACAGACCAACAATACATACAAACAACAATCATTTGAAATTTGATATTTGAAAATATTTTTATAATCACCTTAAACCAAAAAAAAATATTTACGCTTTAGCCACGCCCCTTCTTGTACTTCCCACACAGTTGTGTCTATCCTAGGTTCCTGCCCTATGTTAAATTAATTTCCTTATAACTTCCGTATATATGTTCTCTGAGAGCGAGGGTATATACAGGATTTTCCAACAAGAGGTGTTATTTTGAATCACCCGGTATTTCGGTAGCTGTCACTTTTGAAGCTTTTATTCTTCGACATTTGACAAGTAGAAACTACGCTATTACTAACAAGTAAGGAAAGGCTAAAGTCGGGCGGGGCCGACTATATAATACCCTACACCACTCCCTCGTATGTATCTCGCTTTGATTACTAAACCCACGTATTTCATGGAAGCAATTTTATGTAGTTCATAAAAATTATACAGTTTCTATAAATTCATCTTTAGTCATATTTAACGTATATTGTACAGACAAATACAAATTATACAGTAGTGATAGGATGAATCGGACCGACATTTCAAAAGGGGATCAGATTGGGCCCCATTTGGGTTATACCAAAGTATGAACATATGGACATCTCCCAAACAAGTAAGGAAAGGCTAAAGACGCACGGACTTCTATCACATTACAATTCAATTCGGTAAAAAATTGAAATCGGGAAGGATTTTTGCATCCTGTAAATGTATGTGTTTGACAAAAAATGTTAAATCGGAAAGGACGTTTGTATGGGGGTATATTGAAACCTGGAACGATGTGACCCGCTTTCACCATGTTTGTTTATTGATGAAATATAATATGTAAAATTTGGCCAAAATCAGTTAAACATTCCGGAGCGACATATGTATGGGGGCTATATCTAAATCTGAACCGATCTTACCCAATTTTTGCATACGTGTTTCTAGTTCGATTATAAGATGTTCTGCAAAATTTAAAGAAAATCGGGTACAATATGTCGTTTCTAGAGCGGAAAATGTCAAATCGGGAGCGACATATCTATGGGGGCTATATCTAAATCTGAACCGATCTTACCCAATTTTTGCATACGTGTTTCTAGTTCGATTATAAGATGTTCTGTAAAATTTAAAGAAAATCGGGTACAATATGTCGTTTCTAGAGCGGAAAATGTCAAATCGGGAGCGACATTTGTATGGGGGCTATATCTAAATCTGAACCGATCTTACCCAATTTTTGCATACGTGTTTCTAGTTGGATTATGAGATGTTCTGCAAAATTTAAAGAAAATCGGGTACAATATGTCGTTTCTAGAGCGGAAAATGTCAAATCGGGAGCGACATATGTATGGGGGCTATATCTAAATCTGAACCGATCTTACCCAATTTTTGCATACGTGTTTCTAGTTGGATTATGAGATGTTCTGCAAAATTTAAAGAAAATCGGGTACAATATGTCGTTTCTAGAGCGGAAAATGTCAAATCGGGAGCGACATTTGTATGGGGGCTATATCTAAATCTGAACCGATCTTACACAATTTTTGCATACGTGTTTCTAGTTCGATTATAAGATGTTCTGCAAAATTTAAAGAAAATCGGGTACAATATGTCTTTTCTAGAGCGGAAAAAGTGAAATAGGGAGCGACATTTGTATGGGGGCTATATCTAAATCTGAACCGATCTTACCCAATTTAAGCATAGGTGTTTCTAGTTGGATTATAAAATGTTGTACCAAACGTAAAGAAAATCGGGTACAATATGTGGATTTTAGAGCGCAAAAAGTCAAATCGGGAGCGACATTTGTATGGGGGCTATATCTAAATCTGAACCGATTTCCTCCAAATTCAATACCAATGGTTCTTGGCCAGAAAAAATAACTTCAGCCAAGTTTCATGACAATCGGACAACAATTGCGACCTGTAGAGTGCGAACAAGCTTAGATGGACAGCAGACGGACGGACGGACGGACGGACGGACGGACGGACGGACGGACGGACGGACGGACAGACAGACATCGTTAAATCGACTCAGCTGGTGATTCTAAGCCGATCGGTATACTTAAAGGTGGGTCTAGCTCAATTATTTCTTGGTGTTACAAACATTTGGCGCGAAACTAACTTATAATACCCTAGACCACGTAGTGGTGTAGGGTATAAAAATGGAACGGTACACGTTTCAACAACGCATTGAAATTATCATGTCATTGGACCTTACTTTTTCCAAAATAATGTTGGATCAACAGTTACGGTGAATGGATTGCGCTATCGAGAGATGATTAATGGTTTTTTTATGGTCGGAGTTGGATGGTATTGATGTGGAAAACGTTTACTTTCAACAAGACGGCGCTACGTGCTACACAAGCAACGAAGCCTTTGGGGCAACGTGCAAGATAAGGTCTACGCCAACAGCCCAGAGTCGATTCAAGACCTCAAAGATAGAATTCGTGAGGCTATCAAGGACATAGGACAGCCACTTTGTGATTTGGTTATGGAAAATTTCATGGAAAGGATATGGTCCTGTAAGCGTGGTCGTAGTGGCCATTTGGCTGATGTTGTTTTTCATTATTAACGGCATACCTTCCTCTTTATTATGAAATAAACATCCGATCATTTATAAAAAAATGACATTTTTCTTTGAATACCAAACTAACACCTATACACAATAGTTTCACAGTGAGTGTGGAACAGGGCTTTGAAGCGTTGTAACGAGGGGAACAAACGTGCCAAATTTTATATAAATCAAAAGGGGTCGAGTAAAAAATGGTCGTTTTTGTGTCGATTTATTTTGGAATCACCCTATAATAAAAGAAAATATTTTTAGTTTTTTTCGTTTGTATATTTTTGGTCTGTAATCAATATTTGATTGAACTGGAATATTGTCCTGGCTCAAGACCATTTTGCATCTATATTTAATAGAATGCAAATTTATTTGCAAATGGCATGGTGACATTTATTTCTTGGCTGCAGACTACCACTGTCATGATTTCCACCCACTCAATGAGATGCTTGTAAGATGTCATGTGTGCTTTATTATTTGGTGTGATTTTTAAAAACGGATATTCGGCAAGTGAATTGTGCTTCTCGTTCGTTTGTGAGAATCATTTACTTAAAGAGGCCGGATATGTTGTTGAAAAGTCGCTGTGAAGCCACCTGAAACCTTTGACAGGGTGGAAATCATGATACTGGTAGTCTGCAGCCAAGTAATTTTTTTGTGAGGAAGAAAAAATGTTAACGAAAATATATAATTAAATTAAAGAGTTCAAAGCGTAGCGGACTGCAATTATGTTTTATTCACTTTTTTCATTTTTAAAACAAGTGTTCTCTTATGACAAAATATTTGTTACAACAATAACCAACGCCAATAATGAATGAAAGAATCGATAATAAGAACAGTTTAGTGCAAAGTTTTGATTTGCTTTCAATGACCTTTTCAGTGTTTTATGTCCACGTAAGGTCACGTCCACATTATAGGTTGTGAAAACTTAAAAAAAAATGTTTTATTAACTCGCCAAAATGTTAAACAAACTAATAATATTCCAAATCATTTGAGAAATGTCTTTTTTAAAAAAGTTCGACACAATTCGCACTGCTGTGCGTTTTTGTAAACAATGAAAAAAAGACTTTAATTTTTGTCAATGTAGGACAATGCAGTTCAATTCATTTCTTCTTTTTAGTAATTTTCGAGCTTCTTACGTTGTACGCAAATATATACAGAAGTAAAAATAATTTTAAGTTTTTCCTTGTTTGAATCGTACGAAAACGTCACATATGTGACCAGGGAAATATCCATATAAAGGGTGATTTTTTAGCTATTATCTTTTTGGCAACACTGGTTTAAACAGCTGACGCACTTTTCGTGTTTTGTTTCACTGTCAAACATCTTCAGTTTGGTCTATAATTTAACCATGAATCGTCTTACAAACGAACAACGCTTGCAAATTATTGAATTTTATTATCAAAATGCGTGTTCTAACGCTCTGTTAGGAAAGTTCATCGCGCGCTTCCATTTTATGGTCAGTTTAATCTACCCACTGAAGCGGCTATTCGGGCTATTGTGACTAAATTTCGCACCAAATTTACATTGTTGGACATTAAACCACCAACACGCTTACGTAGAGTGCGAACTGAAGAAAATATCGCAGCTGTATCGGCCAGTGTTAATGATGACCATCATCATCGCAGCAATTGGGCCTCTGTTACTCAAAAACGTGAAAATGCCAAAATTGGACCATTTGAGGCGCAGTCAAGGTCAACATTTGCATGAAATAATCTTCAAACATTAAATTATATGGACCGTACTATCGATTCAAATAAAGATTTCATGAATTTTTCTGAATTTTATGTGTTTTCTTTTTTGAAAAACTTTCCTATAGCTTTTAAAAAATCACCCTTTATAATAAATACACAAATTTTGGAGAGAGGACTTCATGTAAGTAAGCGTCAATGAAATGGATAACCATAAAAGTTTAATCAGTCAGTTCTCTAGAATAGGATCAATTTTCATAGAAAATAATTCAGTTACAAAAGTAACAATGGAATTGTATTCACGGATAAAATTGCTTACTTCTGATCCACGATTGAAATTAAGGAATGGCGGTCAAAATAACCTTTTTGGGATTTATTTTCCTCGGAATTATGGTATTTTATATCATGTATCACAAAATCGCTATCCATTAGTTTATTTCGAATTCGATAAGCAAAATAACAATATGAGTAATTTCATGTCAAGCGGTACGATTTTTGCCATTGTTTTGAAAGTTTGTGTATATATTCTTCTCATAAAAACATAGTATAGGTATTTTTGGAAAAAAAAAAAGATTTTTTCATGAGTTATGATAAATTTAACAGCGAAAAGATACAGCTTATTCAAAAAGGTGTGTTCATGCAATCACCTGTAACTTCTGAAATCCTTGACCGATTTTAATGTGTTATACCTTGTTTTGAAGGAAATTTCAATTACTTTAATTACATTGAAGTGGTTTATTTTAGCCTAGTTAGATTTTTTAAAGTTTTTACAATTTTAATTCTTTTATTTTGATTTTCGAAATGATTACATTAATCCATTTTTCTGAAATTTTGAAGTAGCGTTCTTATGCCTCTTTTTAAGCGACTGTGTGAGTTTGAAAGTGGTGAAATGATGGGTTCTATTTTTTACGAAATTTATTCATATTTTAACAAAAATCAACCAGAATTTCAGTGAAAAATCATAAGAACGATATTTTTTTCATTAGTTCATAAACACAAGGTATCAAAAAACAATGAAAAATTAAAAAAATATTTTATGGAAAAAATTTTTTTTTTCTGATGGTGCAATCGCACAATACAAAGAATATTTTTCCATAATCTATTTTTTCTTGAATTCAACTTTTTATTTATTAAAATTTGCCCTGACCATGACGACCAATTTTCTAGGGTCACTCAGTGGCTGGCCCCCATACCAACTAGAGATTTCTAAAATCATGTGAAACAAGTAAGAAGGCGTTAAGTTCGGCCGGGCCGAATCTTATATACCCTCCACCACGGAGTGCATTCCACAGTATTATCAGCAGTTAAAAAATGTCGACTTTACATTGAAGCACAGAACCATATTACGAAAATTGTGATATTTTTATGCACATTACTATATTTGTTTACTATTTCAAACTATAATGTATACTTATGCGCACTGTTTAAAATCGACTACTATATATAAATAAAATGCTGAAATTGTGAAAGTGAACATGCCTAAATATTAGGCGATTGTCAGTCGCCATTAGAAAGAAGCATTATCAGATACAGACAAAGTGATAAGAAAAGTATAAATTTTAAAGATTTCCCCATTCGGCCCATTCTCCGCCCAAATGTACAAATTTCCTTTTTCCATTTGAACCCCAAAAAGTACGAATTTTGGATAGTTCTTTTATTTTACGTGTCTACGCAATCAGAGGAATGTATATATCGAATTTCATTATTCTAGATGCAGCCGTTAGGTTGGTACTATTTTCGTCCACCTTCAATCCCAACCGAGCTACAACCATAAGACACATTTAGGAAAAATTTGAACCTCCTAGCTCATTTCGTTCGGTCGCTATCGTGCTTTCAACAGACAGACAGACAGACGGACAGACGGACATGGCTATATCGTCTTAGAAATTTACCACGACCCAGAATATATATACTTTATGAGGTCTCCGATGAATATTTCAAATATTTTATACCCCCATCCTGGAGGTGGAGGGTATAAAAACACCTCTGTTCTAAGCTGGTGAAATTTCGTCAACAAATCACTTCCCCTTCAAAAGTTTTAGAATTAATTCCAACAATTTTATTTGAAACCACTGTGCAATGACCCTTCAGCACTTTTATCAGTTTAGTTGAGTAGGTGTTCTGGTACATTTTTGTGTTATATTGAGTCCAGGTTTGTCTGGAATTTCGCAAGTGCCTCTGTTTTTATACACTCCACGAGAGTATTATGTCTTTGTGCATTTGTTTGTAACACCCAAAAGGAAGCGAGATAGACCCATTGTTAATTATACCGATCGACTTAGAATCACTTTTTGAATCGATTTAACAATGTCCGTCCGTCCGTCCATCCGTCTGTCCATCTATTCTTGTAATCAAAGTACAGGCCTCAATTGTAGCCAGAACCAAATGAAACTTTGCACAACAAAGTTTTTCGGGATAAGGACGAAAGCTATTTAATTTGAAGAAAATCGGTTCAGATTTAGATATAGCTCCCATACGAATTTCACTCCCGATTTGACTCTTTTCATGCTAGATACCACATATTACAACAGATTTTCTTCAAACTTGGCAAAACATCTTACAATTCAACTAGAAACACCCACGGTGAAAATGGGCCAGATCGGTTCCGATTTAGATATAGCCCCCATACGAATTTCACTCCCGATTTGACTTTTTCTGCTGTAGAAACCACATGTTTTAACAGATGTTCTTCAAAATTGGCAAAACGTTTTATATTTCAACTAGAAACACCCACGGTAAAAATGAGCCAGATCGGTTCAGATTTAGATATAGCCCCCATACGAATTTCACTCCCGATTTGACTTTTTCTGCTGTAGAAACCACATATTTTAACAGATTTTCTTCAAATTTGGCAAAATATCTTATATTTCCATGAGAAACACCCAGGATGAAAATGAGTCTGATCGGTTTCATCGAATTACTTCAAATTGAGAACTTGAAGAACCTATTCTGACATGAGTCACTTCATTCCATGTTTGGATATAGCCCCGATACAAATATTCTTCTCGATTTGACAAATTGAACCAGGACATATTAGCCTATGATTAGGAAACATTCAAAAATTCTTCCCGTTTTCATTTTTTTCGAATTGAATTGTGTTCTGTTAGAAAGTGGAGTGTATCATATAGTCGGCCCCGCCCGACTTTAGCCTTTCCTTACTGGTTTCACTTGAAATTAGCTCGGTACATGTAGTAAGATACGATTTTTACCCCTACCCTATCGAGGTTGGCAATATTTCGAGGTAGTTTGAAAACGGTTTGGCACTCCAGCAGGATTTTTTTTAGGTGTATTTGGTTCCATTTTAAATTTACCATGTTTACTATTTATACTCTGATTATAGCTAAGGTCCTTGGTTGCGTATACCATACGTCTCCCATTTACGTATGTCATACGCCACCCAGGACTATTAATAAGCTGAAGTACCAAAACTGCCTAACTAAATTTGCCTATAACTTTGCTGTTTATCATCAGATATTCTTCAACAATGGCTTATTTTCTTCGGTTTCTCCTCTAAGTAAAAAAAAAAAAATTTTTTTATTTTTAGACGTATGTCATACGCTACCCTGAACTTTAAATAAGTTAAAACGCCTAAGGTGAATTTAGTAGGTGCATTGATATATTTTCTTACTTATATCTTTCTTGTTTATCATCAGAATTTATTCAAAACAAATTTAATCTCTTCGGAAACCTATAGGTAAAAATGGAAAAAGATCGAAATATTTTCACGATTTCCTTTATTCACAGTTTTGTCGTCTTTTTCTAATTTTGTTTAATTCTTTTTTATGCTTTGTCATTGATCGCAAACATTCAATAGTTGTATTTTGAAATAGTAGCGAAAATTGTATCTCCGACAATACAAAGTCCGTTGCATGGGAATATGACCACCATTTCCATTTTACGGATTTTGTAAACAAATTTCTTTCGAGTCAACGGAAAGTGCATAAAAAATTGTCGCCCAGACTAAGGCTGATGAATATTCATTCTTTTTTTATACAACTAAAGTTCTAGTCAACCCTTGTACCTGTTATGTTATAAGACAAAAAAGAGAAACGTAAATGCTCCACTAAGTGTGAAATATATAATCAAGTTTTGAATAATTATTTGTTATAAATAAAAATAAATAAAATTCCCAACCACAATAAAAACAACATCATCAGTGACAACAGCAACAATAAGAACAGCAACAAAAACAACACCATCGACAGCACTAACGTCGACGAACAAACATCGAGAATTAATTGTCAAACGTGCGAATATTTCACAAATTTATGCGAATTTTTAATGTTATGGAACTTTCAATGGACACAAAAGAAAATAAAAGGTGCGTTCGTTCGTTCGTTTCTTCCTTTTTTGTCGTGATCATTGTCATTGTCATCAAAATCCACCAGCCACTCCAAGTCCACAAAAAGACCGAGCGACCTCCACCACCAACACCACCACCACCTATATACCAATCATCATCATCATGACCATTGATTGACCTTTCCCTCGTCCACCTTTTCCAACTTTTGTTGGGATTTTTTGCTTTCACTTTCATAAAATGTCAATTTGTCATTTCACGAAATTAGGTGGCTCCTCTCCACTTCACTGTCCAGCTCTGTGTTCTCTGTTCATGTGTCCGTCTTTGTGTATGTGTCTCTCTGTATATATTTGTGTGTGTATGTTTGTCTGTTCGTTTTTGTGTTTTGTTTATAAAGTTCAAATATTTATAAAAATTATCATACCAACCCCTCAACCACCGACCGACCCACCCGTCTACAACTGCTGGGCAAACGAGGAAAACGAAGAAAAGCAGCAGCAGAACAAAGGAAATGTTTTCAAGTTCATTGTCTGCACCGAAGAGAGCGAGAAAGTACTTTGTTTGATTTAGAAGGTTTGGGGGTGTCCATTTCTGGAATGCTTGACCACCATGTGTACAATGGAGAGGAAAAGTAGACATACCCTCGCAAATAATTGAATAAATTGGTTATTGAATTTATTTTTGAAATATTTTTGAATGAAATACTATGCAACAAAAATAAAAAATTCTGTTCGAGTCTAAAAATTAATTTTGTTGTTTTCATAGATAGTTTTTATTTTTAATTTTTCTACAAAAGTTTCAATTTTTGTCGAAGGTACTCTCATTTTGGAAATATAGGTCCGATCACACTCGTTTATATATTGAATTAAAGATAATCATGATGGCTACAAATGATGTGAATTTCACATTATCATAGATAGAGTGATTTAGGAATAGTTTACAAAACATGAGAAAAAGTTGAAAAAAAAATCTTTTTTTTTTTGCTGACACGAGAGAAAATCATAAAAATTAGAAAAGAAAATGGTAAAAATTATTTTGTTTTATTTTTCAATAGCTAATATTCTAACGAAGAAATCAGTATCTAAATATAAAAGATCTATGGATAAGTGTTGAAGTTATGGCCGTATTTTTCAGCGCAAAAGATTTCTGTAAATCGTGATATTTTAAATTTGTGTTGATATAGCGTGAAATATTCTATACAAATTAGATAACAGAATTTTTTATTTATTTCATAATAGGTGAGATCTTAACGAAGAAAACAGGGACTATATGAAGAAAATCTAAGGATTAATATAGAAGTTATGATACTTATTGCAGAAATAAGGGATTTTTTTAATCTTCATCTTTTAAATATGTTTTTTATTTAAATTTATCAATAGAATTTCTTCAAGTAGGTCCTTTTTTGTTCGATAAGATCTATGCTATCAAAATACTATCTATCGTGTTATTTTAACCCTCTCATTTCCGAATATTCTTCTTAATAAATATATAAAAATTACTATGCTTTTTGATGAGGTATGGGTCTAAATATGATTTCTATAGAGTCTTAGGGTCCCAATTCATACAGAACAAGAGTAAAATTATGTTTCTTAAAATCATTATACTGCAGATATCGGTTAAACAAAAAAATATTTTATATATATCTTTTCGAATAACAAGGACAGTTTTTCTTGTACTCGAAGAAATCCAATAAAAATAGGAAGAATTTCTGAACAATTTCGAATTACAAGAAACTCAAAGAATTAAAATTTGAGACTTTTTCACCTTCCTACGCAAACCCAAGTTACCGAATTTGTTGGTACCCTTTTTAATATTCCTTGTTACATATGTAAACAAAAATAAAAATTATTAATTCTGCAAAATATGTGATTTTAAAGATTTTATAGGACTAAAAAAAATTAAAAACAACAAAAGTAAGGAATGTTAAAGTCGGGCGGGCCGACACTCCACTTTTTATACGAATACAATTCAATTCGGTAAAAAAGTGAAAACGGGAAGGATTTTTTTATGCTTCTTAATAATAGGCTAATATGACCTGACCCTGACCTGACCGAGAAGAATATTTGTATCGGGGCTATATCCAAACATGGAATGAAGTGACCCACTTACACAATAGAATCTTCCAGTTCAAGTATAACGTGTTATGCTCAATTTGAAGAAATTGAAAAAAACGTGGTTTCTGGGGCGGAAAAGTCGAGCCAAGAGCGACATTTGGATGGGAGCTATATATAAATCTGAACCGATTTGTTTCTAGTGAAAATAAAAGATATTTTGCAAAATTTGAAGAAGATCTGTTAAAATATGTGGTTTCTAGAGCTGTAAAGGTGAAAAGGAAAAAGTGAATAGGGAGTGCAATTTGTGAGGGAGCTATATATAAATCTGAACCGATCTGACCTATATTCACCATGGGTGTTTCTAGTTGAAATATAAGATGTTTGGCCAAGTTGGAAGAAAATCTGTTTAAATATGTGGTATCTAGAGTGAAAAGAGTCAAACCGGGAGTGAAATTCGTATGGATTCAATCTGAACCGATCTGACCTATATTCACCATGGGTGTTTCTAGTTGAAATATAAGATGTTTGGCCAAGTTTGAAGAAAATCTATTAAGATATGTGGTATCTAGAGTGAAAAGAGTCAAACCGGGAGTGAAATTCGTATGGATTCATATATTCATATAAATAGTGTTCGTCCTTATCCCGAATGTGCAAAGTTTCATTTCGTTTTGGCTACAATTGCGACCTGTACTTTGATTACAAGAAAAGATGGACAGGCAGACAGACGGACAGAAACACGGACAGAGAGACTGGCGGACATTCCTAAATCGATTCAAAACGTGATTCTAAGTCGATCGGTATAATTAACAATGGGTCTATCTCGCTTCCTTTTGGGTGTTACAAACAAATGCACAAAGACATAATCACCCCTATCGCGAATAAAATTTCCCTGGGAATGAATTGTTCCCTTGAATTTCAAGTCGTTTTTTCTGCTCGTTTACTTCGATTTGATCGCCTTATGTCTATTACAAGGCAAAGAAGTGAAACCCATTCCCGGGTTATATTCATATTAGCGTCTTACACCTGCAGGGAAATAGAAAATTCCACGTGAATAAATTCCCCTTTTATTCGCGATAAGGGTGAATACTCTCGTGGAGTGTATAAAAATATTTTGTGTCTATTATTAAAACATTGTTTCTAAAAGAAATTCTCTAAATTTTTAGCCATCATAAATACCTTTTATTGAACATATAATCGCGAGTTATCGGACTTAAATTTCCAAAATGAGACTCTAAATATAATAGGTACCTTCGGCGAAAATTTGATTTTTTGTAATTTAATTAATTAATGATATTTTTATACCCTCCACCTAAGGATGGGGATATATTCCGTTTGTAATACCTTGAAATATTCATCGGAGACTCCATAAAGTATATATATTCTGGGTCATGGTAAAATTCTAATACGTCCTAGCCATGGCCGTCTGTATGTATGTCTGTCCGTCTGGCTGTCTATCTGCGAAATGAGCTAGGAGGTTAAAATTTTCCCTAAATGTGTCTTGTGGTTGCAGATCGCTTGGGATTGAAAGTGGGTGATATCGGCCCAAAGGGAAAAAAATTTCGACTACTTAAACAATTTTTTTAAATTTCTGTTTTATATGTACTTGAAATTTGTTGCGTACATTCCTCTTGTGGTGTAAAAACACCAAAAAGTAAATAAAAGTTTTAGCGGGCGGAATGAGACAAAAAGGGATAAAAGTGGTACCAATGGTACGACAACAGCTAGAAACATGAAATTTGGAAAGTACATTTCTCTCATTGTGCAGATACGTAAAACATGGGGATTTTTCGAAATTCGTACTTTTAAGAGATACTATTGGAAAAGAGGGATAAAAATGGTACCTACCAAGCCGCCGAAGTTGAAATCATGAAATTCAGTGTATACATTACATTATACTTGCTTGATATTGGGTATGCACATTCCCCCTATAACAAAAACGTGCACCATAAAGTGATTTTTATTCGTAGGGGGTGAAATGGGGCAATAAGGGATAAAAATGGTACCTATCGAACGACAACAGCTAGAAACACGAGATTCGGTGTGTACATTCCTCTAATTGAGTAGATACATAATATAAATGCATTTTTTCCAAATTCGTACTTTTAAGGGGTAAAATGGGAATAGAGGGATAAAAATGGTACCAACCAGATGGCTGCACCTAGAATAGTGAAATTCGGTGTATACATTCCTCTGATTGCGTAGACACGTAAAATAAACGGACTTTTCAAAATTCGTACTTTTTGGGGATAAAATGGAAAAAGGGGATTTAAATAGTACCGGTGACGAGAATAATAAAGAGATCTTCCGATATTCGTAGATCAGGATCTAAATGGAATTAAATGCTGCTAAATCAAACATGATATTCAGTATTTTCACTCATCTGACTGCGTATATGCGGAAAATAAGAGGTACGAATTTTTCTAAATTCTTACTTTTAGGATCAAAATGGAAAAAGGAGTGAAGCTTGTACCAATCAAACGACTGTAGCAAAAATCATCAAATTAGGTGTGTATATTCCACTCTGAAACATATCGGATATTCAATATTAGAACTTTTTCCTATCAATCATTCATCAGACATTTACGCTGTAGCTGGAATCAAGAAATTGCAAATGGGGAAAATAGGCCTTGAGAGAAATTGTTTCTACCAATAATATTTAGGGGACATGAAGATTGCTGACTAGTGTTCACTTTTCGATTACACTTGAAGTTTTATATTTATATATATTTATATAAACACCTTTTAGTTAACACAGAGGCGAAGGCCCTAGCAGCCAGTCCTTTTTCTCTAATATTTTCTGTAAATTATATTTGCTTTAAATAAATTAATAAATAAAATAAATAAATAAAAAATATTTATATATAGTAGAGGACTATTAATATAAAAATAATGAAGCATTACTATTTTCCTAATATGGTGGTGCACTGTAATGTCGAAAGCCCCTAATCTGCCGGTAATACTGTGGAATGCAGTCCGTGGTGGAGGGTATATAAGATTCGGTCCGTCGAACTTAACTCCTTTTTACTTGTTTAAGATCGTTTTCGAGAGCCAAAATTCATCAGTTTTTAATATAAAATTATAGACACTAGGGTGCAACGAAAATAAAAAATTGTGATAAGGTAATTTTAAATATATTTTATTTGACAAATTTCCAGTAAATTGCTTCTAGTTTTATAGAAAATTGTGAAATCTTAAAAGAATATTTTTTTAAATTTTTTCTTTTCTTTTATGTATAAGCAAAAAAATATATTTTGGATTTTTGTAAAATAAATTATTAACTATTGACTATTAATAAAAATATATTAAAAAAAGTTAAAGAGCGATTTTTTGTTTATTAAAAATTACAAGGAAATAAAAAAATAATAATTTTAAAAATTTTGACAATTTTCTATAAGGCAAAAGAGGCAAATTGCTGCAAATTCCCCAAAAAATATATTTTTATTTCCAACCACAATAAAGTTGGGAATTTTTTAAAACTACCCTATGACAAAATTCTTTACTTTCTACAATTTCATATTTTTAGAAAAACGGAAAATGTAGCCATCTATATTCGCCTTATAGAAGAGTACATATTTGTAAACTTTCACTTAAATCGGAAAACACAATGAAAAATTATTTTCGATCCACCCTAGTGTCTGCAATTTCATGTTTTTGAAAAAAAGGTAAAATGTAGCTATATTCGCCTTATAGCAAACTTCCATTTATATCGGGTAGAACACAAGCAAAATTTCTGTTCGATTAAATTTATTGAATTAGTTTTCACCCGAGCACTTTTGCCCTACACTGTATGAGCTGGGCTATGATAATGAAACGCAAAAGAATTATCCATTTTGTTGTTGCTCTGTCGTCTGTGTGACACATAAGCCCACAAAAATTCACAACGTCAACGTCACACTTGTGGTTGTAACACAGAACAAAGCGGACGGACGGATGGAACTGTGGAATTGATAACAAAAAAGTCAATAATTATGGACTTCCGAGGCAATTACTTATCAATCACAAACACACACGCGTACACACGTACACAACTGCAAACAATGTATGTAATTAATAATTGATTGTGGGACACTCGAGTGTATTTTTTGAGTAGTAGGTGATCAAAATTGTAATCGTCGATTTATTCATGCGTAAATGTGACATTTCTAAGGACATTTGCTCTTATGTGTACGAGTATATGGTGTGTGTATATAGAGCAGACTTAATGTCGTTACTTGTGTGTCACCGTTTAAGGTGAGTTGACGGGGTGTTCTTAAAGAAGGTAGGCACTCATGGGGTCGCCTTGGGCAATGTTTGCAATGACGCACTGGAACTGTTGAGAAATGAGTCTCGGTTTGAGAAATGAGTCTCGGAGTATGACTACAATCACGGCAATTATTGTCTACTTCTTTCTACCTATCGCCATATTTGATAATTGTGAAATGCTTGTCGATTCATTCGAGCGACTCATATTTAATTGCTGATTATGGGAAACATAAAAAAATCTATTTTTACAAAATTGTTCCAAAAAATACATATAAGCCCTCGATGTATTTTTTGGAACAAAATCATAACTTTTCAGGAGAGCGAAAAAACTGATTTTCTCCTTAATTTTAAGAGTAATTATGAATCATTCTTCTACAGATTAATCTAAAGAGGATTACTAATTGTTACGATTAAAAAGTTTTCGAAATTATTATTCGCGGTTTTATGGTCCATAGCCCCTTTTGCACGTTTAAAATTGAGTACTATATGCTTTGAAATAAGCACATAGCCATTAATGCTCAAATATATAAATAAGATTCATTGAAAACTCGATAACTTGTTTATGAAATGTTGGCAATGTTGTGTAGAAAACGCATTTTCTGGGATGTGCACAGCGAATTTAAATATTCCAGCTGCATCCGTCAGATAGGTACCATTTTTATCCCTTTTACCAAATTTTTTACAAAAGTTGGATATTGCGCTAGGACATGGTATACAAAAACTACAAATTGGATATTTTTGAAAAATTTTCATTTTCGCAGGAAATATGGCTAAAATGATTTTCACACATGACATTTTTGTTTTATGATTTTCTCCCGATCTGGCCAACGGACCCAGCTGATTTTTTGTTTGTTTATTAAGAACCAATATCGCTTATAACGTATAAGTAGTCAGTCGCGAAAATCGCTGCAATTGTTGGAAAATCCAAAATTCGCGGTTGCAATTGCTTATATTTAAACTTTCTCTGTTATGTGCGTGAAGATTAATTCCGAATTTAACTAGCAGAGACACAAACCACCCATGTTAACAGCGGGCTGTTAATGGGTTAACAGAGCTATGTTAACCTTGATAGAGGATGATAATATATATACACAAAATCGGATCGGAAGAAGATATATTATCGAAATTCAAAATCTGAATAGAAAACATATCAATCTCGACATATAAAGAGAGAAAATGTTTAATTTGTATTGCATATTTGTATTTTTTCAACATAAATATTTTTTAGGTCTTCCAATGAGCTTTCAGAATATATAAGCCACGTTTCCCAAAGCAATTTTGTATTATGAAAATACTCTGTTGCAAGTTTAAATTCT
This sequence comes from Polietes domitor, assembly GCA_947397865.1. Taxonomy (NCBI): domain Eukaryota; kingdom Metazoa; phylum Arthropoda; class Insecta; order Diptera; family Muscidae; genus Polietes; species Polietes domitor. Next base: position 105,644,265 of record OX377621.1, on the reverse strand, counting down.
GTTTTTATTCAAATATATGACGCCACTGTGCGCAAACCTCTAGGTCTGGATCTTCGAACGAGCGATTCGTATAGTATTTTCATAATACAAAATTGCTTTGGGAAACGTGGGTTATATATTCTGAAAGCTCATTGGAAGGCCTATTGTTTGGCATTCGAGTCATGGACCCAGACTTTGCCGTTTATCCACTGCGCTAAAAATTAATAAAAAATTTTTATGTTGAAAAAATACAGATATGCAATACAAAATTTAATATTTTCTCTCTTTATATGTCGAGATTGATATGTTTTCAATTCAGATTTTGAATTTCGATAATATATCTTCTCCCGATCCGATTTTGATTAACATAGCTCTGTTAACCCATTAACAGCCCACTGTTAACATGGGTGGTTTGTGTCACTGCTAGTTAAATTCGGAATTTATCTTCACGCACATTTCTCTGTTCAGGATTCTGAAACTTTTCTGACACAAATATTCCTAATGAAGTCAGCAATCATATGCCAAAGAAATATTTTGATATTCTCAATATAATAAAAAGTTACGCGGGTTTTTCTAAAGATACTTTTCACAATTTTTGACTTTACAGCCGCCATTTTTCCTATTTTAGCCTGATAACTGGGGAATCAAAATGCTATTAACGCGAAATGATGGAATTTTATAGTACAATCTAGAAAAATGTTTTAAACAAAATCGTTGTAGCGAATTACAACCTTCGGTTATATGCTGCTCCAATTTTGAACTATTTTAATTCTATTATTTTTATGGTCATAGCCGCTTATGCAGCCACAAAATAACGTGTGAGATGATAGCCAAATCAGAAAAAATTGAAAAAAGTAGCTTTTGGAAAATAATATTCTTCTCCAAATTTATATGACAGATGACATCCAAATCTGAGAATAGATTGGCATCAAAAACTCATTTTCGAAAAACTGGCTCATAGCCACTTATGAATATAAGCCCTCGACATTTTCTTTTCCAATTAACACAAAAAATAACAAGGATCTGACAACGGATTCCAATCTTCTAATGGTAAAAAAGAATATACGTGTAGCGGGAGGACATTTTGGAAGGGGGTGAATATTTCCCCACTCTTTGCACATTCTTATGTTGATTCGCATAGGAAACCTTGTGACCATTACATTTTTATACCCTCACTCTACAAAGTAGGAGGGCCCGTCCGTCCGCCCGTCTGTCGGGCTGGCTGGTGTACACTCTCGAAAGGAGTTAAGGAGTCGATTCAAACTTTGCACATGGTAATATTTTTCCCAAACTTAGTTAAAGTTAGAAGATGGGCGAAATTGCCACACCCCTTCTGGTACCTCCAACACAAATGATCCATATTCCACTGTTAAATTAAAATCCAGATAATTTCCACACAGGTATTCGGAATCAACTCTATTTTGGTATTTGATAATGTTTTTATAATCACATTAAGTGTACTAAATATGACGAGTTTTGCCACGCTCCTTCCAGTACCTCCCACACAAATCACGCAAAACTACGTAAAATTAAAGCTGTTATAACTTCTATACTGATTATCGGAATACTGTGAAATTTGATATTTAGCAATGCCTTTATAGTGCTTACATACACAAGAAATATGGGCGATATTGCCACACCCCTTCAGATACCTCCCACATAAAGTGGCATAATACAATAAAATACAATAAATACAATAAAACCGACATAACATCCATACGGGTAATCAAAATCAGTTGCAATTTGATATTTGTTGTTTTCATAATCATTTTAAATCTAAAAAATATTTACACTTTAGCCACGCCCCTTCTTATACCTCCCTAGTTAATATTAAATCCTTCATAACTTCTATACTGGTGCATGGTATCCACTATGACTTGATATTTGATCATGTTTTTATAATTGTTGTATAAATGTGGAAGTGATACGAACCTCCTAGAACCTTCTACACAAATTATCCTGCCCTATGTTGAATTTAATTCCTTATAACTTCCGTATATATGTTCTCTGAGAGTGAGGGTATATAGAGGGTGATTTTTAGCTATTATCTTTTTGGCAACACTGGTTTAAACAGCTGACGCACGTTTCGTGTTTTGTTTCACTGTCAAAGAACTTCAGTTTCGTCTATAATTTAACCATGAATCGTCTTACAAACGAACAACGCTTGCAAATTATTGAATTTTATTATCAAAATGCGTGCTCTGTTAAAAAAGTTCATCGCGCGCTTCTTCCATTTTATGGTCAGTTTAATCGACCCACTGAAGCGCTATTCGGGCTATTGTGACTAAATTTCGCACCAAATTTACATTGTTGGACATTAAACCACCAACACGCTTACGTAGAGTGCGAACTGAAGAAAATATCGGAGCTGTATCGGCCAGTGTTAATGATGACCATCAATTATTGATTCGTCACCGTTCGCAGCAATTTGGCCTCTGTTACTCAAAAACGTGGAAATGCCAAAATTGGACTAAGCGGATGGATCATTTGAGGCGCAGTCAAGGTCAACATTTGCATGAAATAATCTTCAAACATTAAATTATATGGACCGTACTATCGATTCAAATAAAGATTTCATGATTTTTTCTGAATTTTATGAGTTTTTTTTGAAAAACTTTCCTATAGCTTTTAAAAAATCACCCTTTATATATACATATATAGATTAAACCAGTAAAATATTTATGCTTTTCCACGCCCGTTCTAGTTCCTTGTTCCCTCTGGACCGATTTCTCACATTTTCAATTCCAACCGATCTACAACTATTTCGTTTACATGCTAGCGTGCTTTCAACAGACGGACGGCGGACATGATCGCCTTAGAATTTTATGACTTCGAATTTTTCGAAATCTTGATGCTGCATTAACATTTATTTAAACAGCAGTGTTTTCTTTGAGATTCAAATTTACAAACTTACATGGCCTAATTAAGTATGCCACCCTTAGTTGCAGATGTTTTGGCCATCACTGTATATACTTTATAGTGTCTCAGGTCGATATTTCAAAGTGTTATAAGCGGAATGAGGAACTTAGTATACTCATTAGACAGTTTATCGAAAATGCTTAATTGTTGTGAAAACTATGATTGGTTTTGCCATTAACAAGTAACCAAACTATTCATCACTTACCTTTCGAATTTCCCTTTTACTTACTTTTACATGTGGATGTCATTAGAGGTTAGGACTTGCTCGCAGACATACCGGTTAGCTAAAAAGTAACTACTTGCGCCCACGCTTACAAAGATCCTAAAGATCCGTCACTTTTGGATAATTTTACCATCTACCGATAACTACTTATATAAGTCGTCGTTTATTAGATTGAGGTAATCTTGAGGGTAATGATATGTCATTATATGATAATACATTATATTTTTATACCCTCCACCTCCAGGATGGGGGTATATTCACTTTGTCATTCCGTTTGTAACACCTTGAACTATTCATCGGAGACCCCATAAAGTATATATATTCTGGGTCGTGGTAAAATTCTAAGACGATATAGCCATGTCCGTCTGTCTGTCTGTTGAAAGCACGATAGCGGCCGAACGAAATGAGCTAGGAGGTTCAAATTTTTCCTAAATGTGTCTTATGGTTGTAAATCAGTTGGGATTGAAAGTGGGCGAAATCGGCCCAGAGGGAAATTTTTTCCCTCACAAGGACTGAAAATACCCCTAATATTTAGAGTATTTCAGCATGTTTTTTGAACATATTAGCTTGTATTTACTTGATATTTGCAATGTGCATTCCCTTTATAGCATAAAAGGGCACCATAGAGTGATTTTTATTTGTAGGGAGCGAAATGGGACAAAAAGGGATACAAATGGTACCTATCAAACGACAACAGATAGAAATACGAAATTTGGCGTGTACATTCCTCTAATAGAGTAGATACATACTATAAAAGTATTTTTTTAATTCGTACTTTAAAGGGGTTAAATGGGGATAGAGGCATAAAAATAGTACCAACCAAACGGCTGCACCTACAATAATGAAATTCGGTGTATATATTCCTCTGATTGCGTAGACACATAAAATAAAAGAATTTTTCGAAATTCGTATTTTTAGGGTGTAAAATGGAAAAAGGGGATAAAAATGGTTCCAAAGAAATGGATGCAGCTAGAACCATGAAATTCGCTGTATACATTCCTCTGACTGAGTAGACACGAAGAATAAAAGTTTTTTTTCAAATTCGTACTTTCAAGAGATATAATGGGTACAGAGGGATAAAAATAGTACCAACTAAACGGCTACAGCTAGAATGGTGAAATTAGGTGTGTACATTCCATCAATTGCGTAGACACGTAAAATAAAGAGATTCTAGAAAGTCGTACTCATAAGGGGGTAAAATTGGAAAAAAATGGGATAAAAACGGTACCAACCAAATGGCTGCAGCTAGAATCATGGAATTTGGTGTATACATTCCTCTGACTGCATAGACACGCGGAATAAAAAGATTTTTCCAAATTCGTACTTTTTACTTTTACGGCAAAAATGGTTAAATCATGAAGTTAGGTTATTTTGCACTATCTACGTGAGATAATGGATTTTCAAAATTTGTACTTGTGTAATTAAAATAGAATGGAAATACAACCAACTGTAGCACCCACTAGCTACCAATATTTGTGGAATATTGATAGAAAGAATATTTACTTTTTGAATTGACTTGAAGTATTATTTCGATATGTAAACGTATTGGCCTTATAAGTGTGGTTTGAAGTAATAAAATATTATATTTATTAATAAAATTATTTTGTCAATATTTGTATTTTTTTTGGTTTGCCTGTATTAAAAAATATTTTCCTGTAATATTACAGCACTTCTACGAAACTCGACAGCCTCTGTGGAATGCAATCCATGGTGGAGGGTATATAACGCCGTTTTTACTTGTTTCGATTGCAAAAGTAAAAAATTGGGCTTTTTTGATTTGTTGGTTAGGCCACTCTTGCCTTAAGTGCGTCATATGCCCCTACTTTGCATGTTTGTTCTCTGGGCCATAGATTCATTATGAGATTACCCTAAATCTATTATTTCAACTATTCCTTAAGGCGTCTAAAGTGGCAGCCATGGATACGTATTTGAATGTGAGTGGGTGTGTGTGTACATAACCTTTACCCAAATGACGTATCGCAGCAATGCTTATCGTTTGGCATTGGCATTCGTCAAAAATATTGCACAGACCTTTCGTAGATATTGAAACTGTAATTTGGGTTTCTCTTTGATTGATAACTTTAGTAATTGCTTCGCGTTTCGTCATTTGTGACATTTTTCTCACTCGCTGCCGCTGAATTGTAGTTTCGAAATTTTGTTGATAAGGATAAATAAAAAACCCAACCACATGACAATCTAAAGAACTTTGATATTTGCCAATTCATTCTACAAAATTTGGATGTTCAATTTCGAATTAGATTTATCGTTTATTTCCATACCACCTATATGTCATACCATGTCATCATAATTAAGTGTCAAAAGTGCATTTAGGTTGGACAACTTTAAATTGTGACAATTTGGGAATTAAACCTGCCGATAACTTCTTCCCCCCCTTCCTTGCTCCCACCTACTTGCAAACTAATATTTTCTTCTTGCTTTCTTTTGGCCGCCTGCAGTATAGTTTTGAAAGGAAATATTGTCTTTGAGATATTATCATCGCTGGCATAATGGCTGGGGCGAAACCAAGCCGTTCGTTTCACGAATTACTGCAGCTATTTTCGAATGGAGGAGGTATTCTCAAAATTTCTGTGTCGCTATTCTTCTGTAGTAAACCCTGGAAAATTATGCTTTTTTTCCTGTAGGTATTGTCGAATAAAACAAAAATCTGTGTGTGAATTTTCCCAAAATCTTGAAATACGGATAAAGGTGCAAATGTACTTATAACTCTTTAACTTTGTCGATTATCAACCGATTTTCAGTTTCTTTCGGAGGTGTATGTTTCAGCTTTTTAAATCCGGTGTGAAACTGAAAATCGTTTCAAAATCAACTAAGTTACAGTTTTAACCCACTGTACTCGCTTGGGTACAGAAAAACGACCAAAACAACCGAACTACAATTTTCTTTGGGCGTTAATGGGTTAATGCGCGCAAATGCACTTAAATTCAGGCTTTTACCCGTAATTCAAGATTTTGGCGGTGTTTGGGAAATTCTGATTCTTGTTGTACACGACAACATCTACTAGTATAATGCAATGTAACTTCCCAGGGTTTTCGTTTTTTTTTCACTGTATGTGTTATCTATATCTATCTATTTGTATCTGTATTCAGTATTTTGTGGGCTCTCTCCTCTGGTCGTATTATCATCATTGTTTGTATTTGATTTGGAGGAGGTGTATTAGTCAGGTCTTTATCGCTAAAAAAAATGTTGTTTGATTGCTGTCGATATCTCTTCTTGTATTTGTTGCGGTATTAGCTGTCGTAAAATCAACATTTGTTACCACCACCAACACCACCATCGCCGTTCTTCATTTTTTCATTTCAATTCAACATCACCCGATTTCAAATGCAATCATAAACATGAGAACTCGCCATGTTGTCATCGAGTCGTCATTCATTCCCCTGCTGCAAGACCAAGGACCATTTACAATATATTTAGAAAATAAACTAACGTTAGAGCTAAAAAATACGAAATCACTCAATGAAGAATTAACATCAAAAAATAATAAAAACAACAACAAATATCCCAGATATTTTATATGAAATTTCTCCTTAAAATTGCTAATGCAAATATAAACACAAAACACCAAACCACTTACATATATATAAAATTATTTTACAGCAATTATGTACAGCTGCGGTCAAAAAATAGCAGCGACGAGATAAAAAAATGTCGACAAAGATAAATATCAGTTCTACTTCGAAAATCCTAAAAGTTTTTACGGCGATTGAAAGGTGTGCGATTGTGCCATTCTTAATATGGCTTTAAATAAAAAATTAAGTTTTTGTAATTTTGAGATTAGGCCTTTAGAAGCATTTATGTCAAAAATGAGACCAGCCAAAAAATAGCAGCGCTAATCAAAACTAAATATATTTTGTTTCAATTCACTTTAATTGAATAGTATTTTGAATAATTATTTAAATAACGATATTTTCTTGAAATTAACACTTAGTTGCACTCAGAGCTGTTAAATTTCGATTACGATTAGTAATCAATTACATTACTTTTTAAAAAGAATCGTAATGATTATATAGGGAGATTTTTTAAGAGCTTGATAACTTTTTTTTTAAAAAAAACGCATAAAATTTGCAAAATCTCATCGGTTCTTTATTTGAAACGTTAGATTGGTCCATGACATTTACTTTTTGAAGATAATTTCATTTAAATGTTGACCGCGGCTGCGTCTTAGGTGGTCCATCCGCTTAGTCCAATTTTGGCATTTCCACGTTTTTGAGTAACAGAGACCCAATTGGTGCGAACGGCGACGAATCGAAAATTGGTGGTCATCATTAACACTGGCCGATACAGCTGCGATATTTTCTTCAGTTCGCACTCTACGTAAGCGTGTTGGTGGTTTAATGTCCAACAATGTAAATTTGGTGCGAAATTTAGTCACAATAGCCCGAATAGCCGCTTCAGTGGGTCGATTAAACTGACCATAAAATGGAAGCGCGCAATGAACTTTCTTAACAGAGCACGCATTTTGATAATAAAATTCAATAATTTGCAAGCGTTGTTCGTTTGTAAGACGATTCATGATGAAATGTCAAAGCATACTGAGCATCTTTCTCTTTGACACCATGTCTGAAATCCCACGTGATCTGTCAAATACTAATGCATGAAAATCCTAACCTCAAAAAAATCACTCTATATAATCCACTATTCAACAATTTCTGATTACTAATTGATTACGATTACAAATAATCAAAAAATAATCAGGATTACTTGCGATTACCGTTACCTTTCGGTTTTAGCTGGCAAAAGAACGAGAACAGAAAAAATCAAAACTGACATATATTGAAAAGTCAAAAGTTTTGACAAACAGACTACTATGACTCTCATACCGATTTCGCGAGAATCAAAAGTAATCACAAAAAATCAAAAGTAATCTAAAATAGTCAAAAGTAATCAAAAGTAATCTTTTAAAGTAGTCGAACTCATTTTTGATTACTTTTGATTATTTTTGATTATTTTTCAGTAATCGCAAGTAATCCTGATTATTTTTTGATTACTTGTAATCGTAATCAATTACTAATCGTATAAAACTGAATGTAATTGTAATCATTACTTCTACTTAAAAAAAAGTAATCTAATTACTAATGATTACGATTACTAATCATTACTTAACAGCTCTGGTTGCACTGACTTTATTGATTATTACTGCTTCATGACATCGTTTTTTGGAATCGACTAGTATTTTGCCCCTTTCATGTGGTAATTTTGACCATGCCTCTATAATTACGTGTCAAATATCGGTATTGTTTTTCAGTATTGTTAGTGAGACCTCATATTAGTCATCACACTTAAAATTTTTGATTATATTTAGGTGCGGTGTCTGCCCGAACCATTCCATAACATCGATATTATTGACTTCAAACCACCTTTTTGCGAGTCGACTGGTGTTTTCGGGATAATTGACCTGCTAGAAGACCCATTTAAGGGGCATTCCGTATTCTATATACGTAAGAATAATATTATGCAGTATTTTGATGTACTGGGCAGAGTCCATGATAGTTCTGTGCCAATGTATTGACCCAACTCCATAATATGAAAAAAAAAAACGACCAAGCCGTTACGATTGATCCTCCCTATTTGACTGTTTTGATACCTGGAGATGGACTACGTGTTCTGTGGACGTCTTACAAACCATCGAGGGACTATCACATCATACAAAACAATTTTTGATTCAATTGACCATAAAACGTGCACCCACTTCTTAATTGGCTACACCAGGTGTGTTTTTGCGAATTACAATTTTTTGTGACATGTCTTTTATTTTTAAGTGGGACTTTTTCGGACTTCTGGCTTACAGATCATGTTTTCTTAGCATTCTATGAACATTTTAAACTCTCAAAGATGGACAGACATTGTTTTTTGTTTCGGTGGCGGGCGTAAGTGGGTTTTTGTACTAGACATTATTATTCGGCGAATGGTTGCAGGTGATATAAACGTAAAGGGTGTTTTTTATTGAGGTATAGAACTTCGAATTGAAATAAAACACAAGAAAATCGTTTTAATGTCCATCAATTTGGCTTTATTGGAAGGATAATTTTATGCCATTAATGTTTAAATATGATTTCGGGCATGTGGCCGCCGCGGCTGGCTCTAATATAGCCAGCATATGGGGCCGTATGTTGGCAATAACGCCACGAATGTTGGCTTCCAAGTCCCCGACTTCACATATCCCCAAAGAAAATAATCCAATGGTGTCAAATCACACGATCTTGGTGGCCAATTGACAGGTCCATTCCGCGAAATTATGCGGTTAACCGAATTAATTGCTCTGATGGACGATTATGTCGACCATAAAATGGACGGAGCTTGCGGTGAACTTCGCGAACTGAACCATTACTTTCGAAATAAATTTGCACGATTTGCAAGCGTTGTTCTTTTGTCAACCTGTTCATGATGAAATGGCAAACCAAACTAAATATTAATCACTTGACAGCTGACAAAATGGCCGCCAGTTAAAAAAGTGATGCCAACTTAAAGTTCTATACCCCAATAAAAAACACCCTTTATTTTTTCACATGTTTTTGATTTTTCTTCTTTTAATATCGATTATCTTATCATTTTAATAGAACACTGCAATAAAAGTCGAACTTAACTATATGATTTTCCCGCAGATTTCAACCTTTTTATATGAACTCGATTTTCTTCTCCACAATGCTCTCCTCGCCCTACTTATGAAGAAAAATAATACAATAACATTTCAGAAGTAGTGTAAATTTCATAATATCTTACTTATGACATCAAATCGAATTGAAAAATTGAGATAAAATTCATTTTTCTTGAGATTTTTTGAACACTGCTATTATTTTGACCGGTCCATAATATCGAATAATCCAATAAATGTGAAATTTCTTAAGTAATTAAAATCATATCACCAACGAAACAATTATTTTGTGTTTGTAACCTCGTAACACAGCACTTAATGCAGAAGTAGCTTTAAAAAAATTATCACACAAATAAATATATGAATATGTATATTAAGCTGTGGTGCGCTGCTATTATTTTGACCGCAACTGTACTTATTTTGGCCTACTTGAATACATATATTCGATTACTTAATTTTAGTTTTCGTCGGGTATAGTTTGACTACTCTGAGATAGAAATATCCGACCTAGTCGAATATGATCTTAATTTCAATCAATTCAGGTCAATTTTTTACTTTTTCTGATTTTTTTTCTATAAAAACATTTTTTTGCTTCTTCCGGATAGATAATTTTTGTCTCATATACACACTTATCTTTTTAGGATTGATTGCCTGATGATGTTTCTATCTCCAAATCGTCAAACTATTTAATTTTAGATTATAGGATGCAAAAAATGTTTTAAAATATTTGTCTCTTAGACGAAAGAATCGCCTGAATTGAAAGAAAGAGACTTTTAAGTCACAGCCAAGGCGTATTTATAAAGGTGATAGCAGGAGCCCCGCTGACTGAAATTGTTTTTCATTCAAAAGTAACCGAAACTGTCAAATCCCATATATTTTGCTTTGACAGTATGGCTCACCATTCAAAAAATTACTTGTATTTTGTTGTTGCCGAATTTGTTGTTGTTCTAGTGCTATCACCTGTATAAATACGCCTTGAACAATTCTTAATAATTTATAATACTTATAAAACCAAGGACTCGTGTGACTTAGAATTCAAATTTTATGATGACTTTAATTTAGACGATTCGTTTCGCCTATAGAGACGAAACAGGAGATATTTTTTTATTTAATATATTTTTGTATTTCTTTGTGAGATTGTTTCCTCCGTCTAGCAGGTTTTTCACACACACTACGGGGTATAAAATCTCCAAGTTACGCTATACTTTGTAATGTCCGTGAAGATAAATTATGAATGTAATTAGTGAAGACACAAACCTCCCATTTTAACAGTGGGCTGTTAATGGATTAACAGAGCTATGTAAATAGAGAATGATACACAAAGTAGGATGGATAGAAGATATATTACCCAAATTCAAAATCTGAATAGAAAACATATCAAATTCGGTATATAAAGAGGGAAGCCCCCTCTTTCTGAAACCTCAATGGAAGACCAATTTTATGGTATCCGAGCCAGACCCGGCCGTTTACGCACATTGGGGTCATATATTAGTATAAAAACAGAGTTTAGACTTGCAACAGAATATTTTCAGCCAGACCCGGCCGTTTACGCACATTGGGGTCATATATTAGTATAAAACCAATGTTTAGACTTGCAACCGAATATTTTCATAATAAAAATTAGCTTTGGGAAATGTGGTTTATATATTATGAAAGTTCATTATACGACCTAGTTTATGGTTCCGCTAAATAAATTCGGAACTTATCTTCACGCACATTACTTTGTTATGGCTTGCTTTTGTGTGGGTTGCTTTAGTCAGACCAGGGATAGCCTAAGAGTAGAGAATAAATCAAATTTCTGTATCCCAAGGCCCAGAATAAAATTTTTAACTCTATGCATCAAGTTTTTAGTTTTAGACGTTAAACCTGCTTCTTTCTGCCCAACTATAGAAATATGGCTAGTGAGAAGGTAAGGAGAATGTATAATTTTAGGGATAAAAAGAATTAACTTAACCAAAACAATATTTAAACGGACAGGAGAAGTGCAGAAAGTAGGAAATTTAGGAAAGGCTAATAAAAATGATAATTGTGTATTGAAATCGCAAATAAAAAACTTTTGAATTTTAAAATTACATTCCACTATACATTAGGCGTGTCGGGGTCCATACTAATACAAAAATAATTTCCAGACATCCCACGGAAGTAAAGCTTGAATTGTTTAATTGTTTTTCATAATGGCAACTAAAAACTTTTTCGTATTTTGTGGGAAAATTTTGTATAAAATATAAATAAAATAAAGATAAATTTTGTGTCCAAGGCGAAAAATTCATTTTTTGTGCGCATTGAGACATGTTGATAAAATTAACACACAACTTTTTTATGGTTAATTTTTTTTCTAAATTTTTACTAAAATTAAAATTTTCGCCATAGTTAATTTAATCTCTCATTTTGGATATATTGTTTCGATCGCACACGCTTATATGTCCAATTAAAGGTAATCATGATGTCTACAAATTTTGCGAATTACACTTTCACAACTGTGGGTTAGGAATAGCCTCCAAAAATTTGGGAAACTTTTTTTCTTTTCGAAAAAAATCATAAAAAATAAAAAAAGTCGGAAAAAGTATTTTGTTATGTTATGACCCTTATGTAAAGAAGTAAGGGAATTTAAAAAAGAACGTGTGTCAGTTTTTAAGAATTTTTAGCTTAAATTGATTTAGTCATGCGTGAAGACAACATATACTTCTACATTTATCCATAGATTTTCTTTAACTAGGCCTTGTTTTCTTCGTTAAGGTACCAGCTATTACAAACTAAAATAAAATATTATGTTATCTACTTTATAATGGAGTTTTCATAATATTTTTTTAATTTTTTTGCGTCTACAAAGACGCCTCTACATTTATCCATAGATTTTTTACATATATTTTTTTTGCGTATGAAGGTTAGCTATTTATAAAAAATACTTTCTATTTTTGATGATTTTTTTTCGTGCCAGCAAAAATAGATTTAAAAAAAATTGTTCCCAAATTTTTAAAGACTGTTCCTAAACCACTATTTCTATGTGAATGTATAATTCGCAATATTTGAGAGTATAAAATTTTAAGGTACCATCATGGAAAATTGGAATTTTAGTAAAAAATAAAAAAATACCATAAAAGATATATATGACCTATATATGACCTTTGGCAATATTTTTGTTGCATAGTCTAATAAATACTATCGAATAAAACATACATGATGATGCCACAGCGCTCAGTTCATCGCTCAAGAAAAATACTCAGAAATCTTTATAAAATAATTATTAACACAATAAGAACTTTACGTTGAATATTTAGTTCTCTACCTTTCCTGTAAAGTTTAGGGAGTGTACAACAACGTTATATAAAATAAATTTGGCCCAAAACTTGATGCGACAATAGCATGGATGGCTGAGTTCAAGCTACTGAAAACAATTTATTTCGAGTGCTGAGATATGCTTTGGATTGAACTCTTGCTTGCAATTAATCTCAGCTTTTGAGTCGAGCTTGTTTTAGCACCTGTTTCTCAGTTGATTTCTTTAGATATTAAATCTAATATATTTAGTTGCCGAAGTTCAAAATGCTGCGTCTTCATGTGCTTTCCATGAAGACGCAGTGGTAAAAAAGATTATCATGTTGTTGGAGTTTTTTTAGAAAAGTAGGTGATGCTATATTTTTCAGCTCTTGGGACTAATTATTCAAAAAATGTCTAAGCTAGTGTTTGTCTTATATATTGAAATCAATTTGTCTCAGCGATTCATTTGTTTCAGATATTGATTCTTATTTGTCGCAGCATCCTCTGACAACAATTTGTATAAACAATTGACAACAAATTGTTTGTTGAGGCTGAAATGTCTCACCTATTGTGACAAATTGGTCCTAGTTATAGAGAGATTTTTGCTCTGGCATCTCATTTATCTCAGCTACTTATACACTGTCTCTCATATCGAGTATCGAGACAAATTTGTATCAACTGCAGAGACCTAATTCTGAGACCAATTTGTCTTAGATACTTGTAGTAATTTGTCTCAGTCCTCTGTTGAGACTAATTTATCTCATCTGCCGGATCAGCCACTGAGAGAACTTTGCCTCTGAAAGCACTTTGTTTCGTCGGTTGAGTTCCATTTGTATCACTTACTGGGACAATTTTGTTTCAGTCAAAGAAAACAATTTGTTTCACCAAATTACAGCGGCTGCCATATCTTACAAATTGTTCCCAGTAGCTAAGACAAATATAATAATATAATATAATGTCCTCTGGATCATTTTTCACATTCCCATTAAAATTTGGAAAAAAAAAATACTTTGTATTGCTGTTTGTTGCCTCATTGTAGCTATTTTCGTCTATCGTACATTACCAAGTCGCTGCTTTCATTTATTGCTGCAATCATCTGCGCAGTCTTGGCCACATGTGCTTAACCACATAAAATTCATAATTTACGTGCTTATCAATCGTTCCACAGCCTCATCACACACACACACATATCGTATCCGCCAGTCGTCTCGACAATCAGCCATCACTAGTTTGTGGGTCACTAGAACGATCTTCTTGTGTAGCTGCTGCTTTAGTTTTTTCAGCCGTATTTACACTTCTTAGCCCTGTTTACTGATGCATTTGTAATTTTATTTTTTGTATTTGTTTTAGGTTTAAATGCAAACCAAAATGATAATGTAAGCTCCAGTGCTGCTGCTACCTTGGGTAGTCCGACTGCAACAAATGCTCCCTCATCGCCGACGACGGCGACGACAACTACCAGTCCCACTGTAGGGTTAGGCTATGAAGACACACAGTCCATCAGCACTACCATCACCACAATACAACCAGACAACAATGAAGTGTGCGTAACACCGCCGCAACGTCATTCGATAAATTCCAATGATTATCAGACCTCGACGCCAAAGTCTACACGCAGCACAACAGCGAGTAGCTGCGGAGGGGTGGGTGGCGTCGGCGGTGGCTCTACATCGCCCACAAATTGCGGTGGTGTTGGTGATACTGTAAATAACAATGCAAATATTTTGACAAATGAGGAGAGTCCTTTGCCACAAAACTTCAATAACATAGAGTGTAGTACCCTAAATGAGTCACAACTAATGTCGACAGGAGCAGCTAATACCATAGACACGGGAGGCGGAGGAACCGCCGGGGGTGGTTCAGGTTCCACGGGAAGTCTTGCAGTTGGTGGCCTTGGCAGTGGCGGCGTCGGCGTCGGTGTAATCTCTTCCTCCGGACTGGGAGGCGTCAGCAACATGCCTCTTACACAAAATCAACAGATTCTCAATAATTATGCTGGACTAGCCAACACACAAAATGGCGCTAATCGTAATTACAATCCCATTATGATACCCCAGCGGCAGTCGCTGCTGCCCTGGGGCACTCACTCCCGGTCTTCGATAATAAATGTCATGCCCTATACCACGACGAGCGTCTCCTCGGCGTCCACCTCCTCCCAAATAGACAACAACGATTCGAGTTCTTTGCGACCCGGCGAAATCGTTATGCGTAATTTATTCTCCGATTTCACGCTGCAGGCCGAAAAGAAGATTGAATTGGTCATGCTGGAAAGTGCCGACAAACCTTTGTCCAAGCTGTTGCAACGTGGCGAAGATCAACAGTTCGATCAACTCCTCTCCGCCCTGGGCAATGTGGCCGAGCATTGTCTGCCCTCGCTGCTGCACACTTTGCTGGCATGGCATAGACGCCAGCTGTCCGATGCGGAAATAAAAAATGATCTCAAACGTATGGAAAAGTCCGCAAATCTTACCAAGCCCCTGAACTCGCAAGAGCTGGACTTTCAGCTGCAGCGTCGCGAAGCCGCCGTCGAATTCATATTCTGTTTGGCCCTTATCGAAATCCTTAAACAGCTGCCCTTTCATCCGGGCCACGAGGATTTGGTGAGGAGCATAGAAAATCTGGCCTTTAAACATTTCAAATATAAGGAGGGCCTACAGAACAATCCCAATGCCCATAACATTCACATGATTGCCGATTTGTATGCCGAGGTTATTGGTGTATTGGCCCAGTCACGCTTCAGTTCGGTGCGCAAGCGTTTCATGAGCGAGCTGAAGGAGTTGAGAGGCAAAGAGCCGTCGCCTCATACCACACAGAGTATTATCAGTTTGTTGATGGGCATGAAATTCTTTAGGGTTAAGGTGAGTGAACATAGATTAGAATTTTGAATTAAACTAAGAAACATTTTGTGATTTTTATTTACAGATGGTGCCGATTGAAGAATTCGAGGCATCCTTTCAATTTATGCACGAATGTGGCCAGTATTTTTTGGAATTGAAAGACAAAGACATCAAACATGCTCTGGCGGGATTATTTGTGGAGATTTTAGTTCCAGTGGCTGCGGTAAGTGAACATTTAGTGTGTTATGTACTCCTTGTAAACCTGCTTAACTCTCGTGGTGATTGTTCATTTTATCACGATTTGTAGTGGTAAGATCCCAGAAAAAGCTGTAAATAATCGATAACACATAAACTCAAGATCCTAAGTGCTAGGACTAGAAAAGCTTTCTCAATTGTAAAACAAGGCAGGTGCCTACATTACTGTTTTAAAATTAAAAAAAAAAAAACAACGACAAAGTCGCACAGGGACGTTAGCCTAAAAATATCTAAAATGAGATTTTCATTTTTCAAGCCATACCATTAAAAACACGTATAGAAGGGCTAAAGTCGGACAGGGCCAACTATTTATATGATACCCCCCACTTTCTACCCCATCACAATTGAATTCGGAGAAAAAAGAGATGTCGGGAACGATTTGTGTTTGGGTACTATCTCTAGAGCGGAAAAAGTAAAATCGAGAGCGAAATATGTATGGGAGCTATATATAAATCTGAACCGATTTGACTCACTTTAATCATAGATGTTTCTACCTGAAATATAAGGTGTTGTGTCCCATTACCCAAGAACTCTCAAATTTCTCATTTATCACAGGTTTATGAGACAAATTTTCAGTGTAAAAGTACACTTTAAAACTTTGATAAATGTTTTTGGATATGTTAGTATGACTATCCGCATCCTATATTTTCTTTGTAGCATAAGAAGTGATTGATTGTCTCTCCTTCCTCTTAGCTGTCACAGCTACGGCAGTGATCGTTGAATTGTAGCTTCATTCATCCCGCATTGTTTCAAATTGGCCAAAGATCAGTCGGCACTGATTATGACTTTTGAAACTTTTCTCCTATTTTGGTTGAGAAGAGCTTTATTTTTTGTTATATTCAGGCCATGTTTTTCTGGATATTTAACAAGTGATACGTTTTCCATTTGAAATTAGTTCGGTATAGATAGTGCATGAAGATACAACTTTTAACTGACCCTATCGGTATTGTGACCGACTCCGTAGAGAGAGTACTTAATATAGATCCTATCCCATAAAATTCCCTGTGTCCAGGAATCCATATAAAATTGACTTCTGACAGACAACTCAGTCTGGACAGCTCCTCAATGCACTCACTGATGATAAACCAAATTGAAGGGAGTCCGATGGATCTTCGCGTGAAGGTGCAGTGTAATTGCTGCACCATTCCTAACATAATCTAACCTAAAGTAGATGTAATGTTTTTAGATGCAGGACATCTTTGCTGTTACAAAGCCATTATGTATGCCACCCATTGTCGTGTCTAAAGAAGAAATTTTACTGAATGCTTCCAGTTGCAAATACTTCCGCTGAAAAACGCTGCAGATGCCAACTGCTAGACCAGCTTTTTTGAGAAGATACCTGAACCACCTCCATTTTGGATTATGGAGGACTAATAATCGACAAATGTTTATCCCCTGTCCCACTACTTCCTTGTGGGGAATTTGACACCGAATGACTTTACGAACGTTATCTTAGTAGTGCTGTAGTCGTATGGTGTTCGAACTGGGTCAGCCTTTTTATACATATCCTGGGTAAACTTTCTAGCTAATAAAATAGTATGTGCACCAAGTTTTGCGACAAGCCCTCGTTTAGGCATAGCCCTCTTACAAATGTGCCAGCCACATCTGGGGCCTTGTCACAGAGTTAAATTCCATACGGAAGTAAAGGGTGATTTTTTAAGAGCTTGATAACTTTTTTTAAAAAAAAAACGCATAAAATTTGCAAAATCTCATCGGTTCTTTATTTGAAACGTTAGATTGGTCCATGACATTTACTTTTTGAAGATAATTTCATTTAAATGTTGACCGCGGCTGCGTCTTAGGTGGTCCATCCGCTTAGTCCAATTTTGGCATTTCCACGTTTTTGAGTAACAGAGACCCAATTGGTGCGAACGGCGACGAATCGAAAATTGGTGGTCATCATTAACACTGGCCGATACAGCTGCGATATTTTCTTCAGTTCGCACTCTACGTAAGCGTGTTGGTGGTTTAATGTCCAACAATGTAAATTTGGTGCGAAATTTAGTCACAATAGCCCGAATAGCCGCTTCAGTGGGTCGATTAAACTGACCATAAAATGGAAGCGCGCAATGAACTTTCTTAACAGAGCACGCATTTTGATAATAAAATTCAATAATTTGCAAGCGTTGTTCGTTTGTAAGACGATTCATGATGAAATGTCAAAGCATACTGAGCATCTTTCTCTTTGACACCATGTCTGAAATCCCACGTGATCTGTCAAATACTAATGCATGAAAATCCTAACCTCAAAAAAATCACTCTTTACATCTATTTTGCACATATGATTTATGTTTACATATTTGTTCGATACATGTCTAACGTTATTCTTATATGTATGTATGTACATGTCAACGTTGTTCATAAACAACATTATTGAAATCACTCTGTTTTCTACCGCCGAATCGCGAGCAAGTTAATTGTAACTTAAAAATTAATTTAAACTAATAAACTAATTATAACGTATTACAAATACGAATTTTGTGTGTTATTTTAAAAGTAAAGAGCACAACAAAAATACTTCAAATGGCATGTTTCGATCTGTATTATTTTAAAATTAACAGCCATTTTAAGCCTTTCCCCTTAGTTTACTCATATTTTACTTTTTATGGAAAAAAATTGGAAATGGTTGTTAAAGCCAAACTAATACAAATAGAAGCATAAAATTTAAATTACAATTTAAAATACATTCTCCTCTTTAATTTCACATTTATATCGGTATCGTAGGGTGCGAATAATGATTAAAAACATTTGTTTGAAACTGTTACCCTTTGAAACTTTGTAGTCCTTTTAAGGGCCAACAGGTTGAGGAAATCAACATCACACATATATCATCCGGTTCAAGTGTAATATGGACTATGGGACGGATTATAGTCCATATTTTGGACGCATTTGCATTTTGATGAAAATTGTATATTCTGTCTGGTTACAATAAAACTCTGTTGCTTACCTTGTGTGGATGAATATATAACCTAACCTATCCTAACAATTGGAATAATCCCAGATTTATCCTGAAAAATAGATGCGAAGGCAAAAATATATTTCTTGCGAAATTTTATTGATGTTTGGGATGATCTTCTGTAGATTTATCTATCTCAAATAATCCACATTCTAAATAGAGCCTTCAAACTGCAAACACATTTCGCAAATGTTACCCTTGAATATGTAAACTCTCTTTATTTGAGAAAGTAATTTTATCAAATTCTTCTTTTCCAGGCTGTTAAAAATGAAGTGAATGTTCCCTGCGTTAAAAACTTCGTCGAACTTCTTTACATGCAAACACTAGATGCTTCCACAAAGTCCAAACACCGTCTGGCCTTATTCCCGCTGGTCACATGTCTACTGTGTGTGTCACAGAAGACGTTCTTCCTATCCAACTGGCATTATTTCTTGGCCATGTGTCTGAGTAATTTGAAAAATCGCGATGCGAAGATGAGTCGTGTGGCCCTGGAATCGTTGTATCGTCTGCTGTGGGTCTACATGATACGTATTAAATGTGAATCGAATTCGGCCACACACTCACGTTTACAAAGTATTGTAAATTCATTGTTTCCAAAGTAAGTGATTTTTTTTTTGGAAATAATCTACAGATTTTCTTATAATTTATTGTTTTCGTTTCTTTGCAGAGGCTCAAAGGGTGTTGTTCCTCGCGATACGCCACTGAATATTTTTGTTAAGATTATACAATTTATTGCTCAGGAACGTTTGGACTTTGCCATGAGGGAAATTGTTTATGACCTCCTGTGTGTCGGAAGGCCGATAAAGGTAAGCAATTCATCGTAAGCCATCATTTCTTTGGAGAAATGCACTGAAAGGATATTGTCACCTGATAATAGGCATTGCACATGCGAATTTATCCTAAGTTGAGGCAATTTCCATGAAAAGAAGGCTGAGTGTTGACCATTTCACACTATCTCTAATCTCTTTTATCCTTCGACTTCAGTTAATTCTCAACCCGGAACGCATGAGTATCGGCTTGAGAGCTTTCCTGGTTGTCGCCGATTCGCTACAACAAAAGGATGGCGAACCGCCTATGCCTCGCACCGTGCCTGTTCTGCCCTCGGGTAATACGCTGCGCGTTAAGAAAACCTACATCAACAAAATGCTCACGGACGATACGGCGCGCAGCATTGGTATGTCCACGTACTTCCCGCACGTGCGACGCGTTTTTGTTGACATCTTACGCGCTCTCGACGTCCACTACGGGCGACCGTTGATGATGACCAATACCCAAAATCAAAATAAAGAGCCCGACGAAATGCTGTCGGGCGAACGCAAACCGCGCATTGATCTCTTTCGGACATGTGTGGCGGCCGTGCCGCGTCTTATACCCGACACAATGACCTCGCAAGAACTGGTAGATCTACTGTCGCGTCTCACCGTTCACATGGACGAAGAATTGCGTATGCTGACACATCAATCGTTGCAGACGTTGGTCATTGATTTTCCGGATTGGCGTCAGGATGTCGTGCACGGTTACACCCAGTTTCTGGTGCGCGATGTCACCGACACCTATCCGCAACTGTTGGAGAACTGTACACGCATGTTGTTCGTATTCCTCAATATATGGCGATGCGCCATTAACGTTAACGGCAATGGCCTCTCCGGCACCAACATCCTGAAGACACCCACCACCACGGCCAGCGTTAATACAGGCAATCCTGGCGGTGTCCTGCACACCGTGGGTGGCGTGGGTGTTGCGGCTGGTGGTGCTGGTGTCATTGTGGGTAAAGATACGGCCACCAGCCAGTTGTCGAGTGCCAGTAATGTCAAGAGTATTAACACAAACTCAAGTGCCACGTCCAGTATTACCTCAAGCGGCATGTCAACAATAACACAAGCAACTGTCATCAATATGGCCGAGGCCGGCAAAAAGAACGAGATACCCCTGGCCACCACTTTGCATTTTGTGGAAGGTTACGCCTTGGTTTTGCTTAGCAATTATCGGCCGTACTTGCGCAAATTGGCAGCTATGATCTTGAAAGAAGTTAAGAACCTAATGAAGGCATTGGGTATACCGGAAACGGAGCCACCACTATTGGATGTTATAGACAAGTGTTGTCCACAGGTGAGTAATAACATGCGTTGTTTATTTTTGATGATGTGACTGAATGGAAATGAATGCAAATATTCTTAATTAATTATTAAACAGTATTGATTTACCGATCGATTAAGTGGGTTCTACTAATAGGGTAAATACCAGAAGTATGGAGAGAAGTTACGGTAGTATTCATTCTCAAGGCTGAGAAAGCTAGCCATTGTTCTCCAAAGGATTTCAGGCCAATTAGTCTATCGTATTTTCTGTTAGGAACACAATTGAAACGCACGTCATTAGTGGGACTCAAAGGTAAATTTGTCGAATTCATGCTGTTGGTCATATAGAACACAGTTTACGGAAGAAGGAGTATACCTTAGCGGTTGTTCTTAGACATAGAATGAGCCTATGTTGAAGATGATGATCAATGTCTAGTTGTGTGGAGAATGGTGGAGTGTATGCGAAAACTAGCAAGGCAGGTAAAATATTTACGAGTGTTTCCGGATTGCAAATTGCTTTGGAAAAGAAATGCAGAAGAAAGACTTTAGAAGGGTATGAACGTCTACTACGCCTGCAGGAATTCGATAAAGCAAAACTGGGTTCTTAGACCAAGCGTTGTAAACTGAATGTACACATCGGTGGTTAGAACTATCATGATCTATGTCTGCACTAAGAGTCAAAAGACTCTCGCCAAAACCCAGAGGTGTGCTACACATGGTGTCCACGTACATGTAGTGACCACAATCTGCATGTCCTCTCCATAGAGGACAATATCAAAAGGGGTGGTGGCAAACAACCAGCTCCGATCTATGAGCAAACTCTTCTAAATCCGATGCAGACGGGTCTCTCAAAAATCTTAAAGGTTCAAAGATGAATGTAGAGTATTTCTGAAATAACTGAAACTGGCCATTTGCCACTGAATTAATGTTACAGTACGAGAGCTATAAGAAGTTGGCAAGTGAGTAGGGCTAATGGAGCAGTACGTAGTCAACTGGCTGTCACAGCGCTGTAATGTAAAAATAAATCATTAGCTAGCCACAAATGGGTCCGTAACAGGAGAAAGCTCTGTGATCTCTATATGAAAATATTTGAGAGTCTCTCGAACAGATCCATACAGTGCCAGAGCAATTTATAGCATGTCCAGGGCTCTATGGGCAAGATCTTCTCTGAGTGCACATAAGATGTTTGAGAATCACAGTAGGAGTTATCACGATGCAAAATAAGTAAATGCATTACAACACTGCGGACTCTTGTTGAATGTGCAATGCCACATACTTAAGTTGCTGGGAAATCATTATCTTTGGGCTCTATAAGACCTGACTAGTTTTATAATGAGTAGAAAGTTGCTTCAGTCTAATCTAATCAAAAGTGACCAATCCAAGCCTCTCTATTACATTCATTCTAGGCATTCTGAAAACCCGGAGACCCTTTTGGATCCATTGTGTACATCCTGGAAATAGATAAGGATAGGGATAGGAGGTAATGGAAGAGGAAGACGGTTTAGAAAGGAGGGGTTAGATGTAGAGGTTAGCAGTTTAGGTTGTCTGATACAGCAGATAAGTAAAAGAGAGGAAGAATGAGATATGAAGTATATTAATTTTCTTTTTGTTACAAAAAGGAAATATATGTACATATTTATTTTCATACATTCATTCAAATCTTGTACTATAATTAAATGTCACCCTGTCCCTGATCTAACTTTCGTATCGATTTGAATTCGATCCAATTAAAATCGATCCGAAATGCAGAACAAGGGATGCGGGCAAATGTTTTGGTATTAATCAATCATTTGAAACAAATTTGGCAGGTGACAGAATAACAATTCATTTTAAACACAAACAAGGAATGATACTTCCTTTAAACAAGCACGAGCGTAGTTTAGACTTAAACCGGAATACTCATCACATATTCCGGCAAGGTTTGGTCGGTCGAAAGAGACAAAAATATAAACGAAATGGGACCTAAATGATGACGTGCTAATAATGATAATAATTTACTATTACATAAAAAGTAATAGTAAAGATTATGATGACATGACATAGTATGTTGATAAGTACTAAACAAAAAAACTTAAAAGAACAACTTAAACAAATACAATTAATACAAAAGTCATGGCCAATCTGTTGAAATAACTCTGTTTGAATTACCACTGTATGTTGTATATCAATATGAAATCGTAGTTAGCATAGTATTTTGTTTTCTTTTCTTAAACAAATACAATTAATACAAAAGTCATGGCCAATCTGTTGAAATAACTTTGTTTGAATTACTACTGTATGTTGTATATCTATATGAAATCGTAGTTAGCATAGTATTTTGTTTTCTTTTCTTGTCAATATGTTTTTCCTCGATAAATTAGTATTCTAGAAACCTCTAAAACTAACACAATCGACGTGGCTCTGTCGTCTCTTCAAACGTAAGCTTTTTCATAACATCTTCTTAAATATTCACTATCACGCGTCTTCTTCCTGTCATTCACCGTTGCCCTGTAGAACATCTCACTGGTTATGGCGTTGCTGTACATTACTCGCAGAACCTGCAACATTTGTGAATTTTATATATTTTGCCGTCAATACAAAACAAACCGTATCCTTTTCCACGGCAACATCGAAATTGTCGCCACCACCACTGCAGTCACCATTATCATGACCACTACCATCATCGTCGCTCGGATCATCATAACTGCTGCGACTGAACTCGTCCTTAATGCAAGAGTCATCATATTTGGCCATTTTTGGTTCGCTTGGACAGAAATCCTGCTCCACAAGAGTGCGACGTTTGTTGTGACTTCCCGTCGGTCCTTCGTACAATCGCTTGTCACGTTTGGGACACGTTGATATATGGACGGACAATACACGTTGTGCTAAGATGTCGCCACTATTGGTCTCCAGTCGGAATACTGCCGAGGTTTCTTTACGATTCATGCACGAGTTATTACAAGTGAAATTAATAATCAACTGTTGCTTCAAGTGGTTGCTGTTGTCACTCGTCTTGACGGTGCTATTCAACGGAACCAATACCGAATAGCGATCTCTGAGGGTCTTGCCGTCATCAGTGCCGTTGTACATAGCATCGGGATTTTCACAACGTACAAGACTATTACGCACTATATCATCGCGTTCCAAATCTTTGCTTATGTGATTCTGGCATCTACGTACGGGATCACTTGTGTCTTTGGAGTAAACAGCAAACACTCGCACATTCAGCGGCTGTATGGGCATCTTGAATTTATACGAACAGTCGATGTAGACATTTTCGTTGGTCTTCACATAGAGTCTTTGGGTTTCCTTGGAGAACAGAACAACAGTTGACTTGAATCTTAAAATCATAATCGCCCTTGTCGTGCTCCTCACAAACCGGTATGGAATTCAAATTCGCTTTGGTGATTTGCTCTTCCATCAGTTGCATGAAACCCGATCTCTGACTGAATTTCATTAAATTACCCGAATTTAAGTTTTCCAAATAAGTATATGGTTCATCGGATTCTGCATCCACTGTCGAAGCATCTGAGACATAGATTGATGGTTCATCGTACGAATTAAGACTGGTATTCGTTTGCGTTTCCGGCGAGTCAGCCATTTTGGAATGTTTTTGCGTTGAGCTGTTGCTGTTGCCGTTTTGGTTCTCATTGTCGAGAACCAAGTGTGAATAAGCATCTGTGATGTCAAAATGAGCAAAAACCGTTGCGCCTTTCATTCTATTGAAGATGTGAATGGGATAATCGTCTATCACCATTTGTGGGTTTACGGTTGGCTTATAGTTCCCCGTAATACGTATACCACCATTCTTTTTTGTCATCACATGTCACTGACTGAATTTCATTAAATTACCCGAATTTAAGTTTTCCAAATAAGTATATGGTTCATCGGATTCTGCATCCACTGTCGAAGCATCTGAGACATAGATTGATGGTTCATCGTACGAATTAAGACTGGTATTCGTTTGCGTTTCCGGCGAGTCAGCCATTTTGGAATGTTGTTGCGTTGAGCTGTTGCTCTTGCTGTTGCCGTTGCGGGTTATACTTTGCGTTTCTTCAATTTGCGTTCCTTCAATTATTGATTGATTATTAGATTATTAGATTTATATATTTATATACATTTATTATTTATATACAAACAGACGTCAAATATAATTAAAAACTGAATAAATATTAAAATAAAAAATTCCGTTCTTTGAAGTAAAAGCAAACAAACAACTTCAAATCGTCAAAATAATAAAATGTAAAAATAATAAAAGTAGAGTGTGTATTAAGTGTATGTTGTCAGTATAAGGTTGACTTTTTGTCAAAAAGTGTTATATCCGCCTGAAAAAAAAACTACAGTTGTCGTCGAGTCTGAGGGACCTGCGTATCTGTAGTGATTCAATCACCCTCATCATGTAAGTCGTAGTCGTGTCGAATTTTCGACTCGTGTCACAAATTTACATTTTTGGTATCGCGTATGTCGTATTTGACTGTGAAATTCGACAAAAACTGTCACTGAATATTTTGCAAGTGACTAGAGTAAAAAAAATTAAAAATGGAAAAAATTAATCAAATCAAAAGTTAATGGATTTAGTTCTATTAAACTAATATAAAAAGCAAAAACATATAATTTTATTTCTTGAATTACATACGTAATTTAAGAATGGAAATTATGACTCCCAAGGAATTTGGTATTTTTATTGGTTAAATGATTTGAAAAATTAAAATTTTGACAAAAATCTACAATAAAAAAGTGGAAAGATCAAATATAAAGAAAAAAAATTAACAAAAATTTTTAACAAAATCGACTACGACGAAAATGTTCTAGTCACGTCGAATTTGTTACATGATACCGACGAAATGCAAATTCGACTACGACTACGACAGCTGTCGAAATTCGACTACGACTTACGTGATAAGGGTGATTAAGTGTATGTTGTCAGTATAAGGTTGACTTTTTGTCAAAAAGTGTTCTTTCCGCCTGAAAAAAGTACAGTTGTCGTCGAGTCTGAGGGACCTGCGTATCTGTAGTGATTCAATATAAAATCCCGCATCTGTGCCTATTTCCATTTTTTGAGCCGTCAGTGTAGACAGACAAACTCGTGAAATTGCATGACCCTACGATCTATTTCTCCAACATCCCGATTCTTTGAGTCTTACAGCACTTTTGGCAGCTACCATTTCTGTGAATTGGTCTAGAGGTAGATGATGTAGAATTACACTAGAAGCACTGGGCCTGTGGAGTGATTTTAAGGGCTGCCGTGAGCCTAAGCTTGCTAGTGTCTGAGCCCTCATAATCCTTGATAATATTTTCCCATTTCTCAGAGCACCCCACCAGACCAAACAACCGTAGGTAGTAATGTGCCTGACCACCTTCCGGTAGATCCAGTCTACAACTTTCGGTTTCAGCCCCAGCTATTTCCTATGGAGTTGCTACACATGTCGAGTGCATTTAGGCCCTTTTTATACCTCTCCTCAATGTTTCTATTCCAGTATAGCTTCAGATCTAGGATCACCCCATGAATCACCCCAGTTCCGTCCAGAATTGGTTTTTTGAATGGTTCTATATTTCGTTGTGAAGACAACTAGTTCACTTTTCCTAGGATTAATATCCAGGCCAGTGTTCCTAGCCCAGTACACCTTGCATTAACTCGCTGATTGTTGGTAGGAATTTACCTCCTACCATGATGACGACATCATCGGCGTATGTAACTAGTTTGATACTATCATCAGAAACGGATCTGTGGATACTGTTGACAGTCAGAAGTCACAGAAGAGGGGATAGAACTCCTCCTTGCGGTGTTCCTCTTGTCACTAGTTTTCTTATCGTACCGGCTCCTAAAGTTGAATTGATTATTGGATGCTTGAAATTTCAGAACGTGTAGATCCCTTAATGCTGCACTTATGTTATTAGATTCTGTGTTGTCTAAAGCTCCTTTTGTGTCTAGAAACGCTGCAAGATTTCCCACTATCCTTTTTATACCCTCCACCTCCAGGAATGGGGTATATTCACTTTGTCATTCCGTTTGTAACACCTTAAAATATTCATCGGAGACCCCATAAAGTATATATATTTTGTCGTGGTAAAATTCTAAGACGATATCGCCATGTCCGTCTGTTGAAAGCACGATAGCGGCCGAACGAAATGAGCAAGGAGGTTCAAAATTTTCCTAAATGTGTCTTATGGTGGCAGATCGGTTGGGATTGAAAGTGGGCGAAGTCGGCCCAGACGGAAAAATTTTTTCCTCTCAAGGACTGAAAATACCCCTAATATTTAGAGTATTTCAGCATGTTTTTTAACATAATAGCCTGTATTTACTTGATATTTGCAATTCGCATTCCCTTTATAGCATAAAAGGGCACCATAGAGAGATTTTTATTTGTAGGGGGCGAAATGGAACGAAAAGGGACGAAAAGGGATAAAAATAGTACCTACCAAACGACAACAGATAGAAACACGAAATTTGGCGTGTACATTAGAGCGTACCAGGTTACAAGTAAAAAAAAAAAGTTCGCCGTACACCTTCGAATATGAAGTATTATTGAAAGGTAGTTTCAAAAAAATTTTTTTTATTTTTTTATGCCGAACGTAGGGGTCGCGCTTTTACATTTTTCTA
Organism: Polietes domitor; assembly: GCA_947397865.1. NCBI lineage: Eukaryota > Metazoa > Arthropoda > Insecta > Diptera > Muscidae > Polietes > Polietes domitor. The sequence continues at coordinate 105,616,573 of OX377621.1, read as the reverse complement.
TATAACTTCTGCATTTATAAACGGATTTTAAAGTGTGATACATCGATGTTTTTGTCCGATTTTTTTGTCTTTGAAGTCATTGAGCTCAAACATGATTCATGATTTTATGCGAGCTTTAATTTTCGATTATTAGAGTGGTACATTAGGGTAGTAGCAACTGAGAAATGATGGGTAAGTACCAGAAGGGGGTGCTTGAGCTCAATGACTTCAAAGACAAAAAAATCGGCCTCGTCGAGACAAAAACATCGATGTATCACACTTTAAAATCCGTTTATAAATACAAGTTATATAGAAAAATGTAAAAGCGCGACCCCTACGTTCGGCATAAAAAAATAAAAATTTTTTTTTTGAAACTACCTTTCAATAATACTTCATATTCGAAGGTGTACGGCGAACTTTTTTTTTGAGGTACGCCCTAGTGTACATACCTCTAATAGAGTAGAAACATAATATACAAGTATTTTTTCTAAATTTGTACATTTAAGGGGTTAAATGGTGATAGAGGGATAAAAATAGTTCTAACCAAACGGCTGCACCTAGAATAATGAACACATACATAAAATAAAGGAAATTTTCGAAATTCATACTTTTAGGGTGTAAAATGGAAAAAGGGGATGAAAATGGTACCAAACAAATGGATGCAGCTAGAACCATGATATTCGCGGTATACATTCCTCTGATTGAGTGACACGAAAAAAAAGTTTTTCCAAATTCGTACTTTCAAGGGATTCAATGGGAGCAGAGGGATAAAGATGGTACCAACTAAAAGGCTACATCTAGAATGATGAAATTTTCGAAAGTCGTACTTTTAAAGAGTAAAATGCGAAAAAGGGGATAAACATGATACCAACAAAATGGCCGCAAATAGTATCATGGAATTGGGTATATACATTCTACATAAAATACAAAAATGGTAGAATCATGAAGTTGTCTTATACTGCGTACGTGAGAGATAAGATATTTTCAAAATGTATACTTTTGAATTTCAAATAGATGGAAATACAACCAACCAAAGGACTGCAGCTGAAAATACACTCTCTATCCCCCAATATTTAGGGTATCTATGATTGCCGCCTTATATTTACTTTATGAATTGAAGTATTATTTCCATTATATATATACATAGTATAAAAATATTGGTAGCATTGGCTTATTAATTAAATTTCTGATTTTCAAACATTTAAAATTTGTTGCGGACATTTCTCTTGTAGCTTGGAAGCACCACAAAGAAAATAAATGTTTTAGCGGGCGAAATGGGACAAAAATGGATAAAATATGGTACCAATGATACGACAACAGCTATAATCATGAAATTCGGTGTGTACATCCCTCTAATTGCATAAACACGTAAAATAGAGGGATTTTTCGAAATTCGTACTTTTAAGAGATATAATTGAAAAAGAGGGATAAAAATAGGACCTTCCAAACCGCTGAAGTTGATATCATGAAATTCGGTGTGTATTCGGTGGTCTGACTATGAAGACTCGAAACAAAAAGGTTTTTTTTCCAAATTTGTACATTTGGGCGGAGAATGGGGCGGATGAGGATATCTTTAAAATTTGTACTTTTCTTATCAAAATAATGCAGTCACTTTGTCTGTATCTGAAAATGCTTCTCCCTAATGGCGACTGACAATCGCCTAATATTTTCGGCATTTTCACTTTCACAATTACAGCATTGTATTTATTTATAGTAGTAGATTTTAAACAGTGCGCATAAGTATACATTATAGTTTGAAATATTATACAATTATAGTGATGTGTATAAAAATATCACAATTTTCGTAATATGGTTCTGTACTTCTATGTCGACATCCTTTAATCTGCTGGTAATACTGTGGAATGCACTCCGTGGTGGAGGGTATATAAGATTCGGCCCGGCCGAACTTAACGCCTTCTTATTTGTTTGTCTTTTCTCTCTCCTATTCGGTTCATTTTATTCAACAAGATTAAAAAAATGAAGGGAATCAGAATCGATGAGTGGAGGTGCAATATAATTGCAGCACCCTGAACCTGAACCTGTTCAGTACATGTCTAGATATATACCCCATAGAAATATCCTTCCCCATGAGACTTCTTAGCACCTTTTGTGGAAGTGGATCTTTTCGGTCAATGTGTTGATATAGGCCCAGAAAATCACAAACCGAGATCGAATGTGCCATATATTAGAATATCACTGATATTGGTAAAAACATCTAGGATGGGCAATAAAAATATTGTATTCCTTACTGCCTAGCCGAAGGGAATAACAATGCACTATAATTGCATCATCCTTCCTAACCTAACCTAACATAGTTGATTTTTTTGAAATACTAACCTTTGTTTTCCTGTTTGACATTTTACATATTCATATTTATCATTTTTAAAGGACATTGTTTATTAGTGGTGGGATAGTTCACGACTATTATTCGATTTTGATATGCAAATTTTTTGAGACAAAAAAGTGGGGGTTGTGGTGTGAGTATAAGTGGGCGTTCATCAAGGCCCAAAAACTGCCTCAGAGTCTCCACCAGACGAGTTAAATGTATGACAGATTTTGTGTATGCATTTTTTCCGAACCTCACAAAATAAGGGGATTCTAGCGTAGCCAAATCCGCTAATGTTTATGGAGTGCAATTTAAAAGATTCAATATTTTTGGACCATCCTATAATCTTTTCTTTAAATTTGTTTTCCAAAAGGCCAAAATTAGTTTTGCGAATCCTTTCCTTTGGTTGCCATGAGATGAATGCGGATATCCCGCTGTTGTAACAATGTTAAATGTTTAGCAATGATTATACATTCATTTCCCTTTGTTCCAGCTAAATTACGCAATTTAATTAATTGCCCCATTTACATTTTCATTTGAGCTGTACTAGGCAGCAAACGAAATATCTTTTGCTGCCTCATCTTGCCATTCATTCCTGAGATTCTATTCATATTATTTAAGCTTACGAGCGTTTTGTTAATCCCTTCTAATTGAAATGATTTGCATAATTTACAGGTTTTAGAGAAATGCTTACCACATCTACCTCAGGCTGAGAAGACAGCCATCCTCAATGCCACACAAATTGATTTGCAATGGATAGTGGAACGGTCGAGTGGTGTGTGGTTGGGCGGTCTAACCGATGGTAATTAACGTTTATTCTCATTAAATTCATGTTCATTCATTTGTTTGTATTTGTTCTTGTTGTTGGCACCGTGGCAGACAATTCAAAATCATCCACATTGAATTTATCACAGTCGAGTGGCGGCGGCACCACACCCCAACCGCAATTTGATCCGTGGTCGGTGTGCCTGTTTGGTTTCCTGGAAAGGGATCGTATACTGCAAAAGTGTCCCTCGGTGGTGGCACAGGCTTGGCCCATATGCTATGCCAGGGTGACAACGCTGTACAGTGTTATTGATCCAACGTAAGTAATATCTTTCATTTTTCCGCTCTTCGAGTGACATGCAATTTTAATTTTGTTTTTCGTTTCTTCTTTTCGCAGACCTGTCAGTGATAATCGAGCTTCTTTGCTGCGCTCATCGGCGCCCACTAAACGCGTACCCACCGAAAGCCAAAAAGATCTTTATCTGCGCATATGGCGCAATCAAGTGGCCATGGCCATGCGTCTGGTGCCCCAAATACTGAGCGTGGCCATACGTTGTGCCTCGCCCGATCTAAGTTTGAGGTACGTTTTGTTTGTTGCTTGGATAGCATTACATTTGGTTTTGAATTTCCTTTAATTTGATTTCCAATACATATTCGTACATTCGTGCATATTTTGGGTTTTCGGTTTTATATGTATATGTTCGGTTCGTTACCCCTCTCCCCTCGTATTCATTTATGTTTTTTGTTCGTTTATTTATCACTCCATCATAATGTATGTTTTCTTTTTATAGATGTAACATAAGAATGTAATCCAGAGTTTCCATTATATATCATATCACATCATCATTAATTGAATAATTGTGTGTGTGTGAGGTTATGTGTGGTTGTGGCGGGGATCATTTTTTAACAACACAGAAATCAACTTTGTATATATTGGTTGTCGGCTCCGTGTTATTACAATATTATCACATTTCTTTGCGAAAGCCATAAAGATTGTACTGACATTTTTAATATGAATTGAATTTTGATGTCTCTTTGTTCTCCAGTAAATTGAAACGTAACGATAAGTGTGATAGTCCGAGGTCGGGTTGTTGTTGTTATAGCAGCTTTAGAGGGAGCTGAGGTGATAATCCTTAAGTCTGAATTGTACTAGACTTCGTTCCGGCATGTATCCGATTATCGCGGGAACCTTTGTTCATCATCGTTCTCATGTTGTGCGGCTGTTATTTGCATCTTCTTCAAGGTTGATGTTAATGTTAAGGGAATGGGATGTTAATAGAGTTGTACCACTATCCTCCACTAGGGGCGCTGCATTTTTTATGTTAACAGCCATGTTATGTATCGCTAATGGCTATTAGTTTCTTCACTGGACCTTGGAGCAATCGAAATGACTATTTTTATGTGAAAGTGTGTTCGGATGAGAAAATTGGCTGCAGAAACTCTTATTTTATGATGAAAAGTGAAAATTTGTTGATGTTGAGGTCGTGTAATTTTTTTCATTGAACCAACACTCAGGGGATGCCCCCTATAAATGCAGTCCATTGCGTTGGCGGAAGGAAGATAAGGTACTGGAAGGAGGAAAGAGGGAGTAGTGTCTGTTGACATCTGTTTTGAATTTCTGAATATCGTAATTGGCGGGAAAGATATTTACCGGAAGTCGATAACACATACGGATAGTTCGGAATTCATTCAGTAACTAATAGGCCGGTTATCCAACCGACCAGAAATGGATGAGAGTTCCTGGAAAGTCGAATATCTCGAATGTCCGAAGAACAAACACCATGAAAGTATCGATAGAACAGCGTCACACACTTGAATGCTTCGTTCGACATGTTAAATACATGTTCTGTCCAACGAACATTGTATTTTCATGTCAGACGCTCTGATTTCTAAATATCCACACCGTTCATTGAAATCGACGACACCATTGGATCGCTTATTTCACGTTAAGTGACCCTTTTTTCGACAAAATTTCAAAATCAATTTATAATTTAAGAAATCACCGATAAACATTCGTAATGTTCTCATAATACATATATTTGATTATATTTTAAAAAAATATGACAGCAATAGGTCTGATCATTTCCTGGTGTCGTAACTGAATTTCCGTCAAAATGTCACGCCCGTTACAATTTAAATGTCCTATATTTCATATATTCATAAAGAGATGTCGGTAATGAATACTTTAGAAGAAGGTGTATGAACTACTCTTTTGATTATCAAAAATTAATTATGTCATGTAATGGAAGAATATTACAGAATTCAAGGAAATAAATAAAACCTCAAGATTTTCTTCAAAGCTAAGGTCATACCCGTGACGCTCTAGATTGTAGTATATCTTCTATATTTAAAACGCTAAGACATATTGGTATTTGCAATAATATTCCGATTAACCTTCCGTTTTCAATTGGCAATATAGCAAAAATCTCAGTCAATGAATATGGGACATATTTAAGGAAAAGTGTCACACCCGTTCCAATGGAATCACCCTTATAAGATAACAAAGTACACTGGGCCTGCGTACATCAAAGTCTACTCTATTCACTCGACCCCATTCAGTAAATCCTGATATCAATCGACTTTTGGCCTCAATTTCTTGAGGAAAGAATAGAGCCCTGTGGTGCTCCTGCGCTTAACCTATGCTCGTCTGAAGAGAACCCATTTACAACAAGTTCGTTATAAATCGACAACCAACACCAAAAGCAATGATGATATGAGTGCGCCGTGTCAGACTTTATCAAAGGCCTTGGATATATCTGGAACAACGGCCTTACTCTCACCAAACTGGTTGGATTGAGCAGCGTCCCCATAGGTCCCTCGTAGAGATGTGCGCGTAAGTGATTATTGGCTCACGTTCACGCACGCTCACGAGGGAAAAAAAATGAATCACGCACGTTCACGCACGAATATTTTTTCGTTACTCACGTTCACGCACGCTCACGTGAGTAATATTAATTTTGCTCACGATCACGCGTGAATCACGTGATTCACGTAAATCACGCAAACAATTTCCAGAAAGAAAATAATATATACATTCTAAATCGAAATGAGTAACACCGCGCAAATCCGAAAATTATATTATTTAAATCACTCTACGTTTGCGATGACTGTCTTAAATTCATATTTTTAAAGTAGTATACAAAATTACAGTTTGATATATCGTATAGTTTAACGCAAAATAAGTTGAAAGTCGAACACTGACATAAAATCTAAGTAGAAATCAAAGCATATACCCCGATATAACTTTTTTTTTTGAACTAACAGTAAGGGGGTTTCCCATATAAATGCAGTGCCTATTGTTGGTGCTAGGAATGCTTCCTTAAATAATAGAAAAATAGAAATTATACCTGCATTGAAGCACTTTGTTTTAGAAAAAATTATATATGACTTTTATTTTGAATGAAAAATTCACATTTTTAAACGAACTAAATGAAAATAAAAGATTTAATAAATATGTGCGACTCACGAAATAATCACGTGATTCACGCAGAAATTAGACTCACGCACATTCACGCACGAACATTCTTTCGTTCCTCACGCTCACGTGAGTAAAATCAATTTTGCTCACGATCACGCGTGATTCACGCGTAAATCACGTGATTCACGCAATTCACGTGAGTCGCGCCCACCTCTAGTCCCTCGTACATCTATTCCTACGGAAGCTATCATTAAGTAAGCCGGTGGTCTGCCGAGAGACGAGAGTGTATGACCCAGTCTAGCGCCATCTCAACAACTCCATATTTCACGCATTAGGGTGATACCAATTTCCCTATAGACCATTATTCGCTTAAAAGGCTTTACTGGCTCGCTTCGTTATCGTTTTTTAGTTTGGGCCGTAGCGCACGTCGAAATGGAATATCGACTAAGCCAAGCCGTTTGATGGAGTCAGAAATCGTTACCAAGGTCTTACAAAATTGGGTTGAAAGGTTGCGCTTTTTTTTCGAACGATCCCAACGCCTCGTACACCCGCCCCTTCCGACCACAACGTAGGGACAGCGTACACACCATAGTCCGAACCATGGCGGCTAAGCATAGAGGGTGGACACCGACTACAGATCAGATATCAACATCCGGTATAACAAAAATATTAAACAAAATATTAGTATCACATGCAAATAATGGTTATTCTTAAAGTTAGTAACTAAAAGTATTTAAGTAAACATATCATAACAAAACTAAACATCCATGCAGGAGAAAATCCTCGACTTTATTATATCGATTCCTAATCCGAAATCTATGATGTGACACAATGAATTGAAATCAATACACATACTACGAATGGGCTCTGTGGAAGCATAATTCGTACGCTGAAAATCAATATGAAGGAACTGATAGTATCTAGAAGGTTTAAATGGCACGTTAAACTTAATCCTAGAAATAATATAGTCAGAAGAGAAATCACCATTTATAACCTTATAAACCGTCACGGTGTTTAACATATCACGTCTGCTTTTTAAGGATGGCAAGTCGATCAACTTCAATCTACTAGTATAGGGTGTTTTTTATTGGGGTATAGAACTTTAAGTTGGCATCACTTTTTTATCTGGTGGCCATTTTGTCAGCTGTCAAGTGATTAATATTTAGTTTGGTTTGCCATTTCATCATGAACAGGTTGACAAAAGAACAACGCTTGCAAATCGTGCAAATTTATTTCGAAAGTAATGGTTCAGTGCGCGAAGTTCACCGCAAGATCCGTCCATTTTACGCACGTCACAAACGAATTATTGAAGGAAACATTCGATGAGCGCATAATTTCGCGGAATGGACCTGTCAATTGGCCACCAAGATCGTGTGATTTGACACCATTGGATTATTTTCTTTGGGGATATGTGAAGTCGCTCGTCTACGCCAACAAACCAGAAACGTTAGGGGACGTGGAAGCCAACATTCGTGGCGTTATTGGATATATTGGACCTGTAGAATTGGATATATTTGAGCCAGCCGCGGCGGCCACATGCCCGAAATCATATTTAAACATTAATGGCATAAAATTATCCTTCCAATAAAGCCAAATTGATGGACATTAAAACGATTTTCTTGTGTTTTATTTCAATTCGAAGTTCTATACCTCAATAAAAAACACCCTTTATAAGAGGGAAGAACAAAATCACTATTCCAATGCAAGTGTCTTAATGAAAAAAAAAACAAAAATTGTTTCTGAACTGACTATATCAATATAGATTCCATACTGATGATCCCACACTACGAAACCATATTCCAGAATAGGCCTGACAAGCGATGCAAATAGTTGCTTCGTCACGTAAGGATCAGAGAACTCCTTAGCACATCGCTTAATGAAACCAAGAACATCATATGCTTTGTTAACCATAGTAATAATATGGTTGTTGAAATTCAGTTTGGAATCCATTAGAATACCAAGGTCTACGAAAGAATTAACTACCTCTAACTCCGCTCCTCCAATATTATACCTGACAAATCTCGGGTTCGATCTAAAGAAACGCATATGTTTGCATTTCCTTAGATTGAGTTCCATGCAATTTATGTCACACCAGCGTCCAAAACTATCCAAGTCAGTCTGCAATGGATGAGAAAATTCTGGCCAATCATAAGAAAAAAATATTTTTACATCATCTGCATACATTAGAAGTTTAGAGTTAATAATAGACTCTGGAAGGTCATTTATGAATAATAAGAATAAAGCAGGCCCTAGATGACTACCCTGAGGGACTCCCGATGGAATAAGAATTCGTTTAGAATAAGAATTTCCAAATTTAGCAATCTGTGAGCGATTCGAAAGATACGAAGATATCCACTTCAAGAAGTCAGAGCTAAAACCAATGCGATCTAATTTATATACCAAAAGTTCATGGTTCACTTTGTCAAATGCCTTACTAAAATCCGTATAGATGACATCAGTCTGATTACCCTGAACAAATTCATCAATAACGTGAGAAGTAAACTGAATTAAATTTGTAACAGTAGAAAAGTCCTTACGAAATCCATGTTGGTATGGACTCAATATAGAAGAAACCCTCAGTAACCAATTTCTCAAATAGCTTCGGAATGGCACTCAACTTAGCTATCCCTCTATAGTTTGACACGTCAATTAGACTGCCAGACTTATGAAGGGGGTCAATGAATGAACTCCTCCAAGCCAAAGAGAAATATCCAAATCTCAATGAAGTATTAAATAACAATGTTAGCGGAATAGCCAAACCACTAGCACAGAATTTCAAAATTATACTTGGCACCCCATCTGGGCCAACACAATTCTGGGATCTAAGATTATTCAAATTGGACAAAACCAAGGGTAAATCAAATACAGGGAATTCCAATTGACTAAATGCAGAGACATTAAAAGGATAAGTGTCATTCGATCGATAAGATCGTTCAGAATAAGTCGTCGCAAAACAATCAGCAATCGCCTGATCTTCACAAAATTCTAAACCATCCATTCTAATCCTAGTTGGCTTAGATGCGGATCCACGCTTAAGATTCACGAAGTCATAAAAAGATCTGGGGTTCTTCCTAAAATCATTCTTTAGTTTCTCCAAGTAGATCCTATAAAGTCTCTGAGACTCTCGACCTAGCAACGGAGTATTTGATATAGTCAGAATTTAAACCAGTCCTCTTAAATTTTTTAAAGAGTCTACTTCTCGAATTCTTCATACTAGACAACTCACGTGAGAACCAAGGTAGCCTTCTAGAGTGCCCAACACGAATTTTCGGTGCTGATCGTGACATGAAGTCATTTAAAATTTGATAAAATCTATCTACAACAATGTCAAGATCAGTATAGTGACAACAGCTACAGACAGAATTCCAATCAACATCCTGGATAAGAGAATTTAGCATAACAAAGTTGGTTCTCTTGAAACAATAAATGGTACGATTATCTTGTGAAGCAGAGGGAGAAGAACCACTAGAATACAACATTGATATACTCAAGGTAGGATGATAGTCGTCCTCCGGGATAGATATGGGAGGAAACCTACTGATCTCGAAGAATTGACAACAGTTGCCTAGCATTTACATTTCCCACATAATTGATCTGAAACAAATTTAAATCAGTAAAGAGTCTAACTATAAAATATTTGATAAAATTTCTCATGCATAGAGTAAGGGTGCTATCCAGATGACTTGGAAAGTTTTGGGCCCCAGTGGTATGGGAATACTGACTGGGTGAGCCTCAAAAGTTGATCACCTCGGGTATTTTGAAATTACTGCCAAAAGCACAATTATGTACCGATACCAAAGATATTTTGCACGGTCATAGTGCTCCTAAATACCTACAAAAATTGATTGACAACAAAATCATATTTTTTGGCGAGGTTGGTTTCATATAAGAAAACATACAAAAGGCGACAGCAGCATTATTTCGCTTATTTTTTTCTTTCTTTAGGTGCGAATTTCTGTTATTTATCGTAAATACGACTTAATTTAGAAGCGTTTATTGCCCTTCTTCAATCAGTTCGACCAACGGACCTTCCCGGTAGACCCATTCCAAAATTATCAATTTTTTAATACAAAAAATTTTATTATCAAAAATTGTGTGGGTGGTGTTTTTTGTCCGGCTTGAGGTGATGAAGTTTAAAAAATAACGATGTTGTGTTTTTATTAATTTTTATTTAAAAATTCTCAATATTTCTCAAATCGCAAAGCACCGATTTAGAAAATGTTTAGTATATTGTTTAGCCTTATATGTTGACTTCTCCCTTAAGACGTATTATCACATCCCTAAGGTAAATAAAGAAATGGCTACCATTTTAGTAAAAAATTCCCAGATTTTGGCACATATTTTCCCCAATCTGGGAATTTGGGTATTTTGTTGGACAAAAAATGAAAAAAAAATTGTAATGCATTATTTTCGGAGACATTTTTCTACACAATTCCAAAAATATCCTTACAATATTTCACTCTCCATCGGAAATATTCCCGAGAAACATAGTGAATGTATCAACAATACTTTACAGAATGAAAATTATAATAAATTTAACTTCAAACATTTCCTTGAAATTAGTACATGATTCTAGTTCAATTTTGCTCAAACCAAGTAAATATTTACTCAAACTGAGGAAAATTCCACTAAGTTTTTCCTCAAACCAAGTACATTTTTACTAAAAATGTAAGTAAAATGTTGCTAAAATTTTCCTAAATCTAAGTAAATTTTTCCTAAAAGCAAATATATTTTTAGTAAAATTTTCCTAAAACTAAGTAAATTTGTACTAAATCTTAGTAAAATTTCGCTGAAAATTTCCTGAAACTAAATACATTTTTACTCAAATCAAGTAAATATTTACTCAAACTGATGACAATTTTACTGATTTTTATACCCTCGACCTCCAGGATGGGGGTATACTAACTTTGTCATTCCGTTTGTAACACCTTGAAATATCGACCTGAGACCCTATAAAGTATATATATTCTTGATCGTCATAAAATTCTAAGACAATCTAGCCATGTCCGTCCGTCTGTTGAAAGTACGCTAGCATCTAAACGAAAGGAGCTAGAACGTTCAAATTTTCCATAAATGCGTCTTATAGTCGTAGATCGGTTGGGATTGGAATGGGGCGAAATCGGCCCAAAGGGAAAAATGTTTCCCTCACAAGGACTAAAAATACCCATAATAATCCCTAATATTTTAGCGTATTTAAGCATGTTTTTTGAATATGTCTGTTTATATTTGCTTGATATTTGGTATGCGCATTCCCCTTATAGCAAAAACGTGCATCATAAAGTGATTTTTATTTGTAGGGGGTGAAATGGGACAAAAATGGGATAAAAATGGTACATATTAAACGACAACAACTAGAAACACGAAATTCGGTATGTACATTCCTCTAATTGAGCAGATACATAATATAAAACCATTTTTTCCAAATTCGTACTTTTAAGGGGTAAAATAGGAATAGAGGGATAAAAATGGTACCAACCAAACGGCTGTACCTAGAATAATTAAATTCGGTGTATATATTCCTCTGATTGCATAGATAAGTAAAATACACGGATTTTTCAAAATTCGTACTTTTTGGGTTAAAATGAAAAAAGGGGATAAAAATAGTACCAATCAAATGACCGCAGCTAGAGTCATGAAATTCGGAGTATACATTCCTCTGAGTGTGTAGACACGGAAAATAAACTGATTTTTCGAACTTTTAGCTGCAACAATAAAGGTCTCACTTTGCCTATTTGCTAATTTTGGGTTCTGCTGAAGACTTCAGCACAACCTTTGGTCTTAAACCAAAATAAATGACAACACATACAACATAACAGACCAACAATACATACAAACAACAAATTTAACTTTTTATCATTTTTATTAGTGCAATGTAACTTCCACACGAATTTTCGGAATCTGGTGTATTTTGGTATTTCATAAAGTTGTTACAATCACTTTAAGCGTACAAAATATGGTGGGTTTTCCCACGTCCATTCTGATAACTTCCACAAAAGCCACATGACCTACATACGGATGAACGGGATACCCTGAAATTTGACGCTCCGCAATGTCTTTATAGACGCTGCATTCACCTTCAATAATTTCACACCCCTTCTGGTGCCTCCCACACAAATTGCATAAGCTTTGTCGAAATCAGTTGCAATTTGATATTTAAGTACAGCCCAAAATCCACACCAAACAGTGACTCGTTGTGGATGCATTGGCTTCTCAATAGTCACGTGTGGTTTCTCTGAACCCCATATGCAGCAATTTTGCTTATTGACATAGCCACCCAGATGAAAATGAGCTTTATGAAGGCTGAACTGAAGGCCGATCTCTTCTCGAAATTTTTCCACGTAAATTTATTACATTTTACTTTAAAGAGTCACTGCTTTGGAAGTAAGTTTTTAATATTTCCCAATTTTGTTCGAGCATATAGCGTCGCATTTTGCAAATGTCAAATATAAACCTGAAAATAAATTCAATGTTATTCAACCTTTCAAAGTCAAAGTAATCGGTAGTTCGAATTTAAAATTTTAAATAGTCCACCCTATATACAATTGTTATGCTTTTGCCACGCCCCTTCTAGTACCTCCCACACAATTGTCCATGTCCTTGGTAATTCTTTATAACTTCTCTACTGGTGACTGGAATCCACTATGACTTGATATTTGATTATGTTTTTTATTGTTTTAAATATGAGGAAGCTGGGGCCATGTTCCATGAACCTTCAAGTACCTTTAACACAATTTAAGTAAAATTGAAATTCTTATAGCTTCCATACATATGTTCTCTGAGAGTGAGGGCATACATATGACGGTTTGACCGACTAACGCTTACTTGATCTTATATTTTAATTAATATCATATTGTTTTCTGAACTACAAACAAATTTGTTATGACAGAAAAATTGCTAGGAAGCTAACAATTTTTGCTGTTAGTAGCAAACTTTTTTCAAAGTGTAGCTTTTTGAGACAACACATTAGTTGAAATCACCAAGTTTCCTTATGTTCAACTTCATTTCCATTGAACTCCTTCATACAACGGAAGCGACCCAAGTCAACATCAGCCTAAAACTAGTTTGTCATTTTTGGAGTTAGTCTTAATGTTGCGTAAAAACTGTCTCCTTGCTGCTTATGTTGCAGATTATTCTCCAGCCTAGAATTGCTTCCAGGTATTTTTTCACACTTCTAGTCAATTTAATAGTTTTCCGCCCAGAACCGATATTCATCGAAGTGGTCTATTTTTCTCTTTATTGGACATTTCCATTTTTATTTTGATTCCGCTTGAATGCGTCCAAGGCGGTTCCCACTGAACTCCCATCGATTTAAATTTCATGTGAAGAGCGTTTTATAGTTAAATGAAATTCATAGATATTCGTTGTCAATATATGCCGAGCATAGACAGTCTGTTCGACAAGATGGTGGTTGCAACAGCTGGGGTACGAGGCCGTGTCCAAATCATTGTCAACTTTGGGCGTATTAAGACCCTACTCCAGAGTTACAAGCCGAACCATAATTATCGGCGGCGGCGGCGCTGTTCAAAATGGGTCGGCGGCGGCGGCTTTCGGCTGATTTGTCGGCTCGTTCTGTCATTTTATTTGACAATTTTGGGAAAATGGAAGGAATAATTTGTATTAGTTTTTAACACCTTTTCTTTTATTCAATATGGATATACATATATATATTATAGTTCAATATTCGTTAATATTAGCCAATGTTCCCATAATTTAATATTATTATCCCATACAATTATTTTTTGGAAGTTTATTCAAAGTTTATAATATGGATGAATTTAATAAATATTTTTGCAATTACAGCTTTTCGTGTGAGGCATATTTGACCAGACATCTTGAATATCTTAATCTTTCCAATGAATGATAATACTATACCTACTTTGACACACTAAAGAAGCATAATAGAGAAACTGTTGTTTGATAAGGCTGTTTTTCTTTAAGCCGGGATAAGAAGCTGCGATAACAAAAACGTTAATAAAAATTTAATTTTTTACCCAAAATAACAGCAACAAAATAGCAACAACAATATAAATATTTGTATCAAAACAAATTTTCCAAACAAAAAAAATATTTTCTGTTGACTTTTTCGGACTTATGGTCGATAACCATAAATTGGACCTACACTGGATAATTATCCATGCTAAGTCCAATATTTTTAAGATAAAATATTTTTGTTAAAATTTGTTTTTATACACACATTGGTATTGCTGTTGGTGATAATTATAAAAAAGAAATTTTTATTTTGAGTTAAATTTTAACTTTTTATTTGGTTTCTTCTTATCAACGCTTAGTTATCCAGTCTTAAAGAAAAACAGCCTTATTGTTATTTATAGGAACACATGGCCACGCGTACTGGAATTGACTTATATAAATGCGACTTTCAAATCAAAATACAGTCATTCAACTTTCTATAGACGTCATCATATTTGGGATACTAAATTGAAAGAAAGGTCAATATTTTTCACAGTAGTAGGTTGTCTAAGTCGACGTTATATTTTCTTTTGTAATTTTAAGTGGGTTGTCTATTTTGGTAGTAAGATTTGACTGAGTTAGAACTCCGTCAAATCTCGGCGGCGTGGTTGAAGTCGATATGAGTCGATGAAATCGGCGGCGTGTTGAAGTCGATTTGAACCGACGAAATCGGCGGCGGCGCGGCTCGTGCAGATCCATGTGGCGGCGGCGGCTTGTCGGCTTAAAATCGGTCGGCTTGTATCTCTGCCCTACTCTTGTAAGTTGGGACAAGAGTTGACAGCATTTTGAGAATTCGCTTAGCACATCTTGTGGCATGCACTATATATGTATATAACATACATGTGAACATATTTATGTACACTCAAAAAAATATTCTGAAGATGAAGCGTACTAAAATTGGGTTTAAAAAAAATGTACTCAATTTAATAACCTACAGTTGAACTTCGATTAACCGTGATGCTCGGGACCGGGCTAATCACGGATAACCGAAAATCACGGTTAAAAGAGGTAAAATTTTACATGTATACATTTTATTATTTTTATTTATTTTTGACAAAAACATGTAAATCTGCGTCTATAAATAACTTATCATATCTCTAGGAATACATACATTTATTTAAAAAAATCTTTTGTGGAAGTCTGTCTTATGCTTTTAGCTTTTGATTGTTCTTCCAACAAATGAGTTTGTATGCGATATATTTGCATTTTATCTGGTTCTGAAATATGTACTTGGACAATTAAAGTTTTCTAAAAAACCTAACAAAATACTACTAGCCTCTATTGCCTGAGCCAATGTAGGCGTTTCGTCCGCATTTCCTCCATCTGATTCCTCGGAATTTGAATCAAGCTCATCTTCTTGGCTTTGGGTAACCATGTCTACGATTTCGTCTTCAGATATAATAGCAAACGGAGCGACATCAGAGACGCACACCATCCACTTTTCGACAGCATCAATCGTACATCCAGACGGTATGGTTATATCTGTTTGTATCTCAACAAGGTTATAGTTATTCCAAACTCTTTTTAAAACTTGTGGAGTTACAGAGTCTCACGAAACTGCGGCTGCCCACAAAGCTGTCTTAATATTCAAAGATTTAACGAACTGACGTCTGTCATTAGCACCAAAAAGTTTTTGAACGATCAGTTTACGGTAGTGACATTTGAAGCTCCGAATTACTCCTTGATCCATAGGCTGAATCAAGGACGTGCAATTTGGTGGGAGATATTTTACTGTAACGTTTTCAGATATCATAGCATTTACATCTGGGTGTGCTGGACAGTTGTCTAATAGTAAAAGTATTTTACAGTTATTTTTGAGACCGATGCGCCGTTGATGTTCCTTTGCTTCTGGTACAAAATTTTGATTAAACCACTCCAGAAATAGCTGTTGTGTTACCCAAGCTTTCTTATTAGATTTATAAATCACAGAAAGGTGTTCAACGTTTTTTAAAGCTCTTGGATGGGCATTTTTTCCTATTATCATCAATTTACACTTGTGAGTTCCTGCAGCATTTGAACAAACTAGCACTGTGATTCTCTCCTTCAATGGAATATTCATTACCACTAGCCAAACTCTGAGGCAAACACCTCCATTGTCTGCATTGTAGATCTGTTCAGTTGTAAGTTGTTCGTTTTTAATGATTTCATCCAAGTCGTCCACAAACATCGTAGCAGACTCATAATCAGCACACTCCTTTTCTCCCGTAGATTTCAGTCGACGGATTCCATGACGTTTTTTGAACTTATCCAACCAACCAAATGAATAAGTGCACTCTGAATTCATATTTAACTTCAAATGGAACATTTTTGCCTTTTCGACATTCATTTCGCCTGAAGTTCAGAAGCAAATTTCAGTTTAAGTTCATACAATATCTCCATTTCAGTTAACTTACCTGAAATTGGAGTTCCCTTAAATCTTTCTTGCCGAAACCATTCATATGTTGCGAAATCAACTTTTGGATTTTCGGATGTTTTAAACACAGATATACACTAAATCTGCGTTTAAGGCCAAGCATTGAATCAGTATCGGAGCAAAATTTTAAAATCCGATCTTTGTTTTTTATTAAATCGGATGCAGTTTGAATGTCAACTCCATATTTTTCAGACAACATTTTAAAAGGTACTTTACGTTTTGAATATTCATTAATCAGCTCAATTTTTTCTTTAATTGAAAGAACCTTTCTTGCTCTTTTCGCGGATTTAGTTTTTGACGGTGGCATGATGTAAGGAAAACACGTCTTGACAGATCAAATTTCACACTGATGAATGAATATGAAATTTGATATGAAAATTACACTTTCATGAAAAAGGGGAATCACCGAATTTTAATATGAGAGATGTGTGTGTATTATACGAAAAAAAAAACAAACAAGCAGTCACATGGACATGTGCATCACGGATAATAGAGGTAAATCACGGTTCACGGTTTATAGATAATCACGGTTAATAGAGTCACGGTTAATCGAAGTTCAACTGTATTTGTATATAAATCTAATTTTCAGTAAAGTTTACTTAAATTGACTAAAGGCATATTAGGTGTCAAACAACCCAGCAAAAACTCCCATTACCAAGTAACATAAGTTAAGCCAAACCAAAATGTAGGTACCCATCGCTTAACTTATGAATTGCCCTTCGTGCAATTTTTACATGGGGATGTCATTGGGGGAAAGGACTTACTCGCAGCCATACCAAGGAGTTGAATATAACTACTTGCGCCCACTGTTGCATGGACTCCACTCATAATTTGAATGTACTCTCTGCCACTTTTATGTCGTTTTCAAGGCTGTATATGAGTTTTATTTTGCGGAAAAGAGGCATTGCCAATATCTACGTATATAAGTACTTATTTGTATGTCATTATTTATTTGTTGGGAGTAATCCTGAGGGTAATGAGATGTAATTACCTGGTACCTAGTGCAAATGGTCATGTGCTTAGGTGTTTATTTTTTCTTAGGAAGAAGTTATTGTTGTTTTGACAATGGAACGGGAGAGAACCACACTCAACTATATACGCTTTTGTACAATCCATCAGTGGAAAGTGGTTGTGTTATCAATTTCCTTAATTCTGGTTCCTTTTTACCTGCATTTTATTTTTGAGTGTATCAATGCACTGTACTTCGAAATCGACGCCTCTCTCATCTGCATAAGCAAACACAGTGAATATGAAAATATTGTGATAGCCTCTGACTGGAAACAGAATATTTGGTTGGAATGTGATTTTATGGGTAACATTTAGAATATCATTAAAGCAACCGCATACATTTCAACTGGTGTAAATTGGCGTATGAAATTGGCATACGCATACCACTTGTCACTCCACTGTCATTTTAGCCTTAGTCAGGATTGTTCACTATGCATGGGATATCCCTGCTAACCACCGCCGGGTTCCACACATCATTTTAATTATTGTAATATTTTAATATTTGTATATTTTCAATCACAATCAATTGACATTTTAAATTGTCATTATTTGTTATATGTTGTTTTACCTCTTCTTTCACTTCGCTCAATTAAATATTGTAGTTAGAACTTCACATTTCTTTATTTTCCATATTGAAGACATATCGTTAATCACTCACTATATTGTATATTTATTTCCACTTAAGGGAACGCAGAAAGAAATTTGAGCGAAATATGCAATAGGGAACTTTTACTTTACAATAGGATTTTTTTTGTTTCTTAGTCGACTGAGGGAAAATTTCAGTACCAAACTTTTTTGCCTCTTAGCCGGCTGAGAGAAATATGCAATAGGAAATTTTTTGCTTCTCAGCCGGCTGAGAGAAAATTTTCAATAGGAAATTTTTTGCCTCTCAGCCGGCTGAGAGAAAATTTTCAATAGGAAATATTTTGCATCTCAGCCGGCTGAGAGAAAATTTTCAATAGGAAATATTTTGCCTCTCAGCCGGCTGAGAGAAAATTTTCAATAGGAAATTTTCTTGCCTCTCAGCCGGCTGAGAGAAAATTTTCAATAGGAAATTTTTTGCCTCTCAGCCGGCTGAGAGAAAATTTTCAATAGGAAATTTTTTGCCTCTCAGCCGGCTGAGAGAAAATTTTCAATAGGAAATTTTTTGCCTCTCAGCCGGCTGAGAGAAAATTTTCAATAGGAAATTTTTTGCCTCTCAGCCGGCTGAGAGAAAATTTTCAATAGGAAATTTTTTGCCTCTCAGCCGGCTGAGAGAAAATTTTCAATAGGAAATTTTCTTGGCTCTCAGCCGGCTGAGAGAAAATTTTCAATAGGAAATTTTCTTGGCTCTCAGCCGGCTGAGAGAAAATTTTCAATAGGAAATTTTCTTGGCTCTCAGCCGGCTGAGAGAAAATTTTCAAAAGGAAATTTTTTTGGCTCTCAGCCTACTGAGAGAAAATTTTCAATAGGAAATTTTCTTGGCTCTCAGCCGGCTGAGAGAAAATTTTCGATAGAATTTTTTTAACTCTCATTTTCAATATATGATAAAAACATATGCCACTTATCGTTCCACCCATCCCTTATTATGTCATTTTGTGTTCCATTCCACAACAGCAGCAAAAGAATACAAAAATTCTTGTAAAAATAACACATCGTCTCGCTCGCTCATCCATGAAATGTTCCTCCCTCACGTCAGCAAACATTTGTGTTAATATTCGTTTCCCTTTTTGGTTTTGTCCGTTATCGTTTAACTTTTATTTGTTTTGTTTACCTTTTATTGAATATTTCGTTAACTTTATTTTTAAAAATAACAATTTTTAGTTTACAAGATCAATCGGACTCACGTTCACTCTCCGATTCGTTGGACAATATACCGTCGAATGTCTTTGGACCGGAAGGAATTGTGACACGTTTCACTCTGCCGTTGTCGTATGGCCGTAAAGAGGCGCGACAAAAACGCCTGGGGTAAACTTTGTTGCTATTTTTAACAATTAAGAAAATTAATTTACAATTTCCCAAACCAAAAAAAAAGAAAAAACACAAAAGATTTACACTAATTTTTTGTTGTTGTTGTTGCCAAACAGACTATAGATTATAGTTAAGAAAAAAACCCAATTTTTGAGAAATTGAATACGTTCGCATTGAAATCCACAATAAGCTCAAAACCAGATGAATGAAAACCCGATTACAAAGTTTGCAATTTTCACAAGTAGTTTTTCAAATGATTTTGTTGTTGCTTTTCCTTTTTCAATTATATATGAGTGGCTTTGTCTCTGTTTGTTCATGTAGTTAGTTGGACTTTGGTTTGTTGTTGTTTTTTTTTAAGTAAGGCCACAAGTAGTTCTTGTAAATTTGGTTAATTTGGCTATTTAAGTATTCTGCTTTATTGTCTGTAACTTATATTGCTGCTCTTGATGATTGTTTTATTGTTTATAAGTAGCTTTTGGATTTGTTTTTTACTTTTTCTGTTTTTGTGGCAGTTCTCCTTAAGTGAGATATGTCTGTCTGTCTGTCTGTACAGCGTAATCCTTTAAATGCCAATGCCAATGGGAGTCAAGTGTGTTTTTATGTTTTTCAAATAACAAGTTCATAGTTGAATAATCAAATAATTTTTCAACTATTGCAGAAAATTTTTGTGTGTAAGTCAAAAGGAATTTAAGAGTATTCTTTTATATATATCCTCGCCCTATAAGGTTCACATTAGGGTGGGTGCAGGTTGTTTTATATACGCTAAAACCACATATTTTGTGAGGTTCGGAAAAATGTTTCCTGAGTGTAGTGGTTGGGTGGGTGCAAGTGGGCGCTCATCGGGGTCGAAGGTGTGAGAAAAGGGGTAAAAATACACAAAAAGCCCCAAAACTGCGTCGGAGTCGCCCTCAGAGGGTTTAAATGTAAGATCGGCACCCATTAATTTTTCCTCCTCAACATTTTTATCGAACACACTTACCCCCTATCCCCACTCCATAAGGGAGCTCCCATTCAAAAATTAAATTTTTATAAAATTTGCTCCCACTGCTCTTACTGGCCCAAGGAGACTGCTGCTAGTGGAGTCAAATGTATGACCGACCCCCCATCTTCAACCCTTAAGGTGGTCCCATACGAATGTTTTATTTTTTTATAATTTTTGTTGTGACAGTAAGGCGGAGTCACACCTAGCTGGGTTAAATGTAAGACCCCCCCATTAATTTTCCCTCCCCAAAATTTATCCATACACACTTACTCCCTATACCCACTCCTCAATGGACCCTCATACAAAAACGAATTTTTATAAAATTTGATTCCACCGCTCAAACTACCTACCTCATATCGTCAATCCTTAAGGTGGTCCCCATAAATTTTTTATTTTTAATATTTTTTTATAAAAGAAATGCCCAAATTTGCGCCGAGTCACCCCTAGAGGGGAGACATGTAAGACTTGCTCCCATTAATTTTCTCTAACCAATATTTTTTTCAAACATACCTGTCCACTTCTTAAGGGGCTCCCATACATAAAATACCTTTTTATAAAATTTGCTCCCATCGTTCTAACTGCCCTAAGGAGGTCCCTAGTGGAGTCAAATGTATTCTATTCTATATCTGCAACTCTGTAGGGGCTAATTCGGGGCGGTTTTGGGCCTTTTGTTAATTTTTTTATACTTTTTATGAAATGAAGGACCAAAACCGCCCCGAATTAGCCCCTACAGAGTTGCAGATATAGAATAGGTATGTTCTGAAGGGGGTTGGTCTTACATTTGACTCCACTAGGGACCTCCTTGTGTAAGACTGACCTCCATTAATTTTCCCTTCCCAACATTTTCCCCAAACATACCTACCACCTATCACCACTCCTTAATGGGAAAAGTTAAGGGAGCTCGCGTACAAAATCAATTTTTTTTATAAAATTTGTTCCCACCGCACTAGAGGAGTCAAATGTATAACATGTTTCGGCCCAACACATTTATGGTCAAAACCGAAACCGAAAACCGGTTTTAACTCCAACACCGTCTATCGTTTTTTTAATGACATATTCGACAAACCGGGGAAACCGGTGTTTTCATGTCGGTTAACCGGTTTTTAAATTACAAAACATTTGCATCTCGTCAATATATTCTAAAGGGTGATTTTTTAAAAGCTATAGGAAAGTTAAAAAAAAAAAAAAAACACATAAAATTCAGAAAAATACATCAAATCTTTATTTGAATCATATATTAACGTTTGAAGATTATTTCATGCAAATGTTGACCTTGACTGCGCCTCAAATGGTCCATCCGCTTAGTCCAATTTTCGCATTTCCACGTTTTTGAGTAACAGAGGCCCAATTACTGCGAACGGTGACGAATCGATAATTGATGGTCATCATTAACACTGGCCGATACAGCTGCGATATTTTCTTCAGTTCGCTCTCTACGTAAGCGTGTTGGTGGTTTAATGTCCAACAATGTAAATTTGGTGCGAACTTTAGTCAGAATAGCCCGAATAGCCACTTCAATGGGTCGATTAAACTGACCAAAAAATGGAAGTGCGCGATGAACTTTCTTAACAGAGCACGCCTTTTGATAATAAAATTCAATAATTTGCAAGCGTTGTTCGTTTGTAAGACGATAATGGTTAAATTATAGACCAAACTGAAGATGTTTGACAGTGAAACAAAACACGAAACGTGCGTCAGCTGTTTAGACCAGTGTTGCCAAAAAGATAATAGCTAAAAAATCACCCTTTATAATAGAAATACGCAAGAAAATGTGAGAGGTAAATTGTTTACTAGCTGCGAATATAAACGGAACTGACCTCTTAATACCGCAGGGTTAAGATTTTGATTTGTAACATTGAACCAAGCAGGATATCAAATCAGCTTCGTCTAACACCCTCCACTATGGTATTATCTAAGGAAACGAGTTAGACCTTTCGTTTATTATACAGATCGACTTAGAATCACTTTCTGAGTCGAATTAGCAATGTCCGCCTGTCCCTCTGTCCATATATTATTGTAATCAAATTACAGGTCGCATTTATTGTCCGATCTCAACAAAAATTGGCACAAGTAAGTTTTGCGGATCAAGGACGAACGCTATTTAATTCAGATTTATATATAGCCTCCATACAAATGTCGCTCCCAATATGACTTTCTTCGATCTAGAAACCACATATTTTACTCCATTTCCCAGTCCTCATAGTTCCCACACAAGTGTTGATCCCAAATGTTTATCTGATTATATTTTACGTTGAAACATACCTATTCGATCCAAATTTTGTTACATTCACGTCTAATAATACCGGAATCTAATTGAGTTGCTAAATTAAAACATATCACTCTGGCAGTAAAAAAGAATAGACTCGAGAGCATTGATGGAGGCAGAAAAAGTATGAAATGTGTGTTTAATAATAATAATATTAACAGCGAAACGTATAAAAGTTGTGAACACCTCCTGTATATTTCATTAAAAATATAATTTTCGAATATATGGCTTCGCAAATGACATTTATAGCACCTTTGTCTCATATTGAATTCTCTTAACATCACTGATTTAGACACAGTGCATATTAGTATATTTTTGTGAAAAATTTTGATAGATAACATCTGTCCAAAAGAAAGCTCAAAACTAATTTCACACTAATTTGGTAATTTAAATAAAGTGAATTTTCATTTAAAATATGAAAATTGAATAAGAAATATTAAATAAAAAATTAATTAAGTATGTAATATAGTCTTTGAATTTTCAAAAAAGTATAAAAATAATATAAAAATATCATATATGAAAAAACTGGTTGACCGGTTTTATCAAATTTTAAAAACCGAATACCAGGTTTTAAAATTTGTAAATTTTTGATATCCCTAAGCACATTGTTATAGTCATCTATTAATGCAACGCCTCTTACGGTAGATTCATATTTCATATATTTGACTCCTCTAGGGCTCTCCTTGCGGCAGTTAGACCGGCGGGATCAAATTTTATAAAAAATTAGTTTTTATATGGGAGTCCCTAAAAGTCTTTATATGCGTGTTCGAAAAAAAAATTGGGGAGCTAAAATTAATGGAGGTTGGTCTTCAGTTGTGGGCCTTGAATCAATAAATAATGTTGAAACTACCACCTTAAGGATTGAAGATAGAAGGTAGGCTTGTTCAGAGAAAATGCGGGGGTTGAAAAAATACATACATTTGACTCCTCTAGGGACCTCCTTGGGCCAGTTAGATCGGTGGAAGCAAATTTTATAAAAATTTAATTTTTGTATTGGAGCCCCCTTAAGTAATGGAGGTATATGTGTTCGATAAAAATGCTGGGGAGGGAAAATTAATGGGTGTCAGTCTTACATTTAACCCCTCTGGTGGCGACTCCGAGGCAGTTTTGGGCCTTTGTGCATTTTTACCCCATTTCTCCACACTTTTGAACCCGATGAGTGCCCACTTACGCTCACCCCATCACCACCATTTCCAGCTGATGAATCTTTTTTCCGAAACTCACAAGATTAGGGGTTCTAGTATATCGAAATCAAAAACTCATGCACTATCCCACCCTTAATGTCCGTCTGTCCATCTGTTCGTTTGGAAATTATTGGGAATATTTAAATTTCCCCATATTTACTTTGATTAATTGATCAGTTATTATTATTGAGACATTAAAGTAATTGCCTGTAGGTATTTTTCACAATCTAATCCTTCTTTAAATATTATCCCCAACACTAGCCAGTGTAACTAAATAATTGAATTTATATATCAACAGTAATAGGACCAGAAGACCATCATGCACAAAGTTTCCTTGGAAGCAAGTGATAGCAGATTTGAGGTGGACACCTCCGGGGATTTGATTTTGTTTATTTGGCTTTATTGTAATGGTGTCCAATTAGTATTTACTCTCACATCCACTTCTGTAGAGTTTTGTGATTTGGTTTGTGTTCGTCGTAGTCAAATCAATGCTGATTGTGTACAAATTTTATATTGGCTTATATTTGTGACCGCACAGATATTGCTCCCTAGAGCTTTAGCATTGAGCTGTGCTTTTCAGCAGAAAATTGTCTGGGACATGCTTAGTTGTCATCTATTTAAGAATATCTTAAAACGGTGTCCTTATTTTAATATGTGAGGGGAAACTCTCAACTCTAGTGTTTGCCATTTGATAGACAATTGATAAAAGCTGCTTAAGGAATTGGAGTATTTTTTTATTAAATTCTAAGTTAAATTTAAGTTATCTTTTGGCTAAGTTATCCTTTATAATTTCAATCACACAAAATAAAAACACACAAAACAAACTACAGAGAATGCATTTCTATTGGCAACACAAAAACTGTTATGAAATTTATTAATTGGCACGATTGAACTGCAATTTTTGAATGAATAGTTCTCGAAGCAAAAGAAAACATTATTTTTTTTTAATCGGAATAAGACTTGGAATGGAGGCATTCTTTTGTTTATGTTTGAGAGTCTCAGTTGCCACAATCAATCCTCCTCCAGTTGCTGCAGATATGTCGTTTTCTATATATATTTTGTGCAATTCTCCAATAACAACCGATTCTGTATTCAAATCTATCGAGATGTTGATTTTAATATATTTACTAACAACCTTTGTCCTTTTGTTCGTCTCTTCTAGTTCGTCGCCTGACTCCCTCAATGCCGACCGCAGTGATAAATCGGCTTTGGGAACAGCCTCGCCACAGGCTCTCTACAAATTGGTTGTGCCGCTGTTGCGCTGCGAAGTGGCCGATGTTCGTGATGCCGCTGTCAATGCACTGGGAATGATAAATCATGATGCTCTCAAGTAAGTCAAGCCAAAAGAATATTTTTTAATACAAAAGCAGGACAAATGACATGTCATGTAAAGAAATGTTACGGGAACGTGTACAGGACATTGCTTATGAGAGTCGTTCTCACCGGGATGACTCCTCAAAAAAATCTAATTGAAATAATTATTCTCAAATACAATCTCTTCGTAGGCTGCACTAACTTTGGTCTGGTCGATATCTCATTTAGTTTTTGTCTGACGAATTTCGAGATTAAATACCCAATTATTTCTACTACGGTTTGTGTTCTGCTGCATTCGAAAAACATGTTTCTGATGTGCCTCACGGCGAATGGAATGAATGTCTCGACAAATGTTTCAAACGCATACAAACTTGGAGTTGAATATAAATGAGTTTATTTTGAAAACTAGTCAATTTCAAGCACAACTTACAGTTTCCCACTATTATTATTAACCTCGTTGTAATCGCACTATAACAATTTTGACTATAAAATTTGACAAATTTCGGTTATTTTATAGAGTCTGAGATGGCTACTTCACTAACGAACTAACGAAGATACTTAATTAATCCTACGATGTAGGGTATACAGCAGCCAAACGAAAAGGGAATTATCCTACATTCTTTTTTGCAAATCATTCCGACCGGTGACAGGAGGGAATGTGTTGTGATTTGCACCATTATCATTTTATTGGCATTTCCGTTCATGCTGAGGGCGGTGCGAACGCCTAACCGCCATCAACATGTTGCTGTGCGTTTGAATGCGGGAACAGGAGTTGTTAATCCTGAGGGCAAATGACCCACCACGAGTGATTCTTTTATGTGTCTGGCTTGTGTCTTTTTTTTTTTTTGCTGCCTTTAATAGGCTTTAAAAACGGAAACCGAATTGCGCGCCGGCATTAAAGCCCACCTTTGTCATTGTATGAAATTTTATTTATTAAATTTAACCACGAGAGATGCTTGTCAATATGAATCAAGATGTTGGATGGAGTTGTCTTAAATGAGAGCGTATGCATGGGGCTGGATGTTTAGTTACCGTCGTCGTCGTCGTCGTTGACGCTGTCATCAGTTTAATTAAATGTGTACATCAAACGAGAGAATTATGATTACATACCTTTGTGGGTGCAGAGACGAACATATATATATATAGACGTGTTATTATGTTTCAAATCTTGGTTCACACTAGGGTGACCCTAAAAAGCTCACAAACCAACCAAACCCCATTTTGGCTTCAAGAAAGGCCACTGTTAAAGGATGCCGTCGTGTAACAAGTAGTGTGGGCGCATATAGTCCGGCCAGCACAGATTAGCACCGTCTGAATTTATTCAGCGACGTGACCATCTCTTATTGGACAAAAAGCGGGATTTATGAATTCAAAAAGCGGGATTTGGCGGGATTTTGTAGAAAAAAAAAGCGGGATCGTGAAAATCTAACCAACAAATTTAAACATAAACAACTAAGGAAAGACTAAAGTCGGGCGGGGCCGACTCTATGATACACTCCACTTTCTATCCGAATACAATTCAATTCAGTGAAAAAGTGAAAACGGGAAGGTTTTTTGTATCCTGTAAATGTATGTGTTTGACAAAAAATGTTAAAACAGAAAGGACATTTGTATGAGGATATATTGAAACCTGGAACGAAATATGGGAAATATAAAGTGTATAGTTTGGCCAAAATCGGTTAAACTTTTGGGAGCAACATTTGTAATTGGGCTATATTTAAATCTGAACCGATCTTACCCACTTTCACCATAGTTTTGTTTAGTTGGACTATAAGATGTTGTGCCAATTTTAAAGAAGATCGGGTACAATATGTGGTTTCTATTGCGCAAAAGTCAAATCATAAATCTGAACCGATCTAGCCCGATCTGTTGTGCCAAATTTAAAGAAAATCGAGCACAATATGTGGCTTTTAAAGCGGCAAAAGTCAAATCGGGAGCGACTTTTATATGGGGGCCATATCTAAATCTGAACCGATCTTACCCAATTTCTGCATAAGTAGTTAGATTATAAGATTTTCTGCATAAGTAGTTAGATTATAAGATGTTGTGCCAAATTTAAAGAAAATCGAGTACAATATGGGGTTTTTAGAGCGGAAAAAGTCAAATCGGGAGCGAAATTTGTATGGGGGCTATATCTAAATCTGAACCGATTTAATCCATTTTGAACTCAGATGTTTCTAGTAGAATTATAAGGTAATACAAGGTAATTTGAAGCAAATCAAGTGAAATATGTGGTCTCTAGAGCGGAAAAAGTCAAATCGGGAGCGAAATTTGTATGGGAGCTATATCTAAATCTGAACCGATATAACACATTTTTACCACAGGTGTTTCTAGTTGAAATATAAGATGTTTTGCCAATTTTAAAGAAAATCTGTTGCAATATGTGGTATCTAGAGTGAAAAGAGTCAAATCGGGAGTGAAATTCGTATGGGGGCTATATCTAACTCTGAACCGATTTTCTTCAAATTAAATAGCGTTCGTCCTTGTCCCGAAAAACTTCATTGTGCAAAGTTTGGATACTACATATTTTAACAGATTTGGTTCAAATTTGGTAGAACATCTTATTTTTTCCAATATAAACACCCATGAAAAAATGGATCAGATCGGTTCAGATTTATATATAGCCCCCATACAAAATTTTCTCCCAATTTGACTTTTTCCGCTCTAGATACCACATATTTTCTTCAAAATTGGCCAAATATCTTATATTTCCACTAGAAACTCCTGTGGTGAAAATGGGTCAGATCGGTTCAGATTTATATATAGCTCCAATACAAATTTGGCTCCCAATATCACCTTTTCGGTTCTAGAAACCACATATTTTATCAGATTGTTTTCAAAATTGGCAAAGCATATTATATTTCATCTAGAAATATCTGTGGTGAAAATGTTTTAGATCGGTTCAGATTTATATATATCTCCCATTCAAATTTCGCTTTCGATTTGACTTTTTCTGCTCTAGAAACCATACATTTTATCAGATTGTTTTCAAATTTGGCATAATATCTTATGTTTCCACACACCTGTGGTGAAAACGTGTTAGATCAGTTCAGATTTATATATAGCTCCCACATAAAAATTTTTCTCCCCATTTTTTCTGTTCTAGAAATCACGAATATTCACCGAATTTCTTCAAAGTGAGCATAATACTTTATATTTGAACTGGAAGAAATTATTATGAAAGTTAGTCATTTTATTCCATGTTTGGATATAGCCCCGATACAAATATTCTTCTCGATTTGACAAATTGGGTCAAGTCATATTAGCCTATGATTAGGAAGCATACAAAAATCCTTCCCGTTACCAATTTTTTAACAAATTTAACTGTATTCGGATATAAAGTGGAGTGTATCACATAGTCGGCCCCGCCCGACTTTAGCCTTTCCTTACTTGTTGAAAATAGTAAAAAGTCGACAGGCTAGAATCGGTAATACTGTGAAATTCACTCCATGGTGGAGGGTATATAAGATTAGATTAGTTTCTTGTTATCAATTTTTCATAGTACTGGATGCTATCTTCAAAATGTAAAGAAATCTACACATAATTTGTATTTTGAATTGTAGTTTAAAGAGCTTAATATCAGCGTAGAATTTCATGGAAGTATATTTTGTTAATCTGCAGGTGTTTGTATCATTATGGTGTCCATTCATAAACTGTTTGACATTGAATGTCATGTCTTATTAATATATGTTTTAAATAAAACAATTGAAAAACGCAGCATTGCATTACATTTTATCAAAATATAGATTAAATTACTATTAATAATCTTAAATTTTCCCTTAAAACTAGATCAAAAATTTAGAGTAAAGTAAAGATTAATTAAATATTTTAGGAATTGTGGATCGGTTTTCCGTTACCAACAAATTTTTAAGTGTCAATTTTTAATCGATATTCTAACAAAAATAAACTAAAAGGAAAAAGCGGGATAAAGTGGGACTTTTTGTAAAAAAACGGAATTATGCGGGATGGAAAATTAAAGCGGGACTGGACATCAAAAAGCGGGATAGTCCCGCGAAAAATGCAAGCGGAGGGTATAGAAATAGCGCGATTTTTTTAATAATTTCTAATTTTGCTTTAAAATAAAAATACACAAAATGTTTATCTAATTTCCGCAATCGATAGCTATGGAAGTTATCGATTATTAACGCAGCTATCGATAACTAAAAAAGATATCGATATCTTTTTTCAATTTTCGAAAAAATCTTTTTTTTTTCAAAATTTAACTTTCGATAACTTGATAACTAAGTTATTTTGTGGTCATCTATCCAAAAATTTAGCCAGATATAGTGCCTCGGATATGATACTCTCTCCCCATAAATCAATTAAAAATTTCGACTTTTATTTTGTAAAAAAATAAAAAATAAGGACTGCCCTAGTACATACACATTATTATGTTTTATATACATATAAAGCGTGGTAGACTGTAAAGGATGACATAAAGACAGGAACATTTCTTGGTGAACAACATAAGAAGATATACATGTGACATTTGTAACATGTGTGTATTAGGGTATTGCAACATTAAAGAACTTTGGTTATTCCCCAAAAATATTTTAAATATTTTTCACTTTTTTTTTGCAAATTAAAATCATCATAAACATCTGAAAAAGATACAAATTTAAAATAAAATTAAAACCTATATATGAAACTGTGTGGTGGATTGAAATAAGCAATTTTGTCATAAGGTACTTTTAAAATGATATAAGTATAAGTATTTTTTTCACATTGAATTTCCAGCAAATTGCTTCTAGTTTTAAAGAAAATTATCACATCATAAAAAATACCTTTTTATTTCCTCGCCAATATCTTTACTACCTACATCAGACCAAAGATAAAATACAACTCCCGTATATGGCCGGGTTCTCCAGGATCAACCTTGAAGCTACTTGCTCGTTTTCAGAGCAGGGCGAAGGTGTTGATAGGTTAGGGTTGGATATCCAATTCTATTGTTTCCCTTGAACACTGTAGAAATATGGGTTGTGTGTCGTTGTTCTATCTATACTTTCATGGTGTTTGTTCTTTGTATATTCATGATCTTATACCGCCCGTGAGAACGTTCGATAGAGATATTCGACTTTCTAGAAACTCCCACCCGTTTGTTGTTGATTGGGCGGCAGTACTATCCGTATGTGAAATCGACTTCCGGCAGATATCTTCGCAGCTAATTATGATATTCAGAAATTCAAAACAGAAGTCAACAAACACTTCTCTCTCTTTACTTCTTCAAATACATTATCTTCCTTTCGTCAACGCAATGCTCTGCAATTATAAGGGACATCATCACTT
Organism: Polietes domitor; assembly: GCA_947397865.1. Taxonomy (NCBI): domain Eukaryota; kingdom Metazoa; phylum Arthropoda; class Insecta; order Diptera; family Muscidae; genus Polietes; species Polietes domitor. The sequence goes on along the minus strand of OX377621.1, from coordinate 105,585,714 downwards.
GAGTGTTGTGGAAAAGAATAAACAAAACAAGTATGAAAATGTCAGTCGGCTACACCGACTTATATAAAGGGTGATTTTTTAGCTATTATCTTTTTGGCAACACTGGTTTAAACAGCTGACGCACGTTTCGTGTTTTGTTTCACTGTTAAACATCTTCAGTTTGGTCTATAATTTAACCATGAATCGTCTTACAAACGAACAACGCCTGCAAATTATTGAATTTTATTATCAAAATGCGTGCTCTGTTAAGAAAGTTCATCGCGCGCTTCCATTTTATGGTCAGGTTAATCGACCCACTGAAGCGGCTATTCGGGCTATTGTGACTAAATTTCGCACCAAATTTACATTGTTGGACATTAAAGATAAGATTTCATGTATTTTTCTGAATTTTATGTGTTTTTTTTTTTTTGAAAAACTTTTCTATAGCTTTTAAAAATTCACCCATCTATGGTGAAAGTGGATAAGATCGGTTCAGATTTAGATAGAGCCCTAATACAAATGTCGCTCCCGATTTGACTTTTTTCTCTCTGGAAACCATATATTTCAGCCGATCTTTTTCAATTTTCACACAACACCTTATATTCGAACTAGAGTCAACTATGGCGTAAGTGTGTCAGATCGGTTGAGATTTATATAGGCCCCATACAAATATCGCTCTCGATTTGACTTATTCCGCTCTAGAGACCACATATTTTAGCCGAGTTCAGATTTATATAGGCCCCATACAAATATCGCTCTCGATTTGACTTATTCCGCTCTAGAGACCACATATTTTACCCGATTTGCTTCAAAATTGCCGCAAGATCTATGAAGAAAGTGGGTATGATCGGTTCAGATTTAGATTTTGCCCCCATTCAAATGTAATTCCCGATTTTACTTTTTCTGCTCCAGCAACCACAAACTTTAACCGATTTTGGTCAAACTTTTCATATTATATTTCTCCTAGAAACATACATGGTGAAAGTGGTCCTCATTGATTTCACTTTTTTACCGAAATTAATGGCAATGAAAGTGGAGGGTATCATATAGTCGGCCCTGACCGACTTTAAATAAATTTAAAAAATATTTAACAGAAATAATTAAAACAATTTACTTTAGGCTGGCTTCAAAAAATAAACTTTGGTTAAAATTAATGGTCTATTCGTGAGCTAGCCTTTATGTTTACGATTTTAGTGATAATTTGAATGCATTTTTAAATCCGCTACAACTTTCACCTTTTTGGGTCCGATTTGTGTGTTTAAAGGACTCGCTGGAAAGGATAATTGTGATTTTTTTTAATTGAAATAAAATTATGATGTCAAATGATGTCTTTTGAATTTCAAATGTTGTCTTTTGAATTACAAATGGCGGGTTTTGAATTTCAATTGACATTTTTTAAATTGCAAATGGAATTTTTGAATTTTAAATGGTGTTTTTTTAATTTCATGTGATGTCTTTTGAATTACAATTGAAAAAGGTGTAGTGGCTTGAATTTCATATTCGTTGAAAAAATCAAGAAATGTTAAATCTACATTTCTTGATTTTTTCCTTATAGAAAAGTACAAATTTCTGTTTTGTTTCACATGGAATTAGTCTATATAAACACTTTGGTAGCCTCACTCTATTGGCGGGCATGGTCTTTGAAATTATCACAATTTTCCGAATATCGCACTACATTTCTACATAAAGCCTTTAATCGCGCGGTAATACTGTGGTATGCTCTCCATGTTGGAGGGTATGTATAGGATTTGGCCCGATCGAACTTAACTCATCTTTTACTTTCTTTTTTTGTGGGCTGCACTTGGCACTCTAATGTCCAATGTGCTGCATGCACAGGATATTATTAATAGCATCGTGTGAGTCTTTTCCTGTATACTTTTTGTAATCCTCTTTTCGGCTTACTTTAAGAATCTGCTGCGAGTTTTAACATCGTTCTCATCGTTCGTTTGCCATCATTTTCTTCTTTCAGAGATTTAATGGAGGAGCTGGTGGTCTATATCCGTGAAGCAGTCGACCGCAAACAAGAGAATATGCGGCGACGTAGAAGACGCGATGCCTTGCGTCTGCAATTGGTGCGTGTGCTTGAGAAAATCGCTGAGAATGGCACGTTTGGGGTTAGGTAAGTTACCACCATCACACCCACGGGTTTGAAACCAACAATTATTTTTTGTCTGTTTATATGGTTAAATTTTTTTCATTTTGAAAAGCATATTAGTTAATTATTTGCACATTAAAGATAATAAATGAAATAAACGCGGACTCTGGCAACGGAAGAAGAAGGACCAACCGAATGCCAGTGTGGTGGGATTTATATTCCAGCTCAACAATAACAACATGTTTTGGCAACACACATTAAAAGAAAGACAAATATATGGAACATAAAATAAAATGAACACCGTCATATATTTTTGCATGAAGATGTCGTAAATATACGACATGACAATACAACGGCGGTGTTGACACATTTGAAATCGGCATAGGATGGGGCGGACGGAACGAGTGGCGCATTAAATTGGCCGTATAATATAAATTTAAATCAAACAGAAGAGCTCGTATTTTTCAAATGTGCCACAAAATCCAATTTATTACACAAGAACCGAAACCCGTATTCATTATTGTTTTGACTTTGTCATCATTTATTTATCAGGGGTGTAGCATCCGATTGTTGTCGGAATCGGAATTAGAATCTGCCAAAAAATCGGGGTTGTTGCGGAATCCAAGTTGAACTTGATCATTCATCGGAATTGAAAACCAAATTCCGATATGAAATGGTGTCTTTAATTCGTATCCGTTTGGTTGTAAATGCTAAACTAATACAGATAGAAGTATGCAATTTGAAGTATTTTTAACAGACATTCTCCTCTTTGACATTTGACACTTATACCGGTATCATAGGGTGCAAATAAGTATTAAAAATAATTTTTGAAAAATTGTATCCTTTGGAACTTTGTAGTCCTGTGAAGGGGTGACAGAATGAGGAAATGAAAAACTAACAAGTAAAAACGGCGTTAAGTTCGGCCGGGTCGAACTTTATATACCCTCCACCATGGATTGCATTCTACAGAGGTTGTCGGTTTTCGTAGAAGTGCAGTAATATTACAGGAAAATATAATTTTTTAACATAGCCAAACGAAAACAAATACAAATATTGAAAAATTAATTTTATAAATAAATATAATATTTTAATTATTTCAAGCCACACTTATAAGGCAAGGCTACCAATACGTCAATTCAAAAAATAATTATTCTTCTATTTATATTTTTAAAATTATTTTCAAAGCTATAAATATTGGTAGATAGTGGAATATTTGAATTTCAAAAGTAAAAATTTTGAAAATCCATTATCAGACGTACATAGTGCAAAATAACCTAACTTCTTGATTCAACCAATTTTTGTCGTAAAAGAAAAAGTACGAATTTGGAAAAAAAACTTTTTATTTTGCTTGTCTATGCAGTTAGAGGAATGTATACTCCGAATTTCATGACTCTAGCTGCGGTCATTTGGTTGGTACTATTTTTCTCCCCTTTTCCATTTTGACCCCAAAAAGTACGAATTTCGAAAAAATCCGTTTATTTTCCGTGTCTATGCAGTCAGAGGAATGTATATACTGAATTTTATTATTCTAGGGGCAGCTGTTTGGTTGGTACCATTTTTATCACTCTATTCCCATTTTACCCCTTAAAAGTACGAATTTGGAAAAAATACTTTTATATTATGTAACTACCCAATTAGAGGAATGTATACACCGAATTTCGTGTTTCTAGCTGTTGTCGTTTAATGTGTACCATTTTTATCCCTTTTTTGCCCCATTTCACCCCCTACAAATAAGAATCACTTTATGGTGCACGTTTTTTGCTATAAGGGGAATGCGCAAAAAACATGCTTAAATACGCTAAAATATTAGGGATTATTATGGGTATTTTTAGTCCTTGTGAGGGAAAAAATTTTCCCTTTAGGCCGATTTCGCCCCATTTCAATCCCAACCGATCTACGACTATAAGACGCATTTATGGAAAATTTGAACGTTCTAGCTCCTTTCGTTTAGATGCTAGCGTGCTTTCAAAAGACGGACAGACGGACGGACATGGGTAGATCGCCTTACAATTTTATGACGATCAAGAATATATATACTTTATAGGGTCGCAGGTCGATATTTCAAGGTGTTACAAACGGAATGACAAAGTTAGTATACCCCCATCCTGGAGGTGGAGGGTATAAAAACGCCAATTAACTCCATTTTGTCTATAATTCCATACGTATATCACTTGGAGTAACGAATGGGTGATTGCAGCAGCAGCAGCTCGTCAGACACATCTCTATTGACAGACCACCTGAGTTCATAACATCTGAACGCCGTACTCTGGTTAAGGAGTACCAGAGTACTTTCCCTAAGCGACTGGAACGGGTTCAGATAATTTACCTACCACTGCTTCAGAAAACTACACATCTCCTCAGATGTTCGGGCCGCTCGCTTTATTCCTGCTGCGGAATACCCGAAATATGTCAAAATTTCCCAGCAGAGACAGCGGGACTTGCAGAACAGTGTGATGTTATTCGTAGCACCCAGGGTGTCCAAAAAACCGGTTATTTTGGAAAGGCGGTTTTCGGTTTAACCGAAAATTCAATTTTTTTTAAAACCGGTTTTCGGTTATAGTTTTGTTTTACAAAACCGTTTATAACCGGTTTTTTTAAAATCAAAGTACGAAAGTAAATACAGTTCATTTTTAGTAAAGGTATATATCATACAGAGTAGGAGGGTATACATATATCATTTGGGACAGAAAAAAGTGCAACGCATTGAAGGAGTGACTTAAGGCCCTTAGTATGTTTGGACCAAATCCGTTTTACGACTTTTTAAGGTGTTTGAGCCATGTCCATCCGTCCGATTCCTTGACTCTCGAAAGGAGTTAAGGAATCGATTCAAACTTTGCACATCGTAATATTTTTCCCAAACTAAGTTTAAGTTCGAAGATGGGCGAAATTGCCACGCCCCTTCTGGTACCTCCCACACAAATGACTCATATTCCTATGTTAATTTAAAACCACTGTAACTTCCACACGGATATTCGGAATCCGCTATATTTTAGTATTTGATAATGTTTTTATAATCACTTTAAGTGTACTAAACATGACGGGATTTACCACGCCCCTTCTTGTACCTCTCACATAATTGACTATATCCTATTTAAAATTAAATCCTTCATAACTTCCATACTGGTCCTTGAAATCCACTATGACTTGATATTTGATCGTGGTTTTGCAATTGTTTTATAAATTGGGAAGCTGGGACCATATGCCACGAACCTTAAGTCCATATAATTTCCATAGATATGTTCTCTGAGAGTGAAGGTTTAGCCGACGGTTTAGCCAACTAACATTTTCTTACTTGTTTTGTTTGAGATCATTTTAATATTAAGTCAATTCTATAAAATAATTCATACTTTTATGTACAGAATGTATAATAATATCGCAATACCAGTATACAAGTGATAATTTTGTAAGCGATTTTTTTATTTGTTTTTGATAAGCTTGACGTACAAAAAAACACGCTCGCTAAATGTTGATGTAGGGCTAACAGTCATCAAGGCATCATATAAGTAACTTAGCTTTTCAGTTTTTTTCTTTGTTTTGTCAAAAAAATGCGAAATCGTCATATAAAGTCGCCTGCCTTTCGCCTTTTCGAGCAATTTTGGGGTTTTGGATGTGGTTTATTATTTGGTTTAAATCCAACATTAAATTACAAGACTCTTGGATGTCACAACTTACATCCGAATCTGAATCTGTTGTCTAAATATGGTTCTACAGAAATTTCGGGAAAAGACGTTTGTGTAATTCATTTGCAAATTCCTTTGTACCCTATTTTAATGAGTATTGCAATACGCCATCGTTTAACGGAAATTTTCTGGAACAGCAAAAGTGTTTTTATACCCTCCACCTCCAGGATGGGGGTATATTCACTTTGTCATTCCGTTTGTAACACCTTGAAATATTCGTCGGAGACCCCATAAAGTATATATATTCTGGGTCGTGGTAAAATTCTAAGACGATATAGCCATGTCCGTCTGTCCGTCTGTCTGTCTGTCTGTTGAAAGCACGATAGCGGCCGAACGAAATGAGCTAGAAGGTTCAAACTTTTCCTAAATGTGTCTTATGGTTGTAGATCGGTTGGGATTGAAACTGGACGAAATCGGCCCAGAGGGAAAAATTTTTCCCTCACAAGGACTGAAAATACCCCTAATATTTAGAGTATTTCAGCATGTTTTTTGAACATATTAGCTTGTATTTACTTGATATTTGCAATGCGCATTTCCTTTATAGCATAAAAGGGCACCAAAGAGTGATTTTTATTTGTAGGGGGCGAAATGGGACAAAAAGGGATCAAAATGGTACCTATCAAACGACAACAGATAGAAACACGAAATTTGGCGTGTACATTCCTCTAATAGAGTAGATACATAATACAAAAGTATTTTTTCTAAATTCGTACTTTAAAGGGGTTAAATGGGGATAGAGGGATAAAAATAGTACCAACCTAACGGCTGCACCTAGAATAATGAAATTTGATATATACATTCCTCTGATTGCGTAGACACGTAAAATAAAAGAACTTTCCACAATTCGTACTTTTTGGGGTTCAAATGGAAAAAGGGGATAAAAATAGTACCTACCAAATGACAGCAGCTAGAATCATGAAATTCGGAGTAGACATTACTCTGACTGCGTAGACACGAAAAATAAAACGTTTTTTTCCAAATTCGTACTTTCAAGGGATACAATGGCTACAGGGGATAAAAATAGTACCAACTAAACGAATACAGCTAGAATGATGAAATTCAGTATGTACATCCCTCTAATTGTGTAGATACGTAAAATAAAGAGATTTTAGATAGTCGTACTCTTGAGGGGGCAAAATTGGAAAAAGGGGATAAAAATGGTACCAACAAAATGGCCGCTGATAGAATCATGGAATTCGGTGTATACATTGCTCTGACTGCATAGCCACATAAAATATTTTTTTCCAAATTCGTACTTTATTTTGTTGCTTTTACGGCAAAAAATGGTAGAATCATGAAGATGTCTTGTACTGCGTACGTGAGAGATAAGGTATTTTCAAAATCTATACTTTTGAATTTAAAATAGGATGGAAATACAACCAACTAAACGACTGTAGCTGAAAATACACTCTCTATCCCCCAATATTTAGGGTATTTATGATTGCTCCCTTATATTTACTTTATGAATTGATGTATTATATCCATTATATATATAGTATACAAATATTGGTAGCCTTGGCTTATTAATTAAATTTCTTATTTTCATACAGTTAAAATTTGTTGCGGACATTCCTCTTGTAGCTTGGAAGCACCACAAAGAAAATAAAAGATTTAGCGGGCGAAATGGGACAAAAAGGGATAAAATATGGTACCAATGATACGACAACAGCTAGAATCATGAAATTCGGTGTGTACATCCCTCTAATGGCATAGGCACGTAAAATAGAGGGATTTTTCGAAATTCGTACTTTTAAGGGATATAATTAAAAAGAGGGATAAAAATGGGACCTACCAAACCGATGAAGTTGAAATCAAGAAATTCGGTGTATACATTCTGGCTATGAATACTCGAAAAAGGGGTTTTTCGAAATTTGTACATTTGGGCGGAGAATGGGGCGAATGGGGATATCTTTAAAAGTGATAAGAAAAGTATAAAACTTTTCTTATCACTTTGTATCTGAAAATGCTTCTTTCTAATGACGACTTATTGTCGATTTTAAACAGTGCGCATAAATATACATTATAGTTTGAAATAGTAAACAAATATAGTAATGTGCATAAAAATATCACAATTTTCGTAATATGGCACTGTACTTCTATGTAAAGTCGATATCCTTTAATCTGCTGGTAATACTGTCGAATGCACTCCGTGGTGGAGGGTATATAAGATTCGGCCCGGCCGAACTTAACGCCTTCTTACTTGTTACTCTTCTTTCTTCCAGTTTCGCCATCAGCCTTTGGCACAAATACAGGGCGTATGTGTCTTCTATCTTTTTTTAATTGTTGAATACAATTTTTTATTGCTTCAGCTTCTATGAGTGTTGCTGAGTCCTTTGACAGTTGTTTAATTGCTAACACAATGTGCAATGTTCTCTTATTTATCAAAAAAACCGGTTAACCGACACGAAAAACCCGGTTTACTCAGTTAACTGAAAATAGCCATTTTGCAAAAACCGGCCGACGGTTGCAGGTGACGAAACCGGTTATCCGGTTTCGGTTTTGGACACCCTAGTAGCACCAATCCTGGCGATCATTGAATCTGGAACTGAATCTAGAGATAGTGGTAGGAGGGTCAACAAATATAAACGGAATAAATGGCTGGAACAATTGAAACAATGCAATCTATGTAAATTATGGACAACGGTTAAATCACTCTCGAATCCCGGCAGATCCCAAAATGTGCGCGTGTTATTTTAATCGGCAATTTATAGAGCTCCACAAGAGTGACAAGGCGAAAAAAGAGTATCCTGATCTCCGAGTCGAAGAGGAACTACCACAATTTACAGTTGGCGAAGTTGCAGAACTCATCCGTACCGCAAAGGCGCTCGGCACCAACGGAATCTCCATCTTGATGCTGAAGCAATTGGACATATCGGCAGTCGAGTTCCCGTGTGACGGCACAATTTCTTTTTGTCGAAGCAGTATCTGATTGTATGTAATCGCCGGAGCCACCCCAATCACCATATCGTGGACAGGCTACCCCTTCCCAGGCAGATAAGGAATAATCACTATAATCTAAAGTCCGAATTCCAACGCTACAAAAGGGAAACTTTTGATCAAAGTGCATATCAGGCAGGTCTTCACTCTGATGCAGACGCTGAAGCCGTCAATAACTACAGTGTCGTGCTAGCAGAGCATTCCCATCTGTGGCTTCGGAGGAAACGGACTTCTCACGACAGACAAGAGTGGTATTGGACCAAGTGAGATCAGACTGGCGTAGCCGGCTCAATTGGTATTGGACACGAAAATACCTTTCTCGCATTTAGCCAGGGACCACACTCTACAACTGTTCAACTGCGTTGCCAAACCCGCTCAACTCGTTCCCAGGTCTCTTTGGACCCATTCAGTGGATGTAGCCCAGACGAATCAAACAACACCTAATGGACAACATAATCACCAATACTGCTACAACGACAACGTCCGATGATGACTCCAGCTCAAAATTAGTTCTGTCCTGGGGACAATCATTGGCGGATTTTCTGTACCCCTACACTGCTACAATTTTGGCTATTTACGAAGCCATCAGGATGAAAATGAACCCACCTCACCTGTGACAATGATTTTATTAAAAAAATATATAAATTGCTACAGACTGTATAAAGAATTATGCGAATTTCTTTAAAAATTTAGAATGGTGTCCGATGATGACTCCAGGCTAAAATCCATACCAAATAATGATACCATTTTGAGGATTAACACAGTGATCACGATGAAAATGATGAGGTGGCTAATCAATGAAGAATAATGCATATTTGTTAACAATTTTCGAAGAAGAATATAAATTTGTCTGCAATTTTCGAAGAAGAATAGCACCCGAAGTTGACTTCAGTCCAAATTCTGTCGATAATCACTCGAGGATGCAGTCAACAAGATGAAAATGAGCCAGTCTAATCGCTTAGATGGTTTGATCGAACAAATGTTCAAAGTTCGGACTTAAGACGAATTAGAAATAATTTCCAAAATAAATATATTTCCAAACACTGTGCGCTTTCGATCCAGCATCGCTCTGCTCTCTTTATGATTTTCCCATATTCTTTACAAAAGATTTCATTGAATTCATTTATTTTTCCGCGAACAATCTTTATATAAACACATGTACATGCTGCAGACTTCCTTTCGTGCGTCAATAAATTCACGAGTGCACATTTTATGGATATCAATCCATCCTGCGCTAACGTGCAGTATCTGAAGGGTGCTAATTTTCCATGTTGCTTCATTCATGTCTTTCCCGGTTTTATGGTTTATTGTCAGTGGGTTTAATGTGGGTATTTTTTATGGGGAAATTTAAATTTTATTGTTTTGTTTGTGTGCCTAACACAGCTACGTCACCAACACACAGTGGTTTGGTGATAGGGAAATGGTTATAAATAGGAAGAATAATCGAAGGATGAATTGGGAATAATTAAGAAAACACAAAATTCATCTGGGGATGTTTAGGAAATAGGGACAAAAGGGCCGAGCAAAAATGGAAGTAAGTACCGTAGGAAGCACATTTTAATCGCACCTGAAAATCCAAATGTAATTTTTTCCCGCTTTCGAGGAAGTTCTTTTAAACAACATCTTAATATCCCGTTACATTGTACGAATAGTATTTTCACAAGTGAATGGGAACAACTTTTTAGTATAGGATCACCGAGGTAAGTGTCCGCTTTGCACCCAGAAGGTATCGGGTTCGAATTGTGGCTCGGAAAAAACTTTATTTTTGTTTTTGATTTATAAATAAACAATGTTAATTTTGTATAATTTTAACAAATTATTTTTTGCTTAATTTTATTTATTTTTTTATTAATGTACTTCAAATATTTCATTTTTTTATATATACACTACCTAGAAAAGTCTGCGTACACTATTATTTGTTTTTAGTAAAATTTCAACTTTTTAAGCTTGGCATTTTTTATACACTCCACGAGAGTATTATGTCTTTGTGCATTTGTTTGTAACGCCCAAAAGGAAACAAGATGGACCCATTGTTAAGTATACCGATCGACTCCGTCTGTCTGTCCATCTATTCTTGTAATCACGATATTGTAATCGCAATTGTAGCCAGAACTAAATGAAACTTTGCACAACGAAGTTTTTCGGGACAAGGACGAACGCTATTTAATTTGAAGCAAATCGGTTCAGATTTAGATATAGCCCCCATTCAATTAACGCTCCCGATTTGTCATTTTCCGCTTTAGAAAACATATATTTCACCCGAATTTCTTCAAATTTGGCACAACACCTTATAATCCAACTACAAACACCTATGGTGAAAATGGATAACATCGGTTCAGATTTAGATCTGGCCCCCATACAAAAGTCGCTCCCGATTTGACTTTTTTCGCTCCAAAAAAAAACCTCCCGATTTCACTTTATTAACGAATTGAATTGTAATGGGATAGAAAGTGGAGTGTATCATATAATCGGCCCCGCTCGACTTTAGCCTTCCCTTTCTTGTTTTATATTCACGTTTTTTATAATCTTTATACACTCCACGAGAGTACTATGTCTTTGTGCATTTGTTTGTAACACCCAAAAGGAAACGAGTTAGACCCATCGTTTATTATACAGATCGGCCTTTCTGAGTCGATTTAGCAATGTCCGTCTGTCTCTCCGTCTTTCCATCTATTGTTGTAATCAAATTATAGGTCGCAATTATAGTCCGATCTTAACGAAAATTGGCACAAGTAAGTTTTGTGGATCAAGGACGAACGCTATTTAATTTGAGCCAAATCGGTTCAGATTTAGATATAGCCCCCATACAAATTTCGCTCCCGATTTGACATTTTCTGCTCCATAAACGACGTATTGCACCCGATTTTCTTTAAATTTGGCACAACATATTATATTCCAACTAGAAACACCTATGGTCAAAGTGGGTAAGATCGGTTCAGATTTAGATATAGCTCCAATACAAATGTTGCTCCCAAATGTTTAACCTTTTTTTGGCCAAACTATACATATTATATTTCATCTATTTCGTTCCAGGTTTCAATATACCCCCATACAAATTTCCTTTCCTATTTAACATTTTTTGTCGAACACATACATCTATAGGAAACAAAAATCCTTCCCGTTTTCACTTTTTTGCCGAATTGAATTGTATTCGGATAGAAAGTGGAGTGTATCATATAATCGGCTCCGCCCGATTTTAGCCTTTCCTTACTTGTTTTAATTGATATCTTCCTGCATTTCCCACCAATAAAAATTATACTAGGAAAGTTATATTCGGCTTTTTAATTCAAAAGTTATCGATAACTTTGTGCAATTACCGAAAAATGAGGTGCAAGAAAAAGTCTGCGTACAAATGCATTAAAACGGGGAATCACACAATTCTTCTTCGTTTTTTTTCACTCCAATATCATATTTGAGTGTTTGGTTTAACATTTACAACATGCCTCCTAAAAGAAAAGAAATAAATGCAAGTGAAAGGAAAATTATTGTACACTTATGGAGAACAGGCAAATCCTTGCGTGAAATAGGAGTTATGGTGGAGCGAAGCCTATTCAGCGAGTTATCGACAATTTTCGAGAAACTGGAACATTTGTATCAATACCCTGTTCTGGCCGGCAGAGAAGTCTTTCTGAAAGAGAGAAATGGACCGTAGTTCGAACTGTAAAGGAAAGAAGCAGCACAAAACCGTCTGATAGAGTCTACACGTTGATACCATCAGGAAACGGGCTGGATTTCATGGACGTGTGGCACGGTAAAAGCCATTCATTTCAATAGTTAATAGAAGGAAGACTATTGAATTCGCAAAGAAATACATAAATTACCCTCCAGAATTTTGGAAACATGTCCTCTTCTCAGATGAGAGTAAGTACTGTATTTTTGGGATCAAAGTGTGTGTGTGTGGAGAAAAAAGTGTACTGCTATGAATACAAAGAACTTGACACCTACCGTAATGCACGGTGGTGGTGGAGTAATGGTGTGGGGCTGTATGTCAGCTAGTGGCGTGGGTCAAATGGAATTTGTCGCATCTACAATGAATGCTGTCGATAATTTGAACATTCTCAAAAGAAATGTGAAACAGAGCGCTGTGAAATTGGGTCTTGAAGGGTGGATTTTTATTTGAACATGATAATGTCCCCAAACACACAGCCTACATTGTCAAGTCCTGGCTATTGTACAACACAAAAGGCTACATACACCCCCTCAATCACCGGATTTGAACCTACATTGTCAAGTCCTGGCTATTGTACAACACAAAAGGCTACATACACCCCCTCAATCACCGGATTTGAACCCCATAGAGCACGTCTGGCACTCCATGGAAAGGCGTCTCCGCCAGCATCAAGGCATTACATCAAAAGCAATGCTGAAGCAATGCCGAATATAACGTTCCTAGTATCATTTTTATTGGTGGAAAATGTTGAAAGTTTGATACCTTAAAAAGACTATAAAAAACTTGAATGTAGAAAGATTTCCAAACTTATAAAGTTAAAATTTTACAAAAAATATTAGTGTACGCAGACTTTATCTAGTGAGTGTATTTTTAGTACTACAGCAAAATTAAGTAGTGTTAATTTATTGAATGCTAATTTAATTTAATATTAATTTGCGTTATATATGGTTTTCCAACAAGAGGTATTATTTTGAATCACCCGGCATTTCGGTAGCTGTCACTTTTGAAGCTTTTATTCTTTGACATTTGATAAGTAGAAAGTACGGCATTACTAAAAATGGAACGATACACGCTTCAACAACGCATTGAAATTATTAAAATTCATGAATGAAAGTGATACGGAATTCCATCGAAAAATCATCTGGACTGATGAGGCCCATTTCCACCTCGGTGGCTACGTCAACAAGCAAAATTGTCGCATCTGGGGCTCGGAAACCCCAAGAGTTATTGTTGAGAAGCCTCTCCATCCTCGTCGTGTGACTGTTTGGTGCAGTTTATGGTCCGGCGGGGTCATTGGACCTTACTTTTTCGAAAATGAGGTTGGATCAACAGTTACGGTGAATGGATTGCGCTATCGAGAGAGTCGGAGTTGGATGATATTGTTCTGGACAACGTTTACTTTCAACAAGACGGGGCTACGTGCCACACAAGCAACAAAACCATTGCTCTTTTACGGGAAAAGTTTCCGGACCGTGTTATTTCTCGATGAGGTGATCACAATTGGCCACCGAGATCTTGTGATTTAACTCCTTGCCTTTGGGGCCACGTGAAAGATAAGGTCTACGTCAACAGCCCAGCATCGATTCGAGACCTCAAAGATAGAATTCGTGAGGCTATCGAAGACATAGGGCAGCCACTTTGCGATTTGGTTATGGAAAATTTCATGAAAAGGATATGGTCCTGTAAGCGTGGTCGTGGTGGCTATTTGGCTGATGTTGTTGTTTCATTATTAACGGCATACCTTCCTCTTTATTATGAAATAAACATCCGATCATTTATCTCAAAAAGTGGCATTTTTCTTTGAATACCAAAACAACACCTCTTGTTGGAAACCCTGTATATTAGTTCATATTGAATAAATATTTTGTTAAGTTTCCTATTGTTAGTTCTAACGAACAAAATGGGTTGCTATAGTTATTCATCATTCACAACAGAGGATAGGTTAGAGTGCCGTAGTAGCAACCAGAAGGTCCGCTGTTCTATCCCTGGTAACGGCGGACTTTTTAAAACAGAAATGAAAACTAGTTCCTTCACAACACTTTAAAATAACTTTTAAGTCTTTCGAAATAAAGGACATACCTCCTTTGACAACTCCATGTTGAATTCTTTGGCGAAGATCCCAATGTTCACTACTTCCGAATCACAAGACGAACATCATGGGTGCTCTCTTTTTGCCGGCGGGTTGAAATGGTCTACTACAAATAACTCCTCAAACAGTCCCAACGGACCAGGATGATATTTTATCAAGCAATCAAGCTGTACGACATAGTTTTGTTTTCACCGAAAGGGACCTTCTGTTTAGTACTGTATCTTTAGTAAAATTATATCTAATCTAACTTTAGCTGTATGAGCCAATCACAGCGTAAATCGTGGGAGAAAGCCCATTTGCAAAACCACTGTGAGCCATGAACAGCTTTGGGGGTGATGGCATGTCAACACGTTCACGTTGTTACTTCGCATTCAGACAATATTTTCTTACTTGTTCATGTCATATTTTACTTATTTGCTTTTTACTTTTCTGTTTCGCTTTTTTTGCAGTACTTGTGTGCTGGAACGTGATACGATGTCCCTACATCCCACTTTTGTCGAGTACATCGATGGGGCCATGCAATATCTGGTGGCCGAAACGGACAAGGACAACATCAGTATACGTGAGGTCAAGGCACACTTTTGCAACTTTATACGCAAAATGATCAAAAACTTTTCCCGTAAGTATGGCGAGGGTGGTGGCGACTGTGGCGGACACAGCATCATAAACTGCACTTGATTTAAGAGCTACTTAGAGCTACAGAGATGTTCCTCTTTTATGTGTGTCTCCTCTGCTCATGTTTAAATTTATGATGTGTTTTTCTCGTCCTTGTCATTCTCAGTTTTATTATTATTATTATTTTATTTGTCTTTGCAGTGGAGTCCTGTGCCACCTTGTTGACACGAGATTTAAAACGGAATCTTTTCAATTTATTTGCCACTTGGTGCGGCACATTCTCCAAGCCATTGGGCATAGCATCGCAAATTGGCCAGACGCCGGAAGAGGAAAAATTACAGTTCAGTGCTTTGCAGGTACTTCTACAGCACCCCTCCCCCTCACTCCTCTATTCTTTCCTGTATTTCACACGTTCATTTCATTTGCAGGCCATGTCAGCTCTCCTGTGCTGTGGTCATGTCTTCTATACACCGTATTTGTCGGATGATGGCATTATTTATAAATGGCTGGACATGCTGTTAGCCTCGAAAGATGAAAAGGTATGTCCACGACTGAATGATGTAACGAATGGGCGGACACAACCAGTTGATGGGATCAATTAATCTCCATGTCTTGGCCTCTTTGACATTTAACATGTCATGTTCTTTTGTGTGTTTTTGCAGATCTATCAATTGGCTCGGGATACGGTGGTTTTACTTTTGGAATCTAACCCCGATATGGGCCAGTTATTGGAGTGGGTAATTGATCGGTGTTATACGTCTACACCGCGCGAGGCTGATGCATGCTTTTTGGCTTTGGCGGCTATATTTAGTGCCAGGTAAGTGAGGTTGCTACTACTTATTCAATGGTGATGAGAGTTGTATTCTCACCCATACAAACCGACCCGGTCTAATGTATATAATTAATGTATGATCATGAAATTGAGGATGTGCAAAGGGGAGAAATCTCGTTCTTTGTATGTGTTAAGTTACAGAAAGGCGAGCTATGCCACCGAACAGCAATAACATGGCTGTTTTTCTTTAAGACTGGATAACTAAGCTGCGATAACAAAAATCTAAATAAAATGTTAAAATTTCACTAAAAATAAATAATTCTTTTTTAAAATTGTCGCCAAAAGCAATATCAATGTGTGTGTGAAAACAAATTTTGTGTTAAAAATTTTGGACTTAGCCTGGCTAATTATCCAGTGTACGTCCAAATTATGGTTATCGAGGCTAAGACCAAAAAAGGCAAAACAAAATATTTCTTGAAAATTTGTTTTTATTGAAGGTATTCAAAACAAAAACAACACAATAGACGATAAACTTTTTAGTATGAATTTAATCAAAGAAAGTAAATGAACAAGAAGGTCCGTCCGTCTCATTTCAAAATTCGAGCGAGTTACGTTAGATTAAAATGTGAAAAATAAAATTTAAGAGCGAGCTGTCGTCGGTTTTGACAGAAATCATTCAAAATAACATAAAAATTTCAAAATTAAGAACGCCGGGAACAAAGAAGAATACGATAATTTTTGCCTTATATTTCAAAAACATTTTTTGCAATTAGTTAAATAAAAAACAAGTAAGGAAAGGCTAAAGTCGGGCGGGGCCGACTATATAATACCCTACACCACTCCCTCACCACATATGTGTTTATTGGTGAAATATAATATGTAATATGTAATCAATTTGTGCATAGGCGTTTCTAGTTGGATTATAAGAGGTTGTGGCAAATTTAAAGAAAATCGGGTGCAAGATGTGGTTTCTAGAGCGGAAAATGTCAAATCGGGAGCGACATTTGTATGGGGGCTATATCTAAATCTGAACCGATCTTACCCACTTTCAGCATAGGTGCTTCTAGTTCGATTATAAAATGTTGTGCCAATTTTAAAGCAAATCGGGTACAATATGTGGATTTTAGAGAGGAAAAAGTCAAATCGGGAGTTACATTTGTATGGGGGCTATATCTAAATCTGAACCGATCTTACCCACTTTCAGCATAGGTATTTCTAGTTCGATTACAAAATGTTGTGCTAATTTTAAAGAAAATCGGGTACAATATGTGGATTTTAGAGCGGAAAAAGTCAAATCGGGAGCGACATTTGTATGGGGGATATATCTAAATCTGAACCGATTTTCTCCAAATTCAATACCGATCGTCCTTGGCCCAAAAAAGTAACTTCTGCCAAATTTCATGATAATCGGGCAACAATTGCGACCTGTAGACAGACAGACATCGTTAAATCGATTCAGCTGGTGATTCTAAGTCGATCCGTATACTTAAAGGTTGGTCTAGCTCGATTATTTCTTGGTGTTACAAACATTTGGCGGAAAACTAACTTATAATACCCTAGTCCACGAAGTGGTGTAGGGTATAATAATAAGTAAAATGTCCACAAAATTCGAGTAAAATACGACACAGTTTCTTAGTATTTTAATGTTGTTTGTCGTTGCTTTGTGCTGTTTTTTTTAGTTGATTCACAATTAAACAAAAATCACGAAAAATATTCATTTTGAAACACCCATTCTTCACCTAAGAGTGGGAAAAAGACTGTCGCTCTTTCATTTACATTTTAATCGCACGTAACTGTTCTAAATCAATGAGTCGGACGGACCTTCTTATAGGTTTATTTTCTTTGAATTTAATTATATAATATGTCACATTAATATAAAAAAACAGATTGACAACTAAAACAGTCTTACCACCTAGAATATATGGACTACCTAAAATTCACAAAGACGGAACACCTGTGAGACCCATCTTCTCTTCGATAAATTCACCAACATTTGAGCTTTCATTGTGGACATTTTAAAAAACTTGACAAAGGATGCGCAATATAATATAAAGGACGCAATAGATTTCAAGTCAAAGCTTAACAACATAACATAACATAACGATATAAGTTGACGAAATATTAATCTCCTTTGACGTGGTTTCCTTGTTTCCGAGCATTTCAATAAGTCTAGTCATTAAGACGATAGAAGAAAGATGGGACATACCACGCACACTCAGAAAAAAGTGAACCCTATATAAAATGAACTAAGATTTGGAAAATTGAACTTCGTATAGTGACAAATCAATAATTCCTCATATCAATTTCAAACTTTTCCTTAAAAGTAATACATGTTTTGAACTTGATTATAGTTCAGTTTTCCTCAAACCAAGTAAATATTTACTCAAACTGAGGAAAATTCCAGTAAGTTTATCCTCAAACCAAGTACATTCTGAATAAATCTAAGTAAAATTTTGCGGAATTTTTTCTAAATCTAAGTAATTTTTTCCTAAAACCAAGTAAGTTTTTACAAAATTTAAGTAAAATTTTCCTAAAACTAAGTAAATTTTTACTCAAACCAAGTAAATTTTTACTAAATCTAAGTAAAATTTGGCTGACGTTTTCCTAAAACTAAGTAAATTTTTACTCAAATTATGTAAATTTTTACTTAAATCAAGTAAATATTTACTCAAATTGAGGACAATTTTGCTGATTTTTTTCTCAAAACAAGTAAACTTATACTTAAAGTGTGGAAATTTTTATTTGATACTTGGAAAAAACTAACTAAAATAATTCAAGCAAATGATTTTGCTTCAGAGTATGCAAAACTAATACAAAAAATGACAACATGAAATATTTCTCGAAAGTTGCATGAAACCTCTGCCATAAAGAGATGAGCTATTAGTCCATGATTGCTGCGAAGGCAAGATTGGCGCCTTAGCAGTGGTGGTTTAGAAAAATACTTAAATTATTTAAGAATTAAGTGTCGGCAAACGAACGAGAGTTGCTTCTTAGATTAATATTCAAGAATATTTTTAAACAATTTGAAGAGATTTTTTATAAGTTCATTAATAATTAAATGTATGAAGAATATGGCATAAATTACAGTAAACATATTAACTTAATTTTAGGAAAAATCACATTTTTAAGTTAAAATTTCCTAAATGTAATTTGTTTCATACAAAAAAAATCTTAATATTTTTCTTACTTAAAACCTTGGAAATTTTCTTCCACACAAATATGAATTTATTCACTTGTAAGAATTTTCTATTAGATCCAATGAAATGATTTCAAGTAAATTTAATACCCTATTTCTAGTAAATGAACTATTTACTATGACTTTGAAATAAGGAAAATTTACTCATACTTAGTTAATTTTCCTACTTTGAAGGAATTTTTTACTAAACTGGAGTAAAATTGTTGAACTAAATTGGAGTATGGATTTTACTCAAATTTAGGAATGCTATTTTTCTGAGTGTGGACTATTCAACGAAATATTAACCATTGTAAGTATGAAGACAAGATATCCAGACAACAAAAAGGGATGTCTATGGGATCACCCGCTTCCCCGGTGATAGTAGACATAGTGAGGGAGGGATTACTGGACGCTTCAATTAATTATTTGAATCAAAAGTCAAAATTCTTGACCAAGTATGTGATCGACCTGTTTGGAATAATAAAGAAAAAGGATGTGGAAAACACTTTATTTATACTTAATTCCTATAACAGATAAATTCAATTCACGATGGAAGAGGAACTAAACCGCAGGATAACATATTTGGACGCATTCATAATTAGGGAAGGAAACCAACTTTAACTATATTGGTACCAGAAGACTAACGCATCGGAAAGATTAATAAACTATCACATCCAAGGAGGACGATCATAAACACAGCGATGAATTTTATATCAAGAGTTTTTAATAGAAAAAGTATACAAATTTAAATCAAAATTGCAGGACTTTCTTCGCCAAACCAAATCTAAAATATATATACAAGATTTAAAATATTACAATTTTTCAAACAGTTCAAAAGCTATACTCGATCCAAATGTAATAAATACCAAGCCAAATATACTAAATACTTTGAAAAACATTCGGCTTTGGCTTAAGTGTAAGATATTGGCCGGCTTCGCCCCAAAAAAAACCTTCGCTCGAATTCTAATTATAATGTAGTGTAAAAAACGTTAAGAAAAATTGTTAAAAACGTTAGTTGTATTTTCTTAAATAGTTTAACTTTTAAGTTAAAGGAATTCAGCGAAATTATATGAAATTATGAATAATACCAACACAGTATATAAGTAACCCTACGGGAAAATTAACTGTCCCAGGACAAGTCGTAGAACTAGTCACTGGTGGTAACCCAAATATATGAAGGGGACCGGTTTATCATGGGTTTGTAATTGGAGGGAGTATATATCTTGGACATGTCCGCTGTCTGTTCTAAACTACCAGTTTAAAACCGTTCTCACAGGACTTGGTCTATATCTCTACAGACATGCCCTAGGATTGGTATCAAAGAACATGACTTGGAATCGATTTCAAAGGACAATACTTGGACCGTACCTGAAGAGACAAGTCCAATGCTTTTTGTTTTAAAGTCTTAAAGCCGATCTCAAAGAACGTGAATTGAACCACACTCAGTTTGAAAATTATATTATAATACTATCTAAATTGTTGTAGTAGTTGACATATGGCTTATCTGTGTCCAGGTAGCAATAATTCTGACACGGAGATCTCTCAGATATATTTTTTAACGAATGTGTTAGATATTTGAAGAGATTAGCCATTATTTTGCGAAATTCGCCTGTATTTTTATTAATAAGCGACAATATCTCTTATTGTATGGTAGGTATAAATATGTACCATACTTTTATTTAAATGTACATGATAAATGAGAAGTGAATTGACAATTTATTCAGACTTTGGGACCAGTTCTGTGATATATCCATTGGGCTGTGTCACGAAAATAAATTGCAGCAGTCACCCCTCAGAAATGAAGATTGGATTGTTTAATGATGATCTACAAAATATTTCGTCACTGGGTGAAGCCATCTGTGAGCTAAACGCTCCTGAAAACACCTCTAACAATCATGTTTTCTCGTGTAATTTTTCATACACTCCACAAGAGTATTATGTCTTTGTGCATTTGTTTGTAACACCCAAAAGGAAACGAGATAGACCCATTGTTAATTATACCGATCGTCTTAGAATCACTTTCTGAGTCGATTTAGCAATGTCCGTCTGTCTGTCCGTCCGTCCGTCCGTCCATCTATTCTTGTAATCACGATACAGGTCGCAATTGTAGACAGAACCAAATGAAACATTGCAGAACGATGTTTTTCGGGATAAGGACGAACGCTATTTAATTTGAAGAATATCGGTTCAGATTTAGATATAGCCCCCATACGAATTTTACTCCCGATTTGACTATTTTCAATCTAGATACCACATATTACAACAGATTTTCTTTAAAACTGGCATCTTATATTGTAACTAGAAACACCTGTGGTAAAAATGTGTTAGATCGGTTCAGATTTATATATAGCTCCCATACAAATTTCTCTCCCGATTTGACTTTTTCCGCTCTAGAGACCACATAATGTATCAGATTGTCTTCAGATTTGGTAAAACATCTTATATTTCCACTAGAAACACCCATGGTGAATATTGGTCAGATCGGTTCAGATTTATATAGCTCCCATACAAATTTCGCTCCCGATTTGACTTTTTCCGCTCTAGAAACCCCATATTGTATCAGATTGTCTTCAGATTTGGCAAAACATCTTATATTTAAACTAAGAACATCTATGGTGAAAATCGGTTCAGATTTAGATATAGCCCCATAAAAATGTCGTTCCCGATTTGACATTTTCCTCTGTAGAAACCACATATTGTACTCGATTTTCTTTAAATTTGGTACAAAATCTTATAATCCAACTAGAAACACCTATGCAGAAATTGGGTAAGATCGGTTCAGATTTAGATATAGCCCCCATATAAATGTCGCTCCCGATTTGACTTTTGCCGCTTTAAAAGCCACATATTGTGCTCGATTGTCTTTAAATTTCGCACAACATCTTATAATCTAACTAAACAAAACTATGGTGAAAGTGGGTAAGATCGGTTCAGATTTAAATATAGACCAAATTCAAATGTTGCTCCCATAAGTTTAACCGATTTTGGTCAAACTATACATTTTACATTTCACCTATTTCGTTCCAGGTTTCAATATATTTTTATGTTGCATTTTTTTCTGAATTAATAGAAGCACTTTAAATAAAAATTTTTTCTTGTCTTAGAATAACTCACTGGTAGAATTATTGGGCGTTTATATTGATTTTTTACGGGTTTTCAAGGTGACAGCTAAAACTCATATTTCTTGGAAACATTTTGTAAAAAGTGTAATGAAAAAATAAATGGGAGGAATCAATACCTATCGAATGATGCCTAACGGACGAAAAATGACGTCACTGACTCCATTTTTTTGAAATAATTTAATGCAGGTGATGGTCTTCACAGCCAAAATGTTCGAATTCTTTTTACAAAAATGAGCGCTGCGGCGTCAATTTCATTCCGATGTTCTTCATTTAGGCATCATTCGAAAGATATTGACTGCAGCTATTTATCTATATATATAAAAGAGTTGCGTTACTGACTGACTTATCATTGACCAGCCCCCAGACCAAACGGCTGAAGCCAGAGTCATGAAATTTTCAGGGTTGTTCCTAAATATGACGCAGTCGTCGTCTAAGAAAGGGTTTTATGAAATTCGTACTTTTAGGGGGTACAATGGGACAAAAAGGGATAAACATCGAACCTTCGTCCTGACTAAACGGCAGTAGCTAGAAACATGAAATTCGGTGTGTTCCTTGCAATGACCATGCAGACGAGCTACAAAAACTAATGTATTGCAGCTAGAATCTTGAAATTTGATGTGTAAGTTCTTCTGAACATGTAGAAGCGTAGTAAAATTGGATTTTTCGAAATTAATAGTTATAAGAGGTTAGCGGCACAAAAAGGGATAAAAATGGTACCAAATAGAGTATTGCAGCCATAGTCGTGAAATTTGGTATGTAAATTCCTCTCACCACATAATGTGCAATATAAATGCATTTTGTACTTTTAAGGGTTGCGCGGGACAAAAAGGGATAAAAATGGTACCAACTAAAGTATTGCAGCTAGAATCTTGAGATTTGATGTGTAAGTTCTTCTGCCCATGTAGAAGCGCAGTAAAATTGGATCTTTCGAAATTTGTACTTTTAAGAAGTGAGCGGGGCAAAAAGGGATAAAAATGGTACCAACTAAAGTATTGCTCCTATAGTCGTGAAATTTGATGTGTAAGTTCTTCTGACCATGTAGAAGCGCAGTAAAATTGGATTTTTCGAAATTTGTACTTATAAGAGGTTAGCGGGACAAAAAGAGATAAAAATGGTACCAACTAAAGTATTGCTGCTATAGTAGTGAAATTTGGTATGTAAATGCCTCTCACCACATAGAAGCGGAATATAAATGCATTTTGTACTTTTAAGGGTTGCGCGGGACAAAAAGGGATACAAATGGTACCAACTAAAGTATTGTAGCTATGGTCGTGAAATTTGGTATGTAAATTCCTCTCACCACAAAGAAGTGGAATATAAATGCATTTTGAACTTTTAAGGGTTGCGTGGGACAAAAAGGGATAAAAATGGTACCAACTAAAGTGTTGCAGCTAGAATCTTGAAATTTCATATGTAAGTTCTGAGTAAAATTGGATTTTTCAAAATTTGTACTTTTAAGGGTTACGAGGGACAAAAATGAATAATAATGGTACTAATTTAAGTATTGCAGTTATAGTCGTGACATTTGGTGTGTCAATTCCTCTGACAACGTAGAAGCGCAAATCCAAATGGATTTTTTTCGAAATGTATACCTATATGGTGTGAGCGGGATAAAAAGGGATAAAAATAGTACCAACTAAAATATTGCTGCTATAGTCATGAAAATGGTACCAACTTTAGGATTACAGCTAGAATTTAAAATATATCCGAAGGGAGTTCAGCTAAAACAGTGCACATCGAGAAGCACATTCCTTTGACTGTATATGAGTGCTATGTTTCCAATTTAATATTTTAGAAAAGAAAATCAAAT
This sequence comes from Polietes domitor, assembly GCA_947397865.1. Classification (NCBI taxonomy): domain Eukaryota; kingdom Metazoa; phylum Arthropoda; class Insecta; order Diptera; family Muscidae; genus Polietes; species Polietes domitor. Next base: position 105,561,770 of record OX377621.1, on the reverse strand, counting down.
ACATACTATCCTAAAACAGAGACGGATAAAACTAATAACAAATATCTGGCCTTTTCGCGTGCGAAGCAGCGTGTACTGCTAGTTTTTTATAAAATACTACCACCAAATACGAAAAAGTTTTCTGTAGTCACTGTGAAAATCCACAAAAAATTACTGTAACCGTCTAATAATTCGACCAATAAGTTACTCTAAGACAAAAATCAGAAAAAAATTGGGAAAAAATGTAACACAAAGAAAATTACAACGGAAAAACATAATTTTTTAGGCTTAATTTCAGTAGCGTATGGCTTGATCTACGAACGAAATATTTTGCAAATCATCATTAAACAATCAAAACTTTATTTTCGTGGGGTGACTGGAACTTGTTTTTCCATTTGTATGGACATCGACCCAGCCTAATATCCATATCGACCAATTTCCCGTAGGGAAAATATTAGCGGGCTGCTTTCTCCAATTATATTTTTAGTTTGTCTCCCTCCAATTGAAAATTTTTCTCATCATCGCGAAGCTCGCAACGTTGCAAAATTGCCATACTTCATGTACCTTTTCATAAATGCCCCCACTGTGGGTCATATCTGTGCAAATATAAGATATGAACTGGAAAATCGATTCAAAAGAAAACCATTTTAATTAAATATCAGGAAATAGTTTCCCATAGCTTCTCCCCAACACATTTCCATTCCCTTCCCATTCAATTCAATGATTCCATTGATTTCTCAATGCTGCTGACGACGATTTTTGTTGGATAACAACATACAATATACATTAGGCTGGGTCGCGGTCCATACTAATGGAAAAACAATTTCCAATCACCCCTTGAAAATAAAGTTTGGATAATGATTTGCAAAATATTTCGCTCCTAGTCCAAGCCGCCTGTACGCTAAACGCTGCTAAAAATCATGTTTTTTCCCGAGTATTTTTTTGAGTTGCATTTTTGTCAATATTTTTTTCTGAAATAATAGACCCGTGAAAGCACTTTAAATATAAAGTTTGATTCTTGTCTTAGAATACTTTATTGGTCGAATTATTGGACGTTTATAGTAATTGTTTGTGTTTTTTTCACAGTGACAACTCAAAACCTTTTCATGCGCCTAAATGATAAATATCGAACGGAAATTGACGCCGCAGCGCTCATCCTGTATTAAATTATTTCGCAAAAAGCATGTAACTTAGTTGGTAATCAACAGATTTTCACTTTCACATCATCACTTTCATATTTGAAGAGAAGAAACCTGGAGCTTTCGATCGATATATGCTTTTTAAGAAAACTTAGGAAATCTGTGTGATTTTGTCCAACAAACTCATTTTTTTTTAACAATTTTTGGTAATTTTTCAGCTTTGACAATATTTTTGCACATTATTTTGTTTGGTAACCTTACCACTTGTAAATTTATTTAAAAAACATGTTTAGTAAGGAGTATAACGCTGCTTTTTTTTTTTAAATTAGTCAGCAATTGAGCGAGTTATTCAAGTTTTCGCTAAAACAAAATTATTGCAAAAATACAAGTTTTGGTCATTCCAGTTCAAATCTCTCATAATTTTACGAATTGAAATCCAATAAAAACACATGATATTCATCAAAGCAGATAAAAGTGGTAAAAAATACCATGGCGACCATTTTAATAAAAACAAGTAAGGAAAGGCTAAAGCGGACGGGGCCGACTATATAATACACTCCACTTTCTATCCGAATGCAATTCAATTCGGTAAAAAAGAGAAAATGGGAAGGATTTTTGTATTCTGTAAATGTATGTGTTTGACCAAAAATGTTAAAGGAATGGGAAAGGACATTTGTATGGGGTTATACTGAAACCTGGAACGAAATAGGTGACCCGAATATGTGGCCAAAATCGGTTAAACATTTTGGAGCTATATCTACTTCTGAACCGATCTTACCCACTTTCACCATAATTTGAAGAAAATCGGGTACAATATGTGATTTCTAGAGCGGCAAAATTCAAATCGGGAGCGACATTTGTATGGGAGCTATATATAAATCTGAACGATCTGACCTATTTTCACCATGGGTGTTTCAACTTGATATATAAGATATCTAGCTAGACTTGAAGAAGATCTGATAAAATTTGTGGTTTCTAGAGCGAAAAAAACTCGAATTGAGGGTGAAATTTGTTTGGGAGCTGTATATAAATCTGAACCGATCTGACCCATTTTCACCCTGTTGATGATGATGTTTCTAGTGGAAATATAAGATATTTTGCCAAATTTGAAGAAAATCTGTTAAAATATGTGGTATCTAGAGTGAAAAGAGTCAAATCGGGAGTGAAATTCGTATGGGGACTATATCTAAATTTGAACCGATCTGACTCATTTTCACCACGAATGTTTCTAGTTGAAATATAAGATGTTTTGCCAATTTTGAAGAAGATCTGTTAAATCGGGAGAGAAATTAGTATGGGGGCTATATCTAAATTTGAACCGATTTTCTTCAAATTAAATAGCGTTCGTCCTTATGCCGAAAAGCTACGTTGTGCAGTTTCGTTTGGTTCTGGCTACAATTGCGACCTGTATCGTGATTACAACAATAGATGGACAGACAGACATTACTAAATCGATTCAAAAAGTGATTCTAAGCCGATCCGTATAATTAAAAATGGGTCTATCTCGCTTCCTTTTGGATGTTACAAACAAATGCACAAAGACATAATAATCTCGTGGAGTGTATAAAAATCTCCAATTTTCGGAAATTCGGGTATTTTTTTTTTTAATTGAAAAAATTTTGTCGAATTTTAAGTATTTTTAGTGTACTTCAATTCAGTTGATAACCAACTAAAAAACCGTTTTTTACCCGTAACTAAAAATTTTGGGGGTGTCTGGCAAAACTCAAATACAGATTCTTGTTCTACTCGACAATACCTACAAGAAAAATAGTATAATTTCCCAGAGTTTTTGGACATCGTCGTCATCACTTAGGCATCATTCGAAAGGTGTTGATTCCTTCTATATATTGTTCATAATACATTTTAAAACATTTTTCCAACAAATATGAATTTTTAGCTGTCATTTCGAAAAACCACAAAAAATCAATCAATCTCTAAGACAAGAATCAAAATTTATATTTAAGGTGTGCTTCCAAAAGACTGTTAATTCAGAAAAAATGTTGGACGAAAATTTAACATAAAAAAATACACGGGAAAAGCATGATTTTTAGAGATGTTTTCAGGAGCGTTTAGCACAGCACAGAAGGCATGACCCAGCGACGAAATATTTTGCAGATCATAATTAAACAATCAAATCTTTATTTCTGGGATGTGACCGCAGCAATTTAATTTCGTGACCCATCCTAATATACATTGCATATATATCAATACAAAGACGGTTGGTTCGGAACGACCTGCCAGCCAGTTCATACAGTTCACATTTCTGGAGCTATGGTCGGACCATTGTTTAAATTGTGATTTTGTGCTCTGAAGCGAAATTAAGAATTCGAAGAAATGAATGAATGACGTTCGTCATTTATATCCGTTGCACTTCGTAGAAATATGAAATCTTTGAATTACAATTCCATAGAAAAAATAAAGGGTGTCCAAAAATAGACGCCAGATTTTAAATAAATAGAAAATAGAGTTTTATTTCGATTAAAAAGTACTTATTTTTGTAAGTAACGGCGGTGGTTTCCTTGAGCACCAAATTTACAGAACAAAATTACTTTAGTTGTGAAACGAATTATTTGTTTTGTTACTATTTTATTCAAACTCATATGTATTAGGATGGGTCACGAAAATAAATTGCTGGATTGTTTAATGATGATCTGGAAAAAAGTGAGAGGTGTTATGAAAAGTAGACAGAAGAATCAATATCAATTGAATGATGCCTAAATGATGAACAAAGTCACTGACTTCATTTTTGTGAAATAATTTAATGCAGGAGATGGGGTTTCACAGCCAAAACTTACAAAATCTTTTTAAAATGAGCGCTGCGTTGTCAATTTCCTTCCGATTTACATCATTTAGGCATCGTTCGAAAGGGATGGCAGATTTTTACCCGGCGTTGCTTTGGGAAATAAAATGAGTAATTTTTGATAGATTTAAAATATTTTTTGTGTGGGAGGTACCACCCCCTTTGTCCTATCACAACCTAGATAGATAGATAGATTCTTTATTTGTTGTTATTTGTTTTCAAATTATTATATATAAAGCAATTGTATCTCATTTTCCTAATTTACATATTTTAAACAACTATAAAGACATTTAAGCATGGTTTTGAAAAGCAGACGGTTTTCTATTTCTAAATTTTAAGAATTATATTCTCCTATTAAAAAATGTCTATAGTTGATAGCATTTTTAAGATAATTGTACAGGTTATACCAGTTTGCCTCTTCACCACCATTCAAAATGTATATTACTTCCTCTTCAGTAAGATATAAACTATTTAGATATAGAGCAAACAATAAAGGCGATAGCAAGCAGCCCTGTTTCATTCCGGAACAAGTCTCAAAACAACTCGACAGCTCTTTGCCATTCCATACTGCTGATTTCGTGTTCTGATAGACTTTTTCTATTAGATTCACAATTTTCGTACTCCAATCTGCTGTATCTTATAGATTAATAGTCTTCTGGGTATTCGATCGAAAGCTGCACTAAAGTCAACAAAAAAGCGTATACTTTCTTTTTTTCTGCGAATTTAATATGGACAATTGTCGTGAGGTTATATATGTTATCCATCGTTGAATAACCTTTCCGAAATCCTGCCTGGAACTCATTTAAAATTTGGTGTCTGTTCACCCATGTTGAAATTCTTTCGTTTATTACACCCATCATAACTTTCGCTACTCAGTTCATGACTGATATTCCTCTATAGTTGCTCACCTCATTTGCGTTTCCTTTTTTGTGGATTGGAAAGATGATACTTGTACGGAATAAATCATAATCATCAAAACCATCTATCTTGTAAAAACTTCCGCCAAGATTTCCAAGTATTTATCGCTTGCATTTATAAAAAAACTCATATGGGATACGATCCTTGCCTAGTGCCTCATTTATTTTAGCTTTTGCTAGTTGTTGTTTTATTTCATTTATCGTGAACCGCATATCTAGGTATTCATCTGTGCAGACATTTGCTAATAATATATTTCTGTGGCTGCGCTAATAGTCGGATTTAGCAACGATTTGAAATAGTCTCTGAGAGTTTCGGCGTTAATTTCACAACCAATATAGCTTTCATGTTGTCTTGTCTCTTTTGCAATTGACCACCAATGCTTGCTGTCCATGACTGAGTCTAATTTTCATTCCAGCTCATTGTAGAATTCTCTCCTTTTTCTTTTGCACAGCAATTTGTAATTTTTTCGTTTTTCAGTATAGGCCTGCCTACTTTGCATACTCTGCGATGCCCTGAAATTGTTCAAAAGATCCATTATCACATCTGTGGCTTTCCTACATTGGTTGTCAAACCATTTATTTTTAAAAAATAACTTTTTAGAGCTCTTAGTTTGCTGGTATGCACTGCGAATTATTGTTCCTAGGTCATTTAATCGTATATTTTCATTTCGCTCAAGGAACATCTCCAGGTTTGCGTTCAGTTTCCGTTTGTAATTTTCAGTGTTACATGAGTTCCAACTGAGTCTCGGAAGTAATTCAACTTTTTCAACTGAACAATGCATACGATTAAAGGTCATGTTAAGTCTAATTGGGAGATGGTCAGAACCGTGAACCGTGCGATTTCACATATTTTAGCATATCAATTGTAACAGCACATAAGTCATTTACAGAGCTTCCACTAGTACTTATGAAGGTGTAACAACCCATTTCATCTCCCACTGTTCTTCCATTGAGAAGCACCAAACCATAACTGTTGCAAAATTCGAAGTATTTTTTACCAGTTGAGTTAACCTTTTTATCATTGGACTTTCTTATATCAAGTCCGGCAGGGAAATTTAGACCCAGTATATCATTCATGTTTTGTCGCTCTTCACTTATGCGTATGTTTAAATCGCCCTTGATTATTGGATTAACCACGCCGTCTTCAAAAACCGCTTTTAAATTATCGAAGTCTTGATTCCAATTCGTACTTCTAAGATAAGCCGATATTATATCGAATGGTTTTTAAATAAATATTTCACACCAATACCAGCCAAATCTTTCCGTACACCGCAAACACATCCACCAATACCTCTGCCAAATCTACTATTTCTTGTTGCTGATTTCCAAGTTGTATTAAAATTCTTAAAACGGTAATACAGTAAACTCTTCACGCGAATCGGTCCACCAGTTTGGCGTCATATACGCGACATACAGACACACATTGATTTTTATATATATAGACTACCACAAAATACGAAGAAGTTTACAGTTGTCACTATGAAAAAAACACATAAAAATTACTATAAACGTCCAATAATTCGACCAATAAGTTACCCTAAGACCAGAATAAACATTTGTATTTAAAGTGCTTTCAAGGGCCTATTAATTCAAAAAAAACAAATTGGACGAAAATGCAACATACAAAAAATTATATGGGAAAACATGATTTTTAGATAAGTTTTCAGGAGCGTTTAGCTCGCAGACGGTTTGACCCAGCTACGAAATATTTTGCAGATCATCATTTAACAATCCAATCTTCATTTTTGGGGGGGTGACTGGAAGTTGTTTTTCCATTTGTATGGATAGCGACCCAGACTAATATATAAAGGGTGGTTAAATTTTAAGAATCGATGTTGATTTTGAATAAACCACAAATTATTGTGATAATATTGGTATGGTTCAATTATGTATGGAACAAAAGATCGGCCAAATGGCCGCCGCGACCTCAGCGGCACACCTCCGGCATAATTGAGGTTCTAATGTGCCGAATAATCTCATCCTTTAGCTCTTGAAGCTCTTTCAAATAACCCCAAAGAAAGAAGTCCAACGGTGTCAAATCACATGATCTTGGCGGCCAATTGACATCGCCACCACGTGAGATAACACGATCATTGAATTTGTCGCGCAAAAGAGCCATTGTTTCGTCAGCTGTGTGGCAAGTGGCACCGTCCTGTTGAAACCACATTCATATCTTCCAATTCGGGCCATAAAAAGTTCGTTATCATCTCACGATAGCGAAGACTATTCACAGTAACTGCCTGGCCGGACTCATTTTGGAAAAAATACGGCCCGATGATGCCGGCCCATAAACCCCACCAAACAGTCACTCTTTGCATTGGTTTTTCGACAATCACTCTTGGATTATCATTCGCCCAAATGCGGCAATTCTGCTTATTGACGAATCCACTGAGGTGAAAATGTGTCTCATCACTGAAGATGATTTTCTTCGAAAATTGATTATCCACTGTTGGCATTCCTTGCCACCATTCTGACCATTGACGACGTTTGGAATAGTCAAGAGGCTTTAGTTCTTGAGTCAATTGCACCTTGTGAGCGTGTAAATACAAGTCTTTATGCATAATGTTCATCAACGACGAGCGTGAGAGGTGCAATTGTTGGGCCCGACGACGAGTTGAGGTGGACGGCTCTTCAGCCACACTATCCCGAACAGCAGCAATATTTTTGCACGATTTTTCCGATTGTACGCACATTTGGACGATTAAATTGACCGACAAAATGACGAAGTGCACGATATGCATTTTGATTTGAACTCCCATTTTCATAACAAGTCTGAATAACTTTAACGCGTTGTTCGATTGTGTATCTTTCCATGGTTCAAATTAAGTTAGTCTGAAATTAAGAAATGTCAAATGAAATGCAGAAAAATACCACCCTTTATATTAATAATTTATACTGAAGTTTCCAATATAAATAAAAAATCAAAAAGGTCTGACTTGTTACTTACCTAAATTGCGAGAGTCAATGAGTATTTCTTTGACCTAAATCAGGGTACATACTTATATCAGAGTTAACAGAGGACGAATGAGAATTGCTAGCACTCAACCGAATAAAGTTGACAAACGAAAAATGTAGTTGTAAGTTATGAAACATTTCATAAAATCTATGAAATCCTTTGCAATATTTATGAAGACGTTTCATAACCCAATTATTTTATTGGTTATGACATATTTCAAAATATTTAAGAATTGTTTCTTTAATACTATGAAATCTTTCTTCGATTTTATGAAACTAAGTTTCACTAATTTAACAATTTTGTTCTATGAAATATGAAATTTTTATGTAAAAATTGTATGACAACTTTCATTTTATTTATGATTTTTTCATACATATTAAGAAAAAATTCACTAAATTTATGAAAAACCTTTTATGAAATCGCTTCATAAATATTATGAATGAAAATTCTTTCAGTGTACGAATGCCAACAATTTCAATGTTTTCTTGATTCATAGAAAATTTTGTGTGTTTAGGTAATGTTAAGGAGGAGAACCACTCTGAACTATACATACCTTTCACCATTTACTGTGCATAGCATTGTCTTTCGAATTCGAATTCGAATTGAACTACTTCGAACTAAAGAAAATATCGATACTTTTTTTTAAATCCAAATTTTTGAAAATTATTCATATTTGTCGATCAAACCATGACGTCCTCTTTGCTTTCCAAAATAGTCCATCCAACATCTACCAGGTGTGAGACTTCAAACGTGACTTTTGTCCACGGGGCGAAGCACTTTGTGGTGAGGACTACCTCAATCTCATTGAATTTAGTAGGTGTTGTAAGGATTCTCACGGTTGATTTGAACGGGTTTATTATTTTCCATACGTCCTCGGTATCCATCCATGAATCTATGTTGTGTTAAGTACTTACGCATACCATTTATTGATGGAATGGCTGACTATGTCATTGGCGATGCTCTCATGTCGGCAAGTTCGTTATAAGTATTGTCGTTTTGTTGTTCTCCCGAGCAACCGGGTGGAGTTCATGGTCGATTTAAACTGTAAACGATGCCACTCACACACACACACACAAGAATACATGAAATGATTGTCCCGCTGACGAATAATACAATTTTCATTCATTTTATGTCCTCTTCCGGGGACACATGTGCGTAGATGATGCATCGATTTAAAAGGATGTCATTTGATTTAGAATGAAAAACAGAAGTTGTTGAGATAATTGCGGCAAAATTGAAAGTAGAAATCAGAGACGCTGACCTGGATGATGACGTACAAAATAAAAGACGAAAATAGAGTCGTTGTTGAATTTTGCTCTTTCCGTGAGAGTTAATGATTAAATGGACAGACATAGACACATAGTAGTCACAGACATAGACAATGAGAACGACAGTGAAAATGCAATAAATACCTTGACATTGGGCTATTCAATCGATTAAATTTTATTCGATTAATCGAATAATTCTTTTCAAATATTTTTTCGAATAATGGAAAAATCATCAAACGACTGAAGCCAGGGTCATGAAATTTTCAGGGTTGTTCCTAAATATAACGCAGTCGTCGACTGAAAGGGATAAACATCGAACCTTCGTCCTGACTAAACGGCATTAGCTAGAAACATGAAATTTGGTGTGTTCCTTGCTATGACCATGAGACGACCTTCAAGTAGGGATTTTTCGAAATTTTTACTTTTAAGGGAGGAAAGAGACAAAAAGGGATAAATACGGATTTTTCGAAAATTATTCTTATATGGGATGAGCGGGGCAGAAAGGGATAAAAATGGTACCAACTAAATAATTATAGCTAAAATCGTGAAATTTTTATATTCCAGCTGCAGCCGTTTCTATCCCCCTCCTCACCGTTTTCCTTCTAAAAGTATATTTTTTAATTTGGAATATACACACCGAATTCTCTTATTGCAGCTGCAGACATTTGGTCGGTACCAATTTTAAACCCTTTTCCACATTTCCCCACTTTAATGTGCAAATTTCGAAAAATTCCTTTATTTTCAGCCAATTTTCTGCCTTGGCACGCCTCCACTGCCCGCTAACGAAAATTCAAAATCAGGCATCATATTTATCTTTCTCATGATCAGTAGTATATATGTACCAATTTGTAGTCTAGTAGTCTGTAGTCTAGCTCTCAAAAACATATTTGCCACGCCCACTCCGCCCACAAAATGAAAATCTAAATTTCGGCATCATATTTATCATTCTCGGGGTAAGTAATATATATGTACCAATTTGCAGCCTTCTAGCTCAAAGAACACTATTGCCACGCCCACTCCGCCCACAAAACGAAAATCCAAATTTCGGCATCATATTTATCGTTCTCGTGGCCAATTTGTAGCCTTCTAGCTCTCAAAAAGACATTTGCCACGCCCACTCCGCCCACAAAATTAAAATCCAAATTTCGGCATCATATTTATCATTCTCGTGGTCAGTAGTATATATGTACCAATTTGTAGCCTTCTAGCTCTCAAAAACAATATTGCCATGCCCCCTTTTTAAAAATTCTATAAGCTATAGTTCATTCCAGACCTGCATCTATGTATACTGACAATTTCAACAACATCGGTTCAGTTCATAGCGGAAGAAACAACAGACAGACTTACGCTAAGGTTTTATAACATTAATAGGGCTAGGGATAGAGTCTCAGGTCGATATTTCAAGGTGTTACAAACGGAATGACAAAGATAGTATACCCCCATCCTGGAGGTGGAGGGTATAAAATAAAAAAAAAATATTCACAAAACTATTTGTGTTTGTGTGATTTTATGAATTAATATGCCTCAATATTATGCACACAAAAAATAAATGTTTAGGTCTCGGTGACAAAATTTTTATTTCCTTATGGCATAATGTAATTGATTAATTAAATAATTGAATTACTGACAGAAGATATTGGTTGAGTTTCTTAATTTTTCCTGTTTAATCTCTGGCGTATTGCAATCACTGCCCGTTGCTTTAAAGTTCAAACCTTTCACCGTTACACGATATTACGTCCAGCAGTTTGTTCGTTCGTGACAGCCGTTTCAATTCATAAATATTTTACAAAGATTACAAAGTTTTATGCTCCAATTTTTCAAACACAGACTATAAAGTTTTGTATATTAATTTCTTTAAATCACGACACAAAGTACTTGGCAGAAGTTTCACCGAGAGCATAACATCCTTCCTTCACCAAGCAAATGTCCTCACGGCATGAAAGGCAGGCATCCTCTGTGCATTCGATGGTGGGCTGCTTCCTCGTTTTTAAGGTTTCTCAGGTGTTTCTAGAAAATGTTGGCGTTATTTGTTCATAACTGTAACTATAAATATAAATATGAATATGTTGGCACTTTAGAAGCATGTAAAACAGGGATTTATAAAGAAATTACTTTGGCGATAAAATCTGAAAATAAACAAGTTTTCTTCGTGTGCAGAGGGTATATACATATATGTACATGTGGAATGGAGAAATATGAAATACTATTGAATACTCTGTGGGAGGGTATTTCTATGTATTGCAAATCTTGCAATGTAATGCTATCATCACATTGCAAATTCAATTAACAATTTAATTTAAATGGTTCTATTTTTGCTTTGTATCTTCCAGAGAATATCCCTGTGATCATTACACTTCGGTCATCACGGTCACGCTACTGATGACGGGCTGTCCACGTGTTGAGGTCCATTCGACCGCTTTGCTGCTGCTGCAAATCCTCGACAAACGTTTCTTCGGCAGTGTTGGTCCCTTGCATGCGGACAATGAAAAAGGTATGTTTCTTCAACCCTATTGAAATAGAAAATATGAAACGAAATTAAAAGAAATGAAAATAAAAGAAATAATAACAAAGCACCAAATAAAAAGACACAAACCTATTTTTAATATTAATCAATAAATGATTAAATTCAAGCAGAACATTTGACGAACTCTTTTTGTGATGAGTCACGAGTATGGCAAATTGTTGCGTTGAATAATAAGTGTTTTAATGGCTTTAGATATTAATACGGATTAATAAAGTGTATATCGTTACCCTAATTCTAAAAGAGCGTATCTGAATTTTTTTTTTTTCGAAATCGCCCTCCACCTTATTCACTTGTCATTCCGTTTGTAACACCTTGAAATATTCATCGGAGACTTCATAAAGTATATATATTGTGCGTCGTGGTAAAATTCTATAGCGATTTAGCCATGTCTGTCACGCTAGCTGCCGAACGAAATGAGCTAAGTGGTTCAAATTTTCTGTAAATGTGTCTTATGGTTGCAGATTGGATAGGATTGAAAGTGGCCGAAATCGGCGCGGAGGGAAAACATTTTCCCTAACAAGTACTGAAATCACCCCCTAATATTTAAATTAAGCTTTTTTTATACCCTACACCACTTCGTGGGCTAGGGTATTATAAGTTAGTTTCGCGCCATATGTTTGTAACATCAAGAAATAATCGAGCTAGACCCACCTTTAAGTATACGGATCGGCTTAGAATCACCAGCTGAGTCGATTTAACAATGTCTGTCTGTCCGTCCGTCCGTCAGCTGTCCATCTAGATTTAGATATTGCCCTCATACAAATGTTGCTCCCGAATGTTTATCCGATTTTGTCCAAACTTTACATATTCTATTTCACCATTATACATACATGGTGAAAGCGGGTCACATCGTTCCAGGTTTCAATATACCCCCAAGCAAATGTAATTTCCGATTTAACATTTTTTGTCACACACATAGATTTTACAGGATTCAAAAATCCTTCCCGATTTCACTTTTTTTACCGAATTGAATTGTAGTGAGATAGAAAGTCCGTCCGTCTTTAGCCTTTCCTTACTTATTTGGGAGATGCCCATATGTCCATACTTTGGTATAACCCAAATGGGGCCCCATTCTGATCTATTACAGCTCTAGAAACTACACTTACATCGAATCTTCATCAAATTTTGCAGATCATGATATTTTTCCACTAGGAGTACCTACCGTGAATGAGAAATATATAGGCCCATGTTTTGGACCAGCCCCAAAATGTTGTTTTAGGCCCCCTTTTGAAATGTCGGTCCGATTCATCCTATTACTACTGTATAATTTGTATTTGTCTGTCGGATAATTGGATCAATTACCATATAATTAACCATATTCGTTAAATATGACCAAAGATGAATTTATAGTAACTGTATAATTTATATGAACTACATAAAATTGCTCCCATGGAATAACTTGGTTTAGTAATTAAAGCGAGTTACATACACCGGGGGTGGTGTAGGGTATTATATAGTCGGCCCCGCCCGACTTTAGCCTTTCCTTACTTATTTAATTTCTGATTTATATGCACTTGAAATTTGTTGCGTACATTCCTCATGTAGCCTGAAAGCACAAAAAAGTAAATAAAATTTTTAGCGGGCCAAATGGGACGAAAAGGGATAAAAATGTTAGCAATGATACGATATCAGCTAGAAACATGAAATATGGAATGCAGACCTCTCTAATTGCGTACACACCTAAATTATATGGATTTTTCAAAATTCGTACTTTTAAGGGATACCATTGGAAAGGAGGGATAAATCTGGTACCACCCAAACCGCTGAAGTTGAAACAACGAAATTCGGTGTGTACATTCATCTGACTGTGAAGATGCGATATTCGTAACATCTGGATCTAAATGAAATTAAATTTGGTTACAATCAAATGGCTTTAGCTACAATCATGATATTCAGTATTTGCACTCGTCTGTCTACGTCGACGCGGAAAATAAGATGTACGAATTTTTCTAAATTCTACTTTTAGGATAAAAATGGAAAAAGGAGTAAAACTGGTACCGATCAAAGGGCTGTAGCTAAAATCATGAAATTAGGTGTGTATTCCACTCTGAAACATATTGGATCTTTAATATCAAAATCGTATAGACATGTAGGCTGTAGATGGAATCAAGAAATTGCAAATGGAGAAAATCGGGCTTGAGGGAATTTGTTTCTACCTAATAATATTTAGGACAATTTATTGAAGATTTCTGCCTAATATTTATATATAGTAGATGACAATTAATATTATAATAATGAAAAATCACAATTTTCCTAAAATGGAATGCACTCGTATAGTCCGTGGTGAAGGGTGTATAAGATTCTAAGATTCGGCCCGAATTATAACTTGTTATCCCTCGTTATTCTATCTCATTTTATATGTATCAATTTTAACCCTTTTTGGACCCCCCCTACAAATAAGAATCGTTTTATGGTCCACGTTTATGCTATATGGGGAATGTGCTTATTAAATATGACGTAAATATTATTTTGTTATTATTGTTAGGGAAAAATATTCCCTCTGTGCCGATTTCGTTCACTTTCAATCCCAACCAATCTGCAACCATTAGACACATTAGCGTGCTTTCAACAGACGGACTGTAGGACATACTGGCTATTTTAGAATTTTATGACGATCAGGTCGATATTTCAAGGTGTTGCAAACAGAATGACAAAATTTAGTATCCTACCATCCTATGGTGGAGGGTATAAACAAAGCCTTCAGTTTGTCATAGAGTGTATGAATGAATATTTTATGGAAAGCTGAGATTAAAATAAGTTGTGCGTTTGTACCTGGTTTTAAATTCTTAGGATTAGGATTAGGAAAATGTCTAACATACTGTTTTTTCGCTGCCACTGTTGAATTGTACGATTCTACGAATTTTGTGTTTCCGATTTTCGAAAGTCATATTGGGGACCTGCCCTCAAATTTCACATTTGCTAGAGATAACATATTTAAAAATAAACAAGTAGGGAAAGGCAAAAGTCGGGCGGAGCCGACTCTATGATACACTCCACTTTCTATCCTATTTCAATTCAAATCGGTCAAAAACTGAAATCGGGAAGTATTCTTGTATCCTGTAAATGTATGTGTTTGACAAAAATGATAAATCGGGAAGGACATCTGTATGGGGGTATATTGAAACATGGAACGATGTGACCCACGTTTATGGTTATAGGTGAAATAAAATATGTAAAGTTTGGCCAAAATCGATTAAACATTTGGGAGCAACATTTTTATATATAAATAAAAAGTATATCTATATCTGAACCGGTCTAACCCACTTTCACCATAGGTGTTTCTAGTTAGATTATATGGTGTTAACCCAAATTTGAAGAAAATCGGGTGCAATATGTGATTTCTAGACCGAAAAATGTCAATTCGGGAGCGACATTTGTATGATATTTGTAAAATATTAGGGATTATTATGGGTATTTTTAGTCCTTGTGAGGGAAAAAATTTTCCCTTTGGGCCGATTTCGCCCCGTTTCAATCCCAACCGATCTACGACTATAAGACGCATTTATGGAAAATTTGAACGTTCTATCTCCTTTCGTTTAGATGCTAGCTTTCAACAGACGGACGGACGGACATGGATAGATCGTCTTAGATTTTTATGACGATCAAGAATATATATACTTTATAGGGTCTCATGTCGATATTTCAAGGTGTTACAAACGGAATGACAAAGTTAGTATACCCCCATCCTGGAGGTGGAGGCTATAAAAAGTCAAATCGGGAGCGACATTTGTATGGGGGCTATATCTAAATCTGAACCGATCTGACCGATTTTCACCATAGCAGTTTCCACTTTAATTATAGGGTACTGCGCCAAATTTGAAGCAAATCGAGTAAAATATGTGGTTTCTAGAGCGGAAAAAGTCAAATCGGAAGCAACATTTGTATGGGGGCTATACCTAAATCTGAACCGATCTGACCTATTTTAACCGTGGGTGTTTCTAGTTGAAATATAAATCTGAACCGATTTTCTTCAAATTAAATAGCGTTCGTCCTTATCCCGAAAAAGTTCATTGTGTTTCATTTAGTTATGTCTATAATTGCGACCTGTATCGTGATTACAGGAATAGATGGACAGACGGACGGACGGACATTGATAAATCGATTCAAAAAGTGATTCTAAGTCGATCGGTATAATTAACAATGGGTCTATCTCGTTTCCTTTTGAGTGTTACAAACAAATGCTCAAAGACATAATACACTCGTGGAGTGTATAAAAATAGACCGATCGGACCACTCCCACTACCACCTCCCATATAAATTCAATATAGGCCCAACATAATGATCAACCTATATTGGTACAGGGTGGCTAAAATCAAAATTTTATGGGAGCTTAAAACTAAGCATAGTTCGCTTAAACGAAATGAGTTTTCTGAACAAAATATATACCATACAAAATATTCTACTTTACACTGCAAATAATTATTTCAGGAAATAACATTAAATGTCTGCATGTATACAGGAAAGTGATTGGTTCTAGCAATACCTACAAAATAAGATCTTGATGGATTTTGTACACAAAACTGAAGGAACAGTGAAATCTTTAAAAATTGAAGAAGTCATCCAAGCTGACTTTGGGTTCTTAGATTCTCCGATGACCTTTACCTTTCCGCCTTTGGAGCGCTTTTAGCTTTCGTTGAAATAAGCACTAACGTGTGAGTGAATAGCCAAATCAGAACAATTTGAAAAATTGGCTTTAGAAAAAAATGTCCTTTCCAAATTTATATGACAGATGACATCCAAATCTGAGAATAGTTTGGCATCAAAAACTCTTTTTCGTGAAAATGGTTCATAGCCACTTTTGAATATAAGTCCTCGATAAGTATATGTGTACACCTGACGAAAGACAACTGATTACTAACTGACATTGAAATAAAACTATAAAATTCCCAGAAAATGTTGATCACTATTTAGAGCCATTAAACTTTGTTCACTATTTAGAGAGTTCATACAAAGTAATAAGTGTTCACTTTAGTGGATTGTGTTCACATTACCGAGAGTTCACTGTATAGTCACTTTATTATTTTCCTTTTACGCCTTGATTTTAATTAATTTGTGAAACTGCTTTAGATATGAATTAATCCCACTTTTTGAACTGCTAACTTGAAGTACCATTCAGGCTTGTGATGTTGCCACCAGTGCATTTTATTGATTGCTTGGAGTGTTACCATTTCAATGTTTATACCCTACACCACTTCGTGGACTAGGGTATTATAAGTTAGTTTCGCGCCAAATGTTTGTAACACCAAGAAATAATTGAGCTAGACCCACCTTTAAGTATACGGATCGGCTTAGAATCACCTGCTGAATCGTCTGTCTGTCCGTTCATCTGCTGTCCATCTAAGCTTGTTCGCAATCTATAGGTCGCATTTGTGGTCTGATTGTCAAGAATTTTGGCAGAAGTTACTTTTTTTGGCCCAGGACGATTGGTATTGAATTTGGAGAAAATCGGTTCAGATTGAGATATAGCCTCCATACAAATAGCCCTATAATTTACACTATTACTGCTCTAGAGTACACATTTTACATGGGATCATGACCAAATTTTCAAGCTCGTGTTATTTTTGGACTAGAAACAGCTCAAGGGAAAGTGGACCACATGGGTCTATGTATTGATATAGGCCCCATACAAATGTACATCCGATTTACAATATTACTGATCTAAAATTCACATTTTACGTCGGATCTTGATCAAATTTTCCACGAAATGTTATATTTAGACTAGAAACACGTATTCGGAAAGCCAGCTATATATGTCAATGTTTTGGATGGCTCTAGAACCTTACATTGGATCTTGATAGATATTTGAAGATCATTTTATATTTCAATAAAGTATACCTACTTCGAAAGTGATCTATATGGGCCCACTTTTTAATGTAGCACCCTTACAAATGGCCCCCAATTTTTTACACTCCACCAAAGTATTATGTCTTTGTGCATTTGTTTGTAACACCCAAAAGGAAGAGAGATAGACCCATTGTTAATTATACCGATCGACTTAGAACACTTTTTGAATCGATTTAGCAATGTCCGTCTGTCTGTCCGTCCGTCCATCTATTCTTGTAATCACGATACAGGTCGCAATTGTAAACAGAACCAAATGAAACTTTCCACAACGAAGTTTTTCGGGATAAGAACGAACGCTATTTAATTTGACGAAAATCGGTTCAGATTTATATATAGCCCCCTTACGAATTTCACTCCCGATTTGACACTTTTCACTCTAGATACCACATATTACAACACATTTTCTTCAAAATTGGCAAAACATCTTATATTCCAACTGGAAACACCTGTGGTAAAAATGGGTCAGGTCGGTTCAGATTTATATATAGCTCCCATACAAATTTCGCTCCCGATTTGACTTTTTCCGCTCTAGATACCACATATTGTCTCAGATTGTATTCAGATTTGGCAAAACATCTTATATTTCATCTAAAAACACCTGTGGTAAAAATGGGGCAGATCGGTTCAGATTTATATATAGCTCCCATACAAATTTCGCCCCCGATTTGACTTTTTCCGCTCTAGAAACCACATATTGTATCAGATTGTCTTCAGATTTGGCAAAACATCTTATATTTCAACTAGAAACACCTGTGGTAAAAATGGGGCAGATCGGTTCAGATTTATATATAGCTCCCATACAAATTTCGCTCCCGATTTGACTTTTTTCGCTCTGGAAACCACATATTTTAACAGATCCTCTTCAAATTAGGCGAAATATATTATATTTGTCCTAGAAACACCCATAGTGAAAATGGGTCAGATCGGTTCAGATTTACATATAGCTCCCATACGAATTTCACTCCCGATTTTAATCTTTTCACTCTAGATACCATATATTACAAGAGATTTTCTTCAAAATTGGCAAAACATCTTATATTTCAACTAGAAACACCTGTGGTAAAAATGTGTTAGATCGGTTCAGATTTATATATAGCTCCCAAACAAATTTCACTCCCGATTTAACTTTTTCCGCCCCAGAAACTACGAATTTTCACCGAATTTCTTCAAAGTGAGCAAAACACGTTATATTTGAACTGGAAGAACTTATTGTGAAAGTTAGTCACATTTTTCCATGTTTGGATATAGCCCCGATACAAATATTATTATCGATATGACAAATCGAACCAGCTCGTATTAGCCTATTCTTACCGTTTTCACTTTTTTACCGAGTTGGACTGTATTCGGTTGGAAAGTGGAGTGTATCATATAGTCGGCCCTGCCCGACTTTAGCCTTTCCTTACTTGTTATTATTACCCCTTTGCATTTTGTATTATATTTCAACTAAGAAGACATACTATGAAAGTCAAATGTATGGTTTCACATTTTGGTATAACCCCCATACAAATTCGGCACCCATTCTAATCTATTGCATCTCTAGATGCCACATCGTGCATTAGATATCGATATAATTTTGCACATCATGTCATATTTCAACAAGAATAACTACTTTGAAAGTGATCTATATGGAATCACTTTTTAATGTAGAGCCCTTACAAATGGCCCCATTTTAATTTTTACCCCTCAAGAGCGCAAATTTTACATCGGATTTTTTTCAAATTTTGCAGATTATATTATATTTCAGAATACAAAGTCAAATATATGTGTCCATACTTTGGAATAACCCAAATCGGGCCCCCATTCTACTCTATTACAACTCTAGAAACTACGTCTTACATCGGATTATGATATATTTCAACTATGAATACCTACCGTGAATGGGAAATATGTAGGCCCATGTTTTGGACCAGGCCCCAAGTGTTGCCTCCTTTTAAATGTCGACCCGATTCATCCTATTACTACTGTATAATTTGTATTTGTCTGCCGGGAAAATGGATCAATTATTTACCATATTTATTTATTTAAATATGACTAAAGATGAATTTATAGTAAACTGTATAATTTATATGAACTACATAAAATTGCTGCCATGAAACAATAAAAGCGAGGTATATACGCAGGGAGTGGTGTAGGGTATTATATAGTCGGCCCCGCCCGACTTTAGCCTTTCCTTACATGTTTTTTTTTGGAATTTCTGCCAAATCAAATGGAATTGGGACCAGTGTGCAGTGGTTGAAAATGATTTATTTTGAACTAATGCTGTAACTTCCGTCCCATTGGACCTTTGTCCATGAAATTTTTCGTTGAAGATACCTTTAATTTAATTACCAACTTGTATTATAATGTAGGGATCATTACCGCTTATGCGCCACAATTGTCCAAGATTTTCTTCAAATTTGCCTTGTTTTCCCGGCTATTATTAAGGGCTTTTATCGAGCCAGAAACAACACTTTTTTGAACAAAAGTTGAAAAGTCCAATCTTTTAAATTAAAAGTTCCATTTTGTCACATATTTACCTGATCTCCTGATGCCTGTCCAAAGAAAAAGAAAACATTTTCATTTCGATACCATTATAATTAATTAAAATCGTTTTATTTTTACATTTGTTTCAAATGTTGTGTGTGTGTGTGGCATCTAAAGTTTAACATCGTTGGTTGGTTTTGTCTTACAAATACATACTCTTCATTAAATCTATTTGTGTTTAGGTGAATTTTCTTTTTTGCAAATCAACAAACTTAACTTAGTGGTCAGCGGCAATACTTTTTCTGTACATTAATAGAAAACCCAAATGAATTAGTGCGTTTTGTTATCGACCTTCGAGGTCACAATGAAAACAACTTTTGTGAAGTGAAAACCGCTTGTATTACTGCATCCAAATTTAATTTAAATTAATTAATTAATTTAAGAGCATTAGTAAAGTTTTTAAGATGCTATACTTTCAATGTTTGTTTCTTTTTGTGGGATGAACCAAAGAGTGCTGTGGAAGTGTGTCTTTCATGCATTTTATAAAACAAATATAAACAAGTAAAAACGGTGTTATATACCCTCCACCATGGATTGCATTCCACAGAGGCTGTCGATTTTCGTAGAATTGCAGTAATATTACAGGAAAATATAT
This sequence comes from Polietes domitor, assembly GCA_947397865.1. Taxonomy (NCBI): domain Eukaryota; kingdom Metazoa; phylum Arthropoda; class Insecta; order Diptera; family Muscidae; genus Polietes; species Polietes domitor. The sequence goes on along the minus strand of OX377621.1, from coordinate 105,541,225 downwards.
ATTTTTTTAATATAGCCAAACCAAAACAAATACAAATATTGGAAAAATATATATATAAATATAACATTTTTATTATTATTAGTTTTTGTGTTGTTGGTTAGTGATCGATTGATTGATTTTCTATGAGTTCCGAATTTCTGCTAATTCGATCAAGTAATTTCTTCTTAAGAAGGAAATCTTCGTTTGTGGTACCATTTGTTTCCTTTTATTCCCATTTTACCCCTTACGAAGTTCGATTTTGGAAAGAAATATGTGTATATTATGTATCTCAATGCGAGGAATGTACACACCGAATTTCGTGTTTCTAGCTGTTGTCGTTTGATATGTACCATTTTTATCCCATTTCACCCCCTACAAATACATATCACTTTATGGTGCACGTTTTTGTTATCAGGGGAATGTGCATACCCAATATGAAGTGAGTACAAGCAGACATATTTAAAAATATTTTATTTATTTTTTTATGGATATTTTTAGTCCTTGTGAGGGAAAACTTTTTCCTTTGGGCCGATTCGATGGCCGATCGCCCAGTTTCAATCCCAACCGATCTATGAATATAAGACGCATTTATGAAAAATTTAGATGTCCTAGTTCCTCTCGTTTAGATGCTAGATGGACGGACGGGCATGGGTAGATCGTCTTAGAATTTTATGACGATCAAGAATATATATACTTTACAAAGTCTCAAGTCGATATTTCAAGGTGCTACAAACGGAATGACAAAGTTAGTATACCGCCATCCTGGAGGTGGAGGGTATAAAAATATTAATATACAAGCATGCAATGAATGTAATACATTCGAATGCCTATTTCGATCAAGTTATTTCTTCTTACGAAGGATTTTTTGTAATGAAGAGGAGGAGAACCACGCTCAACTATACACTTCGGTCATATATGTATTTCGTATCCTGTGGGGGGATAACTCATCAGTGGAACCTCTGTATAGAGTGCCTGCATTACCAGTCGTTTATATTTATTACTAGCTGAACCGCCGCCCGCTTCGCCAGGCAGAAAAACAGACGGAAATTAAAATCATATTGTTTTTTCTTGTGATCGGTAATATATGTACCACTTATAATCAAGGTATTTCCCTGAGATACCAAAGAAATGTATATGTTCCATGGAAAATATTGAAGAACAGAACTTTAGTTTACGGCGAATAAAGGAAGAAATGTAAAAAATCAAATTGATTTTAGGTTGAGTGTTATTCTCCTTCTTTCCATTACCAAAACAAAAAACTTACTTAATTTAATAGCTGGAATGTACTGCATTCAAAACACATAGAAAGTCAATCAAATTGTTCACTAATCAAACAACACAAAAACTAAAAAATTAATAAAATTTCCGTTTTCTTGACTTAAGTCGGCTTTTGACGAATGAATATTTCTTTTTTTTGTAACCTTTCTTTGCTATTGTGCTAAGAAAATCCAATTCAAATCAAAAATTTCCCATCATTCAAACCCCGCCCATTTGTATAACAATATACGAATCTCGGTGTTGAATATACTCTAAAACTGGTTTTAATTTCGTATGGGAAGGGTCACGGCCACTTTCCGCCCATCCCGGTGTCGAATATACTCTAAAACCGGTTTTAATTTCATATGGGAAGGGTGGCGCCCACTTTCCGCCCATCTTTGCACAACTATTTACACTGGATCTATTCACACAAATTTTCAGCACTCTAGGTGTTATAGAACTGACAATATTCAAAAATAGGTTTTAACTTCGTATGTGAGCTACCACGCCCACTATCCTAATACCGCAATTTTTAGCACAACTACGCAGGTTTATGCTAGATGCACTCACATAAAAATTCAGTATTGTAGCTGTTATAAAACTGAATATATTCAATAATAGGTTTTAACTTTGTATGGGAGATACCACGCCCACTTTTCCAATACCGCCCATTTTCGGCACAACTACGCACATTGATGATAGATGCACTGGCACAAAATTTCTGCACTCTAGGTGTCATAGAACTGACAATATTCAATAATAGGTTTTAACTTCGTTTGGGAGGTGCCACGCCCACTTTTCCAATACTGCCCATTTTTGGCACAATTATGCAGTCTAACAATTAGTGAACTTTCACAAAAATTCAAGACTCCAGCTGCAATAGCACTCCGAATATGCTAATTTCTATAAAACGAATAAAACCTCAATTTGTGTGGGAGGTGCCACGCCCACTGAAAATATCAAAAAATTATATAGCCTATTTTCACCACCGTTTCAGCATGAACATACTGTGAAAATTTCAAGAAGATCGGTCCAGTAGTTTAGGCTGCTATAAAGAACAAACAAACAAACACGGATTCATTTTTATATAAAGGGTGACTTTTTAAAAGCTATAGGAAAGTTTTTCAAAAAAAAAAACACATAAAATTCAGAAAAATGCATGAAATCTTTATTTGAATCGATAGTACGGTCCATATAATTTAATGTTTGAATATTATTTCATTATTGACCTTGACTGCGCCTCAAATGGTCCATCCGCTTAGTCCAATTTTGGCATTTCCACGTTTTTGAGTAACAGAGGCCCAATTGCTGCGAACGGCGACGAATCGATAATTGATGGTCATCATTAACACTGGCCGATACAGCTGCGATATTTTCTTCAGTTCGCACTCTACGTAAACGTGTTGGTGGTTTAATGTCCAACAATGTAAATTTGGTGCGAAATTTAGTCACAATAGCCCGAGTAGCCGCTTCAGTGGGTCGATAAAACTGACCATAAAATGGAAGAAGCGCGCGATGAACTTTCTTAACAGAGCACACATTTTGATAATAAAATTCAATAATTTGCAAGCGTTGTTCGTTTGCAAGACGATTCATGGTTAAATTATAGACCAATCTGAAGATGTTTGACAGTGAAACAAAACACGAAACGTGCGTCAGCTGTTTAAACCAGTGTTGCCAAAAAGATAATAGCTAAAAAAATCACCCTTTATATATAGATATATGAGCCATTATACACATGAACACACCTTTTTGAAAAAGTAGTATTTTTTCACTGTCAAATTGGTCATAACTCGTGAAAAAATTTTCTATTTTTGATTTGAACTGGGATATTGTCCTGGCTCAAGACCATTTTGCATCTATATTTAATAGAATGCAAATTTATTTCAAATGGCATGGTGACATTTATTACTTGGCTGCAGACTACCACTATCATGATTTCCACCCTGTCTAAAGGTTTCATTCAGGTGGCTTCGCAGCGACTTTTCAACATCAATCCCGGCCTCTATAAGGAGATTATTCTCACAAACGAACGGGAAGCACAACTCACTTGCCGAATTTGCGTTTAAAAAATCGCACCAAGTAATAAAGTACACATACCAGGGTGGAAATCATGATAGTGGTAGTCTGCAGCCAAGTAATAAATGTCACCATGCCATTTGTAAATAAATTTGCATTCTATTAAATATAGATGCAAAATGGTCTTGAGCCAGGACAATATCCCAGTTCAAATCAAATATTGATTACAGACCAAAAAAATACAAACGAAAAAAAATAGCCGGTATAGATTTTTTAAAGTTTCACAATTTTAATTCATTTATTTTGATTTTCGAAATGATTACATTAATCCATTTTTTTTTAATTTTAAAGTAAATCAAAATAAAAGAAATAAAATTGTGAAAGAGTAGTATTTTTTTCACTGTTAGATTGGTCATAACTCGTGAAAAAATGTTCTATTTTTTTCATAAATACGTATACAATATTTTTATGAGAATAATACATGCAACAACTTTCAAAACAATCGCAGCTATCGTGGTCAAAAATCATACCGCTTCATATGGATTGACTTATATACATCCGAGAATATCACCACCTGCGGCCTCTCACATTACCAATTTCCTGCAGGCTGATGGGTTTTCAGCACTATGAGTGGGGGAAAATTCTTGTATTGGAGTTTGTTTGTTGAACTAATAATGATTAAAGTTTCACGATTTTTGTTATTTTGATTGAAAGCTTGTGAGCGCGGCAACCGCATTTTAATTTCATTGACTTGCCTTAAATTGGGAATGCCTTAAGCTGTATAATAAAAAATGTTTGTCCGATATCATTTTGTTATTAAAATAAGTGTGTTTTTTGTTTAATTGTATAACACATTCATTACTGGTCATTGTTTCGAATCTTCCTCAAATACATATGTTCACGGATTTTCTTTAAATGCTTAATATTAATTGTCAACAATTAATTAATTAATAAATAATTTTTATCCTTATTAAAATACAGTAATTCATAGTATTATTTTAAATACTTGTAATAAATTACAAAGGAATGTAAGCAAACAGCATTTCAAACGAACGAAAAAAATAAAAGGATTACAGCGTCCGCCTGCCTCTCTTATTTTAAATGTTGCAATTCATGGACTTCACTCCAACACTTTTGAGTCATCGTGCGACGACGTGTTGAGGCGTTGCTGCCACAGCCACTGTAACCACTGACTCCTGCTCCAGCTGTTTGTCCTCCACCACTGGCGCCACCACCACCTCCTGTGGAAGAACCACCAACCACACCACTGCCGCCGCCTCCACTGTTGCGATAGTATTCGGATACTGTGAAGTAGTAGAGAGAGAGAGAGATGGGAAGAGAAGAAAGAAGAAAATGGAAATTCAATTAAATCAATTAATTTTAGCTCAATTTATTTCTAGCTTTCTGTTCTCTTCAAGTATTTAGACAAGTTTTTTTTTTTGTTCTATTTTCCGCAATTAGAAATCATTGTTTGATTGCGGGCGTTTAAAAAGGGTTCAGCACCAGAAATAGTAACAGACGGATGTTTGTTTCAATTAATTCTGTAACTTTAGAAGGGAAAATATATATTGCATATGCTTAGAGCAGTGATGTTTTCCAGATGTGTTTCCCGTTTTGGGAATTGTGGGATTTTATGATTCAGCTCAGAGGTGTCTTTTAAAAGTAACGTGGTTACGAATTTTGGAATTGTTTTCAAAAACATTATTGGCATGCCTAATTTAAAAATACCACTAGTCGTAAAACGGAGAAAATAAATCACAAAAAGTAACAAGTAAAAGGCGTTAAGTTCGTCGGGGCCGAATTTTATATACCCTCCACCACAGCGTGCATTCCACAGTATTGCCGGCATCGACATTAGATGGAAGTGCACTAACATATTAGGAAAATTGTGATGCTTCGTTATTATAATATTAATAGTCCCCTACTATATCTAAATATAAAACTACAAGGGTAACCAAAAAGTAATATGAGCAGCAATCTTCAAAAATGTGCCATGAATTATATTAGGCAGAAAGAGTTTCCCTTAAGTCCGATTTGCAATTTCTTTATTCCAACTACAGCCTAAATGTCTGCACCATTTTGATAGGAAAAGCTCTAATATGGAAGATCCAATATGTTGCAGAGTGGAATAAACACGCCTAATTTCATGATTTTAGCTACAGCCGTTTGCTTGGTACCAGTTTCACTCCTTTTTTCATGTTGACCCTAAAAGAACGAATTTAGAAAAAATCGTACCACTTATTTTCCGCGTATACGCAGTCAGACGAGTGGAAATATTGATAATCGTGATTCTAGCAACAGCCGCTTGATTGATGCTAAATTTGATCCCATTTAGTTCATGAAGGTACGCGTCTACGCAGTCAAAGAAATGTGCACACCGAATTTCATTACTATAGCTGCAGCCGTTTGGTTGGTACCATTTTTATCCCCATTCGCCCCATTTACCGCCTAAAAGTACATATTTCGAAAAAATCCTTTTTCTTTCGTATCCTCACAGTCAGATGAAAGTATACACCGAATTTCATGATTTAAACTTCAGCGTTTTGGTTGGTACCATTTTTATCCCTCTTTGCCAATTTTATACCTTAAAAGTACGAATTTTGAAAAATCACTCTATTTTATGTATCTCCGCAATTAGAGGGATGTACATTCCAAATTTCATGTTTCTAGCTGTTGTCGTATCATTGGTACCATTTTTATCCCTTTTTCCCATTTCGCCAGCTAAAACTTTTATTTACTTGTTGGTGCTTTTAAGCTACTAAAGGAATGTACGCAACAATTTCAAACCAAATATTTATAAACTGAATTTATAAATAATCTTAATATTAGGGGGTATTTTCAGTCCTTGTCAGGTAAACATTTTTCCCTCTGGATCGATTTCACCCACTTTCAACCCAAACCAGTCTACAACCATTAGACACCTTTATGGAAACTTTGAACCTCCTAGCTCAATTCGTTCGGAAGCTACACTGAAAGAATTTCCCTTAATAATATTTATGAAGCGATTTCATAAAAGGTTTTTCATAAATTTAATAATTTTTAAAAATGTTAAAAAAAATAGAAAAAAGATATTTAAAAAAATAACAGTTTTTTTCTCTTTTTTTTTCACTGAACCAACACTCAGGGGATGTCCCCTATAAATGCAGTGCATTGCGTTGGCAAAAGCGAGATAAGGGTTAGGGAGGAGGAAACAGGGAGAAGTATTTGTTGACATCTGTTTTGAATCTCAGGATGTCATAATTGGCGGGAAAGATATTTGCCGGAAGTCGATTCCACATACGAGTTGCGCGAGCAAAGAACGAATTCATTCTGTAATGTGTAGTGCGGCCAGCTGTCCAATCGAAATGGGTGAGAGTGCCTTGAAAGTCGTGTATCTCGACCGAACGTCCGGTATGAGATCACGAATATCCGAGGAACAAACACCATAAAAGTATCAATAAAACAGCGACACAATCACGAAAATTGTATATTTGATAACTTTTTTCTTTAGTTTTCCTGTTATGACGAAAATTGTAAAACCAATTACTAAAATTGTAGCTGGAGTTATTAAAAAAATGATATATTGAATTAAAGCAGTGATTTTTTCGAAAATATTCAATCATAAATGTTGTTAATTCGATTATAGCAGTTGTTGATTTTTTTTATAGTATTCAATCAAAAAAGTTGCTGACTCGATTACAGCAGTCGTTGATTTTTCTGAAAATATTTAATGAATTGTATTGTTATATTGATTAAAAAATTTATTGAATTTAGTGAAATAAACCATTCGTCGGCATTTGCTGAATTCTTCTGCAGAACCTAAAATTAGCAAAAGGCAAGTGAGACCTTTATTGTTGCAGCTAAAAGTTGACTGCACAGTTTCGATGGGTGCTACCCCATCTCGTCAGGACTTCCGCAACGAATGCGTGTCTTTGACTTAAATCAGGGTTCATATTAGTACCAGCGTTCACATTTGACAAATGAGAAGCGCTGATAAACAAAATATTCCACCGAACTAAGTCGACACACTAAAAGTCTCACTTTGCCAATTCTATGTTGTGCATGCGCTCGCAACAATGCAAATGTTGTTGTTGTACGGTATGTCCATCTTCGGTCCATCTTCGCTGTAACTCGTGTGTATTGTTGTTGTTTGTATGTGTGCTATGATGTCTGTGCTGTCATTTATTTTGGTTTAAGATCAAAGGTTGTGCTGAGGTCTTCAGCAGAACCCAAAATTAAGAAAAATGCAAAGTGAGACCTTTATAAAAAAACCTAAATATATATATTTTCAATAGAATTTGAGAAACATTAATATAAAACATCTTTGTAGTTTTTCTCGAACCACGACTTCGTTCTAAGAAATGATAAAAATTAAACGAAAACAAAAACTATAATCATTTTCATTGTTCCGATCACTGTTTTAATCAGTGTTTTGTGATTGAAATATACGGAATAAATTCAATGAAAGTTTTAACTGTTCCGATTACATTTGTAATCAGCTTTTTAGATTTCTGCAATAAAATTGAAATTGAAATTTTAGAGGCAAAAATGTTTTCTGTGTAGTGTTAATTTATCAAATCTTGTTCTACTGGATACCGGAAATACAGCCCGGGACAAAGTATTTTATATAAAAATCAAGTAAAAGCAGAGTTAAGTTCGGCCGGGCCGAACTTTATATACCCTCCACCATGGATTGAATTCCACAGAGGCTGTCGATTTTCGTAGAATGGCAGTAGTATTACAGGAAAATAATTTTTTTTTAATATGGCCAAACCAAAACAATTAATATAATAATAATAAAAAATAATATAATAATAATAATATTTTAGACATCAACGACAAAGACTTTCATAAAAATAATATTAAGAAAATTAAGCACATTTTAGTGAAAAATGATTTTCCCAGCAAAATAGTAAATAATTTAATGAAATTTGTTCAAGAAAAACAACCGAAACAAGAGGAAAAAGTGGAAAAAACATATAAATCGATTACATATGTCAAAGGATTTACAGAAAGATTCAAAAACTCTGACCTATATGACAAGGACAAATACCAGTTAGCACAGAAAACACACAATACCATAAACAAGCTATTTAGCAAGACAAAATCAAAAATAAAAAAAGAAGAAAAATCTGACGTGGTATATAAAATTAGATGTAACGGTGCAAGTCCAACTTATACAACAAAGAATATGTTGGCACTACAAAGACAAAATTAAAGACTAGACTATCTTCCCACAAATCCGACCATAAAGCTTTTGACAAACCTTTGGAGCAAAAAACTGCTCTTACAGCCCACTGTGCAGTGACTGGCCACAAACCGAACTTTGACGACGTCGACATACTAGCAGCAGATAGCCACTACAATAGAAGATACACATTAGAAATGCTACATATATTAGAAGTTAGATTAAATTATAAAACAGACTCAGACGGTTGCTCACACATACAGGGTGGCTGATGAATGACCCTACATTACGAAACTCAAAAAATTCTTTGTTTAATTCATATAAATTATTTTTTCTTTGTTCATTTGACAACTGATACATGTTTATTAAACCTTTTTAATGCGTTTTAAAAATAATAGAATTTAAATGAAATCCATAGTCGGTGACACATGTTCCTGTAGAGTTTCAGTAAGAATTGTCTCAATTGCTGTTCGAATGCATTGCTTTAAATCTCCAATTTTTTGGATTTATTTTATAAACTTCCTGTTGAAATAACCCCACAAGAAAAAAGTAGGTGCAGTGAGTTCGGGAGATTTTGGGGGCCAACGAAATGTCGAGTTTCTAGAAATCAGCTTATTGGGGAACTTTTGCAGCAATTCTCTCATAGCAGTACCTGGCTATGTGACAAGACGCATCATCCCGTTGAAAACACATAGTGTTCAAAGGGATTCACTTTCGTTGCAGTTCTGCAAAGAAAAACTCATTTAACAGCAGTATTAAGTAGCATGGTAGCAGAATTCATCAGCCACCCTGTATATAGGCAACTTGTAAACAAAAATAGAAAGAGAAAATACACATTAGTTACCACCAACTCATGAAGGAACAAAGTTCGTTGTTTGTTTTATTGAAATGTAATTATTGTAATAGTCGATTGTTAGTAAATTTTATGTATATTAATTGTGATATTTTTGTAATTTTGTTTAGTGTAACACCCCTGAAGATGATCGAGAAAGTCGAATCGAAATATTGGGCAAAATTTAAATAAAAAGATAACAACAAAACCAACACAATCCTGGTTTTATGATTTTATGGCCTCAAGCTGGACAATATCAAAAACAAATATAATATTTTTATTATTTCAAACCACGCTTATAAGACAAGGCTACCAATACGTTTACACTATATATCAAAATAATACTTCAAGTAGATAGTGGGTGCTACAGTTGGTTGTATTTCCATTCTATTTTAATTCCAAATTTTGAAAGTCCATTATCTCACGTACATAGTGCAAAATAACCTAACTTCATGATTCAACCAATTTTTGCCGTAAATTTTGGAAACATCTTTTTATATTGCGTGTCTATGCCGTCAGAGGAATGTATACACCGAATTCCATGATTCTAGTTGCGGCCATTTGGTTGGTACCATTTTGATCCCCCTTTTCTTATTTTACCACTTAAGAGTACGACTTTATAAAATCTCCTTATTTTACGTGTCTACGCAATTAGAGCGATGTACACACCGAATTTCATCATTCTAGCTGTAGTCGTTTAGTTGGTACTATTTTTATCCCTCTCTACCCATTGTATCCCTTGAAAGTATGAATTTGGAAAACCCCCTTTATTTTTCGTGCCTACACAGTCAGAGGAATGTATACTCCGAATTTCATGACCCCAGTTGCGGTCATTTGGTTGATACTATTTTTATCCCCTATTTCCATTTTATCCCCAAAAAGTACGATTTTCGAAAAAATCCGGTTATTTTACGTGTCTACGCAATCAGAGGAATGTATACGCCGAATTTCATTATTCTAGGTGCAGCCGTTTGATAGGTACCCTTTTGATTTAATTTAATTTAATTAATTAATATATAATACTTTTAATTAATTTAATATATAATACTTTTTTAACCTGGCTAAAAATACTACTCAACAAAGTACCCCTTAAAAGTACGATTTTGGAAAAAAATACTTTTATATTATGTATCTACTCAATTAGAGAAAGTTACACACCGAATTTCGTGTTTCTAGCTGTTGCCGTTTGATAGGTACCAATTTTATCCCTTTTTGCGCCATTTCACCCCCTACGAATAAATATCACGTTTTTGTTATAGGGAGAATACTCATACCCAATATCAAGTAAGTACAAGCTGACATATTGAAAAAATATGCTTAAGTACTCTAAAATATTAAGGACTATTATGGGTATTTTCAGTCCTTGTGAGGGAAAAAATGTTCCCTTTGGGCCGATTTTGCCCAATCAATCAATCCCATCCGTTCTACGACTTTAAGACGCATTTATGCAAAATTTGGACTTCGTAGCTCCTTTTGTTTAGATGCTAGCGATCTTTCAACAGACGGACGGACATGGCTAGATCGTCTTAGAATTTTATGACGATCAAGAATATATATACTTTATAGGGTCTCAGGTCCATATTTCAAGGTGTTACAAACGGAATGACAAAGTTAGTATGCCCCCATCCTGGAGGTGGAGTTTATAATGGTCATTGAATGATGAACACCAATTTACGCCGCAATGAATTTTGGTTTGTGAGAAATCCGATTTAAAAACCGTGGTTTTCAACATTTAAACCCGGTTTTTTGGCTTTGGCTTGATATACGGTTTGGTCAGATTTTTCTGTGCTGAAAACTGAATAAACCAAAATTTATTCTCGACCAAATTTTTTGTTGATGATAAATTTTTCTCGAGTTGTTTGATTCGTGGGTATTTTTGGAACTTTGTGGTATGATTAAGACGGAATTGTTATAGATAGACTCCCGCTGTTGTCCATGCAAATGTTTGTGATACAAGAACCACCAGAACCTTTTAAAAAATCACTTTTGATGGATGGCGATGTTTGATTGTAAACCAAGTACTACTAAAACGCGGATAGCTGACGTCATCGATCAATCAATCTAGTGACACTTATCACATAATTTGTCGCCAGCAACATTTCATCCTACCCTGGCAACACAAATCGGCTGAGGACATAACGAGCGGAATTTAAACGCATCAAGACAATCATTGTTGTTTACATCCCATGTAGAAATGGTGGCGGGTGGATGTATCCACATGTTTACTGTCATCCATCTAACAAATTGTTTACACCACCATCCATTGTGGAATATGAACAATTCACCTTTATTGACGAAATGAAATTGATTGGAAACATGATTTGTTACCCGTGCCCCAACCAAACGCCACACCCATTTAATCCTTCAAAAGACACTTACTTCGGAAAAATAAAACTTGTGTATGTGTGTGTGGGTACATTAGGGTTTATTGATAAAACTACGGAAAGAATGATATGCCAGCTAATCAACATCATCCAAAAATTTGGTGCGATCCAGCTCGACTTTGTCAAACAGAGTTGTAAACAGAAGAATCCTCAGATTCGAAGCGAACTTGGTAAAAATAGGTTTAATAATAGCACCATCACTATTAAAGTGGACCGCATCGGTCCATGTTCTGACACAGGCCTTTAAATGGTCAACTACTCCGTAGACATTCATTTTTGGACAGATTTAATACTTCCAATCCAGTGTCAGCGACTGGAGGGTGGTGATTGCACAAGAACAAAGTTACTTGCATCAGACAAATGTCACATTTCAGCAAATACTGGAATTTTTTGTTTTACTTGTGCATAATGAATTCCTTTTTGCAAATAACCAAAGTAATTTCGAAAAGCAAAGATGAAACTGCCATCAGGCCGAAAGGGTAGCAACACCTCAAAGAGGGACAGACATATTGAGAACCATACAAAGAACAAGCAACTAACTCGTATGTCTCGGTATTTGCCTAAGGAGCAGGTCCTTAATTAAAATCTAACATTTCACATAGAAACAAAACAATCCCAATTACAATTAAATATGCATATGAAAATTGTTCGTTGAGAAACAAACAAATCTAGAGTTTGTTCATTGTCTAATTGGCGGTTCTGCAGCAAATAGAAAGGAACAGTCATTTGAAAGGACGCCACTGAGGTGGCATCACTCAAAGAGAAAAGTATCAGCCTTTTCCACGATGACAATAACAGCAAAGTCTTAGACGGACATTTAAACGTCTTTGTTGGTGCTGATATTGAATAAGTTTTCTTGGATTTCATTTCGAAAGAAACTGTTCGTTTGGCTGCACAGCAGGAGAATTTATTGTTTTTTTAACGTGAAAGAAGCCGGGGCATTTTGTGAAACCCAATGACGGGAGTCGGAGAATTTCACTTTAATAAATGTTGAAAAAATTCAAGCGAAATAAAGTTTATACTAAAATTGTTATGTCAAGGATATTGGACATCTTTAGCAAGAATCTTTCAATTTGGTAGTCAGACACACGCTGAGAAAAAAGGCGTTTGGATGCCGTTTGGCATAAATGAACTTCTATTGGTGCACACCCTAAACGTTTACTGGAATATTTGCAACATTTACCTCAAATGCAAACGTTTCTCGTAAGTGTCGTTGTTATTGCCTTAAATAAATATTTCATTTATTCGAAAATCGTCAGAAATTTATTTTAAGCGTAAAGAAGAATATTTATTTAAAGGAAAGTAGAAAACGTTGAACAAGTATTTTTCAAATAATACTAAACAGTAATCGATAATTTTGTTTCCTGTTGCGTGAGATTTCAACATTATAATCTATATATATAAAGGGTGATTTTTTAAAAGCTATAAGAAAGTTTTTCAAAAAAAAAACACATAAAATTCAGAAAATGCATGAAATCTTTATTTGAATCGATAGTACGGTCCATATAATTTAATGTTTGAAGATTATTTCATGCAAATGTTGACCTTGACAGCGCCTCAAATGGTCCATCCGCTTAGTCCAATTTTGGCATTTCCACGTTTTTGAGTAACAGAGGCCCATTTGCTGCGAACGGCGACGAATCGATAATTTATGGTCATCATTAACACTGGCCGATACAGCTGCGATATTTTCTTCAGTTCGCGCTCTACGTAAGCGTGTTGGTGGTTTAATGTCCAACAATGTAAATTTGGTGTGAAATTTAGTCACAATAGCCTGAATAGCCGCTTCAGTGGGTCGATTAAACTGACCATAAAATGGAAGCGCGCGATGAACTTTCTTAACAGAGCACGCATTTTGATAATAAAATTCAATAATTTACAAGCGTTGTTCGTTTGTAAGACGATTCATGGTTAAATTATAGACCAAACTGAAGATGTTTGACAGTGAAACAAAACACGAAACGTGCGTCAGCTGATTAAACCAGTGTTGCCAAAAAGATAATAGCTAAAAAATCACCCTTTAAAAGAGAGTGGCGTTAGTTACTACTTTTATAACTCAAGAACGCATGGACCGCTGATTCGGAACAATTCGGATTGGTCGCCGGCCAAACAAGAAGAATACCCAAGAAAATTCCCGAAATATCCCCGATTTGTATGGAGCGATTTTACGACGCCATCTTCATGATAGATGACGTTTATGTTTACGGAGCATTGAAGTTCACTGTAGAAACGCCTGGATTGTGCTGTCTCAGTGGCAAGGTTAAATTACCACCAGAGCCATTGCATTCTTTGCTACTTGGCGAAAGACCAGAATCATTTCATTTTCTATCGAACACTCAGAAATATAACGGATGCTTTCAAACGACTTCATTTGGAGCAGATATTATTGATGAACGCAGATTCATTCCAAGAGGGTCGGCGCAATGAAATCACCAAGAAGGTCAGCGCATTGAATTTTTACGCGTACCGTTTTATGATTCCGAGAAACAGAGGGCCAATTTGGCGTATATTCTCATTTCCCATTTACGAACGCTATCCGACTGTTGCTCATTTGGCAGTACATCTGGAGAACGGTCAAAAAGTTTATTACACTGCAGCAAATGCTGCTCAACGTGCTCAAAATCCACCAGCGACAACATTGACCAGTTACTTCTCGAAAATTTCAACGTCGAAAGCTAGGCGATGTAGTTCCTGGTCATTCGGATTTGCGTTCTACTGAAGCTCTTGGCCGTATTTATACGGTTCATCCAAAGAATGATGAATGTTTTTACTTGCGACTCATCATTTGAGTCACTTCGAAATATCCATGGTGTAGTGTTGCCAACATTTCGTGCTGCGTGTCTTGAGCTTAGTTTGCTAGAAAACTATACGCATTGAGATACGACAATCGCTGAAGGAACTGTTTCTGCATTCCCATGTAAAATACGCACATTATTTGCGATCCATCAAATCCACGTAAATTATGGGTTAACTACAAGGATGATATGTCAGAAGACATTTTGCATCGAGTTCGTGTCCATTCAGAGAATCCCCATATTGAGATTAATGAAGAGAACCACAACCAGGCTTTGGTTTTGATAGAAGGCATGTGTTAACTCATGTGCAGCAGTTTGTTAGTCAGGTTAGGAATGTCATTGCCAGATCGTCTACCATACGACCCTTTCGAACTAGAATTGCAGCGTGAACATGAATTCGACACAAACGTATTAAGCCAATTGGTTCGAACAATAGACAAAGATGTGAATCACTTATTCAAAAATTCAAATCTATCGACAAACGAAGACGAAGCAAGCAACTATCCAACTGAGTTTTTGAATTCATTGGATGTTCCTGGATTGCCACCGCACAATTTAAGATTGTTTCAGTTGTCATCATGCTTTGCAATATCAATCAACCAAAATTAGGCAACGGAACTCGTTTAGCGTTCACAAAACTCATGAGTAATGTGATTCACGCAAGAATATTAAAAGAAAAGTTCAAAGGTGGGGAAGTTCTCATTCCGAGAATTCCAATGATTCCAACCGATATGCCATTCGAGTTTAAGCGAATCCAATTCGTCTCTCATTCTCCATGCCAATCAATAAATCATATTGAGTATTTGTGGCCTCAGTCTGGAGAACGAATGTTTTTCACACGGTCAACTGTATGTCGCAGTTCCCGTCTCGGAAAACCATCCGCTTTGATCGTTTTCGCACCTGACAACAAAAAAATATTGTTTATCACAGAGTGATTCAATGAGGGAAAATACAATTCAAAATCGACAAAACCAGCAAATATTAAAAAAAAAGAATCAATTGCAATGGACAATTGACCACAGATTTTCTGCAATATGAAATGATGCAAGACAACGCCTGCGAGACGAAGTTCTCCAGGTCCACTATAATGAATAACAGTAACATTCTCTTAATATTGCATATACTTTTTATCATGTAATAGTTCATATACTATTAACATTTTTATTTTTTATTTTAAATAAATGTGAATTACCTGCACCTATAAATAAATAAAATTTGAAGGCAAAACAACGTTTGCCGGGTCAGCTAGTCGGTATATTATATATAAAATGTTAAAAGTTATAGATTATAGTTGAAATATTTTACTGGCAGGAGCTACGTGAAATGTCTCACCCGTTTTGGCCCCAACGTTTTCAGTTACTTATAAATATTCTTGGGAGTTTGTAATGGACATAAATTCATATCGACAAACGAAGAAAACGGTTTGATATAAACATATTTCCCTTCTCACAAAAGAGTTTGTTCATTTACAACAAGTAATGGCATGTTTACTGCAAAACTCCTCTAGGTATGTTTGGAGAAAATGTTGGGGAAGGAAAATTAATGGGGATCAGCTTTCGCGTCTCTCCTCTCGGGGTGACTCGGGGGAAGTATTGGTCCTTACTTTCATAAAAAGTAATAAAAAATAAAAAAATGTATGGGGGCCTTAAGGGTTGAAGATAAAGGGTAGATCTGTTTTGAGAAAATATTGGGGCTGACAAAGTATTGGGGGTTTGTCATACATTTGACTAGGGGCTGGTCTTGCGTTTAACCCAGCTAGGGGCGACTCCGGGGCACAAGCGTATCAAACGTCCATAAAAGCATTGTCAAAGGTCAAATATCAGAGTATTCCTACCATCCGTAGATAAGTTATAACAGCTTTAATTTTAGGTAGGTTGGGGTGATGTGTGTGGGAGTTACCAGAAGGGGCGTGGCAATTTCACCTATCTTCGCCCACTTGCACCCACCCAACCACCCTAATTTCAGCTCATGCATTTCTTCCAAACATCACAATATAGGGATTTCTAGCGAATCCAAATCGAATTCCTAAAAATACCATACAACACTATATATACACACCTAGTTTATTACGCCGGGTCGCGTTTCATAGAAGTGGAAATACAATTTCCAGTCACCTCACGAAAATAAACTTTGGATTGTTAAATGATGATTTGCAAAATATTTCGTCTCTAGATCAAGCCGTCTGTGAGATAAACGCTCCTGAAAATACCCCTAAAAATCGAGCTTTTCCAGTGCAATTTTTTGGTGCTGCATTTTTCTGAAATAATAGACCCTTGAAAGCACTGTAAATATAAATTTTGATTCTTGTCTTAGAGTTACTTATTGGTCGAATTATTGGACTTTTATATTTAATTTTTTGAGATTTTTTATAGTGGCAAGTGACAAATTTATAGTATTTGGTGTTAGTATTTTACAAAAAAATAAATAAAAATAATACCTTTGGAATGATGCCTAAATGTTGAACATCGGAGGAAAATTGACGCCGCAGCGCTCATTTTTGTAAAAAGAGTTTGAAAGTGTTGGCTCTGAAAATCCATCTCCTGTATTAAATTATTTAACAAACATGGAGTCAGTGACGTCATTTTTCTTCCGATATTCATCATTTAGGCATATTTGATTGTTTCTATTTACTTATCATAACACCTCTTACACAATGTTTCCAAGAAATGTGAGTTTTTAGCTGTCACCTTTAAAAACCAAAAAATCAATATAAACGTCCAATAATACGACCAATGATATGGCTGTTTTTCTTTAAGACTGGATAACTAAGCTGTGATAACAAAAAACTAAATAAAATTTTAAAATTTCACTCAAAATAAAAAAATCTTTTTTAAAATTGTGGCCAAAAGCAATATCAATGTGTGTGTGAAAACAAATTTTGAAAAAATAATTTTATGTTAAACATTTTTGACTTAGCCTGTACAAATCCAGTGTAAGTCAAAAAGATGGATATCGAGGATAAGTCCAATAAAGTCGACACAAAATATTTTTTTTGAAAATTTTTTTCATATATTCATATTGTAGTTGGCGCCAATGTGAAAAAATAACTGTTTTATTTTGAGCAAAAAATTAAGTTTTTGTTATCGCCGCTTGTTATCCCGGCTTAAAGAAAAACAACCCTATTCTAAGACAAGAATAATTTTTTAAGTGCTTCCAAGGGTCTATTAAATCAGAAATAAATTTAGACAAAAATGCAACATAAAAAAATTACACACGGGAAAAACATGATTTTTAGAGGTATTTTCAGGAGCGTTTAGCTCACAGGTGGCTTGACCCAGTGATGAAATATTTTGCAGTTCATTCCTGGGGGGTGGCCGCTGCAATTTATGTTCGTGACCCATCCTACAGTGTATATTCGATTTGAGGGATGTGCACACCAAATTTCACGTTATTAGCTATAGTAGTTTGATTGGTGTCATTTTTATCCCTGATGTATGTATGTATTGATCACTTTATGGTGTGCGTTTATGCTATAAAAGGATTGGACTTACCAAATATCAAGTAAATACGAGACAGAAATCTTCAAAAAGTGTTCTTAAATACTCAAAATATTAGAGGTATTTAATGTCCTTGCTAGGGAAACCTTTTTCCCTTTAGAAAGATTTCGCCCACTTTCAATCCCTACTATAAGTATTCTTGCAAAATTTGGACTTCCTAGTTCATTTCGTTTAGGTACTTTCAACAGACGGACGGACATGACTAGATCGTCTTAGAATTGTATGACGATCAATAATATATATACTTTATAGGGTCGCAGATCGATATTTCAATGTGTTACAAACGGAATGACAAACTTAGTATACCTCATCCCATGGTGGAATAGATTTAAATTAAGTTTTAATGAGTTTCGTCTACCATTAAAATAATTTTCTGAATTTCTTGTTTAACTTTTTCAATTTATGCAAAAAAACACTAACGCTCCTAGTCTGGATCTCGGGGTATTTTTGTTATATTTTAAACTTTTTATAACAGTCAACAAATTTTTTAAAATTTTATCGCAGACTGTTCCTCGCTTTCATATCTTCTTCATAACAATTCATTCATTCCCTTAGTTTTTCTCCTGACACAATTAAATCGCACATCACCAGTATCACAAAATTCCATCAATTTAATATTTTCGATTTGCGAGGAGGTCATTGTTCCATTTAATGTGACTGTGTCAAGGACAAAACGTCCAAGTACATTCAGGTGCTCAGTTGTGTTGTTTGTGGTGGATGATTCTTGGTTGCAACATTTACCTGTAATTTGTGTGGTGATATCCCTCTGGGTGGTCGACACTCGACGGAACATGCTCAGCACGGCTTTTCTGCAGAAAAAAAAAACAGAAAAGAAGGAAACAGTTACAAGTATATTTGAAATGTTGTGACGATATTTAACTAGTATTTTTGACTTCAGAATCGCATGTTTATACCCTACACACCTTCGTGGACTAGGGTATTATAAGTTAGTTTTCCGCCAAAGGTTTGTAACACCAAGAAATAATCGAGCTAGACCCACCTTTAAGTATACGAATCGGCTTAGAATAACCAGCTGAATCGATTTATCGATATCTGTCTGTCCGTCGCACTCTACAGGTCGCAATTGCTGTCCGATTGTCATGAAATTTGGCAGAAGTTACTTTTTTGGCCAAGGACGATCGGTATTGAATTTGGAGGAAATGGGTTCAGATTTAGATATAGACCCCATATAAATGTCGCTCCCGATTTGGCTTTTCTGCTCTAGAAACCGCATATTGTTCTCGATTTTCTTTAAAATTGGAACAACATCTTATAATCCAACTAGAAATACCTATGGTGAAAGTGGGTAAGATCGGTTCAGATTTATATATAGACCCAATACAAATGATGCTCCCCAATGTTTATCTTGATCATTTTTCCATTTCATGTTATATAAGCGAGGTATATACGCAGGGAGTGGTGTAGGGTATTATATTGTTTCGTTTGCATTATTTTGGTCTGTAATGAATATTTGATTTGAACTGGGATATTCTCCTGGCCATTTTATAGAATGTCATTGTGACATTTACTACTTGGCTGCCAAGTAAAATATTTTGTTTTAATTCTATCATATGCCTAAAGGAAAATAAGGGATTACAATTTCAAAGGACATTTTTCGACTTTTTGTTCCATTTCATAAAACCACAAAAATTATTTAGATTGTCCTCTTTCATTTGATACCAATGTCGTTTCTAGGACTAGGACAAAAATTCCAAAAACTATTTGAATAATTATGTACGTCATAAAGTCCTCTTAAACGCGAACTCGAGCAAACAATGAACAACTATGAATTATATGGACATTTCCACGACCCATCATTTTTTTCATTTTGTCACATATACATTAGGATGGGTCACGAAAATAAATTGCAGCGGTCACCACCCAAAAATGAAGATTGGATTGTTTAATGATGATCTACAAAATATATCGTCACTGGGTCAAGGCATCTGTGAGCTAAACGCTCCTGAAAACACCTCTAAAAATCCTGTGTTTCCCTTGTAATATTTTTATGTTGCATTTTTGCCCAATTTTTTTTGAATTAATCACCTCTAAAAATCCTGTGTTTCCCTTGTAATATTTTTATGTTGCATTTTTGCCCAATTTTTTTGAATTAATAGACTCTTAGAAGCACTTTAAATAAAAAATGTTATTCTTGTCATAGAAGAATTATTGGGCGGGTTTTCAAGGTGACAGCTAAAAACTCATATTTCTTGGAAGCATTTTTTAAGAGGTGTAATAAAAAATAAATAGGAGGAATTAATACCTTTCGAATGACGCCTAAATGGCGAATAACGGAAGAAGAATGACGTCGCTGACTCTATTTTTGTGAACTAATTTAATGCAGCCGATGGTTTTCAGAGCGAAAATGTCCAAACTCTTCTTACAAAGTACATTAGGCTAAAGATACATTAGATAAAGATTGGATAGTTTAGTGACAATTTGCAAAATATTTCGTTCCTAGATCAAGCCGTCTGTAAGCTAAACGCTCCTGAAAATACTCCTAAAAACATGTTATTCGCGTGTATTTTTTTGTGCTGAATTTTTGTCAAAATATTTTTTCTGAAAAAAATAGAGCCTTGAAAGCACTTTAAATATAAATTCTGATTCTTGCCTTAGATAGAGAATAAATAGAGACAGTACCAATACCTTTCGAATGATGTCTAAATGATGAATATCGGACGGAAATTGGCTCCGCAGCGCACATTTTTGTACAGAGTTTGAACATATTGGCTCTGAAAATCCATCTGCTGTATTAAATTATTTTACATACATGGAGTCAGTGACCTCATTTTTGTTTATTTATTTTTCATAACACAGCATGTTTACAAGAAATATGAGTTTTTAGCTGTCAACTTGAAAAGCCACAAAAAATCAATATATACGTCCAATGAGTTATTCTATGACAAGAATAAAAATTTTTATTTAAGGTCCTTCAAAGTCAGAAAAAATTTTGACAAAAATGCAACATAAAAAAGTTACACAGGAAAAAAACATGGTTTTTAGAGGTGTTTTCAGGAGCGTTTAGCTCACAGATGGCTTGACCCAGCGACGAAATATTTTGCAAATTATCACTAAACAATCCAATCTTCATTTCTGGGGGGTGACCGCTGCTATTTATTTTCATGACCCATCCTAATGTACATACTACATGTTATTATTCTGTCATAAATATTGTCTTTGTGAACTTACCGGAAATTTTGTCCGCTCACACAGTACAGGACGAAATTGATGCCAAAATTCGTTATAAACAACAGATGGAAAATGTACTGCAGGACGATGGTGGTCTTCGCATTGGCCGACGATTGTGTCTGAAAGAAAGACAAGAGACAGCGAAAAATTCACAAACATAAATATGGGAACTTTTTACTAACTAAATTATTTAATTGTCATTAACAAGTTGACAAGGGGCGTCTCACAAAATGTGACATGAGAAATTTGTAAAAAATTTAAATAAATAAATGCTCACTAATGATACTGATAATGATACTATATATTTGTTATCGCGGATGTTACAAACGCACCAAGTAACAGGGCACACATTGTCATTGAGCCACATTATCGTCTATACGCCGAACACACACTTGCCTCCTGTGACAAAAGGACTTCGATGAGCAGTCATTGACCAATACTTCACAGCTCTCGTTTTTGGAAATCTTTAATGAACTTTTATTTGTGTTTGCAATAAACAGTCCATAAGGAAGATGGCACAGAGAGCAACAGCAATAATGTCCTTCTCCTTAGCGTTTTTTTTTTCAAAAACAAATATACCAAGAACCTTCTGACTGTGATGAGAAGTCATAGTTAGTTTTACATTCGCTCGTGTTTGGATTTTATTATTCGCGAGAACAACATCAGCGACAAAACGGACAATAACCACGGCAGCAAAAATGCCTGAGCCATAAAGTGTTAAATACGTCCATAAATATAATTCGGCAGCCAGTAACACGAAAAAAATACATTCCAACAGATATTTTTGTCGCTCTTTCCTGTTGTGCTTCATTATTATAATATTAATAGTCCTCTACCATGTATAAATATAAATGTAAAACTTCCATTGTAATCGAAAAGTGAACATTAGGCAGCAATCTTTAAAAATGGGCCTAAGAAACGGGCTTGAGAGAAGTCCGATTTTCCGCCATTTGTAACTTCATGATTCCAGCTACAGCCGAAACGAAGATCCAATATAAGAATATCCAGAATGTAATAAACACACCTAATTTCATGATTTTAGCTACAGCTGGTACCAGCTTTGTGCCAGTTTCACTGCTTTTTCCATTTTGACCCTAAAAGTCAGAATTTAGAAAAATTATTTTCCGCGTCTACGCAGTCAGACGATTGCAAATACTGCATATCATGATTCCAACTGTAGCCGCTTGATTGATGCCAAATTTAATCCCATTTAGATCCTGAAGGTACGAATATCAAAAGATCTCTTTCGAAATGTTCGAAAAAATAACGTCAACGTTGACGAAATCACGTAAAACAACTCGAACTTCTGTTAATTTTTCAAACATATATCCCTGAAGATGATTGAAGAATTCAATCGAAATATTGGAAAATACATAATTAAAATTAAAACAATAACACTCGTTTTTTAATAAAAGCCTTTAACGGAACTAAAACATCATATAACATAGATTTTTTTGTTTTGTATTATCGTCCGGCTTAAGGTCTCAAATAAATGAAAACAAGATCTTGTTTGTTTATTATTTTATTTTTCACTTTTGTTCCCGATATTTCGAACGACTTCGTCGATCATTCTCAGGGGCGTTACACTAAACAAATATACATAAGAATAACAATCAATATATGTACAAACAATTAATATAATTACATTTTCCAAAAACAAAAAGATCCTTCCACTTTCACAAGATTTTGTTAACTACTGTCCGTCTTTCCTATTCTTGTGTATGATATTTCTGTATATGTGTGCGCATTTGTCTGTGTCTGTCTTGTAATTTAGTCTCTTTTCAGTAGGAACGTCCGTAATGTAGAGCATTTCTAATGTATATCTCCCATGGTAGTTACTCTCTTCTGTTAATATGTCTACGTCGTCAAAGTTGGGCATGGTTTGTCAAGTGCTTTCAGGTCAGATTTATGAGAAGAAAGTCTAGTTTTGTATTTTGTCTTTGTAGTACCAACATATACTTTATTGCGTAAGTTGGACTTGTCACCATTGCACTTAATTTTATATACTACGTCCGTTCTGTCTTCTTTTTATTTTTGATTTTTTCTTGCTGAATAAATTGTTGACCGTGTTGTGAGATTTTTGGGCTAATTCATATTTTTATATTCTCCACCTCCAGGATGGTGGTATACCAACTTTGTCATTCCGTTTGTAACACCTTGAAATATTGACCTGAGACCCTATAAAGTATATATATTCTTGATCGTCATAAAATTCTAAGACGATCTAGCCATGTCCGTCCGTCCGTCCGTCCGTCCGTCCGTCCGTCTGTCCGTCTGTCCGTCTGTTGAAAGCACGCTAGCATCTAAACGAAAGGAGCTAGGACGTCCAAATTTTCCATAAATGCGTCTTATAGTCGTAGATCGGTTGGGATTGAAATGGGGCGAAATCGGCCCAAAGGGAAAAATTTTTCCCTCACAAGGACTAAAAATACCCATAATAATCCCTACTATTTTAGCGTATTTAAGCATGTTTTTTGAATATTTCTGTTTATATTTGCTTGATATTTGGTATGCGTATTACCCTTATAGCAAAAAACTGCACCATAAAGTGATTCTTATTTGTAGGGGGTGAAATGGGGCAAAAAAGGGATAAAAATGGTACACATTAAACGACAACAGCTAGAAACACGAAATTCGGCGTGTACATTCCTCTAATTGAGTAGATACATGATATAAAAGTATTTTTTTCAAATTCGTACTTTTAAGGGGTAAAATGGGAAAAGAGGGATAAAAATGGTACCAACATAGCGGCTGTACCTAGAATAATGAAATTCGGTGTATACATTCCTCTGATTGCATAGACAAGTAAAATACACGGATTTTTTAAAATTCGTACTTTTTGGGGTTAATATGAAAAAAGGGGATAAAAATAGTACCAATCAAATAACCGCAGCTAGAGTGATGAAATTCGGAATATACATTCCTCTGACTGTGTACACACGGAAAATAAACCGATTTTTCGAAATTCGTATTTTTTGGGGACAAAATAGAAAAAGGGGATAAAAATAGTACCAACCAAATGACCGCAGCTAGAGTCATG
The DNA here is from genome assembly GCA_947397865.1 of Polietes domitor. Taxonomy (NCBI): domain Eukaryota; kingdom Metazoa; phylum Arthropoda; class Insecta; order Diptera; family Muscidae; genus Polietes; species Polietes domitor. Next base: position 105,517,066 of record OX377621.1, on the reverse strand, counting down.
AAATTCGGAGTATACATTCCTTTGACTACGTAGACATGAATAATAAAAGGTTTTTTTCCAAATTCGTACTTTCAAGGGATACAATGGGTACGGAGGGATAAAAATGGTACCAACCAAACGGCTACACCTGGAATAATGAAATTCGGTGTATGCATTCCTCTGATTGCGTAGACACTTAAAATAAACAGGTTTTTCGAAATTCGTACTTTTTGGGGTTAAAATGAAAAAAGGGGATAAAAATAGTACCAATTAAATGACCGCAGCTAGAGTCATGAAATTCTGAGTATACATTCCTCTGACTGCGTAGACACTGAAAATAGACGAATTTTTCGAAATTCGTACATTTTGGGGTTAAAATTGAAAAAGGGGATACAAATAGTACCAACCAAATGACCGCAGCTAGAGTCATGCAATTCGGAGTATACATTCCTCTGATTGAGTAGGAATCGGAAAATAAACGAATTTTTCGAAATTCGTACTTTCAAGGGATAAAAATAGTACTACCTAAATGACTACAGCTAGAATGATGAAATTCTAATTGTGTAGAAACGTCGAGGGGGTAAAAATAGTACCAACCACATGGTCGCAGATGGAATTATGGAATTCGGTGTATACATTCCTCTGCCTGCATAGACACGCAAAATAAAAAGTTTTTTTTTCCAAATTTGTACCTTTTCTATTATGGCAAAAATTGGTTGAATCATGAAGTTAGGTTATTTTGCACTATGTTCGTCTGATAATGGATTTTTTGGTACTTTTGGAATTAAAATAGAATGGAAATACAACCAACTGAAGCACCCACTATCTACCAATATTTATGGTATTTAAGCTTTTTGAAAATATAAATATAAGAATATTTATTTTTTAATTTGAAATAAATAATGATTTGAAATTATTAAAATATTATATTTAAACTGGGATATTGTCCTGGCTCAAGACTATTTTGCATCTATATTTAATAGAATGCAAATTTATTTACAAATGGCATGGTGACATTTATTACTTGGCTGCAGACTACCACTATCATGATTTCCACCCTGTCTAAAGGTTTCATTCAGGTGGCTTCGCAGCGACTTTTCAACATCAAACCCGGCCTCTATAAGGAGATGATTTTCACAAACGAACGAGAATCACAACTCACTTGCCGAATTTGCGTTTAAAAAATCGCACCAAGTAATAAAGTACACATGCCATCTTACAAAATGTCACCATGCCATTTGTAAATAAATTTGCATTCTATTAAATATAGATGCAAAATGGTCTTGAGCCAGGACAATATCCCAGTTCAAATCAAATATTGATTACAGACCAAAAAAATACAAACGAAAAAACTAAAATATTATATTTATTTATAAAATTATTTTTTCAATATTTGTATTTGTTTTTGTTTGGCTATATTAAAAAATTATATTTTCCTGTAATATTACTGCACTTCTACGAAAACCGACAAACTCTGTGGAATGCAATCCATGGTGGAGGGTATATAAAGTTCGGCCCGGCCGAACTTAACGCCGTTTTTACTTGTTTTATATTCTCCACCTCCAGGATGGTGGTATACCAACTTTGTCATTCCGTTTGTAACACCTTGAAATATCGACCTGAGACCCTATATATATTCTTGATCGTCATAAAATTCTAAGACGATCTAGCCATGTCCGTCCGTCCGTCTGTCCGTCTGTTGAAAGCACGCTAGCATCTAAACGAAAGGAGCTAGAACGTTCAAATTTTCCATTTCTTATAGTCGTAGATCGGTTGGGATTGAAACGGGGCGAAATCGGCCAAAAGGGAAAATTTTTTCCCTCACAAGGACTAAAAATCCCTAATATTTTATTTGCTTAATATTTGGTATGCGCATTTCCCTTATAGCAAAAACGTGCACCATAAAGTGATTCTTATTTGTAGGGGGTGAAATGGGACAAAAAAGGGATAAAAATGGTACATATTAAACGACAACAGCTAGAAACACGAAATTCGGTGTGTACATTCCTCTAATTGTACTCAATTACATAATATATAAACATTTTTTTCCAAATTCGTACTTTTAAGGGGTAAAATGGGAATAGAGGGATACAAATGGTACCAACCAAACGGCTGTACCTAGAATAATGAAATTCGGCGTATACATTCCTCTGATTGCGTAGACACGGAAAATAGACGAATTTTTCGAAATTCGTACTTTTTGGGGTTAAAATGAAAAAGGGAATAAAAATAGTACCAATCAAATGACCGCTGCAAGAGTCATGAAATTCGGAGTATACATTCCTCAGACTGTGTAGATACGGAAAATAAACTGATTTTTCGAAATTCGTACTTTTTGGGGTCAGAATAGAAAAAGGGGATACAAATAGTACCAACCAAATGACCGCAGCTAGAGTCATGAAATTCGGAGTATACATTCCTTTGACTACGTAGACATGAAAAATAATTTTTTTTTTCCAATGGGTACGGAGGGATAGAAATGGTACCAACCAAACGGCTACACCTATAATAATGAAATTCGGTGTATACATTCCTCTGATGGCGTAGACGCTTAAAATAAACAGCTTTTTCGAAATTCGTACTTTTTGGGGTTAAAATGATAAAAGGGGATAAAAATAGTTCCAATCAAATGACCACAGCTTGAGTCATACAATTCGGTTTATACATTCCTCTGACTGCATAGACACAAAATAAAAAGTTTTTTTTCCAAATTCGTACTTTTTCTTTTACGGCAAAAATTGGTTGTTTGTACTATGTACGTGAGATATTGGACTTTCATAATTTGAACTTTTTTAATTAAAATAGAATGGAAATACAACCAACTGTAGCACCCACTACCTACCAATATTTATGGTATTTAAGCTTATTGAAAATATAAATATAAGAATATTTATTTTTTGAATTGACGTATTGGTAGCCTTGTCTTATAAGCGTGGTTTGAAATAATTAAAATATTATATTTATTTATAAAATTATTTTTTCAATATTTGTATTTGTTTTCCTATAATATTACTGCACTTCTACGAAAACCGACAACCTAAGTTCGGCCGGGCCGCCGTTTTTATTTGTTCTTTGTCATATAAGTCTGAGTTCTAGAATCTTTCCGAGAATCCGGGTATATATGTTATAGTCTTGTAAAGCTTTGTTGGGTTTTCTTTGTGGCTTTTGGGATTTCGTACATATCTAATTAATTGTCTTATTGTTTTTATGGGAAAGTCATCTCTTAAAATATTTTTAATTTTCTCTCTGTTATTTTTGTGGAAGTCCTCATCACTTATGTCTAGTACTCTTCTGATAAAATTGGTCGCGGTGTTGAATTTATTTTCAGTTGGCGACAATTTTAAAAAAGATAAACAAATCAACAATTCCATACAAAATCCCCAATTTGGTAGTTTGACTAATTACGATATATTTAATATTTATTAATTGTGAAATGTAAACATTTTATAAATTCTTTAAGAACATGTTTCGGAATTATTATACCCCTCACTAGGGTATTATGTCTTTGTGCATTTGTTTGTAACACCCAAAAGGAAACGTGTTAGACCCATCGTTTATTATAATAATATCGGGAGGGAAATTTGTATCGGGCTATATCTAAATATGAACCGATTTTTTCAAATTAAATAGGTATTTCCAAAATCGTATTTATAAGCTGTAGCTAAATGATTATCAACCAATTTTTAGTTTGTAGCGTGATTTAAAAAGAAGAAACTTTTCGATATATACATTACACAGTGCGACAAAAGAAAATTAAGTAGAAATTCTTGCGAAATGATACTATTTTTATGGTGGGTGTTGTTGTTTTTCTTCATTTTTCTCTGACTTAAGTTTACTCTGCATGATGTTACCTTTCAGGATAATTTAAAAACGTTACAAATTCCTGAAGAACTTATTTCGACATTATTTCTCTTGAAAGAGTGAATAACAATATTTACTTCCGATTAATTCGTATGCAAATGCCAATGTTATGTTAGTTCTGGTTCCTTGCTCTGCAATTCTTTGTATTCCTTCTGCTCGTTATGCAAATTTAATTAACCATATTTATATAATAACAGTTATTAGGTGTAATAACTATAAGTTTGCATGCGTGTGCGCACACACAGTGCACAGTAGGTGATTTTCTTTGCTGTGTGCAAATGATAAATTTATTCAGTTTTGTCCTTATACCCCACCCCCCACCACTGTTTCTGACTCTTTGTTGATTTAATTAGACAGCTCTGCATTCAACAATATTTAAGGTTATATGGGTATTCCTAATTGAGGACGAAGGATGCCCTGTTGCGCGGTTACTGATACATTGACTTGAATGGAAGGGGGGAGGCAAAAGATGTGACTGGATGTACAAATCTAGCCAAATTCATTTTCTTGTTTGACCTATTTTTGAAATTTTTAAAACTAATCGTAGAATCGTACTTTTCTTTTAAAAGCAAGTTACGGATAACACTGATCACTTATTATACCCTCACTCTACAAAGTAGGAACGTATATATCATTTGGGACAGGAAAAAAGTGTAAAATTACTTAAGACCCTAAGTATGTTTGCACCGCATCCATTTCACGACTTTTATATCTGTTTGAGCCATGTCTGTCCGTCCGTCTTTCTGGCTGGCTGGCTGGTACACGATAACTGCCGAAAGGAGTTAAAGAATCGATTCAAACTTTGCACAAGGTAATATTTTTACCAAACTTAGTTTAAGTTCGAAAATGGGCGAAATTGTGACACCCCTTCTGGTACCTCCCACACAATATGTTAAAAAAAAACCAATGAAACTTCCTTATATTCAGAATTAGCTATATTTTATAAGCACTATAAGCGTGCAATATATGGTGGCCCCCTTCGTACCTCCCACACTATTCACCCTAACCTTCCTCAAATTAAAGCAGTTATAACTTATATATGGATTATCGGAATACTCTGAAATTTGGCAATGTTTTTATAGATGTTTCATACACTTGGGATATGGGCGATATTGCCACGCCCATTCTGATATCTCGTACACAAACTTTCATATACAAAAATGTTTCTATATTCGCATTAAACCTAAAAAATAATTACGTTTTCAAAATCAGTACATCAATACATTGTCCTCAGATTTATACCAAATAAAATTAAAATATTTTTCTTTCTTTTTCAGGTAAGTGATACATCCGTATTTGTCACATTTTTGCGGTAAGCTATTCACAAGAAAGTTATAACTGCTAAACTCATTTTGCCCCAACTTCTGAAGAATACCTTTAGTTGTCCGTGGCTGCCATAAAACCTTTTGTATCGCTTTTTTTATTTACCTCATTTTTCGGTAACGACACAAAGTTATCGTTAACTTTTGAATTAAATTAATAACTTCCCTAGTATCATTTTTATTGGTGGGTATCAATTAAAAAGATTATAAAAAAACGTGAATATAAAAATAATTCGAAGCTTAAAAAGTTGAAATTTTAGTAAAAATATTAGTGTACGCAGACTTTTTCTAGTGAGTGTTTGTTTGTGATACGTCGTTAAATTTGAACCTAAAACATAAATTTATCTGTCGATGTGAGGCAAAAGTGAAACTAGCAAAGGACATAACTAAATCTTGAAGTAATCACGGAACGAAATAGTTGAAATCGGACAACTTAATCATTGACTTGTTTCTTTGAAACAGCACTAAGTCAGTTGTCATGGTTATTTGGGATTTTAAATTTCGATTTTCTTGCTGCGGATTTGAATTGGCTCTGTTTCAGTTTTTCGTTTGTTTTTTTTTGTTCTGTAATCAATATTTGATTTGAACTGGGATATTGTCCTGGCTCAAGACCATTTTGCATCTATATTTAATAGAATGCACATTTATTTACAAATGACATGGTGACATTTCTTTTGGTCAAACACATTTTATATGTTTTCTGTTTTAATTAAATTAAGAAGTTTCATCGTGGAATTCTTTTGAATTCGAGTTGATCTTACTTACCTCCAGATAAGTTATCATTCGCATTATGCAGCTGGGCAAGTTGAGACAAACGAATACCGTTGAGACAATCAGCAGCATTTTGGTGACTTTCAACTGGGATGAGTTGGCGGCATTTCGTCTTCCTGTGAACACGCAAAACGAGAATTCATTTTAATTCTTTTATGAACAACATTAGTAAATTTTCAGATGAATTATTTTGAAAAAGTCCATTATTCAATTATACAATAATCAGATTTTATGATTTATCTATTATACGATTTAATGATATTCCAAAAACAGGACGTGTCGTGGAATTTTTGAGGGATTCTCAGAAAGCCTATTGTGATTTTTGGAGCTTTTAATTATCCGGAAGTTGTGAATGTTAATAGCAACATTTTATAGTTTGTTTGCCAGCTATGCGTGGCTTCTTGATTCGTTTGCAAATAAATGTCTAGGGTTAACGTCAAGGATGACGTGTGGGAAACGTTGTTCACATCGATCTAGCTTTGTTTGCGCTGGAAGACATTACTGAAAAGCTTCACTCAGAAAAATAGCATTCCTAAATTTGAGTAAAATCCATACTCCAATTTAGTTCAACAATTTTACTCCAGTTTAGTAAAAATTTCCTTGAAAATAGGAAAATTAACTAAGTAAAGTTCGCTTATTTCAAAGTCATATCAAATAGTTAATTTACTAGAAATAGGGTAGTACATTTACTTAAAAACATTTCATTAGATCTAATAAAAAATTCTTACAATTGTGCAAATTTATACTTGTGTGGAAGAAAATTTCCGAGGTTTTAAGTAAGAAAAATATTAAGATTTGTTTTGTATGGAAAATATTTCATTTAATTAATGTGTTCATTGAAATTTATTCATACATTTAAGTATTAATAAACTTATAAAAAATCACTTCAATTTGTTTAGAAAATTCTTGAATATTAATATAAGAAGCGATTCTCATTCGTTTGCCGAGACTTATTTCCTAGAAGGCCTTCGCAGCAATCATGGAATAATAGCTCAACTATTAATGGCAGAGGTATAATGATTTTTTTTAGAAATATTTCATGTTGCCAATTTTTGTATCAGTTTTGCATACTCTGAAGCAAAATCATTTGTTTGAATTATTTTTAGATAAGTTGAACTTATTTTAAGTTCATTTTTTATCCTTGTATCAAGTAAAATTTTCCTCAGTTTAAGTAAAAACTTACTCGTTTTGAGGAAAAAGTCGGCAAATTTGCCCTCAATTTAAGTAATTTAAAATTAAATTTTCTCAATTTTACTTGATTTGAGTAAAAATTTACTTAGTTTTAGGAACATTTCAGCAACATTTTTCTTAGATTTAGTAAAAATGTACTTGGTTTGAGGAAAAACTTACTGCAATTTTCCTTAGTTTGAGTAAATATTTACTTGGTTTGAGGAAAATTTAACTAGAATGAAGTTCAAAACATTTACTACTTTCAAAGAAAAGTTTGAACTAGAAATGAGGAAATATTGCTTTAGTGCTACACGAAGTTCAATTTCCTAAATTTTAGTTCATTTTAACTCGTTATAGGGTTAACTTTTTTCTGAGCGTTTTATTTATTGAGTTAGGATCGATCCATATATACATATGTACAGTAGGCTGGGTCGCAAATGGAAAAACAATTTCCAACCACCCCACGAAAATAAAGTTTGGATTGTTTAATGATGATTTGCAAAATATTTCGTTCCTAGATCAAGTCGTCTGTGAGCTAAACGCTCCTGAAAATACCCCTAAAAATCATGATTTTCTGGTGGACCCTTGAAAGCACTTTAAATATAAATTTTGATTTTTGTCTTAGAGTAACTTATTGGTCGAATTATTGGACCTTTATAATAATTTTTGATGTTTTTTCATAGTGACAAATGATTTTTTTCGCATTTGTTGTTAGTATTTTATAAAAACTAAATAGGGTTAGTCAATACCTTTCGAGTGATGCTTAAATGATGAACACCGGAAGGAAATTGAAATTGATCTGTAAATCCATCTCCTGTATTAAATTAATTTACAAACATGGAGTCGGCGACGTCTTTTTTCGCCCGATATTCATCATTTAGGCCTCATTCATAAGAAATGTTTCCAAAAATATGAGTTTTTTTTTTTGCTGTCAAAAAAATCAATCTAAACGTCGAATAATACGACCAATGAGTTATTCTACGACAAGAATAGAATTTTTTTATTTAAAGTTCTTCCAAGGCTCTATTTATTCAGAAAAAATGGACAAAATTGCAACATGAAAACAATAACACAGGAAAAACATGAATTTTAGAGGTGTTTTCAGGAGCGTTTAGCTCACGGATGGCTTGACCCAGTGACGAAATATCATCATTAAACAATCCAATCTTTATTTCTGGGGGGTGACCGCTGCAATTTATTTTCGTGACCCATCCTAATGTACATATATACAGTGAAATTCCCCTAACTCGAATCGCCTAGGGCACGACAAAACACTTCGAGTTAGGGAAAATTCGAGTTATGGAAATTAAACATTTTTTATATGTACACGATGTGTACATGTGTCTCTCCGTGACAGAAGCAGCATTTTCATTCCTATGCACTGTGCATAGGAAAAGAGAGCGGTGCCCATCACTGAATTAAAGGCTTCGCAAAGAAGTGCCACCAAAATATGTATGTATGTACTACTTATTAACGAGAAAACAATATTAAAATTAGCAAAACAAAAAATTCGAGTTACGGGAATAAACTCAAATAGTAAGTGTCACAAATTGTATCAGTTTTTAATTCGACTTACAGAAAAGTTCGAGTTAGGGGAAATTCGACATACGGAGAAAAACACATAAGAAAAAGCTATTGAGAATCCAAGATTCGTACATAACAGTTCGAGTTAGGGAAAAATTCGAGTTAGGGGACTTCGAGTTAGGGGAATTTCACTGTATATATATTTTTAGACGTAGAAAACTTAAATAAAATATTTGGATTACACAATTTCTAATAGAAACTTACTACTGACTGTATTAGACAGATAATTATAAGTATGTCACAGTGTCATAAAGTGTTTCGTGTTTTCATCGTCTTCTATCACAACTCACCACTGTGCTTTTTTACCCCATTTGTTTTTCCAAATAAATATGCTGACTTTTAATGCACTTGACTTATTGTTTGCGCAAAAAAGAATATGATTCTTTATATTATGGTGGTTTTAATTTTGTATAAGCCTGACCTGAGATCCAATAAAAATTTGTTGTCAATTAAGTCCGTATACTTTACTGCTTTGTTGCATTTGTAATACTGTAAAAATTCAATCTCCCGAAAAATGCTCCACAAGTTTTTGCCAAATTTCACAAATGTTTTCATTTGAACAAATAACTAAAAAATGGCTAAACCGCTTTCACGGATATGATTTTAAAGCCACTTGAAACTCCAGGTCAGACTCGGACTGCTATATGGATGTATGATCAAACAATTGTTAACGAATCTTTGCATTTTATTCGGGCACTTTAGCACTGTTCGCTGTTTTATCACAATATTCTGTTCAGTGACGAGGCTCATTTTTGGCTCAATACAATACTGCCCCATTTAGACTGTAGATAATCCACGAGAGACTCACTTACATACTTCCACAAAGTACACTATTGTGTGTACTTTTTGTGACGGTGGAATCGGAATCACCATCATGTCATTTAACGCCTGTAGATTATATTTCTATACCCTCACTCTACAGAATAGGAGGGTATATATCATTTGGGACAGACAAACAGTGTAACGCATTGAAGGAGTGACTTAAGACCCTAAGTATGTTTGGGCCAAATCTGTTTCACGACATTTTAAGATGTTTGAGCCATGTCCGTCCGTCCGTCTGGCTGGCTGGTGTACACGATAACTCTCGAAAGGACTTAAGGAAACGATTCAAACTTTACACGTGGTAATGTTTTCCCCAAACTAAGTTTAAGTTCGAAGATGGGCGAAATTACCACGCCCCTTCTGACACCTCCCACACAAATAGTCCATATTCCAATGTTAAATTAAAACCAATGCAACACCCACACGGATAATAGGAATAAGCTATATGTTTTAGTTTTTTCGTTTGTATTTTTTTGGTCTGTAATCAATATTTGATTTGAACTGGGATATTGTCCTGGCTCAAGACCATTTTGCATCTATATTTAATAGAATGCAAATTTATTTACAAATGACATGGAGACATTTATTACTTAGCTGCAGACTACCACGATCATGATTTCGACCATGTCAAAAGTCTTTTCAAGTGGCTTCGCAGCGACTTTTCAACATCAAACCCGGCCTCTATAAAGAGATGATTCTCACAAACGAACGAGAAGCACAACTCAATGATTACAGACCAAAAAAATACAAACGAAAAAACTAAAACAAATGAGCGTTGGCACGGCAGAAGTATTGCTGGGTAACTATACCTGCATATACACATACTTACATATGCAACTCAATGAGATGCTTATAAGATGGCATGTGACTTTATTACTTGGTGCGGTTTTTTAAACGCAAATTCGGCAGTTGAGTTGTGCTTCTCGTTCGTTTGTGAGAATCATTAAATATAGATTCAAAGTGGTCTTGAGCCAGGACAATATCCCAGTTCAAATGGAATAAGCTATATTTTGGTATTTAATATTGTTTTTATAATCACTTTAAACCGAAAATATATTTACTCTTTAGCCACGACCCACACCTTCATAACTTCTATACTGGTGCATGAAATCCACTATGACTTGATATTTGATCATGTTTTTTTACAATTGTTTTATAAATGAGGAAGCTGGGAGCATGTGACCCGGACCTCCTAGTACCTTCCACACGAATTATCCTGCCCTACATAAAATTGTATTCCTTATAACTTCCGTATATATGTTCTACTACTGCGAGTGAGGGTATAAGCCGACTGAAGCTTACTTACTTGTTCTAATAGGCGATTCTTTACTGATTTAAGATTTTGAATAAATGTTCATACCATTTATTTGATTGATTTTTTTGATGCACCTTTTTAAATATCTGCCACAATATACGTTATTGCCAATATGCCCCTGCAAATGGCAAAATATGTCTTGGGAATATGAAAAACTTCCCTTCCAACATATTTAGCGAGTCCTTGAGTGCAAGTTGCACAGTTCGATTTTATTGAATCACATTTCCATCGACCATTCATTGCTAAACGAATGCCATTAAAGCGAGTGGTCTATCAGCAGCCAACTGGTAATGATGACACTCAATGAAGCCCATCCACATGTGGGTAATGTATTCACATTAAAAATTCATCCTTTTTCGTATTGAATATTCTGCAGTGTGGCTAAGACTATGTTGATTAGGGTTCCTTTGGTGATGATCCGCCCCATAAAAATGTCAAATTTTATAATGCAAATAGCAACGAAAGGACAAAAATCTGTGTGAATCACTGGAGAGCTTTCATAAATTCCGCTACATGCCTTTAATTGGGTGAAGCAAAAAAGGAAAAGTTCTACCTCATGGTCTCCTGGAACTTTATCTTTGAACAAAGTGAAATTTTCTTCTTAAACCTTCTTAAAGCAACATAAAAAGAAATTAACATCCACAGACGTTGGTGGACAAAAGTGACCAAGGGGTTTTGAGACGAAAGTGAAAAATTGAAATTTTGTATTCTCGAAAAATAAACGATTCTAACAATTAATTGCCCCGATTTCGCTTGAAATAAACAGGGATTAAAGTGAAATTGGGTCAAAAGAACAAATAAATGATAATTAAATTATTATCAATTTGCATTGGCTACAATTGTTGGGCCAATCCACAGGGAATGTGGCCGTAACGAACCATATCCTCACTCCATGTGGCCACATGAGTGCATAATTAATGGTCCTTACCTGATTTTCTTGATGTGTCTGTACATATGACACTGCCACCCTTGCCACTACAACCAGCACTTCCTCGTGTGGAATGATGATGGTGGTGCTGATGATTGTGATGCTTTATCTTCGTGCCACGATGCGGATTTTGTTGTGGCACATGTGTGATTAGATTATTCTCGTGTCCATTCAGGTGGCTTGTGCCACAAGCATTTGACTTTTGTCGCTTCAGTGATGTTGTTGTGAGACGATATGTTGTTGTCACAGATACACCCTGTTGGGTGCCCGCCGGTTTTGGTGTTGCAACAGCTGTTCCTGCTGTCACGGCTGTTGTCGTCGCTGTTGCTGAAGTTGTTGTATTGACCGTGATGGCACATGTTGCTGTTGAAGGTGTCGACACGGTCATGTCATGTGTCGTCGGTAAATGATGAGTTTTCCTAAGGAAGACAAAGAAAGGGACAAATGGAATACATATGTAAAATGCTGGAATTGATGTTGTGCTGGAATCATAAATCATGATGATGATGAAGTTTAAGAAATCGTAGACTTTATTAAATCGATTCGAATCGAATATCGAATACAATATTATAATAATCCAATTTTGTATGAAAAAGTTTTCTCTGTGATATTTCAGCTGATGTCATTCATTAAATTCAATTTCACTTACTGTTTTTGCATTGTTAAGGTCCTTCGCACTGTGGCGAATTTCCACACCGTACATCCGGTGAAAGTGTTTAGAATGGCAATCGATGTAAAGGGTACAGCAAACACGACCACCGTGTCCCAATAATTGAGGAGAGTAATGTAGTCCTGCAGTGCAAAGAAGAAAGACAATTGATAGAGTTACTTGGACAAAGAATATACATTTGAGATAATCAAAAGGAGGGATTTAAATTTAGATGAGAAAAATGTCTACAGGGAAATTGTTTCCTTTAAACTTTTCTGTGGATGTTAAAACTTTTCTTATCAATAGAACGATGACGATTTTATATTTGTTTTTTGAAAACGTCAGGTTTAGGCTGTTTAACCGGCCAGCTATGTTTGTTATATACCCCAAAGCGAAACAATCTATATATATAAAAGAGTTGCGTGATTGAGTGACTGACTGACTGATCACTCCCCAGACCAAATGGCTAGAGCTAGAATCATGAAATTTGGTGTGTACATTTCTCTTACAGTGCAGAGGTGTGATAAGACGGGATTTTTCGAAATTCGTACTTTTAAGGGGTAAAACGGGGACTAGAATCTTGAAATTTGGTATGGATATTCCTCAAGCAGCATGAAGTCATCCCAAAAAGTGACATTTTAAAAATTCGTACTTTTTGGGGGTTAAATGGGACAAAAAGGGACAAAAATTGTACCTACAACATGGTTGAAGCTAGAATCATGAAATTTGGTGTGTACATTTCTCTTAGAGCGTAGATATCAGATTTGAAGCGATTTTGAAGGGATAAAAAAGGTACCACAGCAATGACCAAACGGCTAGGCCTAGAATCTTGAAATTTGGTATGGGTATTCCTCTTGCGGCATGAAGTCATCCCAAAAAGTGGCTTTTTAAAAATTCGTACCTCAGGGGGGTTAAATGGGGTAAATGGTACAAACAATACGGCTGAAACTAGAAGCATGAACTTTTGTATATACATTTCTCTTACCGCGTAGAGATCAGCTATGAAGGGAGTTTTCCGTAATTCGTACTTTCAAGGTGTAAAATGGGTTAAAGAGGGATAAAAATTGTACCACAGCAATGACCAAACGGCTGGGACTACAACAGGTCGCAATTGTTGTCCGATTGTCATGAAATTTGGCAGAAGTTATTTTTTCTGGCCAAGGACCATTGGTATTGAATTTGGAGGAAATCGGTTCAGATTTAGATATAGCCCCCATACAAATGTCGGTCCCGATTTGACATTTTCCGCTCTAGAAACCACATATTGTACCCGATTTTCTTTAAATTTGGTACAACATCTTATAATCTGACTAGAAACACCTATGCCGAAATTGGGTAAGATCGGTTCAGATTTAGATATAGCCCCCATACAAATGTCGCTCCCTATTTCACTTTTTCCGCTTTAGAAACCACATATTGTACCCAATTTTCTTTAAAATAGCCACAACATCTTATAATCCAACTAGAAACACGTATGCAAAAATTGGGTAAGATCGGTTCAGATTTAGATATAGCCCCCATACAAATGTCGCTCCCGATTTCACTTTCTCCGCTTTAGAAACCACATATTGTAGCCGATTTTCTTTAAAATTGGCACAACATCTTATAATCCAACTAAAAAACCAATGGTGAAAGTGGGTAAGATCGGTTCAGATTTAGATATAGCCCTCATACAAATGTTGCTCCCGAATGTTTAACCGATTTTGGCCAAACTTTACATATTATATTTCACCAATAAACAGACATGGTGAAAGCGGGTCACATCGTTCCAGGTTTCAATATACCCCATACAAATGTCCTTTCCGATTTAACATTTTTTGTCAAACACATACATTTACAGGATGCAAAAATCCTTCCCGATTTCAATTTTTACCGAATTGAATTGCAATGAGAATTGTTTGGGTGATGCCCATATGTCCATACTTTGGTATGACTTTGGTATACTACTGTATAATTTGTATTTGTCTGTCGGACAATTGGATCAATTACCATATTATTTACCACTTTCGTTAAATTTGACTAAAGATGAATTTATAGCATATACATTATATTCATATAATTTATATAATTTGTATGAACTACATAAAATTGCTCCCATGAAATAACTGGGTTTAGTAATCAAAGCGAGGTACATACGCAGGGAGTGGTGTAGGGTATTATATAGTCGGCCCCGCCCGACTTTAGCCTTTCCTTACTTGTTTTTTTTTTCAAAATTCGTACTTTTTGGGAGTGAAATCGGATAAAAAGGGATAAAAATAGTACCAAATAAATGGATGGAGCTGAAACCATAAAATTCGGTGTGTACATCCCTCAAAATGTTTAGAATCGCAAAACTAAGGAATTTTTCAAAATTTTTACTTTTAAAGGGAAAATGTGATAAAAAATGTACCAACCACACTCATGACGTTACAATAATGAAATTCGGTGTGTATATTTGTTTTACAGCGCAGATCTCTAATAAGAAAGCATTTTTGGACATTTGTACTTTTAAGGTATTAAATGGGATAAAAATTGTACCACCGCCATGACTAAACGGCTGGGCTTAGAATCTTGAAATTTGGAACGGGCATTACTTATATAGCGCGAATGCGACCAAGAAAATATTTTTCAAAATTCGTACGTTTTGTGGGTGATATCGGGTAAAAATGGTACCAATCAAACGGATGGAGCTGGAATAATAAAAATCGGTGTGTACATACCTCAAAACCCTTACAAAATCAAAATGACCGAATTTTTTTTAATAGGTAAACAGGGAAAAGGGAATAAAATAGGTACCAACAACACGAATGACGCTACAATATTGAAATTCGGTATGTATATTCGTTTTACAGCGCAAGTCACTGATAAGAAGGCATTTTTCGAAATTTGTAATTTTATGGGATTAAATGGGATACAAATTTTACCACAGCCCAGACCAAACAACTGGGCCTAGAATCATGAAATTCGGAACGGGCATTACATTACAGCACGAATGCGACTAAGAAAACAATTTTTCAAAATTGCGTACTTTTTGTGAGTGAAACTGGGTAGAAAGGGATACAAAATGGTACCAATCAAACAGACGGAGCTGGACTCATGAAATTCAGGGTCTGCATCCCTGAAAATGCTTACAAACGCAAATTGAAGGAATTTTTCGAAATTCGTACCTTTAAAGAGAAAACGGGAAAACGGGAATAAAAAAGGTACCACGAACACGGTTTACGCTACAATAATGAAATTCGGTGTGTATATTCGTTTTATGGCGCAGATCACTGATAAGAAAGAATTTTTCGAAATTTTTATTTTAAGGGATTAAATGGGATAAAATTTGTACCACGGCTCAAGCTAGAATTGTGAAATTCGGTGTGTATATTCCTCTGACCGTGTATACGCGAAACATCACCTAATTTGTAAATGTATACTTTTAAGTAGAAATCGGAACAACAAGCGATTAAAATGGTACCCGTCAATGTATCAAATAAGGTATATATTACTCTGACGTGCAATGCAGAAGTATTGCATCAAAATGTGTACTTTAAAGGTGGAAGCGGATCAAAAGTGATAAAAATCGAACAAACCAAATTGGGGAAATTGGGATAAATATGGTACTAATCAAAGTTTTCAAAGAATAGAAGAATAGAAGTTATATGTAAAGTATTTAATTTGACAAAGGGCGTGACAAAACATACAAATTTTATAGGTTTAAAGTGATTATAAAAACATTTTTAAATCTAAAATGGCAACTGATTTCGACTATCCGTATGGAAGTTTTACCAGTTTTATGTTGATCAAAGGTGTGTGCAGCGATGGTAGCAAAGATTCCGATCATCCGTATAGAATTTATAAAATGTTTAATTTTACGTATGAAGTGGCAATTTGTGTGGCAGGTACATAAAGGAACACTGCAAGTTCATGCATATTTCGTACACTCAAAGTGATTATAAAAACTTTATCAAATATCAAAATACAACTGGTTCCGAATATTTTACTAGGAATATGGACTGTATGTGTGGGGGTACCATAACGGGTATATCAATTTCATCCATCTCCGAATTTAAACTAAGTCTGAGAAAAATAATACTTTGTTCATAGTTTGAATAAATTACTTAACTCCCTTCGAGAGTTATCGTGTACACCAGCAAGCCAGACAGACAGACGGACGTGAAAGGGATTTATTACATACTTAGGGTATTAAATCACTCTGAGTTACATTTTTTTCTATCTCAAATGCATATATATCTACTCCGTAGAGTGAGGGTATAATTAGCTCGGAATTTTTAAGAAAATTGTTTCAATTCAAATTAATGACTGCGTATAAATTGATGGCACAATATAAATTTATTTTTGTTTAATTTGTACAATGGGGACAAAGATTTACCCTGAAATAAACAACCTTACACCGCATACGAAGTAGCGGGTCTTTGCTAGTGGACATATAAACTTCCTTCCGTTACAAAAGTATATTACACTGCGAGCACTGTGAAATTCGTAGGGTAATGTAAATATGTGATTTATTATTTATTTTGATTTCAACTCAGACATGAAGTTCATCAAAGATGCAGTTGCAACTCACAATTTCAATTGGAATTTAAATTTAACTGTAACAATTAATTTAAATGAGGAACATTGAATTCTGTTTTCAAATTTGTGAATTTACTAGAGCAGACTTCCGCAATTTGTTTGGAAGGAAAACAAAATATTATTGTTGACAAATGGCAGACGGCACCTACAAACCACCCACATCTACATATCCACACCTCTCCACAGTAACTATAATTTGAAAATGTCCACAACATCGTCATTTACGTCTTAAATATTATTCCGAGACCTTGTCATTACACTTGTTTGAAATTTTAAACTGAATTAATTGTTATTATGTTTTTATTATGTTTTGAAAATTACAATGCAAAAAGATTTTGCATATCTTTGGCATAATTTATTGCACAATTTTTATACCCTCCACCTCCAGGATGGGGGTATACTAACTTTGTCATTCCGTTTGTAACACCTTGAAATATTGACCTGAGACCCTATAAAGTATATATATTCTTGATCGTCATAAAATTCTAAGACGATCTAGCCATGTCCGTCCGTCCGTCCGTCCGTCCGTCTGTCCGTCTGTTGAAAGCACGCTAGCATCTAAACGAAAGGAGCTAGGACGTCCAAATTTTCCATAAATGCGTCTTATAGTCGTAGATCGGTTGGGATTGAAATGGGGCGAAATCGGCCCAAAGGGAAAAAATTTTCCCTCACAAGGACTAAAAATACCCATAATAATCCCTACTATTTTAGCATATTTAAGCATGTTTTTTGAATATGTCTGTTTATATTTGCTTGATATTTGGTATGCGTATTACCCTTATAGCAAAAAACTGCACCATAAAGTGATTCTTATTTGTAGGGGGTGAAATGGGGCAAAAAAGGGATAAAAATGGTACACATTAAACGACAACAGCTAGAAACACGAAATTCGGCGTGTACATTCCTCTAATTGAGTAGATACATGATATAAAAGTATTTTTTTCAAATTAGTACTTTTAAGGGGTAAAATGGGAAAAGAGGGATAAAAATGGTACCAACATAACGGCTGTACCTAGAATAATGAAATTCGGTGTATACATTCCTCTGATTGCATAGACAAGTAAAATACACGGATTTTTCAAAATTCGTACTTTTTGGGATTCAAATGAAAAAAGGGGATAAAAATAGTACCAATCAAAAGACCGCAGCTAGAGTGATGAAATTCGGAATATACATTCCTCTGACTGTGTACACACGGAAAATAAACCGATTTTTCGAAATTCGTATTTTTTGGGGACAAATAGAAAAAGGGGATAAAAATAGTACCAACCAAATGACCGCAGCTAGAGTCATGAAATTCGAAGTATACATTCCTTTGACTTCGTAGACATCACTGTGTATACACGGAAAATAAACGGATTTTTCGAAATTCGTACTTTTTGGGGACAAAATAGAAAAAGGGGGTAAAAATATTTTGCACTATGTTCGTCTGATAATGGATTTTTTGGTACTTTTGGAATTAAAATAGAATGGAAATACAACCAACTGTAGCACCCACTATCTACCAATATTTATGGTATTTAAGCTTTTTGAAAATATAAATATAAGAATATTTATTTTTTGATTTGAAATAAATAATGGTTTGAAATAATTAAAATATTATATTTATTTATAAAATTATTTTTTCAATATTTGTATTTGTTTTGGTTTGCCTATATTAAAAAAATTATATTTTCTTGTAATATTACTGCACTTCTACGAAAACCGACAAACTCTGTGGAATGCAATCCATGGTGGAGGGTATATAAAGTTCGGCCCGGCCGAACTTAACGCCGTTTTTACTTGTTTTTTCTTATTTTCGAATGAAAAAACTTCTAAATCCAAAGATGATGAAAAAAGGAAAATATGCAAAAATCCGAGTTCTATTTATACAAGGCATTTATCGATGAACAACCTTTGTGAAAATTGGCAGATTCCAACTTTATTGAAGTGTCCAACTCAGTTGGTTTGACATCAGACTATGATGGGTCTACTCCATTTTTTTTTCTGCACGTTCAATAGTTGAGGTTTCATTTCCGTGAATAATTCCAGCATTGTTTCATTTCTCAAAAGGTGCTTTCATTTATGCCACCCTCCATGTAGTTTTCATTTTCATGTGCAATCATATTTGTTTTTTTTTCTTTCTTTGATGTACATCAATTCAATTGTATTCATAAAATTGATGACACCACATGGGTGTTGTGGAACAATGCCAGAAGGACATTTCAAAGAGAATGTTTATGTCAAAACTGTCCTAGTCTGGTGTTTGCATCACGCTGCTGTCGTTGTTGCTGTCAAATGAAATTGAAAATTGATATCAACTAAAGTTCTGTCCAACATAAATTAGGAATGTGAGTGCTAAAGTTGGGCTCCTCGGTTTTACATTTCAATTATGCCACTGAAAATTCTCCATCTTGTTTTAGTTTTTTTTTTCGTTTGTATTTTTTTTTGGTCTGTAATCAATATTTGATTTGAACTGGAATATCCTCCTGGCTCAAGACCATTTTGCATCTACATATATTTAATGGAATGCAAATTTATTTACCAATGGCATGGTGACATTTATTACTTGGCTGCAGACTACCACTATCATGATTTCCACCCTGTCAAAGGTTTCGTTCAGGTGGCTTCGCAGCGATTTTGGAGTTACAGAGAAATGTTGATGTGGATGCATTTAAAGTTCATACATGTTCAAGTAATTGAAATGCTCATCATATTATATGTTCTTTTATTGGACTATATTTCAGAAGCCATGTATCGTATTGGAATTTCATAAATACAAATTCTCTTGAACATGCCCATCCTGTATATATTTATGAAAACACACATACATATTTCGGTCTCGATAGAGTGACTCGCACGCGTCCATGTTCTTATGGAATACATATAGTAACGTTTTCATTTAAATGTTTAACCCAATTTGTATTGATGAAAGTGGATTGTGTCAAAGTAGGTAGAGCTTTACCATTCTTTGGAAGGATTATGGATTATGATATTCAAGATGTGTGGTCAAATATGCCTCACATGAAAATCTGTAATTGCAAACAATTTTCAAACTCATCCATATTATAAAAATTTTGAGATTTTTTGATTTTTTTAACAAGTAATGAAAGGCTAAAGTCGGGCGGGGTCGGCTATGTGATACACTCCACTTTCTATCCGAATACAATTCCATTCGGTAAAAAAGTGAAAACGGAAAGGATTTTTGTAAGTATCCTAATCAGAGACTGATATGATCTGACCCAGTTTGTCAGATCGAGAAGAATATTTGTATCGAGGCTATAGCCAATGAATGAATGAAGTGGAATGAAGTGATCCACTTTCACAATAGGTGCTTCCAGTTCAAGTAAATATAACGTGTTATGCTCAATTTGATGAAAGTCGGTGAAAATACGTGGTTTCTGGAGCCAAAATTTGTATGGGAGCTATATGTAAATCTGAACCGATCTGACCCATTTTCACCATGGGTGTTTCTAGTTGAAATATGAGATAAATTATTTATTAAGCTATAAGAGCTGGTTACCATCAATTAACATATACAATGAGTGTTTCAGAAATTTAAAAATTTTAAAAAATAAAATTTGTATGTTGGCGTTTCACTGGCAATTTTCATTTAATTGTGGACTCAAGTGAAATCACTGCTAATGATTTGTTTTAACGTATCTATGAAAATAGGAAGTATATGACGATTGTTCATTTTATGTTACATGGGAGGTAGGCGTGGTTGTGGGCGGTGCAGCGTGAATATCTCGTGTATTCTCTACAGCCCAATGGTGGAAATTTTTCTTATTGAAATGTCAATTGAGCAAAAATAATATGATGACTTGGGTTTTCTGCTGTATATGAGGTGTAAGTTTTCGTCATCACCTGCCATCTTCCAAAGGAACAAATAAAAATATTCCTAGCCACTGTTCTAAGTACATCACATCCTTTAGTTGACAGATTTATTTGTAATTTATGTAACCGAATATATTTATGGTATTACGATTTCAATTGTGTTCAGTCGTCCAATTGAAATTATGTAGTTAAATACATACGTAGGAATGGTAATTAAACCACAAGGATTTCCTCACGTGGTAATTACATATGTGCGACCATTGTTATAAAATATATGCAATGAACAGACATGACAGAGCATCCTCTAACTGCCCAAAGAAGCTTTATTTAAATTTTATATTAAAAGTTTTTTTTTTTCGGAAAAGTAATAACAAGAATGTGAATCAATAACCGCTATACAAAAGTTGTGGACGTTTTAAATTCCTATTAATTTAACAACAATTTAAGTCTGACAGTAGGCTTGCTTATTTTGTGAACATTTCGGTTGAACTCTTTGATGTTTAATTGTTGTTTTCATTCCATTTGCATGTATTAGAATATTATCTTTCGTGTGAGAATATTGAATAGGTCCAAAAGATTTTCTTTGGCGAATCTAATATCAAATTGTTACCCAGGATAATGAAGTGGCCTGAGTTATACACTAGATTTATAAAATTCAAATAAATTTTCATTTACGATGAAGGACTTGAGGATAAATAGCTAGGATGGATTTTATGGGAAATGTGATTTGCACACTTACCTTATATTCGTTTTTAATATCACATATTGTCATCTCCAGCTTCTGCGAGTAGACCGGCGTCGACGATATCCAAAAGGGGGCACAGTGCAAACAGCCCAACACCGTCAGGCCCAGCAGCACCATTTTGGCACGGCGCACCGTGCACATGGTCTGGCGTTTCAGCGGATACATGACCGCAATGAAACGCTCCACGGTGAAGGCCACCACAAACCACACCGAACAGAAGCAGGCCAGGTTGCTGAAGAATGTGAAGAATTGACAGAAGTATTCCCGATTGTAGATGTTGACATCGACAAAATTCAACCACTGGACAAACAGGCCGAACAGGAAACATGTGTCGCTTACGGCCAAGGCGGCCAAATAGAAGCTAGACGATAATTTGCGCAGTTTCGTTTTGAAGAAGACACACACGGACAGGATGTTACCGATGGAGCCGGTGCCCACAATAATGGGCACATAGTAGAAGCACAAAACATTGCCGATATACTCGATGGTACGCAGCACCTCATTGCCGTCCTCCTCCAGCAGAGTGCTGTTATTGGGCTCTGTTGTGCTCGTCGCGACGGTGGGGTGAGTGCTGCTGAAGGATGAGAGGGTGCTTGTATTTGTGGAGGTAGCTGTGGTCCAAGAAATTTCCGTTGAGTTGTCAACACTCGATGGCCATACCATGGATGGCGGATGTGTGGTCGTGCTAATGCCTGTGGCCATGATGAACTATTGATCTCCCAGTGTCAAGTCTAAGGAGTTGCGATGACTGGGTTGGCTCGTTGCGGGATTAAACAGAATGTTCGCATCGTTGTTGGGCAGGGCGACATTTTGTTGTTCGCATTTGGTAGGTTTGCTTTTGAATTTCTGAAGACGTTGGTTTGTTTGTCGACTACGTTGACTACTTAATAATAGTTAGTCATTGATGGGTGTTGAGAATATTTAATCACTTTTACCAATCTCGGTTTTATAGTTGTTGTATTTATTATAACTAATGATCTTGTTGCCATTGTGGCCGTTGATATTATCATTTCTTCTCGGTGAATTCTACTGGGGCATATTCCTGACAAATGGCTTTGTTATTCGTCATTTTGTCTCCGTTTTAAATGTCTTATTTGGTCCACATAGTACTTCAAAAGCAACTGAACTCGAGCTCAAAATTATGCTATTATTTTATCCAATACTTCAAACATAGGCGTAATTTACTTGTTGCTAATTTGCTAACTTTCTTGAGAGTTTCATTTGAACACCAAAACATATCGGACATACTTTTATTTTGCTGTCAGAAAAATAAAAAAATTTCTTCGGAATTTTTTTTTTTCAACAAGAAATTTAATTTTCCCTGCTAATTTTTTCTCATTTGAAAAAAATCTACAATTAAATAGAATAAATTGAACATTTTATATTGTGATTCAAATCAGTGCTAGAGGAAATGGATCCTTCCTTTTCTTCAGACCGGTTGAAGCATAAAAAACCGCATGATAAGAAGTTGGGAAGTCTTTTGAGGAATGCTGTTTTTCAATACTGTCCTACTAACATTCAAGATGAGAATACTGCTGTTTACAGAGCATCTGTGTATCAAGATTGTACGAATATAAGTATGAGTAATTCGTTGGAATCCCTATCAGATCACTTTCCTGTTAAATTGAGTTTAGATTTTCCGAATTTTGATATGATTGTGAATCAACCGTATTCATTTGTTTCTTATGAGAACTTTAATTGGAATAAATTTCGCCATGACATTAGTTGTGATCTTCTTAATTACTATCCCCCAATTTACCGTAATTTGAGTAATGTCGAGTTTGATCGCTATGTGGAAGAATTCACCACTACCATTAATTTTATTGCTAATATGCATTCAGAGAAACGTGTGTATAGACAGTACAAATATATTTTGTCAGATGAGCTGAAGAGATTGTATAGGATTAAGTTTTCATGGCAGAAGGAACTTAAGAAATTATATAGGAGACATTTGAACAGATCGAAACAAATTCAATTGCTGGGGATAATGATCAAGGAACATATGGCTCAGGAACAGGCACAGACTTTTAAATCGAGATTACAGAGTATTCGACCAAGCCCGAGAGCATACAGGCAGATATTTAACGTTATAGGTAAGAGGAAGACTTCCCTTGCGGGGACTTGACTGTTGATGGTATAACTATTACCGAACGTTCGCGGAAACTTAACGTCTTAAAAGACCACTTTGCTGGTGTTTATAGCGGGTCTTCTCCCATGGAGAATTTGGCTGATTTTGAAAGTTGTATAGAGTCCTACATTGTGGATACTCCTCCTTCAATTACTAGTTTTTCGTACGGAAACACATCACTGAATGATCAAAATTCAACAGTATTTATTTCCACTAAGATCCTCTTTGATTTGGTGAAATCTCTCAATGGTAAAAGATCTTCTGGTTCGGATAATATTTCTAATTTTCTTATTAAGAAGTTTCCTGTAAAGGCGATTGAGTTCCTAGTTATGATTTTTAATAATTGTTTGAACAATAGTTATTTCCCTGGCTGTTGGAAAGTGTTTCGAAAAAATTTTGTGAAACACGCGCTTTCCATGAAATATTTAATTCGGTTTAGTTTAAACTTTGTAATGCTTGTCTGTAAACTAATTTCTCTGTACCAACAATCTTCCATACAATTCTACACTAACCAATTTATTTTAATGCAAATTTGTATGTTCCTTGAAAGTATGAACACATCTCAAACGTTGCCATAGAATGTGGAACTGGAAAAAGTTATCACAAAAAGGCAATCTGTTTAAGCCAATCTTACCGGAATTTACAGATGAATTAGTGACACCTTAAGTTCGCCATATACAGTGCAGCAGATTTGTTATTTAAGAAAATGTTAAACATGTAGACAATTTCGAATTTGAAATCAACTCTACACACTATATGCGACACCCCCTGAAGTATGCAGTGGAATGTGGATTTAACCCCAAAGTAGTCCACATAAATGTGAATTCTTAATTTACGAATGCCCCAGCTATGAGCAGGGCAGTAGTAAAATGCTCTTGAATTGAATGGAACACTTAAACCATCAAAATAAATCGATGAAAGGAGTAATAAATAAGTAAAATAAGTAAATTGTGCAATTATATATAAATCACAAATGCTATGTAGTTGCCTAGATCTAGAGGTAGTTAATTACACCCCTTAAGTTATGCCACGTGATAAGGAAGTAAACAAGTTGATTATAAAATTTATGGACCAGAGATACAAGCCGACCGATTTAAAGCCGACAAGCCGCCGCCGCCTAATGGATCTGCACGAGCCGCGCCGCCGCCGATTTCGTCGACTCAAATCGACTTCAACACGCCGCCGATTCCATCGACTCATATCGACTTCAACCACGCCGCCGAGATTTGATGAAGTTCTCAATCAGTCAAATCTTACTACCAAAATACACAACCCACTTAAAATTACAAAAGAAAATATAACTGTCGACTTAGACATCCTACTACTG
The DNA here is from genome assembly GCA_947397865.1 of Polietes domitor. Classification (NCBI taxonomy): domain Eukaryota; kingdom Metazoa; phylum Arthropoda; class Insecta; order Diptera; family Muscidae; genus Polietes; species Polietes domitor. The sequence goes on along the minus strand of OX377621.1, from coordinate 105,492,089 downwards.
TGTATCCCACATATGATGACGTCTATAGAAAGTTGAATGATTGTATTTTGATTTGAAAGTCGCATTTATATAAGTCAATTCCAGTACGCGTGGCCATGTGTTCCTGTAAATAACAATAAGGCTGTTTTACTTTAAGACTGGATAACTAAGCTGTGATAAGAAAAAAAAACAAATAGAAAGTTAAAATTTAACTCAAAATAAAAATTTCTTTTTTAAAATTATCACCAACAGCAATACCAATGTGTGTATAAAAATAATGTATATGACAGGCTTTTGGATTTGATTTTTGTTAATCAGCCGTGGGAGGTTTCGCTGAACTCTTCTATTCCGGTTACATATCCCGATGACCGCTTTCATCCTACCATAGATTTAAAAATCTTGCTTCCTTCTATTTCATCTTCTCAAACTTCACAAAATGTTAGATATGAAAAAGATTACTGCTATTCTAGAACAGATTATTCAAATCTTAATTTAGTTTTATCATCTATTAATTGGAATGATATTTTGTCGTCCAAAGTTTTAGATGATGTGATAAATAATTTCTACAGTGTGTTACATGATTGCATCTCAAAATCAGTTCCTAAAATTTTTAAACATGATACTAATAGCCCAATTTTCATTTAGCTAAATCGAAGAATAAGAAAAATAAATTATTTAAAAAATACAAAAAAATGGTTCCTCTGCTGATTTTTCTAAATATTCGATTGGAAGATCTGAATACAACATTGCGAACAGAAGTGCATACAAGAATTACATAATCACTATGAAAAATCAATTGAGAAATAACCCTAAATCTTTCTATAAGTTTGTAAATTCCAAAAGCCGATCACGTAGTTTCCCTAACTCTTTAAAATTTGGTTCCATTTTAGCAGATGATGTACCTCAAGGAAGTACCTCAAGGAAGTCATTAGCAACTTATTTGCAGACTTTTTCTCATCGACCTACTCAAATAAAAAATTTGATCGTTCTATTCCTTATCCTTATAATATTGTTGAAGCTTCACCTATAAATGTTTCAATTATAAGAATATATACGGTTTTGGAAAATTTGAAGGCATTAAATATCACATTTAATCCTGGTCCAGACGGGGTCCCTAATAACATACTTAAATACTGTGCTGATACTTTATCATACCCTCTTTCAATAATCTTTAATAAATCAATAAGTTTTGGATATTTACCACCTTTATGGAAGGAATCATATATAATCCCCCTTTTTAAATCTGGTAGCAAAATTGAAGTATCAAATTACAGAGGCATTGCAAAATTAAGTGCCATTCCGAAGCTATTAGAAAAAATTATGGATATATGTTATCACACCAAGTTTCCTCATTGTTGTCGCCCTGCCAACATGGATTCCGTAAATATCGATCAACTATAACGAATGTTTTGGAACTCACTACAGTTATAAATGATGGTTTTAGAAACCGAATGTATACTGATTCCATTTATACAGACTTTTGCAAGGCTTTTGATAAAGTAAATCACAACCTTCTGCTAATGAAAATAGATATGATGGGCTTTAGTAAAACATTATGATCGTGGTTAAAATGTTATTTAGATGGTCGAATTCAAAGAGTAAAATTTGAAAAAAGCTCTCTCACGAAATATAGTTGTATCATCCGGTGTACCTCAAGGAAGTCATCTTGGTCCGATTCCATTTATAATATTTATTAATGATCTTCCCTATTTAGTTCGTCATTCTAATATTCTATTGTATGCTGATGATGTAAAAATATTTCGATCCTTTAAAGATCCCACTGAACAATGTTTTCTACAGTCTGATCTTAATAGTTTTCATGAGTGGTGTAAAATTAATTTAATGGAACTAAATATGTTGAAATGCAAACATATGTCATTTTCTAGAGCTAGAAATTTAGAAACTAATTATTTTTTTGGTGATCATAAACTTGAGTCTGTAGTTCCCTTTTTGATCTTGGAATTCTATTGGATCAACGTTTGAACTTCAGGTCTCACATTTCTATGGTAGTAAACAAAGCTTATGGTGCTCTTGGCTTTATGAAACGTTGGAGTAAGGAGTTTTCCGATCCTTCTGTCACTAAACACTTATCTTTGGTTAGGTGCATTCTTGAATATGGTTCAGTAATATGGGACCCATCCTATACTATTCATAGTAATCTTTTGGAATCTGTCCAGAAACAATTCCTTTTATTTTGTCTGCGTGGGCGAGGATGGAACTTCCGTACACTGCCTTCATATGAATTTAGGCTTGGCCTTATCAAGTTGCCTTCTTTGAAGAGTCGACATACTATGTTGAACATTACTTTCCTTATGAATGTTATCCAGGGCAACATCCATTCCGAGCTTATTCTGAGTAGAATGATGATAAATATTCCGACAAGACCAACTTGATATTTTCAGTTGATCCACTATAATTATTTCCGTTCAAACTATGCCAATAATGACCCTTTGCGCCGCCTGTTTGTTCAATTTAATAAATTCTATCACATTATTGAATTATCAGAAAACAAAAACTCTATTAAAAGAAAAATTATTCTGTATTTAAATACTTAATTTGTAGTATCTAAGTGTATATATGTATATGTTTTTAGACTGTTAGGATATTTGTATCTATAGACTTAATAATAATACAAAAAAAAAACAAATTTTAACAAAAATATTGGACTTAGCATGGATAATTATCCAGTGTAGGTCCAATTTATAGTTATCGACCATAAGTCCGAAAAAGTCAACAGAAAATATTTTCTTTGAAAATTTGTTTTGATACAAATATTTATATTGTTGTTGCCGACAATTAATTTTTTATTTTGGGTAAAAAATTAATTGTTTGTTATCGCAGCTTCTTATCCCGGCTTAAAGAAAAACAACCTTATTAAACAACAGCTTATCTATTGTGCTTATTTAGTGTGTCAAAGTAGGTATAGTATTATCATTCATTGGAAAGATTATGATATTCAAGATGTCTGGTCAAATATGCCTCACACGAAAAGCTGTAATTGCAAAAATATTTATTAAATCCATCCATCATTAACGAATATTGAACTATAATATATATATACATTGAATAAAAGAAAAGATGTTAAAAAACAATACAGATTATTCCTTCCATTTTCCCAAAATTGTCAAATAAATAGGGGTGATCGAATGACAGAACGAGCCGACAAATCAGCCGAAAGCCGTCGCCGCCGACTCATTTTGAACAGCGCCGCCGCCGCCTATAATTATGGTTCGGCTTGTAACTCTGTTATGGACTACGCAGTGAATATTTCAGTTGATTGACAGGGTACCACAATTCTGCTGTGCGAAATTTCATTGGCACTCCTCATAAATTATGTGATTATTACACAAACAACCTTCAGGATTTGTTTGTCTTCAGATCACGTTACACAATCTAAGGGCACATATGAATACAAGAGATTGATATTTATATTGGCATACATAAAGGCAAAGAATAATGCTCATTTGTGTTTTAAACTGAATTTCCATTAAATATTTTTGGAATTTGCCACTGGGAATACCAGTGCTTGTGTAGCACATAATTACACATGTGCTAAGTGTATGCGTACATTAATAATAATGATGAACCATGATTAAATTATTCAATAGCGGAGTTCACGATCAGGTGTTGTATTTTGTGTTTTTTTGATTTGATTTTCAATTTGATATTTTTATTAAATTTTATATGTTTACAAAAGTAAATTGCATTACTTTTGAAATACATTGATTTGTTGCATATCACGATTTGATATACTAAATTTATCAAGTTTTTAGCAAATACATCAAATCGTGTACTCCACTAATAACAATAAATATTTTTATAAAAATATATGCTGATTGGAAATTGTATGCATACTTTAGGGAGTAAAAAACATAGCGCGTAGTTTAAGGCTGGTGAGTTGACTTGTTTTTCTTTTTGTCCTATGAACTACATGAACCCTTGAAGTATACAGGATTAAGGTAAATTACAAACTGGAATATAAATACTCGAGTCTTTGTTAATGGATCAACTTAAATAGATTCTTCTCATCGACGTTAGTACACTAAGTTTGAATCAGCAGATTATCCTTAAAGGATCTAATATATATCTATATATATATAAATGAATCTGTGTTTGTATGTTTGTTTGTTTGTTCTTTATATCAGTCTAAACTACTGATCCGATCTTCTTGAAATTTTCACAGTATGTTCATGCTGAACCTGTGATGAAAATAGGCTATATACATTTTTGATATTTTCAGTGGGCGTGGCACCTCCCACACAATTTGGGGATTTATTCGTTTTTTTATATATTAGCATATTCGGAATACTGTTGCAGCTAGAGTCTTGAATTTTTGTGAAGGTTCACTAAATATTAGTCTGCACAGTTGTGTCAAAAAGGGGCGGTGTTGGAGTTGTGGGCGTGGCACCTCCCATACGAAGTTAAAACCTATTATTGAATATTGTCAGTTCTATGACACCTAGAGTGCTCTAATTTTTTGTAAGTGCATCTAGCATCAATGTGCATAGTTGTGCCAGAAATGGGCGGTAATGGAAAAGTGGGCGTGGCACCTCCCATAAAAGTGCGTGGTACCTTCCATACGAAGTTAAAACCTATTATCGAATATATTCAGTTCAATGACAGCTACAATATTTATCTTTTGTGTGAGTGCATCTAGCAGAAACCTGCGTAGTTGTGCCAAAAATGGACGGTATTTGGAAAGTGGGCGTGGTACCTCACATACGAAGTTAAAACATAGACCTAGAGTGCTGAAATTTTGTGTGAGTTGATCCAGTGTAAATAGTTATGCAAAGATGGGCGGAAAGTGGGTGTAACCCTTCTCATCTGAAATTAAAACCGGTTTTAGAGTATTTCGACACCGAGATGGGCGGAAAGTAGCCGTGACCCTTCCCATACGAAATTAAAACCAGTTTTTGAGTATATATATATTCCTATATTGTTGTGTGATTTAATTTAGTTGTAACCTGCTTAGATAATATACAAATGGGCGGGATTTGAAAGATGGCGGATTTTGGATTTGAATTTTGAAAAATTACACGTTTTCTGTGGATTTTCTTAGCACAATAGTAAAGAAAGGTTATTAAAAGCCAACAGCCGACTTAAGTCAAGAAAACGGAAATTATATTAATTTTTTAGTTTTTGTGTTGTTTGATTAGTGAACAATTTGATTGATTTTCTATGGGTTTTGAATGTAATGTAATTTCATCTTACGAATGAAGTTTTTGTTTAGGTAATGGAAAGGTGGAGAATCACACTTAACAAAAAATCAATTTGATTTTGACATTTTTCAATTATTCGCCGTAAACTAACGTTCTCCATGGAACATATCCATTTCTCAGGGTCCGATCAGGACAAAAATTAATATGAAAGCAGATTTTGTTTTTTTTTGCCTGGCGAAGCGGGTGGGGGTTAGCTAGTAAACATATATAACTGAACTTGCATTTTAATATCCAACAATATTTCTGGTCAATTACTTTGAATCTGACTGCTCTGCAATTATTTTCTTTGCCACATGTACGAGTATCTTTGTCTGGATGCATAATAAAGGGTGATTTTTTAAAAGCTATAGTTTTTTAAAAACACATAAAATTCAGAAAAATTCATGAAATCTTTATTTGAATCGATAGTACGGTCCATATAATTTAATGTTTGAAGATTATTTCATGCAAATGTTGACCTTGACTGCACCTCAAATGGTCCATCCGCTTAGTCCAATTTTGGCATTTCCACGTTTTAGAGTAACAGAGGCCCAATGGCTGCGAACGGCGACGAATCGATAATTGATGGTCATCATTAACAATGGCCAATACAGCTGCGATATTTTCTTCAGTTCGCACTCTACGAATGCGTGTTGGTGGTTTAATGTCCAACAATGTAAATTTGGTGCGAAATTTAGTCACAATAGCCCGTATAGCCGCTTCAGTGAGTCGATTAAACTGACCATAAAATGGAAGCGCGCGATGAACTTTCTTAACAGAGCACGCATTTTGATAATAAAATTCAATAATTTGCAAGCGTTGTTCGTTTGTAAGACGATTCATGGTTAAATTATAGACCAAACTGAAGATGTTTGACAGTGAAACAAAACACGAAACGTGCGTCAGCTGTTTAAACCAGTGTTGCCAAAAAGATAATAGCTAAAAAATCACCCTTTATAAGTGACGGAAACTGCAAAATTTATTCAATGATTTGCATATAATTGGCTTTGACAGAATACTTTTTTATTATAACTTTTCATAACGGAACTACTTTCTGTGGCAACTTTTGAGCTTCTTTTATGTATTTTGTGGAAATCCTGAATATATTTCTGTTTATACAGTTTCGTTTATCTGTTGACATATTTACCGCATATATATTCATATATATACGTACCGCATGAATTCTTCAAGATTTAAAGGTTGGGTACTTTTTGCTGACAATTCCGCACAGAGTATTATAAGTGGCTAAACTCCCATCCACAATCTCTTTTGAATTGAATTGAATTCTGCTAAGGAAACGCCGAAATAAGCATCTTCTGAAAGGGTTTGGCGATAAATGTTCCTAAATGTTAAAACAGATGGAAAATTAATAATATTAGTTGTTTCCGTATTTGAATTTCATTTAGTTCATGGAATATACATAAGCCCTTGAAGTATTCGTGGCAGGAGTTTCGATTAATATTTACTGTGGTCATGATTCTTCAATATTATAAAACTTCCCTAACCACCGGTTTAAAATCGATTATAAGGAAGTATTTCAAATTTGTTTCCTTGATGGTCACACTCTATTTACTCCGTTTCGTTCAACTAACCTCCATTAATCAAACGCTGTTATTCCTACTATCCTTACGTCCTTATCAAACAAATCACTCCCAGCCTCTTCTCTCGTTTTATCTCTTCTGATAATGTTATGCATGAGAGTTGTGTGGTGTGACTCGATGAACGGCTGGACTTGTATTTTTATTCACGTATCCGCATAAAAACATATTGAAATGTCATAAAAGACTTGTCACAATAAAACACACACACACACTCCATCTGCCAAAAATTGATGGTCAACAGAGGTCGAAGGACATCCTGCCAAATCGAAGTAGTTATGAATGCATAATATTAGAATATTTTTATACCAAATAATAGTCGTGCTTTATTTATAAAGCCAGTCTTATCCTTCTAATCCATATATTTATTTCCACGTCGTTCAGTGTTAGCATTGGGGTTACAGTGAGAAATAAAATGACAAAAATAAAGTGCCAAAATAAGATGTCTGTCTGCCAAGTCTGCCCCTTGGTAACTACTATGTAAAAACAAGTAAAAACGGCGTTAAGTTCGGCCGGGCCGAACTTTATATACCCTCCACCATAGATTGCATTCCACAGAGGCTGTCGATTTTCTTAGAACCACTGTAATATTACAGGACAAAATATTACAACAAATACAACTATTGAAAGAATAATTTTATAAATAAATTTAATATTTTTATTATTTCAAACCACGCTTATCAGGCAATGCTACCAATACGTTTACAGTATATACATCGAAATAATACTTCAAGTCAATTCAAAAAATAAATATTCTTATATTTATATTTTCAAAAAGCTTAAGTACCATAAATATTGGTAGATGTAACACCCACTACATCTGGTTGTATTTCCATTCTATTTTAATTCCAAAAGTATAAATTTTGAAAATCCATTATCTCACGTACCTAGTGTAAAATAACCTAACAAGTTTCAACAAATTTTTGCCGTAAAAGCAAAAGGTACGAATTTGGAAAAATCTTTTTATTTTGCGTGTCTATCTCTTTATTTTACGTGTCTACGCAATTAGAGGGATGTACACTAGGGCGTACCTCAAAAAAAAGTTCGCCGTACACCTTCGAATATGAAGTATTATTGAAAGGTAGTTTAAAAAAAAAATTTTTTATTTTTTTATGCCGAACGTAGGGGTCGCGCTTTTACATTTTTCTATATAACTTCTGCATTTATAAACGGATTTTAAAGTGTGATACATCGATGTTTTTGTCTCGACGAGGCCGATTTTTTGAAAATCGACATACTTCCTTAGGAAGAGTTTTATGATTTTATGCGAGCTTTAATTTTCTGATATTAGAGTGGTACATTAGGGGAGTAGCAACTGAGATATGATGGGTAATTACCAGAAGGGGGTGCTTGAGCTCAATGACTTCAAAGACAAAAAAATCGGCCTCATCGAGACAAAAACATCGATGTATCACACTTTAAAATCCGTTTATAAATGCAGAAGTTATATAGAAAAATGTAAAAGCGCGACCCCTACGTTCGGCATAAAAAAATAAAAAAATTTTTTTTGAAACTACCTTTCAATAATACTTCATATTCGAAGGTGTACGGCGAACTTTTTTTTTTTACTTGTAACCTGGTACGCTCTAATGTACACACCGAATTTCATCATTCTAGCTGTAGTTGTTTAGTTGGTACTATGTTTATCCCTCTGTACCCATTATATCCCTTGAAAGTACGAATTTGTAAAAACCTATAATTTTTTGTGTTTACGCAGTCAGAGGAATGTATACTTCGAATTTTCCGATTCTAGCTGCGGTCATTTGGTTGGTACTATTTTTATCCCTCTATACCCATTGTATCCCTTGAAAGTACGAATTTGGAAAAGAGCTTTTATTTTTTGTATCTACGCAGTCGGAGGAATTTATACTCCGAATTTTCCGATTCTAGCTGCGGTCATTTGATTGGTGCTATTTTTATCCCCTTTTTCCATTTTAACCCCAAAAAGTACGAATTTCGAAAAATCCGTTTATTTTACGTGTCTTCGCAATCAGAATTTCATTATTGTAGGTGCAGCCGTTTGGTTTGTACCATTTTTATCCCCCTTTTCCCATTTTACCCCTTAAAAGAACGAATTTTGAAAAAATAATTTTATATTATGTATCTACTCAATTAGAGGAACGTACATACCAAATTTGGTGTTTCTAGCTGTTGTCGTTTGATAGGTACAATTTTTATCCCTTTTTGCCCCATTTCACCCCCTACGAATGAGAAGCACTTTATGGTACGCCTATTTGTTAAAGGGGGAATGCGCAGACCCAACATTAACATAAGTGTAAAATTTCATTGCAAATGTAATGTAGTGTAAAATTCCATTCAGATGATAAGCAAATGTTGCATGGCAAATACGAATACTATTTGAGAAAACCATACATTTTCAATATTTTTATATAACTGTATGACAACGTTTTTTTGAATTTTGAATGCAGATTCAGTCATTATTGAAGTCTACAGAGGTTTCTATCCAATGATGTTTAATAATTTTTGATCAATGCCTTCACAAAGTATCTATCATGTGTCCGGTTTTTTATAACATTTCAAACCCGAGTTTCTCAGAAAGTGTAACGGTAGACATGTTTTGAAGGCAGTTATGTTTTCTGACTAAATTTAATTTGTTTTATTTATATTGTTCATGTTTACTCAAGTTTAACTATCCACACAAACCCCCGGTTGTATTCGGATAACAGCGGTCATCCGCTGTGCTCCTTCATTTCCTATTCTATTGAAATGAAAGTATTTTGATGGACGTTGTAGCATTTGTTTTTTGTTTACAATTTCTAGCAAAATCGAGCTCTAAAGTATACAAAACAATATGCCACCACCTCCCTCCACAGCAAAAAATATTTAAAGTATACAAGAAATTAGTTATTTTAAGATTGGTCAGGGCTATTGTAGACAAATGCCTCTCGCAATTTCATGCATCATACCCTTCGACTTTATTTCGAAGAACACATGGGTATGGGATTTATATGGGTATTTGTGATTGATTTTATTACTTAATAAATAATATAAAGTAAAAACATGACAGCCTAAAAATACGCTTCCAATTATTTACATCCATCGCTTTCAAAACGGTCACACTTGTTTACAACCGGTTTGTGACAGGGGACTATAAAAAAACTTTGACCGATTTGATCTACTTTTATAACAGGAAACACTAAAATCGGGAGTGACATTTGTATCATCTATATAATTTGAATTCAGTATCCTAACGAATGTTTGGGTGTATTTTTAATCGATGTTTCTAATCGATAACGTAATATAGGAAATGAGAACAAAATCGATTAAAGTACGCAGTTTCTACACGGAGAAAAAATGTTGCAATTGTATATGGGCATTTCCACAGAAAGGTCTACCAAGACCAACAAAATTAAAAGTTCTGTAAACACTTTGTTTTATCATATTTTCATAGAGAAATAAACAAATTTAACTAATGTAAACTAATTTTACATTAATTCATATCCTATCTTGAGATATTCGAATGCAAAGTCGCGCAAGTGCAACTTTACTCATCTGAATATTTCTTTCGAATGTTTTGTTTTGATAAAAATTCTTAAAGAGAGGCATTACGCATTGACTTTTGGTATCTAAAATTTTTCAAGGAGTACAAAGAGTCAAAAAAGAAAGAATACGAAGTTATACGACTGCTCTTAACTGTAACTTTTTGCTTTGTTTTTTCGCATATTTCTACTGTGTCCAAAGTACGAGCGGAAAGATAATAACATTTTGGGTACAAACAGAGATTTTTATACTTTTTAAATAAAAAAAAACATTACTGGAAAATAAGAAAATGGTCACGTTCGACATATTAAGTGTGTAAATTAAAAATTTGAAAAAATCATACTTCAATAATTTATTTGTGAAAAAAAATACTTTATAATTTATTTATTAGCGAAAAGAAGGCGAAAAATTAAAGAGAGTTGAAAATAGAGGAGAGAAAGCTGATAGAAGATCAGCTAAAATTTCAAAACAATAAATTGAAAAACAAAATTTTGTTTTTTGCTGTCATTATTTGAGAATGAGTATATTGAATACTTCTGTGGATTACAAAAAATATATAAATATCTATATATATAAAAGAGTTGTGTGATTGAGTGACTGAGTTACTGAGTGACTGACTGATCACTCCCCTGACCAAACGGCTAGAGCTACAATCGTGAAATTTGGTGTGTACATTTCTCTTACCGTGTAGAGGTGTGATAAGACGGGGTTTTTCGAAATTCGTACTTTTAAGGGGTAAAACGGGCTAAAAAGGGATAAAAATGGTACTACCGCAATGACCAAACGGCTGGGCCTAGAATCTTGAAATTTGGTATGGGCATTCCTCTTGCGACATGAAGGCATCCCAAAAAGTGGATTTTGAAAAATTCGCACTTTTGTGGGGTTAAGTGGGGCAAAAAGGGTCAAAAATGGTACAAACAACACGACTGAAGCTAGAATCATGAAATTCGGTGTGTACATTTCTCCTACAGCGTAGAGATCAGATGTGAAGTGAGTTTTTCGAAATTCGTACGTTTAAGAGATAAAATAGGTCTGAAAGGGATAAATATGGTACCGCAGCAATGACCAAACGGTTGGGCCTTGAATCTTGAAATTTGGTACGCAAATTCATCTTATAGCTTTAACGCGCCCAAGAAAATATTTTTAAAATTTGTACTTTTTGGGGGTGAAATCGGGTAAAAAGGGATAAAAAAGGTACCAACAACACGGATGACGCTACAATAATGAAATTCGGTGTGTATATTCGTTTTACAGCGCAGATCACTGATAAGAAGGAATTTTTCAACATTTGTACCTTAAATGGGATAAAAATTGTACCACCGGCCTGACCAAACGGCTGGGCCTAGAATCTTGAAATTTGGAATGGGCATTACGCGTACGAAGTAGCGGGTATTTGCTAGTTTTCTATAATTTCGTAAAAAGTGCAACTGAAACAACGTAAATACCATGATGGAAAAAAATGTCACGTGCGACATGTCACGTGCGACCGGGCTTAAAATTAAATTACAAAAAAGTATTAATTATTTTGGGATAAAATTAAATCCATTTTAAAGAGACATCAGTGCACAACATTCTAAAAATGGTCACATTGAAATATTACCACAGGATTCGCTAAAATCGGCGTTTGAATGGTTGGCCGCAAAAACGACTTTTTTTTGGTCACATGCGAATGCCTTGGTTTTTTTAAATTATCTTGAAAACGAAAAATTACCCAAAATCAACATTAGCACCAATTAAGGAGCTAATTAAGAACTATAAGTTAAGCATATGGTCAAAATAAAAAAACCGTTTTATTTTGACTTTTTTGTCACTTTAAATGTGTACGACGGTCACGTTCGACATCATGGAAATGCCCATATAAGGATGTAGATCGAAAAGATAACATCCGTATTAATTCATTCATGTTTTCCAAATAGCTATTGGTTTCTTGGTTGGAATGCTCGCTTTTTTTTTAATTTTTTGGTGGCTGTTCCTAGACCACAGCTTCTGAACGAAAGTGAATTTAGTCAAGACGGCGCCTAATTTAGTGGAAAACTTAGATATCCCATATCTACTTAAATAGGCGTCAAATCGAGAAATGTTTCGCCTTCGTTAGTAAATATTTTAATATTAATGCATATATTCATATTAATGCGTTGCTTGAAGAACACGTTTTTAATATTGTGTCGTCGTTAGAAGTTAGTTTTTCCCAGCCATGAACCACTGTCGTCTTGGGAAGAAATTAGTTTTTTCCCACCCAGTGATATCATGGCCATCCTTTTTTCGAATTTATTTTAAGAAGATTTCTTTTTGCTACAAACATCATATTTGATGGCTCTTTAATGCTGGCGCGTATCAACGAACCAGACCACAAACAGTCACGAACCAGAACATCCGAACAAAGTATGTAGTGTGACCATCACCAGATTGATTTGATGGCCACATAAAACAGAACAACAGAGATAATACAGCAGCACTGTATGTGTAGAGCCCGGAAAGTATGCTATATATTACCAGTGGTTATGGCTCCGAAAAGCAAGCCCCAGCCCATGTATACAGATATAATAAAATTAACCTCTTTGGACTAAAAATAACCGCATGTGGAGGAAGTTCTGAGAATTTGTCATTTTTTAAGAAAACAAATAAATGCTTAATACGATTTTAACGCATGCGGAATCAGTCGCATGTGTGCATTCCATAGAAACCTCTTCAGATTTTCACAATAAATATGTAGAGTAATATGATTAATACGATTTTAACGCATGTGGAATCAGTCGCACGTGTGTATTCCATAGAAACCTCTTCAGATTTTCACAATAAATATGTAGAGTACCAGTGGTTTTGTAACTATTTATTTTATTTTTCCCGGATTTATGGTATTCCCGGGAAAGATTTGATCCCAACAATTGTTTTCAGATCAAAATGTTATGAAATCATGCTTGTCAAATTGATAATTATTTAAATACACTAGACTACAAAAATAGAAATTTTGTGTACGAGACCTAAATTTTAAATAAATTAAAAAATATTAAAATTCCAATTATCGTAATCTCATTTTGAGATATAAGTCCTTTCAATTAAAGGTATTTATGAAATACACGCAAAAAACTTGATTTTTAGGGGTCTTTTCATGGGCGCACAGACGGCTTGATCTAGGAACGAAATGCTTTGCACATCATAATTAAATAATCCAAATTTTGTTTTCGAGGAAAATTTTTGTGTGGACCGCAACCCAGCCTAATATACCTAATGCCCTAAAAATGATTGTCATTGAAGCCACATTAGCTTCACTAATAACTTCAGCCTATCATACTTCTTTTACTTTTTAAATGTTAATATTAAATCACTTTTGTTTAAACACAGAGAGTGGCCCAATAACACCTGACCCAAATATTCGATGTGGTTTAAAGGCGAAGAATAAATTGTGTATTAGGCATGACTAACATAATTTATTTATTCGACTTTAAACATCTTTAACTAAAATTAATATGTTGTTGAAATATAACTCTTGGAAGTGGGCTAATACTTTTCCGCCATTTAATAAAAATACACCCAGTTCCCAAGCACCCACAATATCCCGGCTATTGTCCAGGGTATGTTTTACAGTTGAGTGATTTTTTTTCATTTCTGCATAACTTTGCAACTTCAGTCTCGTATTCTTTAACCACGACGATGATGAGGCAGACTGTGACTGCGAATATTTTAAATCTACTGCGCCTGAAAGTATTCTATAGATTCAATTCAAACATTTTCTGTAGCGGATACGTTTGACTTTGAACTTACGACTACTATGTTAGAGAAAAGCAAAAATTGTGATAATAAATTGCACATTGTTTGGAAATATTCATTGCTGCGGGAAATATTAGAATGATTAAATCTATGACGCACACAGCAATAAAATGAGTGAAAGGGAATATCATCCTCCCGAGCAAAGGAAGCTTAAATATTTAATGGAAATATTTGCTCAGCTCTAGTTTTAGTTATGGAAGGGTTTGTTGTAATTTATGGTGCTCTTTTATAGCCTACAGCAACACACTGTGTTGCAGGGTCTTGTGTATTGCAGCATTTCTTCACAATATTCGAATTTTAACTATATATATATTTCCAATTTTTGTTATAACAATCAGCTTAAAATCATCCTTGTAACAGCCAAAATTTAAATTTTGTGGGTACCACATGGTCGTTCGACTAAAAAAGAGACGCTGAACTTATGCAATTTGTTCTCCTCAAGTTTCCTGGATAAGTTTGTAGGACAAACAAGTATTCGACTAAAATGACTTTCTTCCAGGGACTTTTGATATGTAACACATCTCCAATGGAACTTTTGGTGTATGTTTTTAGTGTGTGTTGTTCTCGTTCTGCACCCTCTTCTCCGTGTCTTGGGCTGCATTTATAGGGTGTTTTTTATTGGGGTATAGAACTTTAAGTTGGCATCACTTTTTTAACTGGCGGCCATTTTGGCAGCTGTCAAGTGATTAATATTTAGTTTGGTTTGCCATTTCATCATGAACAGGTTGACAAAAGAACAACGCTTGCAAATCGTGCAAATTTATTTCGAAAGTAATGGTTCAGTTCGCGAAGTTCACCGCAAGCTCCGTCCATTTTATGGTCGACATAATCGTCCATCAGAGCAATTAATTCGATGAGCGCATAATTTTGCGGAATGGACCTGTCAATTGGCCACCAAGATCGTGTGATTTGACACCATTGGATTATTTTCTTTGGGGATATGTGAAGTCGCTCGTCTACGCCAACAAACCAGAACGTTAGGGGACTTGGAAGCCAACATTCGTGGCGTGGTTGAAAATTGGACCTGTAGAATTAGCTATATTCGAGCCAGCCGCGGCGGTCACATGCCCGAAATCATATTTAAACATTAATGGCATAAAATTATCCTTCCAATAAAGCCAAATTGATGGACATTAAAACGATTTTCTTGTGTTTTATTTCAATTCGAAGTTCTATACCTCAATAAAAAACACCCTGTATAATAAAATGTGCAGCATACAACAACAGTGTTTAAATGTTTTTTTTTTTTTGATAGTGTGATGTAACTATCTTCTGGAAGATTTTTATTGAATGGCCTAACTTAAGTTTCTAGATACTTTTATTTGCTGCAACAATATTTGTATACCGATAATATATTTTATTTTTAAAAGTAATTTTGTTTTTTTTTTAGTGGAATACTTATGAATACAGTTTTGCAAAAACAAGAATTGTGCACATACACAAACTTGTTCAAGGACGAATGTACGTCCATACATACACATGATATATGTATGTGCGTTCACGGTTAAAGATAATGCGGCAAACAGCAGCTGTCATAAAATAAATCTACAATTAGCAAGCCATTAGGTAAATTCTATTTTAGCAAACATTGAAAGGAAACGTGTCATGTAATTTCGAGCACAAGATGTGGTGGTCAAGGACCCACAATATTCCCCAAATTACTGCAACTTTCTTATATGTGAAGTAAAAAGTTAAACATTTAACTTATGTTCTTTTTGAAAAGCCCACGGAAAATGTAGGACTTTGGCATCAATAATAAATCCCCAACAGTCGACTTAAGCGATTATTCGTAAAAACCACATATAACCAAACAATCGCAAAGTGTTTCGAGTATTTGTAGATTGTGGACAATTGACTAAAAATTTTTGACTTCGTCTAAAACTAACGATTTTATAACGAAAATCTACAAATATTTTCTTTCATATAGTAGCGATATTTTAACTCCTACAGTTATATTCGGTGTGTTTTATGTTACGCACCGATACGTAAGCTAGCATGAAATTCAAAATGTTTGTATTGCATTTTTTAAAATAAGTGGCAGTCATGAGAAAGAAAATATTATTTTTTCATAAAGTTTGCTTATTTATCGGTGCAAGTCCAAAAATATAGAATTTTTTAACACAACACAAACTTTACAATTGAACGTTTTTTACTTCTAATAAAAAATTATGAATATTTGGTTTTCGTCACTTCGATTTCAGATGACGGTACACTGTTACTAATTTTGATATTATTGGTTAATTATTGTATTATATTGATTAGACATAAATTCACTTTGAATATAAAATTACGTTTTTATTTCGTTACATTCAATGTTTCGATAAATTAATCAGGGATGTATTATGTGTTTAAGTTTTCACTCCGAATATGTTAAAATTAATAATATTTTTGACTTTCATTTTACGATTTTAACTTTAACACATTTTTATTAAAACCTCCACCTAAGGTGGAGGTATACTAACTTTGTCATTCCGTTTGTAACACCTTGAAATATCGACTTGAGCTATAAAGTATATATTTTCTTGGTCGTCATAAAATTCTAAGACGATCTAGCCATGTCCGTCTGTTGAAAGCACGCTAGCATCTTAACGAAAGGAGCCAGAACGTTCATATTTTCCATAAATGCGTCTTATAGTCGTAGATCGGTTAGGATTGAAACGGGGCGAAATCGGCCCAGAGGGAAAAATTTTTTCCATCAGAAGGACTAAAAATACCCATAATAATCCCTAATATTTAAGCGTGTTTTTTGAATATGTCTTTTTATATTTGCTTGATATTTGGTATGCGCATTCCCCTTATAGCAAAAACGTGCACCATAAAGTGATTCTTATTTGTAGGGGGTGAAATGGGACAAAAAAGGGATAAAAAATGGTACATATTAAACGACAACAGCTAGAAACACGAACATAATGAAATTCGGTGTTTACATTGCATCTGATTGCATAGACAAGTAAAATACACGGATTTTTCAAAAATCGTACTTTTTGGGGTTAAAATGAAAAAAGGGGATAAAAATAGTACCAATCAAATGACCACAGCTAGTGTCATGAAATTCGGAGTATACATTCGTCTGACTGTGTAGACACGGAAAATAAACTGATTTTTCGAAATTCGTACTTTTTGGGGTCAAAATAGAAAAAGGGGACAAAAATAGTACCAACCAAATGACAGCAGCTAGAGTCATGAAATTCGGAGTATACATTCCATTGACTACGTAGACATGAAAAATAAAAGTTTTTTTTTCCAAATTCGTACTTTCAAGGGATACAATGGGTACGGAGGGATAAAAATGGTACCAACCAAACGGCTACACCTGGAATAATGAAATTCGGTGTATACATTCCTCTAATTGCGTAGACACTTAAAATAAACATCGAAATTCGTACTTTTTGGGGTTAAAATGGAAAAGGGGGATACAAATAGTACCAACCAAAAGACCGCAGCTAGAGTCATGCAATTCGAAGTATACATTCCTCTGCGTAAACACGGAACATAAACGGATTTTTCGAAATTCGTACTTTCAAGGGATACAATGGTACATAGGGATAAAAATAGTACCAACTAAACGACTACAGCTAGAATGATGAAATTCTAATTGCGTAGAAACGTCAAGGGGGTAAAAATGGTACCAATGGGCGCAGCTGGAATCATGGAATTCGGTGCATAGACACGCAAAATAAAAAGTTTTTTTCCAAATTCGTACTTTTTCTTTCACAGCAAAGATTCGTTGAATCATGAAGTTAGGTTATTTTGCACTATGTACGTCTGATAATGGATTTTCAAAATTTGTACTTTTGGAATTAAAATAGAATGGAAATTTGTAATATAACCTTTATGCCATCTTTAATACTAATAAATTTAAAATGTTCTTAATTTAATCAGGAGTTCCCACTCTTATCTTAATAATGTGTATATGGGCATCTCCCAAAAAAGGTCTATCAAAAAAATGAAATCAGACCACACTAATAGCATTTGACTTTATTTTTTCTTTTTTTATTATGAAACTTGAAGTTAATTTGTTCTCTTATAACGAAAATTAATAAAATTTTTTACTACGAGTGGAAATTTTTGTCCCATCCGTTTTGTCGCGTCCGTATTTCTGCTGTACCTAATTAAAAAATTTAAGATATAATTCTCATTATCTACGAATAAAATATATCCTCGAACCTTCATTTACATGTATATATGGAAAAACAAAGTTCTCAAAAAATCACTGAACTTTGTATATTTCTATAAGACCTTCAAAAGTACTTCTGTTTTTGTCGCGTCCGTTTCGATGTAAAATTGTTTATAATTTTGTACTAAATTGTCTAAATTCTGACGATACATTTTTAAAATGTAATACTCTTTAAGCGCTTTAGAACGCTAAAAAGGCTGATCGACTTTTTCGGTTTCTTTCTTGTTTTTGGCGTAGTTTAAGGCGTGCGAATGTCGCGTCCGGGCCACTGCGAGATGCCCATATGCATGTGAATATTCAAATCTATTATTTTTTTATATTTCACTTTTTGCGATTTTTTTAAACTTCTACACTTTTATTTGATTCCATTAATATCTTATTAATTCTATCTTCAATATAAAATATTTTTATCAATCTTTTCCCTATGACCTCGCTCTCTTATGAAAGCAAAACAAATAAATTGGCCTAGTAGCTCGTATAATTTTTTTCTGTTTTTTTTTTTCCTTTATTTCAATGCAGTGCAATGTAAAATTTGGTTTTATTTCGCTGCGTTAAATTTAAATACGCATTTTAATATTAAAAATATTTATTATGATAAAATTTAAAATATTTTTTTTTTAATTTCACTTTCTTCGGATTATTTTTATTTAATGTTATTTTTTGTTTTCATTCATTTCGATGGAATGGAGATTACCACATCTATTTAAATATATAAACCGTTTAAGTTTTCAATCCACATATTTAAATACATTTTCAATTTAATTACTTTAAAAAAATGATCATCAATTTGTTTTTGACTTTAATTTTTTCACATTTCAACACTTTATTTGGGGCCGTTAATATATTCTACCTTTAATAGCAATCATTTGTATTAGTTTGACTATTTTTATTTTATTTCAATGCAAAATTACGTTTTTATTATTTTCTTATTCTGGGATCTCCACGTGCATAATTTAAGAAAACAGTATGCATTTTAATATTCAAAATATTTTAAATGATAATTTCATTTTATGCAATTTTTTCTTAATTTCAACTCTTTTTATTTGAGTCCGTCGATATATTCCTTAGTTCTTTCTTTAATATCATATATTTTTATTTATATTTAATATTTTCTTTTATTCTTTTGAGAATCATAAACACTTTCAATCAATTTCACTTTCAATTGTACTTAATTTAAATTATGGCGAGCCATTTCCGTCGGAATAACTTTCTTTTTCACTTTCTGCTTTTTATTTTGTTTTTGGTTAAGTTAACATCAAAACATCGCGCCGAAGACTGAAAGTAATTGGACGAGTGTAATTTGGTTTTAAGGTCCTTGCCTTCCTTACATTCAACAATTCGTGGTTCAACAATTGTCAGTGCATCGCGGCTCATTATTCCAATAGGGGCCAAAAGTGCTCTTAAATTGACTAGAAATGTGTTCTTTGGACATGCTCATACGCCACAGTGATTCAGTCTCATTTCCGTTTTCTCTTTGATGCTTTCTCTTTCTCAAACACACACACACGACTACAATTCATTCATAACAATTTGTCGATGGGAAACACAAACATATTTTAAATGCCGGCGCTAAAAACACGATTGGAAGGCAAAGCCGAAGCAAGCAAACAACACAATCACAACAATCCAATCCAACCACCCACTCAGCAGGACATTGTTTACATTTTTACCGGCAAAGTTGCATCACCCGGCATTGGGTCAGCAACACACACACAACTATATATCAATACTTACGTGTGTCTGTACGTACTCGTACATGAAATACAAAATAGACTCCCTGGGCGTCTATTCTAGTCACACTCATTCTCAACATTAATTTGCAGAACATTAAAAGGTGCTACTGAAGTTTTCATTGTCACTTCATTGTTGTTGTTTGTTGCGTGGTTTCATGTTGCCTTGTCTTTGTATTGAAAATATTTCATTTTTATTTCAATAACTATTGGATTAATGATTTGAAACTGACATGAGAATATGTTTGTAAGAGCAACATGTGCTGCTAAGAGCAATTCTGCATTAAATCTCTTCCTAGTGTCATTGGAATATTCCAGTGGAACTCCTTCCATGTCCTTTTATCGGCATATCGTACATTTCGGCCAAAACACACACTCAGTTTGGCTTTGGCTGGTGTAGGTGAAAGTTCGTTTGACATTACAGCGTAAAAACGTCCTTCCAAATAAGCAATAGTCGTAATTTCGAAACCCCCCCCCCCATTTAATCCAGACATTGAGGTGATAACATGACATCGGGTAATATTAGTATTTAAACTTGTTGCCACCTTTTGTCATATTATTAGAAACCATTTTGCGCCTTTTTTCATTCACTACGTTTCCCTTTTCATTGCAGAAGATGACAAAGTGGGCACATTGGACGTATTGCTATGCAGTGCATACTGCCGGTCTCAGCGATTCCTCTCAAAGCAATTGGCCCAGTTAAGGCCAGAGCTGACAATGTCAATGTTTTCAGGTAAGTTTATTGCGCCCTGTATTTTTTCTCCTTAATCAGCACGATTTATGTTTGCCATTTCAGAAATCACTAATCGCTTTCAAACAGCTCGTGAGGATGTGAGGACTTCATTGCTGCAGTGCCTTCAACCATGGCTGCATAATATGGAGTTGGTGGCAACCACAGTGCCCCCAGCCACACCACTATCATATATCATGGTAAGCAAAGTGTTGCAATAGACAAAGTTGTGGCAAAATCTACAGGGACTTGACAGATTTCCAATAGAAAATCGTCATGTCTCAGATTTTATTTAATTTACATTAATTAATAGGAAATTTTCGCCTGAGACAAGATTTCTTATAGAAGTAGTCTAGCCTCAGTTTTACAGAACCACGGTTTTCAATATAATACCTTGTATCTATGCTCCTTCATGTTGAAATTAATTAATTAATTTTATATTTTTTTCATCGCTATCTTCAAGTATTTCCCTGACTCTGGAACAAGAGGTCGTAGAGAGGGTACCGGTTCGACAGAAGCAACTGAAATGATACTCAACAATCTCTTTTACATCACCGCCAAGGTAATGCCCGTTAATGTTTCTAATGAATGAATGCTTCACCTATAATTAATCCCTCCATCATTTTTTGCAATGTTTTCATTATCTTTTTTAAATGAACATTCTCAGTTCTCCGATTCGCATCCCCGTGACATTGAGGAGTTGTGGGGCACTTTGTGCCAATTTTGGCCGAACAATCTGAAAGTAATTTTACGATACTTGGTGATAATGAGTGGTATGGCTCCCAACGAACTGCTGCCCTACGTAAGTGAATCAGTTTATTTCCTTCCGTGGAAAATTTAATTAAAATATTTTATAACGAGAGAAGAAATGATGAAAAGATTTCTTAATGAATATCATTTTACATAAAATTTTATATCTTGTGTTTTTCTTTTCTTTTTGAAGGCTAAACGCGTAGCTCTTTATTTAGCACGTACCTGTCCGGATCGTTTGCTGGATGAATTGATGGCGGAACTGCAGACTGTGGAGACACTGAATTGCTTAATTGAACGCACCGAAACACCGCCATTCTATCGTTTGACCAGTATGCGTAAGGCTTCCAGCCATTCTGCCGATGGTGAGTGTCCTGTATATGTTTAGACGACTATTTCTATACGTTCTTACCATTCCTTTCCATTCTTATCCACTTTGGTTTCGATTTTATGAATAGTTGACTAATTAAGGAGGTGAAAAATTAAATAGTTTTAGGGTTGCGGAATCATAGCTCTTGTTAGCATTGCTTCAATCCACTGTGGCTCCAGAAAGCGAAGCTCTTTACTTTATTGAGCTATAATATCCATTTGTCATTCCGACCAATGAGTGATGTTTTAACATCAACAGCATTATTTTAATATATTTATTTTTATAAAATCCTATCATCCACTACATGATGATGTATTAACCGAGAGGTAGCATTGTTAGCTTCGAGTAAATATTTGTTAACCAGTATGAAGGTCAGTGGACATTTAAACCAAGAAAAGCTAAACAAAGTAACAATGACAATGTGGATAAAATTGATATTTAATCTGATGGTAACAGAAATCGACGAATAACAATGAAATTCGATATAGAACAAAAACATTGTTCAAACAATTTGCTTGTTATAATCAACTGGCGCTAAAAGAAGGTGGGTGGACACGTCTTGGGTGTGCAGTATATGATAAATATATTGAATTATTATACCAACAACCCCAAATTAATTTGTTACAGGTTAAGATATTTGTAATGCGGGAGATTTTGAATTGCGCCATTTCATAGAATGGAACACCATCCATACTGTTACTAATCGAATCATTGTTTTTATTTATATGCTAAAGTTGTTCTGAACATTTAAATTTTCATTTGTAGGACAACCCGTAGGTGGTATTAATGATTCGCGTATTCAGGATTTGACCGTGGAAAAGGGCACGATACACACCAAACGCCACAGCGGCGAGGATCCCATTAAAACTGGGTAAGTTTTATTTCTTGCTAAATACATTGATTGGAGAAACTAAATTGACGACGTCTTTGCCGTGGTATAAGATGCGCGCTTACCTTGCATACAAATTAAGGCCCAACTCTGGTCATCTGACGTTTATGCGTTCTTTACTAATGAAGCTTCGATGTTAACGCATCACATTCACTTCATTATTTTTAGATTTAATGTTCGATGCAATTCCGTCTCTTGTGTTCAAATAATTGTTTTAAGTTTTAATATTTCCTTTATTTGCATTAATTATTCTTTATTTTTACAAAATGTTCCATCTTCGCGGAACGCAAAACAAAACGGAGCAGCACTTGTAAATCTGATAGCGGCATAAGAGCATTTACGCAGTCTACCAATAATCGTCCGCCACGCGGTGCAGACAAGATACGTGCAGCATCCGGGCCATCCATACTGCCAAGGCCAGAAGATATCCTTATTAATGATCCTGAGGTAAGACATCGTACGTTTCGTACTTACCGCTGATTACTTCTTGTTGCCATTTCAGTTGCGTCAAGAGGAAAATGTGGAATTGCGGTCAGCCGAGACGTCACACACAGCCCCCGTGGCAGCACCGCATCCTCTGCCAATGCCCGAGTACGGTGGCTATTTTGCTCCACTCACCGAGTTCTTGCCGGATGTCAGTTTGCCCATAAGTGGTTTCCATCGGTATGTAAATATGAACGAACATGTCAGTTATAATTATGCTTATTTGGTGGTCTGCCACTCACGCTACATAATCGATTTAATCCGATCGAGAGATGGTCGTTGGCTCCATAATCAACATTAAGTTTCATTTAAATGAAGTTTCACACAAATCGGAAGAGCGGTTTAGAAGTTCTGTCCAGCACACTCTAAAAAGCGAAGAAAATCATGATGTGTCTTAATTGTTTAATTTTATTACAGTTGGGATTTAGATTCGTTCGTGCTCAAATAAAAACACCTTACAAAACCAATGGTTATGACCTGTTGAGTTACTTAAAAACGAGCAAGGAGATATTAATTGAATTAGGCATCGCTGTAATAATTTTGTATTCATTACTTTTACATTCGTTTCTTTTGATTAGCTGTAATGTTGCTGTTATGCTGCTGACCGACATCGTAGTCGATGGTATTCCCGGCATTGATTGGACTCTGCATTTGCCACTGATGTTGCATATTCTATTCCTGGGCTTGGATCACAATCGTGTTATTGTACGCGAACATTGCAAGCAGTTGTGCATGAATTTATTGGTAAGTACGCATAATGCAATGTGTATATTTGTATTTCATATATCCGCCTTTCCTTGGTCAATATTAGATTGTATTGGCGGAACACAATGATCATTTGACGGTGGCGCGAATATTGCTGAACAGCGAAACCACAAAACTGGATTTGGGTTTGACGGTGCCATCACTGCCAGTGATTGATAATTACTTTACGGGTATGTATGGGGAATCATTTCAGGCAGAAAATGAATACTCATTTGAAAGGAACAAGAAAAAACTGGGAGCTACATTAAACTTTTCCGTTTTTATTGGGAAACGAAAATTTGAAAATAATTAATAAAGGTGGCTTTTTTCATTAATGCAGGATAACATCCAACCTAAACTAAATTTTCTATCTACAGATATACATCATTCCCAGAATGTTCTCGTAGTTTTGTTCAACCATTCATAGCATTTCCTGCTATATCTGTTATTTTCACTTCTGACTGCATTGAACATTTGAATTCTATTTCGACTTTCCAGAATCTCATCAAGAATTCGATAGTTATCTGTACAATAATTGTTATGTGGTGGCAACAGCAACGGCTGCATCATCGCAGCAGCCACTGCCTCTCGGTGGCACAACCTCAGCCACAACAGCAGCTTTGTATGCCTTGCAACAATATCAAATTTCCACATATGTACACCATCAGCAACAGCAGCAGCAACAGTTAATAGCATCGGTGGGTAGTCTACAGGATCCTCACACAAATTTGCAGCAGCCACCACCCATTAATCAATCATCGCCACCAATGCAAACATCAGCACAACAGGCATCATCAGTAGGACAGCCGCCGCAACAAATTAATCCACAAACAATTGTGCAAATCAATCCGAATACCACCGAAAACTCTGAAGTTCCTTTAATAATTACCGCTGACGACAATGCCCCACCACAGCCCGGACCGACAATGCCCATAGTGCACGTAATCAAAAGTCTGCTGAAATTTTTGGCACAGGAGTCTTGCCAACCATTATGGAATTATGAGGATATAACGGCCAAAGGTGTGTATGGCTTTTACAGAAGCCTTTCTACGATTGCATTTTGACTTCTTCTTCTTCTTTTCTTTGCAGTATGGTCTATAAAGTCTGCCGAACAACTGAGCTGTTTCCTGCGGCACATCGTCAAGGTGTTCGCTGACAGTTATTTGCAGGCTCGCATAGCCGAACGCTGGGCCCAGACCGCCTTGCAGTTGGGTCTCTCCTGCTCATCGCGTCATTATGCCGGCCGTTGTTTGCAAATCTTTCGGGCCCTTAATGTGCCCATCAATTCGCGCATGTTATCCGATATTCTGTCGCGTCTTGTGGAGACCGTGGCCGAACAAGGTGAAGATATGCAGGGCTACGTTACCGAACTTTTGCTCACCCTCGAAGCAGCCGTGGACAGTTTGGATTCCGACTTTAGGCCTTTGGACGTCATGAAAGACATATTCAAGAGTACACCGAATCTGAATAATAAAGACGGTGGTCCGAACTCTATACTGCCAGGCGGCGGCAAGAAGTCACCCTCGGGCATGACGCCACAATCACCGAATTTCTCTGTACAAAGCCATGCGCGTAGCACCAGTTATTCGGTATCGTATTGTGCTCGAAAATCCACCAACTCGCCGTGCGACAAACAAGTTGAGCTGCGTAATCGTGCCACCGGCATCGATATGGAACGGAATATGGCCAAATTTGGCATAGTCAGTGGCTCGGCCCTGTCACGATCGCGCAGCGCTCAAAGTTTGAAAATGTTGGGTGACACAGCGACACAGGATGATAAAATGACCATATTGGCCCAATTGTTTTGGCTGTCGGTGTCGCTGTTGGAGAGTGATTATGAACATGAATTTTTATTGGCTCTAAGACTGTTGACGAGGGTGTTGCATCGGTTGCCACTGGATCGTCCCGACGCCCGGGATAAGGTAGAGAAATTACAGCAGCAGTTGAAGTGGACCGGCTATCCGGGTGTACATGCTTTGCTGCTCAAGGTGAGTAAAGTATATTTAATGAGAAAAAAGGTGGGTTTGCAGCTTTATTTCATTTCGTTCTCTCGAATTGGCAAAAAAATTAGTTCGAAACCATTCGCAGACCGACGTGATTTTCGTGTCGCAATTTATTTGACGTCTCACATTTTCAAATATGAACACACGAGACGACACGATTGTTGCAACATGAGCAACCCCACAATCACATCGCTGTTCCAACAACTTAAAACAGTATCTTTCTCAGTTAAAGTTTCAAACAATAGTCACATATGGAGAACTACACTTCTTCCTATAATATAGTCTCATACATTTAAATTGTATTTTGATGTTTAATGTTTCTTCTAACTTAATTTTCCATTCATATTTCCACAGGGCTGTACACATACCGCCACGTACGAGCCCACCATTACGTTGCTATCTCAATTTGCACCGCTGCTCAACTTGCCCGTGTGTGATCCCACTCAAAGCTGTGCATTCCCCATGAACGTCATCGCCCTGTTGCCCTACATGCTGCTGCACTACGAGGACGCCAATGAGATATGCATACGTAGCGCCGAGAACATAGCCCAGGTGTCTTCAGAATTGGGTGCTAAACTCGAAAACCTGGGAACTGTTATGACACTTTACAGCCGTAAGACCTTCTGTAAGGAGTCATTCCAATGGACGAAATGTGTGGTGAAATATTTGCATGACACCTATGCCCACATGGGCCTGCACATGTTGGCCTTCCTCATAGAGATACTGGAAAAGGGACCACAACAGATACAAGTGCCCGTATTAAATGTCATTCATTGTATGCTGCACTATGTGGATCTATCGGCTCCTCAAGCTCAGACTATAAATTCGGATTTGCTGAGAGCAATTGGAAAATATTTGGAGGTAAGAGAAAGACAAATCATTAGTAAGTAATGGGTACTTGAAAAACAATATATGTATGTTTCCCTTTGTCGTAGACGGCCAACTGGAAGGATTCTTTAAAGATTCTCAAGCTGATTGTCACTCGCAGTTCTTCGTTGCAAGTTGTACCGCCCAGTGAGGGTGGTAGCGTTGGGTTTTCGTTCTCTTTCTATGGTACATATCCGGATTCGGATATGTTCTGTAAAAAGGAACTAGCCGGACGCACTATGGAGTTTACATTCGATGTCTCCCAAACACCACTGATTGGCCGTCGTATACTGCTGAAAACAGACGACAATCCAACCGGCACTGGCTCGGCGGCCAATGCCAGCTCCACGGCTGGCAATGGAAATTCCGCAGCCAATATGGCGGCCCAAAACCAAATGAAATCGAATCCCTACAGCAGCAATGGCTCTCATTTACATCAGCAAACCACGCACAACAACAGCAGTAATGTCGGCACGCCCAATTCGCCGAGACGCAGTGCCAGTTTATCGCCTGCCGACACAGCACCCCTCAGCGGTTGGAAACGTCCCTGGATGTGCCAGAGTCGTGTCAGAGAGTGTCTGGTTAATTTGCTCACCACGTGCGGCCAACGTGTGGGTCTGCCAAAGTCACCATCGGTAAGTTGTTGTGGAATTTCTCTGTGGATTCTGTGTTCAGTAAGAGAATTCTTATTTTTTTTTCGTAAAAAGCTAAAATTCTAGATTTTGTAAAATTATTATGTTTTTCTATAGATTTCGTCTAATTAATCATATTTTTAGTTGCATGATTTCCGAATTGTCAATTGATCAATTAAAATCGATTTTATTTGTTGAATTAATGAAATCATTTGTTAACACTTACCTACCTTGGCTTCCTTTTCTTATTCCTTTAACCATTAATCATGTGTACGATAATCGATAATCTTAGGATGATTTCATAAACTCCATATGCTCAAAGGTAATGAATATTTGTAACAACAGAACAACAAACCAAAACCACTATCGCATTTTATATTCTTTGTTTGTAGAATCGTCTCGTTTTTGCCAACGTATTTTTTTTTGCTTTTCATAATGATTCATTTTATGGCACTTTTTTTAATTTTTATTTTTAAGCTATTAGGTTTTTGGGACAATACCAACGTCTATTAATATTTGGTGAAAAAATGTAATTGTACTTTGTCCAATGTAAATCAACTGGTTATCTTTTGAAGATTTTCAACATTTCCCATTGTTACATTTCTGCTATCAAACTCAGTATAAACATTTAATTATACCCTCCAATAGATAGATCCTTGAATAAACATTTCTATTCCTGTATTCGAATAACTCATTGGTCGTATTACTGGACGTTTGGTGCCACTTTTGCGGTTATTCAAAGTGATCATCATTAACAATCCAAACTTTCTTTTTTTCGTGGGGTGACAGGAAATTATTATTTTATTGGACTCGACTCTTATTGCTCTTCTAGATATTCATTCTACCACCAGATTTACGAGATTTAAATTAAGTCCAAAAATGTTCAAATGAACATTAAGATGTCGATCATTGATCTTAAAGTTCAAAGGACTCTGTTTTAACATCCATCATAGGAAGGGGCTGCATTCAAGTTGCCATCATACCTATAGAGATTGTTTTGGGTCGTAAATTTCTAAAACATTCTTGTCATGTCCACCTGTCCGTATGTTCAAATGAGGTTAGAACGCAAATGAAAAAAGATTGCACTTTGAAGAAATTGTCCACTACCCGGATACCCATTTGTCCATTTTGATTATGTTATTTAGAAGGATTTTACATTAAAAACAATATGTAAAGCAGAGAGTTAATCGATCTGTTATCTCCTAAGACACCTAAGTCCCTTATCAAAAACACCAACCTAACATGATGACAAGTGATCCAGACAGGGCATATCGAAGTCACCATAGCAGCGATATCTTCCATTTATAAGCGTAGTGAATTGACATAATAGGTGATCAACAGTTTCTATTTCCTCTTCATCGTCTCCTAACCGACAGTGAGCAGGTAAATTAAATCCACGGGGATACTGGTTCTATTTATTGAAATAACTAAATAAAATACTACGGTCTATATATAATATTAGTCCTGGTCGAACTATTCTTACTCGCAGCAGCGCAAAAAAAAATAAAAAGGCCACGACCAGGAATAAATTAGGAATTTTGTCAATATAACAAAATTTGTACGGAAAGTTTTTTATTATTTTTCACTAGTTCACCGCTTTTCTAGCAGCATAAATCGACAATATTAGCGCTTTCGTTAGGTAATATTTTGCAATACGTTTGTGTCAATTATCTGTAGATTTTGAACTAAATTCAGCTTTTCTTTTCTGGACGATTTATATTTTTTGGGCATAATGTCATATCGCCGAAAAAGATCACACAACTTGTTTAGGGAATTCATTCAAGTTTTGCACCCATTAGCGGAACCCTCTTCAGGCTGTAGGCTATTTGTGTTTTTTGCTCCATTCACCCAACATTCCACAGTCTTTTGTGCTTTTTTAATTACTCGGTAGTTTGTTGTGCGCAAATTGTGTGCATGTGTCTATTTCTTGATGTTCTCTTGTTTCTTTTACGATTTATAATTTGTCTTTTGCATGCTGAAATTTTCCAGTCTTTAAGCCCTACGCTTCTAACTGGATCTGTAATCACCAGACAAAGCGTAAGCGTTTTCTACTTCAATATATTCCAATACATAAGCTGTGTACTACACACGTACATATATATACATTCATACATATCTGTATTCAAATCAAATGCAAAAATCAAACAAATCCGAAGCTTTTTGTGTTCTTCCTCTTCCCGCCACTGTCAACAATTCACTAATATGATCATCATCTTCTTTTCTTTACTACCCACTTGTGTGCAGGTTATATTCAGCCAATCTTCGGATCTCATGGAACGCCAATCGTCGGCAGCCTCGTCCACCGAGGAGACTTCCGGACCTCAGGGTGATTTGAGTAGCGGCTCTCGGCGAGATGATGGCCAGCCAGACTTTACAGTCTTCAAAGACTTTGATTTCTTGGAATATGAAGACAGCATTGCGGGTGAATCCACGGACAATTTCAACTGGGGCGTACGACGTCATCAATTGTTCGAAGGAGACGAGGATATGCTTGCATGTGGTGCTGGCGGCATGGGTGGCGGCACTGGCTCCATTAAAGGTGGCCACTCCTCCGCCCTGGAGGATAGTTTCAGCGATAAGACACCGATCTTAAGTAAACGTCGTCGACAAACTGCCGATGACTCTTCGGACGAAGAAGCCGAATCGGAATCACCCATCGATGAAGATCATCGCCAATCATTTAAATCCGGCTACAATGTGGGACCTCCCACCTCGCTGAGTTTAAGGGAACGCAGACGTCGTAATTCTGTGTCTCGCAGTGACACCAGCGGTTCTAGTGCTGGCGATTTGGGTGACATAACCCCATGCAATGCATCACCCCATCTGCCGGGCATCATACGCTTTGGTGCTGGTGTACGCGATGAAGCCGAAGAAAATTGGCGCAAACAACTGCAAGCCATGCTGATCAATCAGCCATCGGCCCACACTTCGGAACTGCTCATGCAATTGTATCGTCTGATCAAAGAATTGACCTTTAAAACAATCAGCATTTCGAAGGAAGCCAAGAAATTCTTCACCGGCATTGGTTCTCAATTGGGCAATCGGATTTCTCTGTTTACCGATCTGCTTAGTTCACGAGCAGATCCTCCTCGGGTGTGGTGTAGCGATCACCAGACAACCACCCCGAGATTGTTTGAAACGTTGCGTTTCAATGTGTTGGAGGTACAGGAACATTTGGAGACATTCTTCGATCGGAAGGATCAGGTCTTGGAGGTAGGTTTAACTGATAAATGTTTGTTTTGTGGGGCAATAAAGTGTGCCCCAATAGAAAGTTTCTATAGAAAGTTTGTTATTATAACAAATGTTCCACAGAGAGTTAGTTATTATAGCAAAGCTTCTACAGGAAGTTTGTTATTAAAGCAACATTTCCACGAAAATTTTGTTTATTCAGCAATGTCCTACTGAAAGTTTGTTAGTTTTTATGTTCACTATACCAAATACTTTATTTTTGGTTTTCAATTCACAATTTTCAGTGTCTCGATTCGGTGAAGACTTCATGCAAATTATCGCTCTTCAGCGAAAACGATGTGGCTGCTTCCGGCTTGGATTTAGCCTCAACCTCTACCATACCCTACATGCCCTTCGATCCGGCTTCCACTGAAGTGGTTTTGGATTTGGGCCGAGCGTTGTACAAACTAATGTTCCAATTGCTGTTGTTGATCGAATCGAATCATAAGATTAGCTCGAATGTGGTCAATCATTTCAGGCAAAATGAGAACGTAAGTAAACCCCACCTCGAGGCAAACAAAACGGGATAAAACTAATGCAAACTTCGTCCACAGATGCATGACATTTCCGACTTGTACGCTCTCGTTAGAGACGCTTTAGTACGTAGTGTAAGTGAGACCGAACTGGAGACATTGGACACTTCCACCTCGACGGAAGGTGAGCATACACCCACACCCTCGCCCGGTATACCCATGTCAAACGAGGAATTCGAGACGACCCTGCACGAACTGATCGATGCTCAAAAATGGTCTTCGGCCATATCGCATGTACGCCAATACAAACGCATTTCACAGATGACGGGGTCAAATCTAAATCTGACCATATTCAGCTACACAAATTTGGACAATCGTCTGAAATATGATGAAATGTCAATTATTTTGAATGCATATGCACAAAGTATTATGAAGGATAGGCAAGGTAAGCAGTATTCACCACAAAAAAGAGAAAAACTTTTTAAATCTATCATTTTAGAAGCATTTATTGTCTCAAAATCGGATTCGGAACTTTTTGAGGTCTATGCCATTTTATCAGAGAACTTATATCATGTCTCCAGTGCTTTGACCACCATGGAAATCAATATGAAAAGCTACACACAAACCCATGGTTCAAGCTCCTCTCAGGCCTTTCGTGGTGAATCAAGTGATATAGTGACAAATCTTTAAACTCACAATACGAATACGATTCTTTTTTGTATAAATTAACAAAACCAAACAACAAATATTTGAAAATCACTTTTTCAAAACAAAACAAAACAAAAAGCAAAATCATTGCAACTTTGCGATCAAAATTATTATGTGTCTATTTTTAAGTTGTTTCCTACATCTTGTACTAGATATTTCTCTAAGAAATGTTATTGAAATTTCAAAATTTTTGTGTGTTAAGTTTAGTAAATTGAATAATCTGAGTATGACTTTTTTGTTACTTTAAGTTTAACTAAATTTATCTTCTCTTTCCTCAAAAATGGAGGAAGGAAACAAATCGAAATTAATTGAAAATTAATTTTTTAGACTTTTGTGAAAAGAATTGTGTTTTATTTTATTTTTTAGCGATTAAGAAGTTTCCATTATCGTTCGTATCTACCACATACATACAAACAGAAACAAGAATACCTACACATACATACATGCATATATTTAAATAAACAAAAATCATATTAAATGTATTTATTACAAGACAAAAATGTAAAATGCTTAATTGAAACGAATAAAATTCATAATACATCATCAGTACTGAAGATCGTTGAAGAAGAAAATACATTTAAAAAAGTACCAGGTAAGGTGGATCCATTTTTGTTCTCAATAAATATCAAAAGGAAGTTGGACGGTGCACATCAGAGAAATAAGAATTAAAACAAATTCAGAGAGTATTTCAGGAAAATGTTTCGGAGTCAAAAAGTAAGTATTTTTAGTTTATGTAAACGGCGATCTATTATACTTGGAATCATATTTATACCATCCATCAGATCCTTGTCTTATGTCTTTGTGCATTTGTTTGTAGCAACCAAAGTGATGTGAGATACACCCATAGACATTATAATACCAATCTTCTTAGAACTTTCTGAATGGCTATTATTAGTGGTCGTAGAAGTTTATTGTAACACAATTTTCATGTAATCAAACATGATTAAAATATAAAGGCATATTATTCGTACGCCACGCTTTATAGCTATCGTAAAATAATTGTCACGCCCTATAAATGTGTATACATTCCGCTGGCAACGTAGACGCACATGATTTTTCCACGTTCGTACTTTTAGGATACTTTCAATACTAAATTTCACAATTTCCCTAAGATGGTATTGTACTTCTAATTAAAGCCGACAGCCTCTAATCGGACCTTCTAAACTTAACTTCCTTTTCCTTCTGCTCTTGATATTTTTTGATAGATTTCATCTAAATTAATCAAGCGGATGTATTTTTAAAGGATTCTTAAAATATATAAATTGAATAGCAGCGGAGCAGTCGCAACTCACACAGTTTAATGTTAAGTAAAATTTCACGTCAATACGATTCCACGGTATTACAGTATGCAACAATAAAGAAAAACTTTGTGTCAGAGGCCTAAAGTTTATTTTTTGTCAAATTTATTTATACTTTATTTTTTACAAAATTCTTTAATAAAATTCAAATTTTGACTAATGTAATTTTAATATTTGTACTTTTATTTTGGAATTGTAGGTCCGATCGCATATGGGCATTTTCAGCCTGACGAATGTTACGGACGTACGATGGAATTGAAGGCAGCAGTTATAACACGTATTATTTGCTTGCTATTATATTAATATTTTAATAGCTCTCTAGTAGCTCTACATTATGTGGAAAAGGTGTTTTATTCCAAAAATTAGCGAAACAAGTGCCTTATAGAATAGAAGTACGTTTTATCTCAGTTGTGAAAATTTCAAAAGTCTACGAAGTGTGTCCAATTTTTTATACGCGATTAATTTCATAATAAAATAGACCAATGTCGCTTTGAAAATATGTATTTGTTGGGCAAAGTTTTCCTTTAGTTTTTTAAATACAAGCTAATGTAGTCCGACGTCACTGACGTTATGTGACATAGCTAGGAAGGGATGGAAAAGGTTAAAAAATAATATGATTTAAGATATTTTAAACAAATATTTTATTGGTATTAATTTATTTAATATACATTAGAGTGGCTTCTTTTTTGAGGAAGGAAAAAATGTTGTTGATGTTCCCGACTAAAATGAAAGATTGGTTTGTTTTATGTATTCTCCCAAAACATTTCGCTATTGTCATTGTCCGTTCGTGAGCGCGTTCAAAATAACCTCTGCAATTGACCCAGTATAAAGAAAAGATGTATACTATTTTAGTGCAATTTGTAATGCATTTTTTACAAAAACCGCAATAACTTCTACATTTGTAGTTCGATTTATGTTTTTAGGGGCTCGTTGGAGAGGTCTTTATAACCAATTGCAATTTTTAGAATTTTCTAACCCATTAAGGGCCGCAAATTTTTTCCATACTGTTAATACTCAGTGGGTTAAATGTGAAGTAGAAACTGAAATATATGGTTATTTGCATCGTTGACACATTCTAGTCTTATATAAAGCCAATTTTGGAAAAGAAATTCAACCATTTCAAATTTTCCCCCTTAAAAATTAAAACATGAATAATCTACATAAACTTTTTAAAGGGGAAAAATTGAAATGGTTGTTAATGTTAAATTAACATAGATACCCGCATGAAATTTAAAGTATATTTAGTAGATATTCTTCACTTTCATTTGATACCCATATCGTCATTGTATGAAACGCAAAAGTACGAAACTAAATTATTGAAACATTTACATCCTTTGGAAATTAAAAGTCCTGTAAAAAAGACAAACGACCACGAAATAAAAAACTGAGTATGAGTTTTCCTATTATTGACCTATAGTTTCACTTCTATATAATCTCGTTCTTGGGAGGAAAACCATATCGCACGGTTTTATTGTAACATCTTATGTGAAGTTTTTCTCCCAATTTATCCATAGAAAGGCCAAAATTGCAGATGCTTTTTTCAAAAATTAGCTTTTTGTAAGACTAGAATGTGTTTACGATGCAAATAACCCCATATTTCTGTTTTTACGTCACATTTAACCCACTGAGAACCAACAGTAAGAAAAAAATTGTCGGCCCTTAATGGGTTAGGAAGTTCTAAAAATTGCAATTGGTTATCAAGACCTCTCCAATGAGCCCCTAAAAACATAAATCGAACTACAAATGTGGAAGTTATTGCGGTTTTTATAAAAAATGCAACAAAAATTGCACAAAAATGATAAAATTCCACCCTCTATTCTGGGTTAAAATGCAAGTTTTTGAAATGGTTTGATAAGGCTCGGACCAGATTTTAATTTCTAGCAGGTTTTATCTAAATACCATTTTCATCGTTAATTTTATTCAAGAAAACCGTGATTTATAGAGGTTATGTTGAACGCGTCCAACTCATGAACGGACACTGATAAAAGCGAAATATTTTGGGAGAACACATAAAACAAACCAATCTTTCATTTTAGTCGGGAACATCCACAACTTTTATTTTGAAGCCACTCTAAAATACATATGTACTAGATTTATATAGAAAAACTTAAATATTATGGAAAAACTTAAACTTCTTATCGATTAATTCAGCTTGAGGCCATGGAAAAACTGGTGGTGTTGTTTTATTATTTATTTTTATTTTATATTCCCAATATTTCGGTTGCCTTCGTCAACCATCATCAGGGGATAAACACTAAACAAAAATATATACAATTTATAACCAAATATTCACTTTCAATATCAAAAAAATTCAATAATAATTACATTAAAAATTAATAGGCGTCGTCCTGTTGTCTGCACAAATTATTGTCAACTAAAAGTCTCTCTTTGTCGGCTGTATTTTTGTATTATATGTCGATAAGCTTTCGCGCAATTCTCTGTGTCTGTTTTGTAATTCATCCTCTTCTCCGTGGGAACGTCAATAATCACCCTCATCATGTAAGTCGTAGTCGTGTCGAATTTTCGACTCGTGTCACAAATTTACATTTTTGGTATCGCGTATGTCGTATTTGACTGTGAAATTCGACAAAAACTGTCACTGAATATTTTGCAAGTGACTAGAGTAAAAAAAAAATTAAAAATGGAAAAAATTAATCAAATCAAAAGTTAATGGATTTAGTTCTATTAAACTAATATAAAAAGCAAAAACATATAATTTTATTTCTTGAATTACATACGTAATTTAAGAATGGAAATTATGACTCCCAAGGAATTTGGTATTTTTATTGGTTAAATGATTTGAAAAATTAAAATTTTGACAAAAATCTACAATAAAAAAGTGGAAAGATCAAATATAAAGAAAAAAAATTAACAAAAATTTTTAACAAAATCGACTACGACGAAAATGTTCTAGTCACGTCGAATTTGTTACATGATACCGACGAAATGCAAATTCGACTACGACTACGACAGCTGTCGAAATTCGACTACGACTTACGTGATAAGGGTGAATCTTCAAGAGTAAATCTTCGCTTATAATTTCTCTCCTCTGCTAATATTTGTACGTCTTTGAAGTTTGACGTATGGCCTGTCAGAGTACAGTGGGCCGCAAGAGCTGTTTTTTGCTCTATTGGTTTGTCAGCTGCTTTTTGGTCCGATTTATGTGAAGAAAGTCTAGTTTTTAGTTTCGTCTTGGTAGTACCAACATATACCTTTTGGCATATGTTGGACTTGTCACCATTACAAGGAATCTTATATACTACATTAGACTTGTCCTCTTTTTATACCCTCCACCTCCAGGATGGGGGTATATTCACTTTGTCATTCCGTTTGTAACACCTTGAAATATTCATCGGAGACCCCATAAAGTATATATATTCTGGGTCGTGGTAAAATTCTAAGACGATATAGCCATGTCCGTCTGTCCGTCTGTCCGTCTGTCCGTCTGTCCGTCTGTCCGT
The DNA here is from genome assembly GCA_947397865.1 of Polietes domitor. Lineage (NCBI taxonomy): Eukaryota > Metazoa > Arthropoda > Insecta > Diptera > Muscidae > Polietes > Polietes domitor. Next base: position 105,455,502 of record OX377621.1, on the reverse strand, counting down.
CTGTCCGTCTGTCTGTCTGTCTGTCTGTCTGTCTGTTGAAAGCACGATAGCGGCCGAACGAAATGAGCTAGGAGGTTCAAATTTTTCCTAAATGTGTCTTATGGTTGTAGATCGGTTGGGATTGAAAGTGGACGAAATCGGCCCAGAGGGAAAAATTTTTCCCTCACAAGGACTGAAAATACCCCTAATATTTAGAGTATTTCAGCATGTTTTTTGAACATATTAGCTTGTATTTAGTTGATATTTGCAATGCGCATTCCCTCTATAGCATAAAAGGGCACTATAGAGTGATTTTTATTTGTAGGGGGCGAAATGGGACAAAAAGGGATAAAAATGGTACCTATCAAACGACAACAGATAGAAACACGAAATTTGGCGTGTACATTTTCTAATAGAGTACATACATAATATAAAAGTATTTTTTCTAAATTCGTACTTTTAAGGGGTTAAATGGGGATAGAGGGATAAAAATAGTACCAACTTATCGGCTGCACCTAGAATAATGAAATTCGATATATACATTCCTCTGATTGCGTAGACACGTAAAATAAATGAACTTTCCAAAATTCGTACTTTTTGGGGTTCAAATGGAAAAAGGGGATAAAAATAGTACCTACCAAATGACAGCAGCTAGAATCATGAAATTCGGAGTATACATTTTTCTGACTGCGTAGACACGAAAAATAAAACGTTTTTTCCAAATTCGTACTTTCAATGGATATAATGGCTACAGGGGATAAAAATAGTACCAACTAAACGAATACAGCAAGAATGGTGAAATTCAGTGAGTACGTCCCTCTAATTATGTAGATACGTAAAATAAAGAGATTTTAGATAGTCGTACTATTGAGGGGGCAAAATTGGAAAAAGGGGATAAAAATGGTACCAACAAAATGGCCGCTGATAGAATCATGGAATTCGGCGTATACATTCCTCTGATTGCATAGCCACGTAAAATATTTTTTTTCCAAATTCGTACTTTTGCTTTTATGACAAAAATGGTAGAACCATGAAGTTGTCTTATACTGCGTACGTGAGAGATAAGGTATTTTCAAAATTTATACTATTGAAATTAAAATAGGAAGGAAATACAAGCAACCAAACGACTGTAGCTGAAAGTACACTCTCTATCCCCCAATATTTAGGGTATTTATGATTGCTCCCTTATATTTACTTTATGAATTGAAGTATTATATCCATTATATATATAGTATACAAATATTGGTAGCCTTGGCTTTTTAATTAAATTTCTTATTTTCATACAGTTAAAATTTGTTGCAGACATTCCTCTTGTAGCTTGGATGCACCACAAAGAAAATAAAAGTTTTAGCAGGCGAAATGGGTCAAAAAGGGATAAAATATGGTACCAATGATACGAAAACAGCTAGAATCATGAAATTCGGTGTGTACATCCCTCTAATTACACGTAAAATAGAGGGATTTTTCGAAATTCGTACTTTTAAGGGATATAATTAAAAAGAGGGATACAAATGGAACATACCAAACCGCTGAAGTTGAAATCATGAAATTCGGTGTATACATTCTGACTATGAAGACTCGAAAAAGGGTTTTTTCGAAATTTGTACATTTGGGCGGAGAATGGGGCGAATGGGGATATCTTTAAAATTTATACTTTTCTTATCACTTTGTCTGTATCTGGAAATGCTTCCTTCTAATGGTGACTGACAATCGGCTAATATTTAGGCATGTTCACTTTCACAATTTCAGCATTTTATTTATATATAGAGTCGATTTTAAACAGTGCGCATAAGTATACATTATAGTTTGAAATAGTAAACAAATATAGTAATGTGCATTAAAATATCACAATTTTCGTAATATGGTACTGTGCTTCTATGTAAAGTCGACTTTCTTTTAATCTGCTGGTAATACTATGGAATGCACTCCGTGGTGGAGGGTATATAAGATTCGGCCCGGCCGAACTTAACGCCTTTTTACTTGTTTATCTTAGATTTAGTTTTGCTGAATAAATTGTTTACTGTATTATTTGTTTTAAGTGTTAATTGAAAATTGTCTTTGTTATAAATGTCAGCATTTTTGAACCTTTCAGAAAATCCTTGTACATACGTCAGCTGTTTATAGATTTTCTCCTCCTTCTCTTTGCCATTTTTATGTTTTTTCATTTTAGTATGGTTTATTAGATCGTCTTAAACTTAAACTTGGATTAATTTATATACTTTTGTTTTCTTTTCGTTTTCTATGTATTTGGCAATCTTTATTGGGTCTTTTTTAATCGTACTCCTTATTTTTTCCTTGAGTACTCCTTATTTTTTTCAGTGTGCATTTTACCCATCTAGATAAAAAACAGGATTTAAATAATTATTTATTATTTTCTCAATGATTTCAACAAATACTTACGTTACGAAGTTTAAGTGGTTAAAAAATGTATAAAATTATAAATATTACAACAACCCAATATATATTTTTGAAATAGCTTTAGATCCAACTTTTCAGAAAATTTCATCCGACCACAAATGGTGTTTTTCTTTGCAAATTTTTGAAATTTCACTTTCACATTGAAACAGTGGTTTAGGAACAGAACATTGGGGAAACATTTTGTTGTTTCAACATAAACAATTTTGCATTTATTATCATAAATTAGAGTTTCTGCAAATTTTAAATTTGTTACTAAAGCACGCGACCACAAAGTAAAACACTTCTTATAATTTCAGTAGTCACGGCAAGACTGCCTGTTGTTTCTTTAAGTTCTTTTGTTTCCTGCACGCAAAGAAAACAAGTAAGCTTCAGTCGGCTAAACCGACTTATATATACCCTCACTCTCTGAGAACATATATACGGAAGTTATAAGGAATACAATTTTATGTAGGGCAGGATAATTTGTGAGGAAGGTGCTAAAAAATTCATAAAATTAAAAATAAAATCAACAAATCAAATCAAATAAAATCAACTTACATATTAATACTTACACCATTATCCAATTTACTAATTAATTTTTACATAGAAACTTGTGTAAAAGCTACAAATTTCTAAATTGGGAAAGAGAACATGGTGGAATATTTTAACGTACATAAGCACTGAACACCTACCAAGTAAACATAGTTTTTTATACAAAAGGAGCACATGTGTAATTTACAAATGTACGAGGGAAATTTGCATTTACTTGTATGAATTCTGTCAACTCTATATAAAAAAGATTTGCAAAGTTGAAGTCTGTATTTCTTCACAAGTTTTTTTTCTGTGCGTGTGCATTCCTTGCACACAATCGAATAGCTTAAAACTGATGAGGACAAGAGAGTTTAGAATATTAATTAAATCTAATTATTTACAAGAGAGTGGAGAGTACAGCTTATAACTATAATTTACAAGAGAGTATAACTTAATACAAAAAATTTCAAAAGAGTATGTTGATGGTAGACACGTATGTGGGGCGCCTACATACATTCATTTCAGCACAGTGGTTACCATCCGTAAAACTGTACACATAATACATTTAATTGGATTAATTAAACCTTTTGTTTAAAATTCATACGAATTTTTAATCGATGTAAGTAATTTCCTTTATTGATTGTTCAATTATTTTTTAGTTTCATCCGATACGATTTGTGTGTAAATTTGAATGCTCACCGTGCCACATATTTACCTGATATCCACTATTATCCAACGGAAAAGAAACAATATTCATTTCAATAGCTTTGTGTTTAATTAAAATATTTTTATTTTTACCTTTGTTCCCAATGCAGTGTAACATCTAAAGTTTAACGTCTATTAGTTTTGTATTATAAATACGTAGTCATTGATAAATCTAGTAGTATCTAGAAATCAACTTAATGTATTATTTTATTCTTCTCTTTGCCGCAAAATGAAAAATACGTTAAAAATATTTTATTATCTTAGAAAATGTAGATAGGGAAATACTTAAAAGTAGAACGGACAATAAGATTCCTTTTTTATACAAAAATACTTCAGTAATAAAATACAATATAGTATGACAAATATGAATAGACTTTAAACATTAAATATTTTATTTATTATTTATTTTTAGTTTTTATAATTTATCAAATACTATTGAAAAATAATTAAAATTTTATTTAATAAAATGCTTACAATTGTACTGTTTTTTAAGTCAAAATCACAATTATGCATTTGTAAATACTATATTTAAAATTGGCGGGAGGAAAGAAACAAAAGATAAAATGAAAAGGATTACATCATCAGCATCTTTTTCTCTTCCAACAATTGTGAGTCATTGCGCGACGACATGTTGAGACGTTTACTGCATCGTGCTCCTGCTGGTTGTCCTCCAACGCTGACGCCACCAGAACCACCAACCACACCACTGCCGCCTGCACTGTTGCGATAGTATTTAGAAATTGTGAAGTGGAGAGTGACGAAAAGAGAACAGAAATTCAATGAAACTTTAGTCAAATTTTATTTCTATATTTCAGCAGTTCTATTTGATTATTTAGACAAGTTTTTTTGTTATTGTCCACAAAAGGAAACTTTTTGTTTGATTGCAGGCAAGGAGTATTTACATAAAGGGTGGTTAAATTTTAAGGGCCGATGTTGATTTTGAATAAAACACATATTATTTAGGAAATTATTGTCATTTCATTATACACTCCACGAGAGTATTATGTATTTGTGCATTTGTTTGTAACACCCAAAAGGAAGCGAGATAGGCCCATTGTTAAGTATACCGATCGACTTAGAATCACTTTCTGAGTCGATTTAGCAATGTCCGTCTGTCCGTCTGTCCATCTATTGTTGTAATCAAACTACAGCTCGCAATTATAGTCCGATCTTAACAAAACTTGGTACAAGTAAGTTTCGTGGATCAAGGAACAACGCTATTTAATTTGAGACAAAAGTGGGTAAGATCGGTTCAGATTTAGATATAGCCCCCATACAAATGTCGCTCCCGATTTGACATTTTCCGCTCTAGAAACGACATATTGTACCCGATTTTCTTTAAATTTGACACAACATTTTATAATCCAACTAGAAACACCTATGCAGAAAGTGGGTAAGATCGGTTCAGATTTAGATATAGCCCCCATACAAATGTCGCTCCTGATTTGACATTTTCCGCTCTAGAAACGACATATTGTACCCGATTTTCTTTAAATTTGACACAACATTTTATAATCCAACTAGAAACACCTATGCTGAAAGTGGGTAAGATCGGTTCAGATTTAGATATAGCCCCCATACAAATGTCGCTCCCGATTTGACATTTTCCTCTCTAGAAACCACATATTGTACCCGATTTTCTTTAAATTTGGCAAAACCTATGGTGAAAGTGGCTAAGATCGGTTCAGATTTAGATATAGCGCAAATACAAATGTTTCTCCCAAATGTTTAACCGATTTTGGCCAAACTATACATATTATATTTCACCTATTTCGTTCCAGATTTCAATATACCCCCATACAAATGTCCTTTCCGATTTAACATTTTTTGTCAAACACATACATTTACAGGATACAAAAATCCTTCCCGTTTTCACATTTTCACCGAATTAAATTGTATTCGGATAGAAAGTGGAGTGTATCATAGTGTCGGCCCCGCCCGACTTTAGCCTTTCCTTACTTGTTTTATTATGATAATATGGTATGGTTCAATTATGTATGGAACAAAATATCGGCCAAATGACCGCCGCGACCTCGACGGGACACCTCCATCCGATGGTCCAAAAGACGCTAAGGCATAATTGAGATTCTATTGCCGTTAATGTGCCGAATTATCTCATCCTTTAATTCTTGAATTGTTACTGGCTTATCGACGTACACCGTTTCTTTCAAATAACGCCAAAGAAAGAAGTCCAACGGTGTCAAATCACATTATCTTGGCGGCCAATTGACATCGCCACCGCGTGAGATAACACGACCACTGAATTTGTCGCGCAAAAGAGTCATTGTTTCGTTAGCTGTGTGGCAAGTGGCACCGTCCTGTTGAAACCACATATCGTCCACATCCATATCTTCCAATTCGGGCCATAAAAAGTTCGTTATCATCTCACGATAGCGAAGACCATTCACAGTAACTGCCCGGCCTCATTTTGGAATAAAATACGGCCCGATGATGCCGCCAGACCATAAACCGCACCAAACAGTCACTCTTTGTGGGTGCATTGGCTTTTCGACAATCAAATGTGGCAATTCTGCTTATTGACGAATCCACTGATCCATGGTTCAAATTGAGTTAGTTTGAAATTGAGAAATGTCAAATGAAATGCAGAAAAGAACTTGACGTTTAGGTGTGGTTCACATTCAACATCGGTCCTTACAATTTAACCACCCTTTATATAATGTGACAACAGCAAAGCAAAAACATATTCGACAACAACATAATACAGGCAGTTTTTTGAATGGTGTGCCGTACTGTCAAAGCAAAATAATATGGAAATTGACAGTTTCGATTACACTTGAATGAAAAAAAAATCAGTCAGCTGGGCTCCTGATGTCAGCTCATATAAATACACCTTGATTGCAGGCTTTTATAAGGGATTTCGGAAATGAAGAGCATCCATTTCAACTTAACAAAAAATAACCCCAAGGAAAATTAATTTAAAAATTCTTACATGGCTGTGCGAAATATTAAATAGGGGAAAACGATTAAATTTCCAAGGAAACCGAACCAATCGTTCGTAATAACTAGTATTGGGAATGGTGGCAAGAAAATATCATAGAACACAGGATTGCTGTTAACACATTGAGTGCCAAGCGGTTTTGACGCAAATCTTCTCAGGAGGCCTAACATTTTTTGGGCTCTAAGTAAAAGCAATCACGTCGTACGTTTCCGTACGACGTGGCACCCCACAACGGGTTAGGTATCGTACGGAAACGTACGACGTGGCACTCAATGTGTTAATTATATTGGATGAAAAAGTTGCCTGAAATATCCTCTAGTAACATGTGGAATTGACACAGATGACAAGGTGTGGTGTAAAGTGGTACAGTATTTTCCGCTTTGTGCGTTGATTGATAATATGAATAGATCCGTTTTCGAAAATCTTATAAAGAGTGATTTTTTTGAGGTTAGGATTTTCATGCATTAGTATTTGACAGATCACGTGGGATTTCAGACATGGTGTCAAAGAGAAAGATGCTCAGTATGCTTTGACATTTCATCATGAATCGTCTTACAAACGAACAACGCTTGCAAATTATTGAATTTTATTATCAAAATGCGTGCTGTGTTAAGAAAGTTCATTGCGCGCTTCCATTTTATGGTCAGTTTAATCGACCCACTGAAGCGGCTATTCGGGCTATTGTGACTAAATTTCGCACCAAATTTACATTGTTGGACATTAAACCACCAACACGCTTACGTAGAGTGCGAACTGAAGAAAATATCGCAGCTGTATCGGCCAGTGTTAATGATGACCACCAATTTTCGATTCGTCGCCGTTCGCACCAATTGGGTCTCTGTTACTCAAAAACGTGGAAATGCCAAAATTGGACTAAGCGGATGGACCACCTAAGACGCAGCCGCGGTCAACATTTAAATGAAATTATCTTCAAAAAGTAAATGTCATGGACCAATCCAACGTTTCAAATAAAGAACCGATGAGATTTTGCAAATTTTATGCGTTTTTAAAAAAAAAAAAGTTATCAAGCTCTTAAAAAATCACCCTTTATTAGGCTAAATGGAGAAATGCACCAGTCGCAATATTGTACACATCCATGGAATTGAGGGTTTGCTTTCACAATTATTTAATCTTTTTCATATTGCTTATGTTCCTTAAGTGCAATGTGTGAGTTGATATTCACATATTTCATGGCTATTCCAATAGTATTTGTAAAACCATATCGAGGGCTTATATTCAAAAGTGGCTCTGAACCATTTTCTCGAAAATGAGTTTTTGATGCCACTATTCTCAGTTTGGATGTCATCTGTCATATAAATTTGGAAAATAAATTTTTTTCTAAAGTCATTTTTTTTAATTTTCTGATTTGGCTATCTACTCACACGTTAGTATGTGACTGCAAAAGTGGCTATGAACATAAAAATAATAAAAACAAGTAAGGAAGGGCTAAAGTCGGGCGGGGCCGACTCTATGATACACTCCACTTTCTATCCGAATACAATTCAATTCGGTGAAAAAGTGAAAACGGGAAGGTTTTTTGTATCCTGTAAATGTATGTGTTTGACAAAAAATGTTAAATCGGAAAGGACATTTGTATGAGGATATATTGAAACCTGGAACGAAATAGGTGAAATGTTAAGTGTATAGTTTGGCCAAAATCGGTTAAACTTTTTGGAGCAACATTTGTATTTGGGCTATATTTAAATCTGAACCGATCCTCCCCACTTTCACCATAGTTTTGTTTAGTTGGACTATAAGATGTTGTGCCAAATTTAAAGAAAATCGGGTACAATATGTGGTTTCTATAGCGCAAAGTCAAATCAGGAGCGACATTTGTATGGGGGCTATATCTAAATCTGAACCGATCTAGCCCGCTTTAGCCACAGGTGTTTCTAGTTAGATTATAAGGTGTTGAGCCAAATTTAAAGAAAATCGAGCACAATATGTGGCTTTTAAAGCGGCAAAAGTCAAATCGGGAGCGACAGTTATATGGGGCTATACCTAAATCTGAACCGATCTTACCCAATTTCAACATAGGTGTTTCTAGTAAGATTGTAAGATGTTGTGCCAAATTTAAAGAAAATCGAGAACAATATGTGGCTTTTAAAGCGGCAAAAGTCAAATCGGGAGCGTCATTTGTATGGGGGCTATATCTAAATCTGAACCGATCTGACACATTTTTACCACAGGTGTTTCTACTTGAAATATAAGATGTTTTGCCAATTTTAAAGAAAATCTGTTGTAATATGTGTAGAGTGAAAAGAGTCAAATCGGGAATGAAATTCGTATGGGGGCTATATCTAAATCTGAACCGATTTTCTTCAAATTAAATAGCGTCCGTCCTTGTCCCGAAAAACTGCATTGTGCAACGTTTCATTTAGTTATGTCTACAATTGCGACCTGCATCGTGATTACAAGAATAGATGGACAGACGGACGGACGGGCATTGCTGAATCGATTCAAAATGTGATTCTAAGTCGATCGGTATAATTAACAATGGGTGTATCTCGTTTCCTTTTGGGTGTTACAAACAAATGCACAAAGACATAATACTCTCGTGGAGTGTATAATAAAATAGTTCAAAAATGGAGCAGCATATAACAGAAGGTTGTAATTCGCCACAACGATTTTGTTTAATGCATTTTTCTAGATTTATTGCATATCTTACTATCAAATAGCATCATTTCGCGGTAAATAGCATTTTGCTTCCCAAGTTATCAGATTAAAATAGGATAAATAGTGGCTGTAAAGTCAAAAATTGTGAAAAGTATCTTTAGAAAAACCCGCGTAACTTTTTATCATATTGACTTCATGGGGAATATTTGTGTAAGAAAAGTTTCAAAATCTTGGAAGAATAAGCAATTGACACCGCGAATTTTGGATTTTTCAACAATTGCAGCGATTTTCGCGACTGACTTCATATACAAACAAACAAAAAATCAGCCGGATCCGGTGGCTAGATTCCAAAAAATATCCAATTTGTATTTTTTGTTTACCATGCCTTACAGCAATATCCACTTTTTGTAAAAAAATTGGAAAAAGGGATAAAGATGGTACCAATCTGACGGATGAAGCTGGAATCTTTAAATTCGCTGTGTACATAACAGAAAATGCGTTTTCTATACAACATTGCCAAGATTTCATGAACACGTTATCGAGTTTACAATAAGTCTTATTTATATATTTGAGCATTAATGGCTATGTGCTTATTTCAACATTCATAGTGCTCAATTTTAAACTTTAGTTTTAAACAAAAGTGGCTATGAACCATTAAACCGCGAATAATAGGAAATTTCGAAAACTATTTAGTCATAACAATTAGTAATCCTCTTTGGATTAAACTGTAGAAGAATGATTCTTAATTACTCTTAAAATTAAGGAGAAAATCAGTTTTTTCGCTCTCCTGAAAAGTTGTGTTTTTGTTCATAGCCAGTTATGAATATAAGCCCTTGATATATGAAATTTGTTTGTTGAAAGACCCGCATATTCGATCTATAATTGGCGGTCTTTGCAGCAAGATGAATTGAATTATGAACATGCAGTCCCTTCTCCTGTATCATACTTTTTTGAATAATTTTTGTCAGTAATAAATTAGCTTGGGTCTCATTTCGAAAGAAACTAATCGTTTGGCTGAACATCAGGAGAATTTATTTTAACGCGAAAGAAACCGGGACATTTTTGTGAAACCCATCGACGCGCGTCAGAACAAGTTCATTTCAATAAATGCTGAACTTATCAATACATTGAAGTGAAATAAATTTAATATTGAAATTGTCATGCCCTGGATATTTAACATTTTTAGTAAGGATGTGCCAATCCAAAGCATTTGTTCTCGCCAACTTTGCACTTACTCGCCGAATAATACATTCAGTGTTTGCTGGTGGATAAGTGATTGAAGAGCTGGGCGGATGGTAGCTTGATAAGAATCGGTTTTTAAAAATAATAATTTTTCGAAAATCTTCGATGATATTTTACAAAATGGAGTTTACTAAACCAGTTATAACTTCTGTTCAGTGAAAGATATTGAGACAATTTTTCCCCATAACGGAGGGACAACTTACACACCACAGTCCGAACTGTGGCGGACAAGCAGTAGAGGGTGAATACCGGCTACAGATCATCATCAGCCGGTAAAAAATTAACAAAAATAATATTACATTACTAACTACAATAAAGGTTAATCCTAAAATGTATCAGCTTGAAGCAATACATTACATTAAATAACATATAAATACGAGAGAATTCTTGACTTTATTGTATCGATTCGTACACCGAAATCTATGATGAATTAAAATCAAAACACATTCTATGAATGGGCTGCGCAGATGCATAATTCGTACGCCGAAAATCACGTTGAACTTAATCTTAGAAATAAGATATTCAGATGAGACATCACCATTCATAACCTTAAATACCATCATGGTGTTCAGTATAACACGTCTACTTTTTAAGGACGGCAAGTCAATCAACTTTAATCTACTAGTATGGGGGGGGGGTTGTACAAAATCCCTATTCCAATGTAAGTGTTTCAATGAGAACAATAAAAATTGCTTTTGAACTAGGGTTTGCATCCCGGGATTTCCCGCGGGAAAATTTCTTCGCATATTTTTTCCCATCATTTCCACAATAAAATGTTGTATTAAAATTTAGAACACATAGCTTTTAATGAGGTATGTCAAATATTGCAGTTGGATTACAAAATATTTTTAAGCTGTGTTTGGATGTAGACTCAAAATCCAATTTTTCGGATTTTTCCTGTCAAGCTCCATATGAAAAAATTAAAATCCGGGAAAAATAGATTTTGGCCGTGTATCAGAATGCCAAAATAAAGAATTTATTTTTTTTTTAATTTTTAAGAATTTATAATTTAATTTTTCGAAGCGACAGGACAAAACACAACCAATTCATTTAATGCTATACTCAATATTAATGTGAAAGATCGTTCTCCGTCGCGTCCTCATTTTCCAATAAAATAAGAAATATCTGATCTTTAATTAATTTTGAAACTTGAAAAGACGTTTGCATTGATCTCACATTACGCTTTATTATATGAATTCTGTAACAGGTTCCTTGTAAAATATATATTTATTTTACTTTAATAAAATGTGAATGTTTCATTGGAAAAAATAAGCTTAACTCATGGTAAACAGTATGTTGACGATTTCCAGTGCTGTCCCGGGATCCCGGGAAATTGAAAAAATAATTCCCGTTTCCCGGGATATAAAAAGTACGGGAAAATGGAGACCCTATTTTGAACTGATTCAATTCTGTCACTATAGATGTCATACTGAGAGAGAGAGAGAGAGAGAGAGAGAGAGGAAGATATAGACCTAAGGAGCTAAATAAATATCTGTTTCGTCACATAGGGATCATAGAATTCTTTAATCCAACGTTTAATGAAACCAAGAACACCATACCTCTCGTTAAACATGGTTATAATATTATTGTTGAAATCAAGTTTCGAATCCATCAGAATACCAAGATCTACAAAAGAATCAACTGTCTCTAATTCAACACCAATAAGATTATATCTGACAAATTTCGGATTCGATCTAAAGAAACACATATGCTTGGTTTTCCGTAGATTGAGGACGAAGTGCCATGAAATTGATGCCACAGGAATGCCCAAAATTATCTATGGTTATGTTGGCTTTCAGTGCAACAAAATAAAATCAAAACAATAAATTTAAATTTATTTAAATATTTTTAAATATAATTGTATATGTATCAACTCTTGATCAACTGTATACCGGAAATACAGCCCGGGACAAAAAAGATCATCAATAATAATGATTTTTGTGCCGCAATGTATTTTGGTTTATAAAGTTTTCAAAAAGCATCTTAACATGTCACATTTGTGAGAAATCCGATTTTTAAATTCGTCGTTTTCAAAAATTTAAAACACAGTTTTCTGCGCACTGCGTTGAAAACTGAATAAACCAAAATTTACCCCCGATCAAAACATTTTGTTAATGAATATTTTTATGGAAAATCATACGAATTTTACCTTGGGTATGACATTCGTGGGTATGACTATGTGGTGCCCATGCAAATGTTTGTGGTACGAGTACCATTTAAAAAATATGTCTATTTGATGGAGATGTTTGATTGTAAAACAAGTACCAGCTGACATCATCGATCAATCAATCTAGTGACACTTATCATACAGTTTGTCGACAGCAACACTTCATCCTACCCTTGGCAACACAAATCATCTGAGGACATTGAAATTTAAACGCAAGACGACAATCGTTGTTGTTTACATCCCATGGACATTAGGTTGGGTCACGAAAATAAATTGCTGCGGTCACCCCCCAGAAATGAAGATTGGATTGTTTAACGATGATCTACAAAATATTTCGTCACTGGGTCAAGCCCTTTGTGATCTAAACATTCCTGAAAACACCTCCAAAAATCATGTTTTCCCGTTTAATTTTTTTATGTTGCATTTTTTCCAAATTTTTTTTCTGAATTAATAGACCCTTGGAAGCACTTTAAATAAAAATTTTTATTCTTGTCTTAGAATAACTCATTGGTCGTAATATGGACGTTTATATCGATTTTTTGTGCTTTTTCTAGGTTACAGCTAAAAACTCATATTTCTTGGACACATTTTGTAAGAGGTGTAATGAAAAATAAATAGAAGGAATCAATACCTTTCGAATGATGCCTAAATGATGAATAATGGACCAAAAATTACGTCACAAACTCCATTTTTGAGAAATAATTTAATGCAGGAGACGGTTTTCAGAGCCAAATTGTTCAAACTCTTTTTACATAAATGAGCGCTGCGGCTTCAATTTCATTCCGATGTTCATCATTTAGGCATCATTCGAAAGGTATTGACTGCAACTGTTTATTTTTTATAAAATAGTACCACCAAATACGAAAAAGTTTTCAGTAGTCACTGTGAAAATCTACAAAAATATAGGGTCCGCCAATAACTTTTTTTTGAAAATGCTATAAAAAACTACTGAATATTTTCTCAACTTTCTTTTTTTTATTTGAAAGTACAATCCTTCCGGTTAATAATGGAAAATAATTTCATACAAATGGCTGCTGAGGGCACCCCACAAATAATAGTCCAACGGTTGAATAGTTAAAAAAAACGTTAGATGGCGGACCCTATACTATAAACGTTAAATAATTCGACCAATAAGTTACTCTAAGACAAGAATCAAAATTTATATTTAAAGTGCTTTCAAGGGTCTATTATTTCAGAAAAAAATTTTGAGAAAAAAATGGGTTATTTTCAGGAGCGTTTCGCTCACAGATGGCTTAATCTAGGAAAGAAATATTTTACAATTCATAATTAAACAATGCAAACTTTATTTTCGTGGGGTGACTGGAACTTGTTTTTCCATTTGTATGGATGGCGACCCAGCCTAATGTACATATGGTGGTAGGTGGATATATCCACATGTTTACTGTCATCCATCCAACAATTCGTTCACACCACCATCCATACCATCCATTGTGGAAGAAGAAGAACTCACCTTTATTGACGAAATGAAATTGATTGGAAACATGATTTGTTACCCGCGCCCCAGCCAAACGCCACACCAATTTAATCCTTCTAAAGACACTTGCTTCGGAAAGAGTAAAATTTGTGGGTACATGTGTTTGTGGGGTTAAATTAGGGCTTATTGATAAAACTATGAAAAAAATTGAAATTGACGAACTGCAAAGCGACAAAAAATTGGAGAGATCCAACTCGTAACAAATTTTACCTCACGGATCGGGTCTTATAAATTAATCCTCAGATTCGAAGCGAACTTGGTAAAAATAGTTTTAATAATATTCCACCATCACTATTAGAAGTGGACCGCATCAGTTCATGTTCCAAGATAGGCCCATAAATGGTCAACTACTCCACAGACATTATTTTTTGGACAGATTTAATACTTCCAATCCAGTGTCAGCGACTGGAGGGTGGTGGTTGCACAAGAACAAAGTTACTTGCATCAGAGAAATGTCAAATTTCAGCAAATACTGGAATTTTTTGTTTAACTTGTGCATAATGAATTCCTTTTTGTAAATAACCAAAGTAATTTCGAAAAGCAAAGATGAAACTGCCATCAGGCCGAAAGAGCAGCAACACCTGAAAGAAGGACAGACATATTGAGAACCATACAAAGAACAGGCAAATAACTCGTATGTCTCGGTATTTGCATAAGGAGCAGGTACTTAATTAAAATCTAACATTTCACATAGAAACAAAACAATACCAATTTGTTTGTTGAAAGACAAATAAATTCCGTGTTTGTTTATTGTCTAATTGGCGGTTCTGCAGCAAATAAAAAGGAACAGTTATTTGAAAAGAGTTACTGCCACTGAGGTGGCAGCACTCAAAGAGAAAAGTATCATCCTTTTCCACGATGACAAGAACAGCAAGGTTTCAGACGGACATTTAAACGTCTTTGTTGATGCTGATATTGAATAAGTTTTTTTGATTCCATTTCGAAAGAAACTGTTCGTTTGGCTGCACAGCAGGAGAATTTATTGATTTTTTAACGTGAAAAAAAAACGTGTGAAACCAATCGACGGGTGTCGGGACAATTTCATTTCAATAAATGGAGAAATTCAAGCGAAATAAAGTTGATACTGAAATTGTTATGTCCAGGATATTTAACATTTTTAGCAAGAATATTGGCATTTAGTAGCCAAATAAACGCTGGTAATACCCTACTGGAATATTTGTAACATTTTGTTATTACCAAAAAAGAAAGAAGAAAATACAAATTTATTAAGGGAAAAGTAGTAAACGAATAACTAGTATTATTATTTTCCTGTTGAGTGAGACTCGAACACTAAAATAATGTATAATAAAATAGTTGAATTTAATTAACTACACATTTTTTTAAATGTATGCCATTAAAAAGTTAGAAGTTATGTCAGGAACTACAAGAAATGTCCCACCCGTTTTGCCCCAACGTTTTGTGTTACTTCTAAACGCTTTTGGGAGTTTGTAATGTCTGTTTGACGCAAACATTTCTTTTCTCTTAAAAGACTTTGTTCATTTGCAACAAGCAAAATAACATTACCCACGAAAGAAACTCACAAACGAAGTTCACTCGTCTTAAAGTTTCGTTTCTGCATAATGATTTATTGCTCTGTGAGTTGGGTAGTACAATCATTGTTCAATGACGCGTAAGTGATTAAATAGTTTGATACATGGATGCTTGCTAAGGATGACGATATCTGAGAAACTTCTGGAAATCCTCTCTGAAATTTACAGAGTATTTATTTAGCAATTTGAATTTTTTCGATAAAAAACTAACTATTCTCTCCCAAAAATATCACAAAGTTATTACCATTTAGCCATGTCCGCCTGTCTGTTGAAAGCACTTGTCCGAACGAAATGAGCTAGGAGATTGAAATTTTCCGTAAATGTGTCTTACGGTTGCATATCGGTTGGGATCGAAAGTGGGCGAAATCGGCCCAGCGGGAAAATTTTTTCCTAACTAATATTTAGATTCTTATGATATTTAAGCATTTTTTTTTTGAAAATATCTGATTTTTATACACTTGAAATTTGTTTTGTACCTTCCTCTAGTAACGTGTAATCACCAAAAACGACAAAAAAGATTTAGAGGGAGAAATGGAATAAAAGGGAAAATAGTGCCAATTATACGACAGCAGCTGGAAACACGAAATTCGGTGTGTACATCCCTATAATTACGTAGGCATGAAAAATAGAGAGATTTTTCGAAATTTGTACTTTTAAGGGATACAAAGAGGAAAAGAGGGATAAAAATGGCTCCAACCAAACCGCTGAAGATCAAATCATGAAATTTGGTGTATGCAGTTATCTGACTGTGTAGATGCGAAATAAAAAGATTTTGTCGAATTTTTTACTTTTAGGCGGAAAATATGGCCAAAAAGGATAAAAATGATACCAATCTGGTGCAGTTGGAATAGTGAAATTCGGTGTGTACATTGCTGTGACTGTGTAGACACGAAAAATAAAGATATCTTTCGATATTCGTACCCGTTTATTCAATTTTGATATTTAAACGTGAAGAGCTTTATTTATAACTTTGTCTTTGGCGACCCCCACTGAAATTTTCCGACAATTGTTTTCCTACAACATTTTAATTATAAATTGTCCCTTTTTGAATGGACTTTTTTATTTTCTCGAAAAGGGGTCAAATTGACCCATGGAGACAGTGCTAGAGGGTTAAGATCTTCAAAAAAATGATCCTCATAAAATTCCACAATACTGTTCTGACAATAAGAATTATCTCTGACGTTAACTTGCAACACTTTTTTCACTTTGTATAATGCTCCCTTCGATATAAAAATGAAAAATTTGACCCACCCTACAAAAATGATCTTCTCAACATGCCATTTCAGAATTATAAGCTCGCTATTCTCTTCCAAAAATGATATTGGACAGTGTTACTAATAATAAAAAAATAAATATTTGATGTACTTTAATAAAACGTTATTTTTATAAAATCTTCAAAAAATTGTATAATTTAATAGACCAAAACAAAATTAAACATTGTTTATTTAAAACAAAATAAACAAATCCCGAGCCACGATTCCAACTCGAATCGTTCTGCTTACATAACCTAAATATAGAGAATATTGGCGGTATTTTCATTTGTTATTAATGAAGAAAATTTTCTCTTTGGACTCATTTTGACCCTAAAATTATCGAAAGATCGCTTTATTTTTCGACTCTACGCATGTGATTTTCATTATTTTAGCTTCAGCCGTTTGATTGGTACTTTTTTATCCCCATTCTCCTCTAGGTATGTTTGAGGAAAATGTTGGGGAATGTAACTCGGGGGAAGTATTGGTATTTACTTTCATAAAAAATAATAACAAGTAAGGAAAGGCTAAATTCGGGCGGGGCCGACTCTATGATACACTCCACTTTCTATCCGAATACAATTTAATTCGATGAAAAAGTGAAAACGGGAAGGATTTTTGTATCCTTTAAATGTATGTGTTTGACAAAATATGTTAAATCGAAAAGGACATTTGTATGGGGGTATATTGAAATCTGGAACGAAATAGGTGAAATATAATATGTATAGTTTGGCCAAAATCGGTTAAACATTTGGGAACAACATTTGTATTTGGGCTATATCTAAATCTGAACCGATCTTGCCCACTATCTGCATAGGTGTTTCTAGTTTGATTATAAGATGTTGGGCCAAATTTAAAGAAAATCGGGTACAATATGTCGTTTCTACAGCAGAAAATGTCAAATCGGGAGCGACATTTGTATGGGGGCTATATCTAAATCTAAACCGATCTTACCGAAATTCTGCATAGGTGTTTCTAGTTGGATTATATGATGTTGTGTCAAATTTAAAGAAAATCGGGTGCAATATGTCGTTTCTAGAGCGGAAAATGTCAAATCGGGAGCGAGATTTGAATGTGGGCTATATCTAAATCTGAACCGATCTTACCCAATTTTGGCATAGGTTTTTCTAGTTGGATTATAAGATGTTGTGCCAAATTTAAAGAAAATCGGGTACAATATGTGGTTTCTAGAGTGGAAAATGTCAAATCGGGAGCGACATTTGTATGGACCTATATCTAAATCTGAACCGATCTTACCCAATTCTTGCATAGGTTTTTTTTAGATGGATTATAAGACGTTGTGCCAAATTTAAAGAAAATCGGGTGCAATATGTGGTTTCTAGAGCGGAAAATGTCACATCGGGAGCGACATTTGTATGGGGGCTATATCTAAATCTGAACCGATCTTACCTAATTTCTGCATATGTGTTTCTAATTGGATTATAAGCTGTTGTGCCAAATTTAAAGAAAATCGAGTACAATATGTGGTTTTAAAGCGGCTAAAGTCAAATCGGGAGCGACATTTGTATGGGGGCTATATCTAAATCTGAACCGATCTTACCCACTTTCTGCATAGGTGTTTCTAGTTTGAATATAAGATGGTGGACCATATTCAAAGAACATCGGGTACAGTAGGTCGTTTCTACAGCAGAAAATGTCAAATCGGGAGCGACATTTGTATGGGGGCTATATCTAAATCTGAACCGATCTTACCGTATTTCTGCATGGGTGTTTCCAGTTTGATTATAAGATGTTGTGAGAACTTTAAAGATAATTGAGTACAATATGGGGTTTCTAGAGTGGAAAATGTCAAATCGGGAGCGACATTTGTATGGGGGCTATATCTAAATCTGAACCGATCTTACCCAATTTTTGCATAGTTTTTTTTAGTTGGATTATAAGACGTTGTGCCAAATTTAAAGAAAATCGGGTGCAATGTGTGGTTTCTAGAGCGGAAAATGTCAAATCGGGAGCGACATATGTATGGGGGCTATATCTAAATCTGAACTGATTTGCCTCAAATTAAATAGCGTTCGTCCTTGATCCACAAAACTTATTTGTGCAATTTTTTTTAAGATCGTTCTATAATTGCGACCTGTAATTTGATTACAACAATAGATGGACAGACGGACAGACAGACGGACATTGCTTAATCGACTCAAAAAGTGTTTCTAAGTTGATCGGTATACTTAACAATGGGTCTATCTCCCTTCCTTTTGGGTGTTACAAACAAATGCACAAAGACATAATACTCTCGTGGAGTGTATAAAAATATGAAGCCTAAGGGTTGTTCTGTGAAAATATTGGGGCTGAACAAGTATTCGGGGTTTGTCATAAGTATTCCTTCAAAATTTTGACGTCCTATTTCATTTCGTTTAGATGCTAGCGTGCTTTCAACAGACTTACGGACATGGCTAGATCGTCTTAGAATTGAATGACGATGAAGAATATATATATATACTTTATAGGGTCGCAGATCGATATTTCAAGGTGTTACAAACGGAATGACAAACTTTGTATACCCGCATCCTATGGTGAAGGCTATAATTAAGAAATACTGTGGAACGCACTCCGTTGTGGAGAAATAGACAACTTTTTTCTGCCTGGACATTTGGTGCGATTTTCGACATATATAGATGAATATCGATTCAATTCTAGTGAAATTCAATTTCAAATATTTGGAACAAATTTAAATTAAATTTTAATGAGTATCGTCTGCCATTAAAAATTATTTATTATCTGAATTTGTTGTTTAACTTTTCCAATTTATGCAAAGTCTCGATCCCGGGGTGTTTTTTGTTATATTTTAAACTTTTTATGACAGTCAACAAATTTCTTATATCAATTGTTGACATTTGTTTTTCACTATAAAATTTTATCACAGACTGTTTTCTCGCTTTCATATCTTCATCGCCTTCTTCGGAAGTTTTTGACACAGTCACAATAAATCATTCATTCTTTTAATTTTTTTCCCGTCACAATTAAATCGCACATCGCCAGTATCACAAAATTACATCAATTTAATACATTCGCTTTGTGAGGAGGTCATTGTTCCATGATGTACACACTTACATATTTTAATGTGATTGTGTCTGTGTCAAGGACAAAATATCCAAGTACAGTCAGTTGGCCACTTGTGTTGTTTGTGGTGGGCTGCAACATTTACCTGTAATTTGTGTGGTGATATCCCTCTGGGTGGTCGACACTCGACGGAACATGCTCAGCACAGCTTTTCTGCAGAATAAAAACAGAAAAGAAGGAAACAGTTACAAGTATATTTAAAATGTCGTGACGATATTTAATACTACACTTAGAGAAAAAAAGTCTGATATTAATATCAGTGATTGTCTGCTGCCTACCAGTAGGCACTATTCTGCTATTACAGCAGTTTTTCAGCTTTAACAACAGTTTTTTTTTGGAATCTTGCATCAGCATTTACACTGTTAAAGAGTTTGTAGTCTGCTAATTAAAATATAAAAATAGGATACAAAATAAAGATCCATAATTTAAAAATCATTCAGATTGTCGGCGAAAACGAGATTAGCTCGAATTTCATTATATAATATCTTGGAGAATTTATTTTTTATAAAATGCTGACACCAAATACGAAAAAGTTTTCAGTTGTCACTATGAAAAAACGAATTTGCTATAAACGACCAATAATACGACCAA
This sequence comes from Polietes domitor, assembly GCA_947397865.1. Lineage (NCBI taxonomy): Eukaryota > Metazoa > Arthropoda > Insecta > Diptera > Muscidae > Polietes > Polietes domitor. The sequence goes on along the minus strand of OX377621.1, from coordinate 105,434,939 downwards.
TGAGTTATTCTAAGACAATTATAGAATAATAACAATTCATTTAACAATTCAATTTAATGTGCTTCCAAGGATCCATTAATTCAGAAAAAAAAATTTAGACAAAAATCCAACATAAAAAATTACACGGGAAAAACATGATTTTTAGAGGTGTTTTCGGGAGCGTTTCGCTCACAGATGGCTTGAACCAGTGACGAAGTATTTTGCAGATCATTAAACAATTCAATCTTCATTTCTGGGGGGTGACCGCTGTAATTTATTTTCGTGACCCATCCTACTGTACATATGCTTAAAGATTCAAGATATCTTTTCTCTTTGTTGCTAAAAGCAGCAAATAGCTGTACACAGTATGCATAGCATTATACACAATATGCATTCTCTTTTCCTGCAGAACATCTGCTTTTTCAGCACGCTTTCTACTTTCTTTTACTGACAAATCCCTTTGAATGTGGCATTTTTTGACCTCAGAATAGCATATAGTAGATATATGTATCTTCTACTTCACTTTGTCTTGGAAAATTTTAAGAGTGTATATTGTTTGCGAAACTTTCCTTAACGTCCTTATTTGATTTAATGTTGATGTTCGTGTAGGCGTCTAAATTTAATCTTCTGTTAATTTAATTTCTCCTTTAATAAATTATTGCTCTCATTTTTCCTTGAGAGACAGACAGTTTCTACTAAATGAAGAGAGTTTTTTCCTACACCTTCTGAAATATTCTTCCTTTTTTATACCCTCCACCTTCAGGATGGGGGCATACTAACTTTGTCATTCCGTTTGTAACACCTTGAAATATCGACCTGAGACCCTATAAAGTATATATATTATTGATCGTCATCTAAGACGATCTAGCCATGTCCGTCCGTCCGTCCGTCCGTCCGTCCGTCCGTCCGTCTGTCCCTTTGTTGAAAGCACGCTAGCATCTAAAAGAAAGGAGCTAGGACGTCCAAATTTTCCATAATGCGTCTTATAGTCGTAGATCGGATGGGATTGAAACGGGTCGAAATCGGCCCAAAGGGAAAATTTTTTCCCTCACAAAGACTAAAAATACCCATAATAATCCCTATTATTTAAGCATGTTTTTTGAATATGTCTGTTTATATTTGCTTGATATTTGGTATGCGTATACCCCTTATAGCAAAAAACTGCACCATAAAGTGATTCTTATTTGTAGGGGGTGAAAGGGGACAAAAAAGGGATAAAAATGGTACACATTAAACGACAACAGCTAGAAACATGAAATTTGGGGTGTACATTCCTCTAATTGAGTAGATACATAATATAAAAGTATTTTTTCAAATTCGTACTTTTAAGGGGTAAAATGGGAATAGAGGGATAAAAATGGTACCAACCAAACGTCTGTACCTAGAATAATGAAATTCGGAGTATAAATTCCTCTGACTGCATAGACAAGTAAAATACACGGATTTTTCAAAATTCGTACTTTTTGGGGTTAAAATAAAAAAGGGGATAAAATAGTACCAATCAAATGACCGCAGCCAGAGTCATGCAATTCGGAGTATACATTCCTCTGATTGCGTAGAAACGGAAAATAAACGGATTTTTCGAAATTCTAAATTCATGAAGTTAGGTTATTTTGCATTTTGTACGTCTGATAATGGATTTTCAAAATTTGTATTTTTGGAATTTGGAGGGTATTAAGTTCGGCTCCTTTCACCCGGTATTTTTGCCCATGTCACTATAAAATTGTGCCAAAGCTCGATATTGTATTTTTGGTTTTGCTAGTGAGACCTCATTATACCTCAATAATCAAAATTTTTAATTATATTGAGATTCCTTGTTTTCGCGAAACATTCCATAGCATCGATATTATTGACTTCAAACCAACTTTTTGCGATCGGTTGGTGTATTTGGGATAATTGTCCTTCTAGAAGACCCATTTAAGGGTTGCAGTATTTTGACGTACTGGACAGAGTCCATGGTAGTTCTGGGCCAATGTTTTGAACCAACTCCATAATATGAAAAACACTCCCAAGTTATTACGCTTCATCCTCCCTATTTGACAGTTTTGGTGCTATACCTGAAGATGTATTCCGTGGACGACTTACGAACTGTCGAGGGACTATCCCACAATACACAACCATTTTTGATTTAACTGACCATAAAACATGCTCCCACTTTTTGGTTGGCTACTGCAGCTGTGTTATTGCGAAATGCATTTTTTGTCTTTTATTTTTAAGTGGGACTTTTCTCGGACTTCTACGAACATTTTAAACTCTCAAAGATGGACAGACATTGTTTTTTATTTCGGTGGATGGCGTAAGTGTTCATTTTTACAAGACATTATTATTCGGCGAATGGTTGCTGGTGATATAAACGGATTTTTTTACGTGTTTTTAATTTTTCTTCTTATATTGTCGAATTTCTGATCATTTTAATAGAACACTGGACACTATATGATTTTCCCTCAGATTTCAAACTTTTTATATGAAATCGATGTTCTTCTTCACAATGTTCTCCTCGCCCTACTTATGAAGAAAAATAAAACAATAACATTTCAGAAGAAGTGTACATTTCATAATATCTTATTTATAACATCAAATCGAATTGAAAAATTGAGATAAAATTCCTTATTCTTGAGATTTTTTTTAGAAATGCTATTATTTTCACCGCCCCAAAATGTCGAATAATCCAAAAAATGTAAAATTTCTTAAGTATTTAAAACCACATCAACAAATAGACAATTGTTTTGTGTTTGAACTCTCATAACACAGCACATAATGCAGTAGTAGCAATAAAAAATTATCACACAGACAATTATATGAAGATTTATTTTAAGCTATGGGAGCTGCTATTATTTTGACCGCAACTGTATTTATATTAGGATGGGTCACGAAAATAAATTGCAGCGGTCACACCCTGAAATGAAGAATGTATTGTTTAACAATGATCTGCAAAATATTTCGTCACTGGGTCAATCAGATGGAAAATGTACTGCAGGACAATGGTGGTCTTCGCATTGGCCGACGATTGTGTCTGAAAAAAGACAGGAAATACAAACATTAATAAAAAAAAGTAAAAACGGCGTTAAGTTCGGCCGGGCCGAACTTTATGTACCCTCCAACATGGATAGCATTAGAGGCTGTCGATTTTCGTTGAAGTGCAGGAAAATGTAATTTTTTAAATATAGCCAAACCAAAACAAATAAAACAAGTAAGGAAAGGCTAAAGTCGGGCGGGGCCGACTATATAATACCCTACACCACTCCCTGCGTATGTACCTCCCTTTGATTACTAAACCCATTTATTTCATGGGAGCAATTTTATGTAGTTCATACAAATTATACACTTACTATGAATTCATCTTTAGTCATATTTAACGAATATGGTTAATAATATGGTAATTGATTAATTATCCGACAGACAAATACAAATTATACAGTAGTAATAGAACCGACATTTCAAAAGGGGCCTATAACAACATTCTGGGCCTGGTTCAAAACATGGGCCTATATATTTCTCATTCACGGTAGTTATTCCTGGTTGAAAAATATTATGATCTGCAAAATTTGATGAAGATCCGATGTAAGATGTAGTTTCTAGAGCTGTAATAGATCAGAATGGGCCCCATTTGGGTTATACCAAAGTATGGACATATAGGCATCACCCAAACAATTCTCATTACAATTCATTTCGATAAACAAGTAAGGAAAGGCTAAAGTCGGGCGGGCCGACTATATAATACCCTACACCACTCCCTGCGTATGTACCTCGCTTTGATTACTAAACCCAGGTATTTCATGGGAGCAATTTTATGTAGTTCATACAAATTATATAAATTATATGAATATAATTTATATGCTATAATTTCAGCTTTAGTCAAATTTAACGAATATGGTAAATAATATGGTAATTGATCCAATTGCCCGACAGACAAATACAAATAGTATACAGTACAGTAGTATACCAAAGTCGTACCAAAGTATGGACATATGGGCATCACCCAAACAATTCTCATTGCAATTCAATTCGGTAAAAAATTGAAATCGGGAAGGATTTTTGCATCCTGTAAATGTATGTGTTTGACAAAAAATGTTAAATCGGAAAGGACATTTGTATCGGGGTATATTGAAACCAGGAACGATGTGACCCGCTTTCACCATGTATGTTTATTGGTGAAATATAATATGTAAAATTTGGCCAATATCGGTTAAACATTCGGGAGCAACATTTGTATGAGGCCTATATCTAAATCTGAACCGATCTTACCCACTTTCACCATTGGTTTTTTAGTTGGATTATAAGATGTTGTGCCAATTTTAAAGAAAAGCGGGTACAATATGTGGATTTTAGAGCGGAAAAAGTCAAATCGGGAGCGACATTTGTATGGGGGCTATATCTAAATCTCAACCGATCTTACCCAATTTTTGCATACGTGTTTCTAGTTGGATTATAAGATGTTCTGCAAAATTTAAAGAAAATCGGGTACAATATGTCGTTTCTAGAGCGGAAAATGTCAAATCGGGAGCGACATTTGTATGGGGGCTATATCTAAATCTGAACCGATCTTACCCATTTTTTGCATACGTGTTTCTAGTTGGATTATAAGATGTTCTGCAAAATTTAAAGAAAACCGAGTACAATATGTCGTTTCTAGAGCGGAAAATGTCAAATCGGGAGCGACATTTGTATGGGGGCTATATCTAAATCTGAACCGATCTTACCCATTTTTTGCATACGTGTTTCTAGTTCGATTCTAAGATGTTCTGCAAAATTAAAAGAAAACCGGGTACAATATGTCGTTTCTAGAGCTGAAAATGTCAAATCGGGAGCGACATTTGTATGGGGGCTATATCTAAATCTGAACCGATCTTACCCAATTTTTGCATACGTGTTTCTAGTTGGATTATAAGATGTTCTGCAAAATTTAAAGAAAACCGGGTACAATATGTCGTTTCTAGAGCTGAAAATGTCAAATAGGGAGCGACATTTGTATGGGGGCTATATCTAAATCTGAACCGATCTTACCCAATTTTTGCATACGTGTTTCTAGTTGGATTATAAGATGTTCTGCAAAATTTAAAGAAAACCGGGTACAATATGTCGTTTCTAGAGCGGAAAATGTCAAATCGGGAGCGACATTTGTATGGGGGCTATATCTAAATCTGAACCGATCTTACCCAATTTTGCATACGTGTTTCTAGTTGGATTATAAGATGTTCTGCAAAATTTAAAGAAAATCGGGTACAATATGTCGTTTCTAGAGCGGAAAATGTCAAATCGGGAGCGACATTTGTATGGGGGCTATATCTAAATCTGAACCGATCTTACCCATTTTTTGCATACGTGTTTCTAATTCGATTCTAAGATGTTCTGCAAAATTAAAAGAAAACCGGGTACAATATGTCGTTTCTAGAGCGGAAAATGTCAAATCGGGAGCGACATTTGTATGGGGGCTATATCTAAATCTGAACCGATCTTACCCAATTTTTGCATACGTGTTTCTAGTTGAATTATAAGATGTTCTGCAAAATTTAAAGAAAATCGGGTACAATATGTCGTTTCTAGAGCGGAAAATGTCAAATCGGGAGCGACATTTGTATGGGGGCTATATCCAAATCTGAACCGATCTTACCCAATTTTTGCATAGGTGTTACTAGTTGGATTATAAGATGTTCTGCCGAATTTAAAGAAAATCGGGTACAATATGTCGTTTCTAGAGCGGAAAATGTCAAATCGGGAGCGACATTTGTATGGGGGCTATATCTAAATATGAACCGATCTTACCCATTTTTTGCATACGTGTTTCTAGTTGAATTATAAGATGTTCTGCAAAATTTAAAGAAAATCGGGTACAATATGTCGTTTCTAGAGCGGAAAATGTCAAATCGGGAGCGACATTTGTATGGGGGCTATATCTAAATATGAACCGATCTTACCCATTTTTTGCATACGTGTTTCTAGTTCGATTATAAGATGTTCTGCAAAATTAAAAGAAAACCGGGTACAATATGTCGTTTCTAGAGCGGAAAATGAGAAAATCGGGTACAATATGTCGTTTCTAGAGCGGAAAATGTCAAATCGGGAGCGACATTTGTATGGGGGCTATATCTAAATATGAACCGATCTTACCCAATTTTTGCATAGGTGTTACTAGTTGGATTATAAGATGTTCTGCCGAATTTAAAGAAAATCGGGTACAATATGTCGTTTCTAGAGCGGAAAATGTCAAATCGGGAGCGACATTTGTATGGGGGCTATATCTAAATCTGAACCGATCTTACCCAATTTTTGCATACGTGTTTCTAGTTGCATTATAAGATGTTTTGCCGAATTTAAAGAAAATCGGGCACAATATGTCGTTTCTAGAGCAGAAAATGTCAAATCGGGAGCGACATTTGTATGGGGGCTATATCTAAATCTGAACCGATCTTACCCAATTTTTGCATATGTGTTACTAGTTGGATTATAAGATGTTCTGCAAAATTTAAAGAAAATCGGGTACAATATGTCGTTTCTAGAGCGGAAAATGTCAAATCGGGAGCGACATTTGTATGGGGGCTATATCTAAATATGAACCGATCTTACCCATTTTTTGCATACGTGTTTCTAGTTCGATTATAAGATGTTCTGCAAAATTAAAAGAAAACCGGGTACAATATGTCGTTTCTAGAACGGAAAATGTCAAATCGGGAGCGACATTTGTATGGGGGCTATATCCAAATCTGAACCGATCTTACCCAATTTTTGCATAGGTGTTACTAGTTGGATTATAAGATGTTCTGCCGAATTTAAAGAAAATCGGGTACAATATGTCGTTTCTAGAGCGGAAAATGTCAAATCGGGAGCGACATTTGTATGGGGGCTATATCTAAATATGAACCGATCTTACCCATTTTTTGCATACGTGTTTCTAGTTGAATTATAAGATGTTCTGCAAAATTTAAAGAAAATCGGGTACAATATGTCGTTTCTAGAGCGGAAAATGTCAAATCGGGAGCGACATTTGTATGGGGGCTATATCTAAATATGAACCGATCTTACCCATTTTTTGCATACGTGTTTCTAGTTAGATTATAAGATGTTCTGCAAAATTAAAAGAAAACCGGGTACAATATGTCGTTTCTAGAGCGGAAAATGTCAAATCGGGAGCGACATTTGTATGGGGGCTATATCTAAATATGAACCGATCTTACCCATTTTTTGCATACGTGTTTCTAGTTGAATTATAAGATGTTCTGCAAAATTTAAAGAAAATCGGGTACAATATGTCGTTTCTAGAGCGGAAAATGTCAAATCGGGAGCGACATTTGTATGGGGGCTATATCTAAATATGAACCGATCTTACCCAATTTTTGCATAGGTGTTACTAGTTGGATTATAAGATGTTCTGCCGAATTTAAAGAAAATCGGGTACAATATGTCGTTTCTAGAGCGGAAAATGTCAAATCGGGAGCGACATTTGTATGGGGGCTATATCTAAATCTGAACCGATCTTACCCAATTTTTGCATATGTGTTACTAGTTGGATTATAAGATGTTCTGCAAAATTTAAAGAAAATCGGGTACAATATGTCGTTTCTAGAGCGGAAAATGTCAAATCGGGAGCGACATTTGTATGGGGGCTATATCTAAATCTGAACCGATCTTTCCCAATTTTTGCATACGTGTTTCTAGTTGCATTATAAGATGTTCTGCCGAAGTTAAAGAAAATCGGGCACAATATGTCGTTTCTAGAGCAGAAAATGTCAAATCGGGAGCGACATTTGTATGGGGGCTATATCTAAATCTGAACCGATCTTACCCAATTTTTGCATAGGTGTTACTAGTTGGATTATAAGATGTTCTGCAAAATTTAAAGAAAATCGGGTGCAATATGTCGTTTCTAGAGCGGAAAATGTCAAATCGGGAGCGACATTTGTATGGGGGCTATATCTAAATCTGAACCGATCTTTCCCAATTTTTGCATACGTGTTTCTAGTTGCATTATAAGATGTTCTGCCGAAATTAAAGAAAATCGGGCACAATATGTCGTTTCTAGAGCAGAAAATGTCAAATCGGGAGCGACATTTGTATGGGGGCTATATATAAATCTGAACCGATTTCCTCCAAATTCAATACCTTGGTCAGAAAAAATAACTTCTGCCAAGTTTCATGACAATCGGACAACAATTGCGACCTGTAGAGTGCGAACAAGCTTAGATGGACAGCAGACGGACGGACGGACGGACGGACAGACAGACATCGTTAAATCGACTCAGCTGGCGATTCTAAGCCGATCCGTATACTTAAAGGTGGGTCTAGCTCAATTATTTATTGGTGTTACAAACATTTGGCGGAAAACTAACTTATAATACCCTAGACCACGAAGTGGTGTAGGGTATAAAAAAGTGAAATCGGGAAGGATTTTTGCATCCTGTAAATGTATGTGTTTGACAAAAAATGTTAAATCGGAATGGACATCTGTATGGGGTACATTGAAACATGGAACGATGTGACTCACGTGTATATGTGAAATATAATATGTAAAGTATAGCCAACATCGCTTTAACATTTGGGAGCAACATTTGTATTGGGGCTATATGTAAATCTGAACCGATCTTACCCACTTTCACCATAGGTGTTTTTAGTTGGATTATAAGATGTTGTGCCAATTTTAAAGAAAATCGGGTACAATATGTGGATTTTAGAGCGGAAAAGTCAAACGGGAGCGACATTTGTATTGGGGCTATATCTAATTTTGAACCGATCTTACCCACTTTCACTATAGGTGTTTTTAGTTGGATTATAAGATGTTGTGCCAATTTTAAAGAAAATCGGGCACAAGATGTGGTTTCTAGAGCGGAAAATGTCAAATCGGCAGCGACATTTGTATGGGGGCTATATCTAAATCTGAACCGATCTTACCCAATTTCTTCATAGGTGTTTCTAGTTGGATTATAAGCTGTTGTGCCAAATTAAAAGAAAATCGGGCACAAGATGCGGTTTCTAGAGCGGAAAATGTGAAATCGGGAGCGACATTTGTATGGGGGCTATATCTAAATCTGAACCGATTTCCTCCAAATTCAATACCGATGGTCCTTGGCCAGTAAAAATAACTTCTGCCAAGTTTCATTACAATCGGACAATAATTGCGACCTGTAGAGTGCGAACAAGCTTAGATGGACAGCAGACGGACGGACGGACGGACAGACAGACATCGTTAAATCGACTCAGCTGGTGATTCTAAGCCGATCGGTATACTTAAAGGTGGGTCTAGCTCGATTATTTCTTGGTGTTACAAACATTTGGCGCGAAACTAACTTATAATACCCTAGTCCACGAAGTGGTGTAGGTTATAAATATTGAAAAAAAAAAATATAAATAAATATACAATTTTTATTATTTCAAACCACGCTTATAAGACAAGGCTACCAATACGTTTACACTATATATATCGAAATAATGCTTCAAGTCAAATCAAAAAATAAATATTCTTATATTTATATTTTCAAAAAGCTTAAATACCATAAATATTGGTAGATAGTGGGTGTTACAGTTGGTTGTATTTCCATTCTATTTTAATTCCCAAAGTACAAATTTTGAAAATCCATTATCTCACGTACATAGTGCAACCAGTTTTTGCCGCAAAAGTAAAAAGTACGAATTTGTAAAAATCGTTTTTTTTGGATTCCTATGCAGTCAGAGGAATGTATACACCGAATTCCATGATTCTAGCTGCGGCCATTTGGTTGGTACCATTTCTATCCCCCTTTTTCCCCCATAAGAGTACGAGTTATTATATTGAAAGTAATAGAACGAATGAACAATTTATTTTACAATATAAACAAACGATATTGTTTTTGCAAAACTAAATGCAAACAAGTATATAAACAGAGTTCATTCTCATTATACAACAGTACGACTCTCTAAAATCTCTTTATTTTACGTGTCTACGCATTTAGAGGGATGTACACACGAATTTAATCATTCAGTCGTTTAGTTGGTACTATTTTTGTCCATCATGTCTACGCAATCAGAGGAATTCATTATTCTAGGTGCAGCCGTTTGGTTGGTACCTTTTCTATCCCTCTATTCCCATTTTACCCCTTAAAAGTACGATTTTGGAAAAAATACGTTTATATTATGTATCTACTCAATTAGAGGAATGTACAGTGTACACACCGAATTTCGTGTTTCTAGCTGTTGTCGTTTGAAAGGTACCATTTTTAATCCTTTTGCCCCATTTCAGCCCCCTACGAAATAAAATCACTTTATGGTCCACGTTTTTGTTATAGGGGGAATGCGCATACCCGATATCAAGTAAGTACAAGCAGACATATTGGAAAAATATGCTTAAATACTCCAAAATATTAGGGGTTATTATGGGTATTTTTAGTCATTGTGAGGGAAAAACTTTTCCCTTTGGGCCGATTTCACCCAGTTTCAATCCCAACCGAACTACGACTATGAGACGCGTTTATGGAAAATTTGGACGTCTTAGCGTCTTTCGTATAGATGCTAACGTGCTTTCAACAGACGGAGGGACGGCCATGGCTAGATCGCCTTAGAATTTTATGACGATCAAGAATACATATACTTTATAGGGTCTCAGGTCGATATTTCAAGGTGTTACAAACGGAATGACAAACTTTGTATACCCCCATCCTGGAGGTGGAGGGTATAACAAACATATAGAATAGTATTTTTTTAGAATATATCACATGCCTAAATTACAAGTAATAGTAAGAAGGATTTCAGTAACTATTAAGCATGAAAATTTGATGAGTGTGTAGATGTCAACAGTCACACATATCACAGAAGACGAGATTGAGCCCATTCAACTCGAATGTTAAATCAGCGTTACTTTACGGCTGTGACTCATGGAATGCTGCACAAAGAGATATGCATTTCAGGCATTCCATAACAAATGCGTACGAAAAATTCTTCGAGTATTTTAGCCCAGAACTATTGCGAACAATCCGCTTTGGACAGTAACCAATACATCCGGAAATCAGAAAACTCCAATGGGAATGGATAGGTCACATGCTAAGGAAAGGCCATCGAATGTAACCCACAAGGCAGCAGGAGAAGAGGACGTCATTCTCACATCTGGAAATGGCAAATTGAAATTGTGCTGTAAATAGAGTAGATTGGAATCAAATTGTTACGGCCCTATACTCCTCATAGGAGTGAAAGGAATAAATATATATATATGTATTGTTGTTAGGTGCACTTGATATTTCCTATAAAAAGTTTGATATTTTTGAGCTAATCTTAGTCAGGACATTTTTCACGCTATGATTTAATATGATGTTGATTAAGTAATAGTTTTATAGCCACTATAAAACGACACCCTAACAAGGACAGACTCAATATTTAATTATTGATTTTTAGTATTTATTTTTAGTATTTTATGTTTGAAGATTTCTGCCTTGTATTTGCTTGATATTTGGTAAGTTCAATCCAGTCATATCGTGAACGATCACCATACGATACTTTTAAGGCGTGAGTTGTATGTTAAGGACAAATAAAATTGGAAAAGAGAAATACAAATGGTACTAACGAAACGGTTGAAGCTGAAATGAACATTTTGTACTTTTTGGGAGGGGTAATGGGACGAAGTAGGATAGAAAAGGTAGCAACCAAACAACAGCGGCTAGAGTAATAAAATTCGGTGTGTACGTCCCTCTGACCGAAAGTACCGAAAGAGATCTTTCGATATTCCTACTTTTAGGGTGGACACGGGGAAGGATTGATACAATTGGATACACATATCACGCATCTAAGTGATATTATTTGGACTCCATCCTGTTTTCAACTGTCTGACAGAAATATAAAAGGACATGGCTACCAGAATGAAATGACAAATTTGCCAAAGAGTGTATAACTTATTTGATTGTCATTAACATGTTGACGAGGATTTTATTTTGTTATTCGTGCATTTGGTTCGACGCAAAATGTGACATGATAAATGTGTAAAAATTTAAATAAATAAATTTAAAGAACTAAATTCACATTTATGCAAGGTTCCACAAGGATATTATTGATTTATTGTTGCGGATGTCTGACAAGATTTCACTGAGTTGCATTTTAAAGTTCTTGGAAATGTATACCATAAGAAATTTGTATACGGAAATTAAAAGTAAATCCAAAAATAGGATTGCTGTATTGTCGAGCCAGAGAATAAATTGACGTTGTTCACGACAACTTCAAAACAGTTGTCAGTTGCCTTTATTGTATTGAAATGTACATGCAAGTACTTTTCAAAAAGGATAACCCTGTTTCTAAACAGTATTAGTAATTTCTACCATTTCTGTGCCAAACTGGACGTTATCAGGGCCTGTGAGTAAACAAAGGTCACCGAATGCATGTGTGTGAATTGGAATAAACAAATAATTAAGAATCGTAGCAACTGTATGTATGGGTGACATATGTGTACTTCTCATGTTGTCTTTTTTCTTGCGTTTTTTGTTATTTATTTAATTTTTTCCACGGAAAATGTAATTCACAGTGGAAAAACAACTTCAATGATTTTTTGCAAGATAAAATCAATGTCGGTCCCAAATGGAAACAATAGTTTAATCATATATATGTATACTAGCAGTACCCGCTGCTTCGCACGCGAAAAAGAAAGTTATTTGTTATTAGTTTTATCCGTCTCTGTTTTTGGATAGTATTTATTTGATTTTCTTTTGGTGGATATAGATAAATCTAAAATAGTAATCCTAATAGATAGTTTCATATACAGTTAAAGGAATGTGCTTATCGATGTGCACTATTTTAGCCGAACTCCCTTCCTATGTATAATTTTTATCATTTTCTACCCAGTTTTGGACAAAAAATTACAATCGCAGAGCTTTTTATATCCTCGTTTGTAGATGCAGCCGACCACTTTATTACTTTTTGCACCTCTTTCCCAAAAAATACACATTGTGAAAAATCACTAGGTAACATGTGTTTTTGCTTCCCCTAAAAACATGTACTTCATTTGGTACCACATTTACCCTTGTCGTCCCGCATCCTCCTTATAAGTACAAATTTTGTAATATCCCTTTTCGTCCCGCGTGCACCTTAAAAGTACAAATTTCGATAAATTCAATTTGATTGCGCTTCTACATGGTCAGAAGAATTTACATATCAAATTTCACGATTCTAGTTGCAATACTTTAGTTGGCACCATTTTGTATCCCTTTTTGGGCCGTTCAGCCCTTAAAAGTATAAAAATGCATTTATATTGCGCTTCTACATTGTGAGAGGAATTTACATATTACATTCTAGCTATAATACTTTAGTTGGTACCATTTTTGTCCCGCTCACACCTTATAAGAACAAATTTCAAAAAAATCCATTTTGAAGGCTCTTCTACATGGGCAGAGGAGTTTACACACGAAATTACGATTCTAGCTAATATTTTAGTTTGTACCATTTTTATCCCTTTTTGTCCGCTCACCCCCTATAAGTACAAATTTCGAAAAAATCCATTTAGATTGCGCTTCTACGTTGCCAGAGGAATTTACACTCCAAATTTCACGACTATGCTGCAATTCTTAAATTGGTACTAGTTGTATCTCTTTTTGTCTTTGTCCCCTTAAAGGTAAAAAATTTCGAAAAATCCAATTTGACTGCGCTTCTACATAGTCAGAGGAATCTGCATATCAAATTTTACGATTCTAGCTGCAATACTTTAGTTGGTACCTTTTTTATCCCATTGTGTGCCGCTCGCCCCTTAAATGTACAAATTTCTAAAAATCCATGTGTGTTGGAAGTCTACGTTGTCAGAGAAATGTAGATACTGATTTTCCCGAATATAGCTGCAATACTTAAATTAGTACAATATGTATCCCTTTTTGTCTTTTACTCTCTTAAAAGTACAAATTTCGAAAAATCCTTGTTTGTAGCTTGTCTACATGGTAATTGCAAGAAATACACCGAAAAAGAGACTTTTTGTACTATGAAGCGATTTTAAAAACCTGACGTTCTCGCTATTAGATAAATGATTATAAACCAATTTTTAGTTTGTCACATGATTTAAAAAGAATAAACTTTTTCGAACGATAAAAAATGAAGTAGAAATTCTTGGGAAGTGATACTATTTTTATGGTGAGTCTTGTCGAGTAAAACATCATCATTTTTCACTTAATGGCTTAAGTGGACTCTGCATGATGTTACCTTTCAGGATAATTTAAAAATGTTACAAATTCTTGAAGAACTTAGTTCGGCATTATTTGAAAGAGTGAAAAACAATGTTTACTTCCGATTAACTCGTTTGCACATGTCATTGTGATATTAGTTTGGTTCCTTTGCTCTGGTATTCTTTGTATTCCTTCTGCTCGTTATGCACATTTAATTAACCATATTTATATAATAACAGTTATTAGGTGTAATAACTATAAGTTTGCATGCGTGTGCGCACACAGTGCACAGTAGGTGATTTTCTTTGCTGTGTGCAAATGATAAATTTATTCAGTTTTGTCACCACCCCCATACTATTTCAGACAGTTTGTTGATTTAATTATACATCTCGGCATTCAACAACATTTAAGGTTATATGGGTATTCCTAATTGAGGACGAAGGATGCCCTGTTGTGCCATATCTGTGGTTACGCATACATTGAATTGAATTTTGGGAATGGATGGGGGAGGGGCCAAGATGTGAATGGATATATAAATCTAGCAGAATGCATTATTTTGTTTGATATATTTTTGAAGTTTTTAAAACTAATCGCAGAATTGAATAACGTAAGGTTGGACTTATAACGAACCGATTTATCGTCCACGCAAAGACCCCAATGTCCATTAATTTTGTCCGGGTTTGTGTTTTTGGTTGTATTAATTATACACTCCACGAGAGTATTATGTCTTTGTGCATTTGTTTGTAACACCCAAAAGAAAGGGAGATAGACTCATTATACACTCCACGAGAGTATTATGGCTTTGTGCATTTGTTTGTAACACCCAAAAGGAAGCGGGATAGACCCATTGTTAAGTATACCGATCGACTTAGAATCACTTTCTGAGTCGATTTAGCAATGTCCGTCTGTCTGTCCATCTATTGTTGTAATCAAACTACAGGTCGCAATTATAGTCCGATCTTAACAAAAATTGGCACAAGTAAGTTCTGTGGATCAAGGACGAACGCTATTTAATTTGGAGCAAATCGGTTCAGATTTAGATATAGCCCCCATACAAATGTCGCTCCCGATTTGACATTTTCCGCTCTAGAAACCACATATTGTACTCGATTTTCTTTCAATTTGGCACAACATCTTATAATCCAACTAGAGACACCTATGCAAAAATTGGATAAGATCGGTTCAGATTTAGATATAGCCCCCATACAAATGTCCCTCCCGATTTGACATTTTCCGCTCTAGAAACCACATATTGTACCCAATTTTCTTTAAATTTGGCACAACATTTTATAATCCAAGTAGAGACACCTATGCAAAAATTGGATAAGATCGGTTCAGATTTAGATATAGCCCCATACAAATGTCGCTCCCGATTTGACATTTTCCGCTCTAGAAACGACATATACCCGATTTTCTTTAAATTTGACACAACATCTTACAATCCAACTAGACACACCTATGCAGAAATTCGGTAAGATCGGTTCAGATTTAGATATAGCCCCCAAACATATGTAGCTCCCGATTTGACTTTTGCCGCTTTAGAAACCACATATTGTACTCGATTTTCTTTAAATTTGGCACGACAGCTTATAATCCAAGTAAAAAACCTATGGTGAAAGTGGCTAAGATCGGTTCAGATTTAGATATAGCGCAAATACAAATGTTGCTCCCAAATGTTTAACCGATTTTGGCCAAACTTTACATATTATATTTTACCTATATCGTTCCAGATTTCGATATATATACAAATGTCCTTTCCGATTTAACATTTTTTGGCAAACTTTTCCACCGAATTAAATTGTATTCGTATAGAAAGTGGAGTGTATCATAGAGTTGGCCCCGCCCGACTTTAGCCTTTCCTTACTTGTTGTTAATTATACAGATCGACTTAGAATCACTTTTTGAATCGATTTAGCAATGTCCGTCTGTCTGTCCATCTATTCTTGTAATCAAAGTACAGGTCGCATTTGTAGCCAGAACCAAACGAAATTTTGCACAACAAACTTTTTCGAGATAAGGACAGATGCTATTTAATTTGAAGAAAATCGATTCATTCAAATTTCGCTCTCGATTTGACTTTTTCTGCTCTAGAAACCACTTATTTTAACAAATCTTCTTCAAATTTGACAAAATATATTATGTTTCCACTAGAAATACCCATGGTGAAAATGGATCAGATCGGTTCAGAATTATATATAGCTCCCATAGAAATTTCGCTTCACTTTTTCCGCCCCCACAAACCACGTATTTTCAGAGAATTTCTTCAAATTGAGCATAACACGTTATACTTGAATTGGAAGAACCTATTGTGTAAGTGGGTCACATCATTCCATGCTTGGATATAGCCCCGATACAAATATTCTTCTAGATTTGACAAATTGGTCAGGTCATATTAGCCTATGATTAGGAAGCATTCAAACATCCTTCCCGTTTTAAATATTTTACCGAATTGAATTGTATTCGGAGAAAGTAAGGAAAGTAAGTAAGGAAAGGCTATATGATACACTCCATATATTTCTTTGAAAAAATATGGATATTATTTTAAAAGCAAATTAAATTAAGATAACACCAGTTTTGATTCCTTATTTTTGGGTATTTATGTGGCTCTGATTATGAAATAATCGCTAATCAAATGCACTGATACACTAACAGACACATCTCAGATTTATACCAAATAAAATTAAAATATTTTTATCTCACGTTTTCAGGTAGGTGTTACATCCTCTCGCGCTAAGTTATTCGAAATATTTATTTTTTAAACCAAGAAAGTTGTTACTGCTGATGAAATCCTAGACTGAAAATACCCCTAATATTTAGATTATTTAAGCAATTTTTTTGAAAATTTCTGTTTTTTTATATGAATCACCAAAAAAGTACCAAAAAGTACAATAAAGATTTACCGGGTGAAATGGGACAAAAGGGATAAAAATGGTACTAATGATACGACAATAGGTAGAAACATGAAATTCGGTGTGTACATCCCTATAATTACGTAGACACGTAAAATAGACAGATTTTTCGAAATTTGTACTTTTAAGGGATACATTTGAAAAAGAGGGATAAAAATGGTACCAACCAAACCGCTGAAGTTAAAATCATGAAATTCGGTGTATGCATTTATCTGACTGCGTAGACGCAAAACATAAATGATTTTTTCGAAATTTGTACTTTTAGGCGGAAAATGGGGCGAAAGGGATAAAAATAGTACCAATCAACTGATTGCAGTTAGAATAGTGAAATTCGGTGTGTACATTGCCTGCGTAGACAAGAAAAATAAAGATATCTTTCGATATTCGTACCTTTACGATCAAAACGGGATAAAATTGGAACAAGCAAGCGGATGTATCTAGAATCATGAAATTAAATGCGTTCATTCCAATATGGGAGAAATCGGCCCTGAGGAAAAATGTTTCTCCCTAATGACAACTGACAATACACTAATATTTAAAGATTTTTTTAAAGATTGCTCCCTCATGTAGTATTAAACTATTAAAATTATAATAATGTAGCAATGACATTTCTTTAAAACAATAGGCATAAGTATGCCTTATAGTTTGAAATAGTAAACAAATATAGTAATGCGCATTAAAAATATCAGAATTTTCAAAATATGATGCTTCACTTCTTTGTAAAGTCGAAAGCCTCTAATCTACCGGTAATACTGAGGAATGTACTCCGGGGTGGAGGGTATATAAGATTCGACCCAGCCGAACTTAACGCCTTTTTACTTGTTTCATACTACGACTACTGTTCCTGACATTTTGCCCCAACTTGTGAGGAATACTTTTGAACAAATAACCTTTTGTTGTCCTTGGCAGTCATAAAACCTATTGTGCCATTTTTTGGTTTTACGAGGAAAAAACAAGTTATTTTTAAACGTTTTAGACTTTTAATGACATGTTTACAAGGAAGACTTGTCTTATTTATACATTCAGGTGCAGACGTCCAATTCATAAACAGACAATATAAACAAAATCATAAATTTAAACATTATTCTTGGCTCAAATTCATGTTTGTGATATGTCATTAAAAAATTATATTTTCTTCTTCCCGCCGAACTGGCAAAGGACAAAATTTAATTTTGAGGTAATCACGGAACGAAAACTTCGAAACTTCATCATTGTGTTGCTTCTGTGAGACAACACTAAGCCAATTATTATGACTATTTATGCTTTGAATTGCTTCGATTTATTGTTTTAATCTGTCTCACAAGCTTATGAGACTTCTTTTGGCCAAGCACATTTTATATGTTTTCTGTTTTAATTAAATTAAGAAGTTTCATCGTGGAATTCTTTTTAATTCGAGTTGATCTTACTTACCTCCAAATAAGTTATCATTCGCATTATGCAGCTGGGCAGGTTGAGACAAACGAATACCGTTGAGACAATCAGCAGCATTTTCGTCACCTTGAACTGGGATGAGTTGGCGGCATTTCGTCTTCCTGTGAAAAAAGAATTTGTTTTATTTCTTTTTAAAATCAGGTCAACTATTTTGAAAACAAAAGTCGCACAATTTAACGTTGAAAGAGCGACACACAGGGATGTCTGTTTCCATTATTCAATTATACAATAATCAGTTTTTATGATTTATCTATTATACGATTTAATGATATTCAAATCGTGAAATTTTTGAATGATTCCCTCCAGGATTCACAGAATGTAACAGACATGATTTTAGGAGCTTATAATATAGAAGAAAGTAGTTGTGCTAGTTAATAACAACATTTTATGGCAATTCCCAAGAATTATTCAATATTTGAATATGTGTTTGTTTTCCAGCTACGCGTGGCTTCTTATTCGTTTGTAAATAAATGTCCAGAACGACATTTGGGTAAAATTTGTTCACATGAAAACCTTTTATTGAGCTAGGATTGGTCCATATATACATTAGGCTGGGTCGCGGTCCATACAAATGGAAAAACAATTTCCAGTCGCCCCACGAAAATAAAGTTTAGATTTTTTAAAGTTGGCAAACTATTTCGTTCCTAGATCTTTAAGGTAAACGCTCCTGAAAACACACCAAAAAATTATTCTTTTCTCGTGTTTATGTTGCATTTTTATAGCACTTTAAATATTAATTTTTATTCATGCCTCAGAGTAACTTTTTGGTCGAATTATTGGACCTTTAAAGTATTTCTTTTTTGTGTTTTTCATAGTGACAAATTTATCCTCAAGCTAAATTTTATGTCTATGTCCAAAAAACACTACTAATTAATGAAATAAAAATTTTACTTTTCTTTAAAATTGAAAAAACGAAATGTGGTCAACTTTGGGCTAATTTCTAAAATATATCCAATTGCTCGATTTTCAATGTTAATATCTCAAAATAATTTTGTCCTTGTCTAATTTTATTTTTCTACACAACTCAAAAATGTTTACTAGAAAAGTTAGTTTAAAATTTTCGCCTCTGACAAGCCATCTCCTTATTAAATTCGTTCGATGTTCATAATGTTTCCAAGAAATATGAGTTTTTAGTTGTCACTTTGAAAAATCAAAAAAAATTGATTAGTTACAAATTTATTATTAAAGTGCTTCCAACAGAAGTGCTTCAGGAAAAAATTGGACAAAAATGCAACATAAAAAAACAAGTAAGGAAAGGCTAAAGTCGGCCGGGGCCGATTATATAATACCCTACACCACTCCCTGCATATATACATCGCTTTGATTACTAAACCCAGGTATTTCATGGGAGTAATTTTATGTAGTTCATATAAATTATACAGTTACTATAAATTCATCTCTAGTCAAATTTAATGAATATGGTAAATAATAAAGAAATTGATCCAATTTTACAGCAGATATTCCGAGTAAAGTAAATATAACATGATCTGGAAAAATTGATCAACATCGAATGATAAATACAGATTATACAGCGGTAATAGGATGAATCGGACGGACATTTGAAGGAGGCCTATAACAACACTTGAGGCCTGTGCCAAAACATGCGCCTATATATTTCTCATTCACGGTAGGTATTCCTAGTTAAAACATATCATGATCCGATGTAAGATGTAGTTTCTGGAGCTGTAATAGAGAAGAATGGGGCCCCATTTGGTTTATGGTCATGTGGGCATCTCCCAAACAAGTAAGGAAAGGCTAAAGGCGGACACTCCACTTTCTATCTCATTACAACTCAATTCGGCGAAAAAGTGAAATCGGGAAGGATTTTTGTATCCTGTAAATGTATGTGTTTGACAAAAAATATTAAATCGGAAAGGACATTTGTATGGGGGTATATTGAAAGCAGGAACGATGTGACCCACTTTCACCATGTATGTTTATTGGTGAAATATAATATGTAAAGTTTGGCCGAAATCGGTTAAACATTCGGGAGCAACATTTGTATAGGGGCTATATCTAAATCTGAACCGATATTACTCACTTCCACCATAGGTGTTTCTAGTTCCATTATAAAATGTTGTGCCAATTTTAAAGAAAATCGGGTACAATATGTGGTTTCTAGAGCGGAAAAAGTCAAATCGGGAGCGACATTTGTATGGGGGCTATATCTAAATCTGAACCGATCTTACCCACTTTCGCCACAGGTGTTTCTAGTTAGATTATAAGGCGTTGTGTCAAATTTGAAGAAAATCGGGTACTATAAGTGGTTTCTAGAGCGGAAAAAGTCAAATCGGGAGCGATATTTGTATGGGGACTATATCTAAATCTGAACCGATCTAACCCGCTTTCGCCATAGTTGGATTATAAGGTGTTAAGCCAAATTTGAGGAAAATCGGGTATTATATGTATATGCTTTATAGGGCGGAAAAAGTCAAATCGGAAGCGACATTTGTATGGGGCTGTATCTATATCTGAACCGATTACCTCCAAATTCAATACCTATCGTCCGTGGCTAAAAAAGCAACCTCTGTCAAATTTCATGATAATTGGACAGCAATTGCGACCGGTAGAGTGCAAACAAGAATAGATGGACAACAGACGGACGGACGGACAGACAGACAGACAAACGGACGGACGGACAGGCAGACAGACATCGTTAAATCGATTCAACTGGTGATACTAAGCCGATCCGTATACTTAAAGGTCGATTTTTATTGGCGTTACAAACATTTGGCGGAAAACTAACTTATAATACCCACGATGTGGTGTAGGGCCGTTCAGACTTCTTGACCCATCGTAGAAATATTTTGCAGATCATCATTAAACAATCCAATCTTAATTTTTGGGGGGTGACTGTATCAATTTATTTTCGTGACCCATACTAATATATATATAATGTTTGTAGGCGTGATGAACTTAAATTGACATATAATTCCAAATAGAAAATTACTACTGACTTTAGTAGACAGATAATTGTATGTCACTGTGCCATAATGTGTTTCGCGTTTTCATCGTCTTCCCTCACAATTTACCACTGTGCGGCGTACGTTGTTTTAATCCAATTTGTTTTTCCAAATAAATATGCTGATTTCTCATGCAATTGTTTGCGCAAAAAAGAATATGATTCTTTATTTTTTGGCTGTTTTCATTTTTTAAGCCTGACCTGAAATCCAACAAGTAATGGTTTTTAATGAAATGCTGCAAAAAACTCCACAAGTTTTTGCTTTATAACTGTGTTTTTATGGATAATTTGAACAAAAAAAAACTAAAAAATTGCTTTAACTCTGATAGCGGTTATGATTACAAAGCCACTTCAAACCCCAGCAAAAGAGAGGTGGTTGGAGTTTTTTTTAAGAAAATCTTTTAATAGTCTCTGCTGATAAGGCATATTATGTGAGGGAATCGCAAATCCCACACGCCACATCCTGAATGTGATATGGATATATACGATTGTTAACGAATCATTGACTGTTCGCAGTGGGACTGTGCTTTCGATTGAGGAAAGAAAGACACTAAATTAATTACCCAAACTTGATCCCAGTTCAAATGCCGGATACTTTTTATACACTCCACGAGAGTATTATGTCTTTGTGCATTTGTTTGTAACACCCAAAAGGAAGGGAAATAGACCCATTGTTAATTATACCGATCGACTTAGAATCACTTTTTGAATCGATTTAGCAATGTCCGTCTATCTGTACGTCCGTCCGTCTGTCTGTCCATCTATTCTTGTAATCACGATACAGGTCGCAATTGTAGACAGAACCAAATGAAACTTTGCACAACGAAGTTTTTCGGGATAAGAACGAACGCTATTTAATTTAAAGAAAATCGGTTCAGATTTAGATATAGCCCCCATACGAATTTCACTCCCGATTTGACACTTTTCAGTCTAGATACCACATATTAAAACAGATTTTCTTCAAAATTAGCAAAACATCTTATATTCCAACTAGAAACACCTGTGGTAAAAATGGGTCAGATCGGTTCAGATTTATATATAGCTCCCATACAAATTTCGCTCCCGATTTGACTTTTTCCGCTCTAGAAACCACATATTGTATCAGATTGTCTTCAGATTTGGCTAAACATCTTATATTTCAACTAGAAACACCTGTGGTAAAAATGGGGCAGATCGGTTCAGATTTATATATAGCTCCATACAAATTTCGCTCCCGATTTTACTTTTTTCGCTCTAGAAACCACATATTTTAACAGATCCTCTTCAAATTAGGCGAAATATATTATATTTGTCCTTGAAACACCCATAGTGAAAATGGGTCAGATCGGTTCAGATTTACATATTGCTCCCATACGAATTTCACTCCCTATTTTAATCTTTTCACTCTAGATACCATATATTACAAGAGATTTTCTTCAAAATTGGCAAAACATCTTATATTTCAACTAGAACTCAGTTTTGTCCCATTTTTATACCTTCCACCTCCAGGATGGGAGTGTACTAAGATTTATGTGTTTAGGGGCTCGTTGAAGAGGTATTGATAACCAATTGACTATAATGTTCACGCAGAACTCTCCTTGTGCCGCTTGCGCCCTTAAACATACAAATTTCGAAAAAATAATTTATATTTCGCGTCTACGTACTAGTGAATGGTAATCGAGGACAAGAATCGATTCTCGATTCCCGATCAACTATTTTTGAATCCGATTCTTAGAATCGGACCTGAGAATCGATTCTTAATCGGAATCGGTAGAAATGTTTAACCATAAAACTCGAGAGGTATAATTTTAACTAACTAGTACAGAAAATGCCCACAATAACAAAGTTAGGGTACTTAAGAACGATACTAGAGAGAGTGGACTTTAAATTTATTTAAATTTGCATAAAAATATCTCCAATCCATGGTGGAGAGTATATAAGAATCGCCGAACTTTACGCCTTTTTAATTGTTTTACACTAAGGTGCTAATCAACTATTTCCGATCTATTGAATGATACCATCGCAAAAATATATAATTTACTTTTAGGAATTAAAAACAAGTAAGGAAAGGCTAAAGTCGGGCGGGGCCGACTATATGATACACTCCACTTTCCAACCGAATACAGTCCAACTCGGTAAAAAGTGAAAACGGGAAGAATTTTTGTATGTTTCCTAATCATAGGCTAATACAACCTGGTTCGATTTGTCAAATCGATAAGAATATTTGTATCGGGGCTATATCCAAACATGCTCATGTTATGCTCACTTTGAAGAAATTCGGTGAAAATTCGTGGTTTCTGGGGCGGAAAAGTTAAATCGGGAGCGAAATTTGTATGGAAGCTATATATAAATCTGAACCGATCTAACACATTTTTACCACAATTGTTTCTAGTTGAAATATAATATGTTTTGCCAATTTTGAAGAAAATCTCTTGTAATATATGGTATCTAGAGTGAAAAGATTAAAATCGGGAGTGAAATTCGTATGTGAGCTATATGTAAATCTGAACCGATCTGACCCATTTTCACTATGGGTGTTTCTAGGACAAATATAATATATTTCGCCTAATTTGAAGACAATCTGATGCAATATGTGTTTTCTAGAGCGGAAAAAGTCAAATCGGGAGCGAAATTTGTATGGGAGCTATATATAAATCTGAACCGATCTGCCCCATTTTTACCACTGGTGTTTCTAGTTGAAATATAAGATGTTTTGCCAAATTTGAAGACAATCTGATACAATATGTGGTTTCTAGAGTGGAAAAAGTCAAATCGGGGGCGAAATTTGTATGGGAGCTATATATAAATCTGAACCGATCTGACCCATTTTTACTACAGGTGTTTCTAGTTGAAATATAAGATGTTTTGCCAAATCTGAAGACAATCTGATACAATATGTGGTTTCTATAGCGGAAAAAGTCAAATCGGGAGCAAAATTTGTATGGGAGCTATATATAAATCTGAACCGATCTGACCCATTTTTACCACAGGTGTTTCTAGTTGGAATATAAGATGTTTTGCTAATTTTGAAGACAATCTGATACAATATGTGGTTTCTAGAGTGGAAAAAGTCAAATCGGGAGCGAAATTTGTATGGGAGCTATATATAAATCTAAACCGATCAGACCCATTTTTACCGCAGGTGTTTCTAGTTGAAATATAAGATGTTTTGCCAAATCTGAAGACAATCTGATACAATATGTGGTTTCTAGAGCGGAAAAAGTCAAATCGGGAGCGAAATTTGTATGGGAGCTATATATAAATCTGAACCGATCTGACCCATTTTTACCACAGGTGTTTCTAGTTGAAATATAAGATGTTTTGCCAAATCTGAAGACAATCTGATACAATATGTGGTTTCTAGAGCGGAAAAAGTCAAATCGGGAGCGAAATTTGTATGGGAGCTATATATAAATCTGAACCGATCTGACCCATTTTTACCACTGGTGTTTCTAGTTGAAATATAAGATGTTTTGCCAAATTTGAAGACAATCTGATACAATATGTGGTTTCTAGAGCGGAAAAAGTCAAATCGGGAGCGAAATTTGTATGGGAGCTATATATAAATCTGAACCGATCTGACCCATTTTTACCACAGGTGTTTCTAGTTGAAATATAAGATGTTTTGCCAAATCTGAAGACAATATGATACAATATGTGGTTTCTAGAGCGGAAAAAGTCAAATCGGGAGCGGAATTTGTATGGGAGCTATATATAAATCTAAACCGATCTGACCCATTTTTACCACAGGTGTTTCTAGTTGAAATATAAGATGTTTTGCCAAATCTGAAGACAATTTGATACAATATGTGTTTTCTAGAGCGGAAAAAGTCAAATCGGGAGCGAAATTTGTATGGGAGCTATATATAAATCTGAACCGATCTGCCCCATTTTTACCACTGGTGTTTGTAGTTGAAATATAAGATGGTTTGCCAAATTTGAAGACAAAGATCTAGAGTGAAAAAAGTCAAATCGGGAGCGAAATTTGTATGGGAGCTATATATAAATCTGAACCGATCTGAGCCATTTTTACCACAGGTGTTTCTAGTTGAAATATAAGATGTTTTGCCAAATCTGAAGACAATCTGATACAATATGTGGTTTCTAGAGCGGAAAAAGTCAAATCGGGAGCGAAATTTGTATGGGAGATATATATAAATCTGAACCGATCTGACCCATTTTTACCACAGGTGTTTCTAGTTGAAATATAAGATGTTTTGCCAAATCTGAAGACAATTTGATACAATATGTGTTTTCTAGAGCGGAAAAAGTCAAATCGGGAGCGAAATTTGTATGGGAGCTATATATAAATCTGAACCGATCTGCCCCATTTTTACCACTGGTGTTTGTAGTTGAAATATAAGATGTTTTGCCAAATCTGAAGACAATCTGAGACAATATGTGGTTTCTAGAGCGGAAAAAGTCAAATCGGGAGTGAAATTCGTATGGGGGCTATATCTAAATCGATTTTCTTCAAATTAAATAGCGTTCGTTCTTATCCCGAAAAACTTTGTTGTGCAAAGTTTCATTTGGTTCTATCTACAATTGCGACCTGTATCGTGATTACAAGAATAGATGGACGGACGGACGGACGGACAGACAGACAGACAGACAGACAGACAGACAGACGGACATTGCTAAATCGATTCAGAAAGTGATTCTAAGTCGATCGGTATAATTAACAATGGGTCTAGCTCTCGTCCTTTTGGGTGTTACAAACAAATGCACAAAGACATAATACTCTCGTGGAGTGTATAATAAATTTAACATTTCGAAATCTGCGGACACTTTTATTTTTTAATATTTTTAGAAGAAAGTTGTAAGTTTATCAAATTTCAAACTATTGCTTTTCTTGGTTTTTGAGATATTGAATTTTAAAGTTAGTTTCTCATTTTATTCGCCTAGACTATGTTTTGACATTTGTCATTTATTTTGAGGTCTTTTAAGTACTGATGAATTCGATCAAGTTTTGTGTAATATTTCATCAAAACTAACACTTTCTAATTAACACTAACATGAAAACAACTATAAAAAGTTATTCTAATAATAGTTTCATTAGTCAAATGCGATTTTAGCGACGATAGATGTGGTATGAATGTATCAGATTTTCTCGAGAATCTTGATATTAAAATGTAAATGGCTTCCAAAAGTTCAGGAAATTGTATTGTTGGTAGTGAGCAATGATAAAGAAAAAATCGACTGAACTAATTCACCGTATTTTCAGTATATGTTAGATTTTTTATTGATGTTATTAACAATTCGTGTTTATCTAACATATAATACTTTATTTCACGAAATATAAATATTATTACAATAGAAAATTGAAAATAGAAAACTATCTTGGTTTACGTGGCCGCTCTCACCATTTTGAATAAAACATTCTACATGGATCAATTCTGTATAAAAAATATTTCAATAAGCACTTAAAACTACTTTTCCATCGGCAGTTTTATTTATGCATATTTTGTATAATATGTTAAATCATTATCGTCTACTACTTTATCCGATATTTCCATTACAAGCGATCTATCTATCATTGGGATGTATTTTTACGCAATAATTAAATTTTTCCAAATGCTTGGACTGTTTGGAGGTACGAAAACCCCAGTGTTTGGTACATATTAAGCTCCTAACCTTTATACCACTGTCAATTTTTTATATCAATTCCAACTTAGTGTCATTTCCTTTTGTTTAATTAATAAAATTGCAGGTTTTAAATTTCACAACTTGTTACCACCAAAAGTACGTACAAAGTTAGTAAATACTTTTTGAGGGTTTTTCATTAAATTAAAATTCGATTCCCAAGCATCGATAATCGATTTCAGTATAAAGTTGGACACATGTAATCGATTCCAAAAGAATCGTTTTTGAGCCCTCAGAATCGATTCTCGATTAGAATCGGAATCGATTTACCATTCACTACTACGTACTCGGAGAAATGTACACACATTTCTAATAGCCTTCCATATTCTAGCTGAAAACTTTGATTTGTATTTTCATCCCGCGTTATAATATGTAATATGTGTTCGTTGTTATCACTCATTTGCACACCATATGCACACCGAATTTTATTATTGCAGCGTCATCCATGTTGTTGGTACCTTTTATATCCCGCTTTTCTCGTATACCTTTAAAAGTACGAATTTCGAAAAATTCCTTCATTTTGCGTTTGAAGGTATTTTTAGGGATATACATGCCGAATTTCATGATTCCAGCTCCGCCTGTTTGATTGGTACCATTTTTATCCCTTTCAACCCAATTTCACCACAAAGTACGAAAACTATTTTCTTTCATTCGTGCTGTAAAAGTAATGCCCAGGCCCGTGCGCAGGATTTTCCCCTGGGGGGGGGGGGTTTTCATCTACACTCATAAAAAATTTAACCCTATAATGAGTTAAAAATAACTAAAATTTAGGAAACCAAGTAAGTTTTTACTAAATCTTAGTAAAATTTTGCTGAAAATTTCCTAAAACTAAGTAAATTTTTACTCAAATCAAGTAAATATTTACTCAACCTGAGGAAAATTTTGCTGATTTTTTTCCTCAAAACGAGTAGATTTTTACTTAAACTGAGGAAAATTTTATTTTATAAAAGGAAAAAAGGTGAGATTAAAATAAGTTCAATTTAACTAAAAAATCAAACAAATAGTTTTGCTTCAGACTTTCATGATACCTCTGTCATGAGGAGTTGAGCTATTACTCCATGATTGTTGCGAAGACAAGATAGGCGCCTTCGCAGTGGTTGTTTAGAATAATTCATAAAGTGTTTAAGAAATAAGTCTCTGCAAACGAACGAGAATTGCTTCTTAGATTAATATTCAAGATTTTTTTTAACAATTTCAAATGTTTTTTATAAGTTCATTAATACTTAAATGCATAAATTTCAGTAAACATTTTAACTTAATTTTAGGAAAAAAACACATTTTTAAGTTAAAATTTCTTATATGGAATTTTTTCCATACAAAAAATTTCAAATTTTTTTTCTCACTTAAAACCTTGAAAATATTTTTCCACATAAGTTTGAATTTACTCAATTGTAAGAATTTTTTATTAGATCCAAAGAAATGTTTTTAAGTAAATGAACTATTTAATACGGCTTTGAAAGAAGGAAACTGTAATCATACTTAGTTTAATTTTCCAACTTTTTAGGAAATTTTTACTGGAGCGTTTGGAAACCACTCATATTTTATTGCCAGGATCTTCGAAAAATATTTTGATACATATGCAAACTCTTTAGCAGTGTGAATGGTGATGTAAGATTACAGAAAACTGCTGTTATGCCAAAGCTGTAATAGCAGAAAAGTGTCCGCTGATAGGCAGCAGACAATCGCTGCTTTTATTAACAGACATGTTCTCTAAGTGTAGAACTTTTTTAAATAGTTGCTTGAAATTACATACATACATATCGAGGGCTTATATTCATAAGTGGCTATGAACAAAAACATAACTTTTCAGGAGAGCGATTTTCTCCTTAATTTTAAGAGAAATTATTAATCGTTCTTCTACAGTTTAATCTAAAAAGAATTACTAATTGCTACGATTAAAAAGTTTTCGAAATTTCCTATTATTCGCGGTTTCATGGTTCATAGCCACTTTTGTATGTTTAAAATTGAGCACTATGAATGTTGAAATAAGAATAAGATTTATTGTAAACTCAATAACTTTTTTATAAAATCTTGGAAATGTTGTATAGAAAACACATTTTCTGTGATGATGTATACAGCGAATTTAAAGATTCCAGCTTCATCCGTCAGATTGGTCGCTTGTAACATATACGTAGCCAGTCGCGAAAATCGCTGCAATTGATGAAAAATCCAAAATTTGCCGTTGCAATTCCTTATATTTTCACTTTCTTCATTCATAATTCTGAAACTTTTCATACCATGAAGTCAGCAATCACATGCCAAATAAATATTTTGGTATTCTCAATATAATAAAAAAGATACGCCGGTTTTTCTAAATATACTTTTCACAATTTTTGACTTTACAGCCACCATTTTTCCTATTTTAGCCAGATAACTGGATAATGATGGAATTTGATAGTACGATATGCCCTAAATCCAGAAAATTGTTTTAAACAAAATCGTTGTCGCGAATTATAACCTTCGGTTTTATGCTGCTCCATTGTTGAAAAATACTATTATTTTTATGTTCATAGCCACTTATGCAGTCACAAACTAACATGCGAGGGGATAGCCAAATCAGAAAATTAAAAAAAAATGGCTTTAGAAAAAAATATTTTCTTTGGCATCAAAAACTCATTTTCGAGAAAATGGTTCATAGCCACTTTTGAATATAATCCCTCGATATATATTTTGACGAATAATTACACAAAAAAGGATCAAATTCCTCGGCGATAAACCCTTCAGTCCCGCATTTTTTCTGTGATGAATGCAGAAAATTGGATATTCTTTTTGACTAAGTATGGGTCTAAATCGGATGTCTAAAGAGTTTTGGGGTTTTTAAATTATATAGGACGTGAGTAACAGGACGTTTACTCAAAATCTTGATACGCATATTCCGATTAAATAAAAAATATTTGGAAATGTTTCTACATTTTTATAATCTTAAACATGTATAAATTCGAATAACAAATAAGTTTTTTTTTGTATTCGGTGAAATGCAAGAAGAAACAACTAGAAATTTTAATTCCAAAAAACCAAATAATTGGTATTTTAGAGTTCGTTTTTCTACGTAGATCCAAGTTACTGAATTTGTTGTTTCTCTTTTGAATAATACTTGTTACATATATACAAAAAAATACTAACTCTGAAAATATTTGACATAAGTGATAAATATAACAAAAATTTTACTAAGTTAAAACTCATTTCTTATTGTTTCGTATTTTTCATAACCTCTGTCCGAAATTCAAGAAAGTGTCTACGATTTTTTATGTAATTTTCGTGTTTTCATGATTTTACTGCAAAATTACCATTTCAGACGAGTTATTTTAAAAAGACTTTAAAAATTCTATATTTTATTGCTTCAGAAAGTCTAGAAGGTTTTAAAAAGTATATGTTCGAAACCTCTCTGGGGGGGGTTTGAACCCCCAAAACCCCCCCCCTGCGCACGGCCCTGGTAATGCCTATTCCAAATTTCAAGATCCTAGGCCTACCCGTTTGGTCAGGGCGGTGGTACAATTTTTATCCCATTCAATCCCTTAAAAGTACAAATAAAATGAATAATATAAGAGGAATTTGTGTACCCAATTTCAAGATTCTAGGCCTAACCGTTTGGTCATTGCGGTGGTACCATTGTTATTCCTTTTTACCCCATTTACCCCTTAAAAGTACGAATTTCGAAAAACTCACTTCATATCTGATCTCTACGCTGTAGGAGAAATGTGCACACCAAATTTCATGATTCTAGCTTCAGTCGTTTTGTTGGTACCATTTTTGTCTCTTTTCGCCCCATTTAACCACCCAAAAGTACGAATTGTGCAAATGCCACTTCCAAACCAAATTTCAAGATTCTAGGCCCAGCCATTGGTCATTGCGGTGGTACCATTTTTACCCCGTTTTACGAATTCGAAAAAGTACAAATTTGAAAAACCCCGTCTTATCACCTCTACACTGTAAGAGAAATGTACACACAAAATTTTATGATTCTAGCTCTAACCGTTTGGTCTGGGGAGTGATCAGTCAGTCACTCAGTAACTCAGTCACTCAATCACGCAACTCATTTATATATATAGATAGACGTGCAAAGCCAAGGAATTTCAGTTTTTTACTTTTATGGGAAATGTTTAGAATATTGGTAGAAGTGGTACAAACAGCTGCAGCTATAATAATGAAAATCGGTGTATATTTCGTTCAGATTGCGTAGATTTGAAATATAATGGGATCTTTCGATACTAGTACTTTTAGGGCCAAAAAGGGATACAATTGGTACCAAATGGCTGCAGATAGATAACATAAATATTTTTTTGAAATGGATCAAAAGGCCACAATAAAATTCTACCAATCAAAAGGCAGTTAGAATCATGAAATTATATTTATAAAATTCTCTGGCTTCGTAAATGCGCA
Organism: Polietes domitor; assembly: GCA_947397865.1. Lineage (NCBI taxonomy): Eukaryota > Metazoa > Arthropoda > Insecta > Diptera > Muscidae > Polietes > Polietes domitor. The sequence continues at coordinate 105,403,566 of OX377621.1, read as the reverse complement.
AAACAAGTCTTTCGCCAAATTCGTACTTTTAAGGAGAAAATGGGGTAAATGAGAAAAAACTGGCACCAAGCAAACGGCTTTAGCTAGAATCGTAAACTAAGGTATATATATACATGCCATTGAGAACCCGGAGGATAAAGTAATTTCTGAAGAATGAATTTGATATATATAGTCAAGGGCTATCAAGCAATAAAAAACCCCCCACAAGAGGGAATGTTAAGGTAATTAATTAAGAAAACATCACAATTTATTTAAATTATCAAATATCAGCAAAAATACCTAATTTTCCTAATATTTTATTGCACGGCAACGGCATATAAAGTTTTACTTGTTATTTTATAAATATCTGCCACAAAAATACGTCATTGACAATATGACCCTGCAAATACTCCTCCCTTGTCGTTCTTCATATTGGAAAACGACAAAATATATGTTGGGAAAATGAAAACTCGTAGCTTCGAACATATTTAGCGAGTCCTTGACTGCAAGTTGCACAGTTCGATTTTATTGCGCCACTTTTCCACCAACCATTCATTGCTAAGCGAATGCCATTAAAACGAGTGGTCTATCAGCAGCTGATGGGGAAGCAATCCTCAAACCCATCCATCCACCCATCAACCCATACGGGGACACATTGGCTTCATTACAAATTCATCCTTTTTCTCATTGAATATTCTGCAGTGTGGCTAAGACCAGATTAGGGATGCTTTGGTGATGATCCGCCCCATAAAATGTCAAATTTTATAATGGTAATAAAAAAACAATCTGTGTGAATCACAGGAGAGCTGCCACAAATTCCGCTTCAGTCTTTAATTAGGTGAAGCAAAAAAAAAGAACAACAATTTCAACCTCAACCTGGAGTTGTTTATGAACTTTCCCTTTGAACAACAGGCAATTTTCTTCTTAAACCCACAAAGCAGCGTTCTTTTTGAAAATCTTAAATGAACTTTGAAAGTGAACAGCAAAGTGAACAAAATTAACGTTCTCAACTCTGGTGGACAAAAGTGAATAGGTAACGTGTTTTTCAGACAAAAAGCAGAAATTTAATTTTTGTATTCTCGAAAAAAAGACGTTGAAAACTCAATCGATTCAGTTTAAACGATTCCAACAATTAATTGCTCCGATTTTGCTTGCAACAAAGGAATATTTAAATGATAATTAATTAATTATCAATTTGCCATGTGGCCACATGTGTGCATAATTAATCGTCCCTACCTGATTTTCTTGATGTGTCTGCACAAATGACACTGCCACTCTTGCCACTACAACCAGCACTTCCTCGTGTGGAATGAGGATGCTGATTGTGATGCTTTATCATCGTGCCACGATGCGGATGTGAATGTTGGTGTGGCACATGTGAGATTAGATTATTCTCGTGTCCATTCAGGTGGGTTGTGCCACAAGCATTTGACTTTTGTCGTTTCAGTGATGTTGTTGTGAGACGATATGCTGTTGTCACAGACACACCCTGTTGGGTGTCTGCCGGTTTTGGTGTTGCAAAATTTGCTGCTGCTGTCACCTCTGTTGTTGCTGTTGGAGTTGCATTAACGGTAATAGCACATGTGGCTGTTGATGGTGTCGACACGGTCATGTCATGCATCGTGGGTAAAAGGTGACTTTTCCTAAAGACGACAAAAAAGGAACAAACAGAATATATATGTTTCGAAGACATTGAGGCAAAATGTTGGATTTAAATCATAAATCGGACACAAAATAATCGCCCCTATCGTGAATAAAGTTTCCCTGGGAATGAATTATTCCCTTAAATTGCCAATCGTGATTTAGGCTAATCTTGCAAGTTTCTTCTGTTTTCTTATTTCGATTAAATCGTCTTATTTATATAACTTCGCATAGAACTTACATCTATTCCCGGGTTATATCATATTACCATCTTACAACTACAGTGGAACTGAAAATTGCACGATATTATTTAATATTCGATATTATTACATTATTCGCGATAAGGGCGAATAATAATAATCCACAGTTTTCTCTGTGATATTTCAGCTGATGTCCTTCATCATTCATTAAATTCAATTTCACTTACTGTTTTTGCATCGTTAAGGTCCTTCGAACTGTGGCGAATTTCCACACCGTACATCCGGTGAAAGTGTTTAGAATGGCAATCGATGTAAAGGGTACAGCAAACACAACCACCGTGTCCCAATAATTGAGGAGAGTGATGTAGTCCTGCAGTGCAAAGAAGAATGACAATTGATAGAGTTACTTGAACAACGCATATACATTTGAGATAATCAAAAGGAGGGATTTAAATTTAGTTGAGAAAAAAGGCTACAGGGAAATTGTTTCCTTTAAACTTTTCTGTGGATGTTAAAACTTTTCTTATCAATAGAACGATGACGATTTTTTGTTTGTTTTTGAAAACGTAAGCTTTAGGCTGTTTATCCGGCCAGTTATGTTTGTTACTCCCTTTGGGCCATTATAAGTACGGATAGCATTTCTATAAAGAGCCTGCTTATATACCCCAAAGCGAGACAATGGACAATGTTCATATAAACTTCCTTCCGTTACAAAAGATTGTTATTCTGTGAGCGCATGTAAATATGTGATTTATTATTTAATTTGATTTCAACTCAGACATGAAGTTCATAAAGGATACAGTTGAACCTCACTATTTCAATATGAATTTAATTTAACTGTAACAATTAATTTAAATGAGGAACATTGAATTCTGTTTTTCAAAGTTGTGAATTTACTAGAGCAGACTTCCGCAATTTGTTGTGAATTTATTTCTTTCTAATGAAGAGGAACGAAAACAAAATATTATTATTGACCAATGTCAGACGACAGCTACAAACCACCCGCATCTGTGTCTGTCCACTTCTCCACCCAATCTGATATTTCAGTGACTATGACGTGACATCGTCAACAACAGCGTCCTTTATCCCCTCAAATATTATTCCGAGACACGTGTTTGAAATTTTAAACTGAATTCAACGGAGTTGTGTGTGAAGAGGTTAATGTCCCCTTCAGTAATATTATGTTTATAAAATCACAATGCAAAATGATTTCAAAATTTCTTCCGAGAAGTGGTAAATCCGGCCCTGGATTTCCATTGCATTTTTATTTTTGGTTTATGTCTGTTCCACTGTAGATACTCGTACATAAGTGTGTAAATGAATGCCACTTTAATATCTTGTTTTCTTGGCATTAAACACAGTTGGGATTTTTTAAAACTACCCCCTCAATGTATTTATTTAAAAATTGCAACGTAGAAGAGAAATTAATGTGGAGCAAGGACAAGCCTACTGAGCGTATACTTATTTACAAGAAAATTGCTCATACGTCCCATAAGCATACTTCTTTCCATGAAAATGAAGTTTAATAATTTAAAAAATTTAATATTTTTAATTTTCGTTTTGACAATCAGGAAAAAACACAATAACCCAACAAACAAACAGCAGAAAATACTGCGATTTTTGTATTTGTGTAAATACCCGTGCAAAATAAAGAAAATTTTCAAAATGTTCAAAAGGCTGCAGCTGAAATTTGGCGTTGGCGTTGCTCTGACCGCTTGGACGCGCAATATGAAAATATCTTCCGAGATTCGTGTTTAGGGTCAATTGTGGAAAAAGGGGAAAAATGGTATCGACCTAATGGCTGCACCTGGAATCATCATAAAATTCGGAGTGTACATTTATATGACTCTCTAGACGCTCAATTTGCATAAAAATATTACATTTTTACTTCTACGTAAAGTCAATAGCCACTAATATGGAATGCACTCCATGGTTTTTGTTCGGCCGAAATTAAGGTTCATTTTAATTGTTTTTTAATATTTGTCCAGTTTTAGAGCAAAAAAGAATTGGAGGCAGTTACACCTCTGAAATTTCATACATATGGTCGTCTATAAAAATTTTGAGTTGCCACGCCCACTTACAGTGGGATGGTAGTAGATTTTTTGAGGCAAAATATCTCAGGTAGACTTTTTAAATTTCGTACATATACTTATCATGCTTACAAAATATGTTTGCCCATTTAGAGTGGGATGGTAGTATTTTTTCGAGGCAAAATACCTTAGGAAAAAGGTACACCTTTTAAATATCGTACATATACCTATGTGGCTTATAAAATTAGTTTCTCAGTCTACTGCCATGCCCGTTTTTTGAAGGAAAATACATTATTGATATCCTTGGCAATTTATTGCACATTTTTTCTTATTTTTGAATGATAAAACTTCTAAATCCAAAGATTATTTCACATTGAATGAAGAACGGAAAATATGCAAAAATCCGAGTTATATTTATTCAAGACATTTATCGATGAACAATCCTTGTGAAAATTGGCAGATTCCAACTTCATTGAAGTGTCCAAGTGTCAGTTGGTTTGACATCAGACTATGAAGGGTCAACTCCAGTTCTTACTGCACGTTCAATAGTTGCGGTTTTATTTCCTTGAATAGCATTTCCAGCATTGTTTCATTTCTCAAAAGGTACTTTCACTTATAACATTCTCCATGTAGTTTTCATTTTCATGTGCAATCATATTTGTATGTACATCAATTCAATTGTATTCATAAAATTGATGACACCACATGGGTGTTGTGGAACAATGCCAGAAGGACATTTCAAAGAGAATGTTTATGTCAAAACTGTCCTATTCTGGTGTTTGCATCACGCTGCTGTCGTTGTTGTTGTCATTGTCATTGGTAGGGAAATTGTAAATTAATATAAACTTTTAGACACAGCTAAAGTACTGTCCAAATTAAGTTAGGATTGTGAGTGCTAAAGTTGGGCTCCTCGGTTCTACATTTCAATTATATCCCTGACATTTTTCAATCAAAGTCATACTGAAATTCACAGAATGTGTATCATTAAGCGGGAGACTAATGACATAGACTTATTGATATAACAAGTATATTCCAATAAATTCAAATATTTTCAAAATAACAACATCATGTTTGAAAAACCAGCAGTTATTCCACAACGGGCGGACTTTTTCCAAAGAGACGAAAGACACATCTTAACACCATCCAATATAAGAACAGATGGTGGTGGTTGTCATCACATTGTTTTGCTACTGAATGCATCGAATCTTATATAATCTTCACACGGAAGTGATGATATCCTCTTCATCATCTCATCAATCAATTTCATAGAATGAATGTTTGCAAACATTCAATATGCTGCCGAAATTGTTTCGATCTATGACTGTACTTCTAATGGATTTCCATTTTTAATGGTTACATCCATTATCTATAGGATAAGTGGAATGCGATTAGAACGACTACACTTTTCTGTGAAACATGAACTGAAACACATGTGATATATATTGAGGGGAATTTTTCAAACATTCTAAACATACTTGCCTACCCAGCTCATGCAATCGAGTTTTTATGATTTTTACGATGTTCTCTTTTCCACAAAGTTCGAGGAGTCAAATATTTTACAGAGAATTTTTCTCTCACATATTTTCCGAAACGACCAACAGCGGTTAGTTGGTCATTGAATGTATGCACAGTGAAAACGAATACATCCATTCTGTTCTCTGATGCATTCCTTGTAATACCTTCGGAAACATGTACTGCTAATTAGTAGCAGAGATACTTTTCCAAAGAATTTCCTAAGCATGCAAAATTATTTGAATTTCCCACTCTAATTAGAAAGAGAATTGTTTGACAATGTTCCCAATGGAATTATTACGACGGACAAAAGTGGCCAAAACCAGAAATAGGAGGCAGCGCAGAGTACTTAATCATTGCAAAATGGAAATTGTGCTTACAGTTGCAAAGATCTATTTAATTACAAAAAAGGTTGAACAAAATGCAAAAGCCAACCCGAAATTATTATATGTATCCTACACCAACAATAACAGGTGAAAATTTATTGTGCAGCATACCTTTAGGGGCATTATTTTTTCTGTCATTTAAACACACTTCATTTGTACCTTAAGACCAACGACAAAAGATTTCAATATTAAATTTATTATAATCCTAAAAGTATGCATTGTAAAATACGCATGTTCCAATCAGTCGATAAGTTTATAGAAATGACTAGGCAGGATATTCGGTGTGATTTGATACTTAATCATTAATTAGCAAAAACGGTAAACTATTATCCCCAGATTTGTTGAGCTGATATATTAAGCTATAAGAGCTGGTTACCATCGATTAAAATATACAATGATTTTTTCGAAAATTTGGGCGTTGCAGTGGCAATTGCTAATGATTTGTTTTAACGTATCTATGAAAATAGGAAGTATATGCCGATTGTTTATTTTATGTTACAAGGGAGGCAGGCGTGATTGTGGACAATATGTGCTAAATTGCAATGCCCTATTCCTCCTCATTTTTGCCGCAGCTTGTATAAAAATATTCCACTGTGCGGTGCAGCGTGAATATCTCGTGTATTCTCTACAGTCCAATTGCGAAAATATTTCTTATTGAAATGTCCATTGAGCAAAAATAATAAAATAATTGAAATTGTGCATAATGACTAGGGTTTTCTGCTGTATATGAGGTGTAAGTCTTCGTCATCACATTCCATCTTCCAAAGGAATAAATAAAACTATTCCTAGCCACTGTTCTAAGTACATCACATCCTTTAGTTGACAGATTTATTTGTAATTTATGTAACCGAATATTTTTGTGGTATTACAATTTCATTTGTATTCAGTCGTCCAATTGAAATTATGTAGTTAAATACATACGTAGGAATGGTAATTAAACCACAAGGATTTCCTCACATGGTAATTATGTGCGACCATTGTTAAATAAAATATGCAATGAACAGACACGACAGAGCATCCTCTAACTCCCCAAAGAAGCTTTATTTAAATTTTATATTAAAAGTGTTTGTTTTTCGGAAAAATAATAAAAAGAATGTGATTCAATAACCGCTATACAAAAGTTGTGGACGTTTTAAATTCCTATTAATTTAACAACAAGTTAAGTCTGACAGTATGCTTGCTTATTTGGTGAACATTTCGTTTGAACTCTTTGATATTTAATTGTTGTTTACACTCCATTTGCATGCATTAGAATATTATGTTTCGTGTGAGAATATCGAATAGGTCCAAAAGATTTGCGTTGGCAAATCTTATATCAAATTGTTGCCCAGGATAATGAAGTGGCCTGAGTTATAAACTAGGTTTATAATATTCAAATAAATTTTCATTTACGATGAAGGACTTGAGGATAAATATCTAGGATGGATTTTATGGGAAATGTGATTTGCACACTTACCTTATATTCGTTTTTAATATCACATATTGTCATCTCCAGCTTCTGCGAGTAGACCGGTGTCGACGATATCCAGAAGGGGGCACAGTGCAAACAGCCCAACACAGTCGGACCCAACAACACCATTTTGGCACGGCGCACCGTGCACATGGTCTGGCGTTTCAGCGGATACATGACCGCAATGAAACGCTCCACGGTGAAAGCCACCACAAACCACACCGAACAGAAGCAGGCCAGGTTGCTGAAGAATGTGAAGAATTGACAGAAGTATTCCCGATTGTAGATGTTGACATCGACAAAATTCAACCACTGGACAAACAGGCCGAACAGGAAACATGTATCGCTTACGGCCAAGGCGGCCAAATAGAAGCTGGACGACAATTTGCGCAGTTTCGTTTTGAAGAAGACACACACGGACAGGATGTTACCGATGGAGCCGGTGCCCACAATAATGGGCACATAGTAGAAGCACAAAACATTGCCGATATACTCGATGGTACTCAGCACCTCATTGCCGTCCTCCTCTAGCAGAGTACTGTTATTGGGCACTGTTGTGCTCGTCGCGACGGTGGGGTGAGTGCTGCTGAAGGATGAGAGGGTGCTCGTGTTTATGGAGTTGGGTGTCGTCAAAGAATTTTCCGTTGAGTTGTCTACACTCGATGGCTATACCATTGATGGCGGATGTGTGGTCGTGCTAATGCCTGTGGCCATGATGAACTGTTGATCTCCCAGTGTCAAGTCTAAGGAGTTGAGTTGACTGGGTTGGCTCGTTGCGGGATTAAACAGAATGTTCGCATCGTTGTTGGGCAGGGCGACATTATGTTGTTCGCATTTAGTAGGTTTGCTTTAGATTTTTTGAAGACCTTGGTTTGTTCTGCGACTACGTTGACTACTTAGTAATAGTTAGTCATTGATGGGCGTTGAGAATGTTTAATCACTTTGACCAATCTCGGTTTTATAGTTGTTGTATTTATTATAACTAATGATCTTGTTGCCATTGTGGCCGTTGATATTATCATCAGAGACAGATAATGTTTTCATTTGTGGTTTATTTTCATAGCCACCTTTTCTCGGTGAATTATACTGGGGCATATTCCTGACAAATGGCTTTGTTATTCGTCTTTTTGTCTCGGTTTTAAATGTCTTATTTGGTTCACAAAGTACTTCAAAAGCAACTGATCTCGAGCCCAAAAGTATGCTATTATGTTGTCCAATACTTCAAACATAGGCGTAATTACTTTATAGGAGATTAGAGAGAGGATTTACAGGAGATTAGTAGTTTAAACTATATTTTGCCATTGAAATTTGTTAAAAAGTCAAAGTAATTTTGGTCTATTAAGTTCAAAAAAAATCTGATTATTTTTTTCCGGTTTTTGCCGATAGTTTCACTATTTCGACTACATGAAGAAATGTTTCTTCTTAACTTTAGTTAAAATTCCTTCTTCATGTTTTATATACAGTGGCGACCAAAACATATACAACTAAGGGTGGCTTACATTAATAGGCTCTGTAAGTTTGTAAATTTGAATTACAAAGAAAGCAACGTTGTTAAAATAAATATAATATATTAATAAATATTAAGATTTCAAATAATTAAGAAAATCCACATATTCTGTTATAATTTCATTGTTATCGGCATTTTATCGATAACAAATAAACATAAAAATCGGTCTGGACAAAACATATGCAACTGGACAATTTTGTTTTAAATAACGGCATTTTGCAAATTTATTTCGATTTGTCGTTTATAAGATATTAAATTTTATTTTGTTATTTTTTCTGTAGAAGTTAAACTGGAGAGATTCGGAATGATGGAATATAACACAAATCCACAGTTTTGAATTTTTGCGTTTGAATTGTTGGCCGCGAAAACAACTTGATCCTTTCGAATGCCTTGATTTTTTTAATTATCTTGAAACCGAAAAATTACCTAAAATCAAGATTAGCACCAATTAATTAAGAGCTATAAGTTAAGCATAAATATAAAAAAGACTCAACTAACACTTTTTTGCAAATCGAGAATTTTGGTTATTTTAACAAAACAACAACTTCGGTCATAATAAATAAAAATACCGATTTGCAAAAAATGTTTTTTGAGTCTTTTTATATTTTGGTAACGATAGGGTCAAAATAAAATTAGGTTTTATTCTCTTCTTTGTCACTTTAATTTAGTACGATGGTCATGTCCGACATTATGGAGATGCCCATATAAGAGTGATTTGTTTTTGATAGACATGAAATGACTCATAGGACTGAGTTTTCTTTTTCCAACAATTACCGCAAAACTTCAAAGTATTGCTTTCAACTTCATGTTTACGATGTTTCGAGGAAATTTTGTGAAACACGCGCTTTCCATGAAATATTTAATTCGGTCTAGTTTAAACTTTGTAATGCTTGTCTGTATACTAATTTCTCTTTACCAACAATCTTCCATACAATTCTACAATAACCAATTTATTTTTATGGAAGTATGTATGTTCCGTGAATGTATGAACACATCTCAAACGTTGCCATAGAATGTGGAACTGGAAAAAGTTATCACAAAATGGCAATCTGTTTAAGCCAATCTAAAGGAAATTTACAGATAAATTAGTGACACCTTAAGTTCGCCATATACAATGTTGCAGATGGTTTGTTTAACAAAATATTAATCATATGGACAATTTGAAATGAACTCTGCACACTATCTGCGACACCCCCTAAAGTATGTAGTGGAATGTTGATTTAAATTTAACCCAAAGTAGTCCACATAAATGTGAATTCTGTTGAATAATCAATTCATGAATGCGAACAATTATAAATACACTTGCACACGCTTACCCACAGCTGACGGGATGTCAAGGAAGTACTGTTTTTGTTTCTTTGAACACTTAAATTGTGCAATTAAATTTAAATCACAAATGCTATGTAGTTGCCTTGAAATGCATATATCTAGAGGCAGTTAAGTAAGTTTTGCCATATGATAAGGAAGTAAACAAGTTGATTATAAAAGTTATAGACTGCGTAGTAAATATTTCAGGTGTTGCACAGGGAACCACAATTCAGCTGGGTATTAATGTGCGAAATTTCATTGGCACTTCTGTCTTAAGTTACGTGATTATTACACAAACTAGCTTGATCACGTTACATAATCTAAGGACGCATATAAATACAAGAGGTTGACATTTTTATTGGCACTCGTAAAAGCAAAGAGCAACGCTCATTTGGGTTTTAAACTGAATTTCCATTAAATATTTGGGAATTTGCCACTGGGAATACCCAGTGCTTGTGTAGGACACAATTGCACTAGTACCATGATTAAATTATTCAATAGCAGAGGTTACGGTCCGGTGTTGTATTTTGTGTTATTGAAAAATTTGATATTTTATAACTTCACTCTACAGAGTAGGAGGGTATATATAATTTTGACAGAAAAAAGTGTAACGCATTGAAGGAGTGACTTAAGACCCTATGTATGTTTGGACCAAATCAGTTTCACGACTTTTTAAGGTGTTTGAGCCATGTCCGGCAGCCCGTCTGGCTGCTGTACACGATAACTCTCGTAAGGAGTTAAGGAATCGATTCAAACTTTGCACATGGTAATATTTTTCACAAACTTAGTTTAAGTTCGAAGATAGGTTAAATTTCCACTCCCCTTCTGGTACCTGCCAAACAAATGCCCATATTCCAATGTTGAATTAAAACCCATATAACTTCCACACGGATATTTAAATCAGCTATATTTTGGTATTTGATAAAGCTTTTATAATCACATTAAGCGTACAAAATATGGCGGGTAATGTCACGCCCCTTCCAGTACCTCCCACACAAATCGTCTTAAACTACGTAAAATTAAATCTGTTACAACATCTATACGGAAGATCGGAAATTTGATATTTGGTAATGCTTTTATAGAGGTTATATGGAATATGGGCGATATTGTTACACTCCTTCTGGTACCTCCCACACAAAGTGGTATAAACTTTGGTTACAATAAAACCGATATAACATTCTTACGGGTAGCCCAAATCATTTGCAATTTGATATTTGAAAATATTTTTATAATCACTTTAAACATAAGAAATATTTACGCTTTAGCCACGCCTCTTCTTGTACCTCTCACACAATTGTCTCTGTTCTAGGTTAAATTAAATCCTTCACACTGGTGCATGAAATCCACTATGACTTCATATTTGATCATGTTCTTTCAATTGTTTTATAGTACCTTCCACACTAATTATCCTGCCCTACGTAAAATATAATTCCTTATAACTTCCGTATATATGTTCTCTGAGAGTGAGGGTTTATATTAGTCGGTTTAGCTGACTGAAGCTTACTTACTTGTTAGTATTTTTTATGTTTACAACAACAAATTACATTACTTTTGAAATGCAATGATGTGTCAAAAATACATTGTCTAACTCTATTGTATTTGTATTGTATTTTATGTTGCATATCACGAAATGATGTATTAAATTTATCAAGTTTTCACAAATACATCAGATAGTGAGCTCCGCTAATAACAACAGATATTTTTTATAAAATATTGAGCTGCTACGAATTGATTGGAAATTGTATGCATACTTTAGGGTGTAAAAAATATAGTGCGTAGTTTAAGGCGGTTGAGATGAGTAGGGATTAGTTTTTTTCCTATGAACTATCAAAATTCGCGGGAAAGGGGAATGTACATTATTGTCTGTTTATACCCTACACCACTTAGTGGATTAGGGTATTATAAGTTAGTTTCGCGCCAAATGTTTGTAACACCAAGAAATAATCGCGCTAGACCCACCTTCAAGTATACCGATCGGCTTAGAATCACCAGCTAAGTCGATTTAACGACTGGTCGTTAAATCGACGGACGTCCGTCCGTCTGCTGACCATCTAAGCTTGTTCGCACTCTACAGGTCGCAATTGTTGTCCGATTGTCATGAAACTTAGCAAACGTTATTTTTTCTGGCCAAGGATAGTATTGAATTTGGTAAGAAATCGGTTCAGATTTAGATATAGCCCCCATACAAATGTCGCTCCCGATTTGACATTTTCCGCTTTAGAAACCACATATTGTACCCGATTTTCTTTAAATTTGGTACAACATCTTATAATCCAACTAGAAACACCTATGCAGAAATTGGGTAAGATCGGTTCAGATTTAGATATAGCCCCCATACAAATGTATTTCACTTTTCCGCTTTAGAAACCACATATTGTACCCGATTTTCTTTAAATTTATTATTATTTTTCTTAAATTTATTAAATTGTTTTATCCAACTAGAAACACCTATGCAGAAATTGGGTAAGATCGGTTCAGATTTAGATATGCCCCCATACAAATGTCGCTCCCTATTTCACTTTTTCCGCTTTAGAAACCATATCTTGTACCCGATTTTCTTTAAATTTGGCACAACATCTTATAATCCAACTAGAAACACTTATGCTGAAAATGGGTAAAATCGGTTCAGATTTAGATATAGGCCTCATACAAATGTTGCTCCCGAATGTTTAACCGATATTGGCCAAATTTTACATATTATATTTCACCAATAAACATATATGGTGAAAGCGGGTCACATCGTTCCAGGTTTCAATATATCCCCATACAAATGTCCTTTCAGATTTACCATTTTTTGTTAAACACATACATTTACAGGATGCAAAAATCCTTCACGATTTCACTTTTTTACCGAATTGAATTGTAATGAGAATTGTTTGGGTGATGCCCATATGTCCATACTTTGGTATAACCCAAATGGGGTCTATCTGATCTATTACAGTTCTAGAAACTACATATTACATCGGATCTTCATCAAATTTTGCAGATCATTATATGTTTCAACTAGGAATACCTGCCGTGAATGAGAAATATATAAGCGCATGTTTTGGCACAGGCCTCAAGTGTTGTTTTAGGCCCCCTTCAATGTAATCTGTATTTATCATTGCATCTTGATCAATTTTACCAGATCATATTATATTTACTTTACTCGGAATATCAGCTGGTAAATTGGATCAATTTCTTTATTATTTACCATATTCCTTGAATTTGACTAAAGACTAAACTGTATAATTTATATGAACTACATAAAATTGCTCCCATGAAATACCTGGGTTTAGTAATCAAAGCGAGGTACATACGCAGGGAGTGGTGTAGGGTATAATATAGTCGGCCGCGCCCAACTTTAGCCTTTCCTTACTTGTTTTTAATTTAAGAAACGACTATATAAAGCTCCTTCACAATCTTCCAGTAGTAACTTGACAACTTCCTAAAACTCTGAATATTTTGTATTTTGCAGGATTGAGCCGCAGCGGCCGCCGCCGCTGCATGATTCTGCACGAGTCGCGCTGCCGCCAATTTCATCGACACACATCGACTTCAACCACGCCGTCGATATTTTCTAGATCTGACGGAGTTCTAACTCCGTTGGATCTTATTACCAAAATAGACAACCCACTTAAAATTACCAAGGAAAATATAACTTTCGACTTAGGCAATCTCCTAATGTGAAATATATGGATCTTTCTTTGAATTTTGTATCCCACTATATGATGACGTCTATAGAAAGTTGAATGATTGTATTTTGATTCGCATTTATATAAGACAAGTCTAGTATGCTTGTCCATGTGTTCCTATAAAAAACAATAAACAACAGCCACTCTATTGTGTTTCTTTAGTGTGTCAAAGTAGGTAGAGCTTTAACATTCTTTGGAAGGGATATTAAAGTTGTCTGTTCAACTATGCCTCACATGAAAAGCTGTAATTGCAAAAATATTTGCTAAATTCACCCATATTATAAACTTTGGGAATGGATTCCAACTCCCAAAAAATAATAATAATATGAAATTATGGGAACATTGAATTACTTGTCAAAAAATAAAAAAACAAGTAAAAAGGCGTTAAGTTCGGCCGGGCCGAACTTTATATACCCTCCACCATGAATTGCATTCCATAGAGGATGTCGGTTTTCGTAGAAGTGCAGTAATATTACATGAAAATATAATTTTTTTAATATAGCCAAACCAAAACAAATATTGAAAAATTAATTTTATAAATAAATATAATATTTTAATTATTCAAACCACGCTTATAAGGTAATGCCACCAATACGTCAATTAAAAAAAATATTCTTATATTTATATTTTCAAAAATATTCTCAAAGCCATAAATGTTGGTAGATAGTGGGTGCTGCTGGTTGTTGGTGTTGGTTGTATTTCCATTCTATTTTAATTCCAAAAGTACAAATTTTGAAAATCCATTATCAGACGTACATAGTGCAAAATAACCTAACTTCATGATTCAACCAATTTTTGTCGTAAAAGAAAAAGTACGAATTTGGAAAAAAACTTTTCATTTTGCGTGTCTATGCAGTCAGAGGAATGTATACACCGAATTCCATGATTCCAGATGCGACCATTTGGTTGGTACCATTTTTACCCCCTTGACGTTTCTACGCAATTAGAATTTCATCATTCTAGCTGTAGTCATTAGTTGGTACTATTTTTATCCCTCTGTACCATTGTATCCTTGAAAGTATACTCCGAATTTCATGACTCTAGCTTCGGTCATTAGATTGGTACTATTTTCTATTTGTCTACTATTTTCAGTTTTGTCTACACACTCAGAGGAATGTATACTCCGAATTTCATGACTCTAGCTGCGGTCATTAGATTGGTACTATTTTTATCCCCTTTTTCATTTTAACCCCAAAAAGTACGAATTTTGACAAATCCGTGTATTTTACTTATATATGCAATCAGAGGAATGTATACACCGAATTTCATTATTCTAGGCACAGCCGTTTGGTTGGTACCATTTTTATCCCTCTATTCCTATTTATCCCTTAAAAGTGCGAATTTGGAAAAATAATTTTATATTATGTATCTACTCAATTAGAGGAATGTAGACACCGAATTTCGTGTTTCTAGCTGTTGTCGTTTAATATGTACCATTTTTATCCCTTTTTGGCCCATTTCACCCCCTACAAATAAGAATCACTTTACGGTGCACGTTTTTGCTATAAGGGGAATGCGTATAGCAAATATCAAGCAAATATAAACAGACATATTCAAAAAACATGCTTAAATACGCTAAATATTAGGGATTATTATGGGTATTTTTAGTCCTTGTGAGGAAAAATGTTTCCCTTTTTGCCGATTTCGCCCCATTTCAATACCAACCGATCTACGATTATAAGACGCATTTATGGAAAATTTGAACGTTCTAGCTCCTTTCGTTTAGATGCTAGCGTGCTTTCAACAGTCGGACAGACGAACAGACGGACGGACGGACATGGCTAGATCGTCTTAGAATTTTATGACGATCAAGAATATATATATACTTTATAGGGTCTCAGGTCGATATTGCAAGGTGTTACAAACGGAATGACAAAGTTAGTATACCCCCATCCTAGAGGTGGGAGGGTATACAAAAAATATAGATATATATATACTTCAACTTGTAGTGTAACAACGTAGTGTTTTCTAACAATATATGTGGTCAATTCCATTGAAATTGTCTGCACTGCAATTATTTTTCTTTGCCACATCTACGAGTATAATTGCCTGCATGCATAATATAAGTGACAGAAACTGCAAAATTTATTCAATGATTTGCATATAATTGGCTTTGACAGATTACTTTTTTATTTCAACTTTTCATAACTGAGCTACTTTCTGTGGCAACTTGTGAGCTTCGTTTATGCATTTTGTGGAATTCTTAAATATATTTCTGTTTTTACAGTATCGTTTATCTGTTGACATATTTACTCAACGTACCGCATGAATTCTTCGCAATTTAAAGACTGGGTACTTTTTGGTGACAGTTCCGCACAGAGTATTATTTATAAGTGCATTTTATTGATTTCTGCCGAAATAAGCATATACTAAAATGATTTGGCGATAAATATTACTAAATGTTAAAACATATGGAAAAATCATAATATTAGAGGTTACCGTATTTGAATTTCATTTAGTTCATAGAATATACATGAGCCCTTGAAGTATTCGTTGCAGGAGATTCGGTTAATATTTACTGAGGACAATATTCTTCAATATTATAAGACCACCATTATAAGAGCCACCGGTTTAAAATCAATTATCAGGAAGTTTTTCAAATCTGTTTCCGTGATGGTCACACTCTATTTACTCCGTTTCGTTTAACTAACCTCCATTCATCAAACGCTGTTTTAACAAAACTCGAAGCTCTTCTATAATTATTCCTATTATCCTTTCGTCCTTATCAAACAAATCACTCTTTGCTCCTTCTCTCGTTCTCTGATAATGTTTAGCATGAGAGTTGTGTTGTGTGACTCGATGAACGGTCGATTGTGCTTCTCTGATTAAAATAAACGACTGGACTTGAGTCCTTCCTGCAGTGACGTAAGGACTATGTATTTTTATTCATGTATTCGCATAAAAACAATTTGCAATGTCATAAAAGACTTGTAACCATAAAACACACACGATGATGTTCGGTTCATGGTAATATCTTCATTCCCTCCAGCTGCCAGCAACTGATGGTCAACAGAGGTCGAAGGACAACCTGTCAAATCGGAGTAGTTATTTATGCATAATATATACTGTTAAAATAATTTGTATACCAAATAATAGTCGTGCTTTATTTATAAAGTCAGTCTTATCTTTGTAATCCATATATTTATTTCCACATCGTTCAGTGTTAGCATTGGGGTTACAGTGGAGAAATGAAATGAAAAAAAAAATAAAGTGACAAAATAAAATGTCAGCATTGTTTCTGCACATGATTTTATGAGACACAATTGCCATGTTTAACTTAAAAACATTTTTGATTTTTTTATTATTTCACTTTTCTTATACTGTTTTTGACTAGATCAACATAAGTGCAAAATATCATTGCAATCAAATGATAAGCAAATGTTTCATGGCAAATACAAATACTATTTGAGAAATCCATACATTTTCAATATTTTTGTACAACTGTGGGAGGCCAATTTTTTAATTTTGAATGCAGATTAAGTTATTATTGAAGTATACATCCAAAGACGTATAATTCATTCAACAAGTCTTAATAATGCCTGCAAGTCATACACATCGAGTCAATGTTTTGATGTTTCGCTATTGTTGAACAGACTGAAAACAATGATTTGACATTTCTAAAATAGAATAAATTATTATGTTCTCATTTCTGAACGCAAATCAGCCGCCAAAAGGTAGCCATCATGTGTCCGTTTTTTACAACATTTCACATCCTAGTTTCCCAGAAAAGTGAAACGGTAGACATGTTTTGAAGGCAGTTATTTTTTTCTGACAAAATTTAATTTGTTATATTTATTTTGTTCATGTTTATTCAAATTTAACTGTCTAAACAAATCTCCGGTGGTATTCGTATAACAGCGGCCATCCGCTGTGCTCCTTCATTTCCATTTCTATTGAAATGAAAATATTTTGATGGACGTTTTAGCGAGCCATAAAGTATTCAAAACAATAGGCGACCCACTCCCCAGCAATCAACGTTTAAAGTATGTATTTAGAGTATACAACAAATTAATTATTTTAAGATTGGTCATGGCTATTGTAGTCAAATGCCTCTAGCAATTTCATGCCATCATACCTCTCGACTTTATCTCGAAGAACACATCGCATAATGGGTATTTGTGATTGATTTTATTACTTAATAAATAATATACAGTAAATACATGTCATCCTAAAAATATTATTCACATCCATCGCAATCAAAACAGCCACTCCTTTTTACAACCAGTTTGTGACTGGGGACTATATAAAAACTTTGAGCGATTTGTTCCACATTTATAACAGGAAACACCAAAATCGGGAGTGACATTTGTATCCTATATCTAAATTGAAATTAGTATCCTAATGAATGACCAGTTTCCTAACGAATGACCCTTGTCAAATTGACATGAACATTTGTGTGTGCCTTTTAAAACTGTGGATCGATGGTTCTATGTGAAATATAACGAAATATAGGAAATGGAAAAGTATGTAGTTTCTACACGGAGAAAAAATGTTGCAATTGTGTATGTTTACACGTAAGGATGTAGATCGAAAAGATAACTTCCGTACTAATTCATTCATATTTTCCAAATAGTTATTGGTTTCTTGGTTAGAATGCTCGCTATTAAATATTTTTTTTTTAATTTTTTGTTGACTGTTCCTAACCATAGTTTCTGTGTGAAAGCAAAGCCTAATTCGGTGAAACCCCATAATGTTTCGAGAAATGTTTCGCGTTCGTTAGTAAATATTTTAATATTAATTCAATGCTTGAAGAACACGTTATTATATTGTGTCGTTGTTAGAATATAATAACTGTCGTCATGGGAAAAAATAGTTTTTCCCACCCATGATGTCACTTTCCTTTTTATACCCTCCACCTCCAGGATGGGGTATATTCACTTTGTCATTCCGTTTGTAACACCTTAAAATATTCATCGGAGACCCCATAAAGTATATATATTCTGGGTCGTTGTAAAATTCTAAGACGATATAGCCGTGTCCGTCTGTAATTTGAAAGCACGATAGCGGCCGAACGAAATGAGCTAGGAGGTTCAAATTTTTCCTAAATGTGTCTTATGGTTGTAGATCGGTTGGAATTGAAAGTGGGCGAAATCGGCCCATAGGGAAAAATTTTTCCCTCACAAGGACTGAAAATACCCCTAATATTTTGTGTATTTCAGCATGTTTTTGAACATATTAGCTTGTATTTACTTGATATTCGCAATGCGCATTCCTTTTATAGCATAAAAGGCCACATAGAGTGATTTGTAGGGGGTGAAATGGGACAAAAAGGGATAAAAATGGTACCTTTCAAACGACAACAGATAGAAACACGAAATTTGGCGTGTACATTCCTATAATAGAGTAGATAAATAATATAAAAGTATTTTTTCTAAATTCGTACTTTAAAGGGGTTAAATGGGGCAAAAGGGATAAAAATAGTACCAACCTAACGGCTTCACCTAGAATAGTGAAATTCGATATATACATTTCTCTGATTTCGTAGACACGTAAAATAAAATTACTTTCCAAAATTCGTACTTTTTGGGGTTCAAATGGTAAAAGGGGATAAAAATAGTACCTACCAAATGACAGCAGCTAGAATCATGAAATTCGGAGTATACATTCCTCTGACTGCGTAGACACGAAAAATAAAACGTTTTTTCCAAATTCGTACTTTCAAGGGATACAATGGCTACAGGGGATGAAAATAGTACCAACAAAAAGAATACAGCTATGGTGAAAATGATGAAATTCAGGGATGTACATCCCTCTAATTGTGTAGATACGTAAAATAAAGAGATTTTAGATAGTCGTACTCTTGAGGGGGCAAAATTGGAAAAAGGGGATAAAAATGGTACCAACAAAATGACCGCTGCTAGAATCATGGAATTCGGTGTGTACATTCCTCTGACTTTTAGCGGGCGAAATGGGACAAAAAGAGATAAAATATGGTACCAATGATACGACAACAGCTAGAATCATGAAATTCGGTGTGTACATCCCTCTAATTGCATAGACACGTAAAATAGAGGGATTTTTCGAAATTCGTACTTTTAAGGGATATAATTAAAAGGAGGGATAAAAATGGAACCTACCAAACCGCTGAAGTTGAAATCATGAAATTCGGTGTATACATTCTGACTATAAAGACTCGAAAAAGGTTTTTTTTCGAAATTTGTACATTTGGGTGGAGAATGGGGCGAATGGGGATATCATTAAAATTTATACATTTCTTATCACTTTGTCTGTATCTGGAAATTCTTCTTTCTAATGGCGACTGACAATCGCCTAATATTTAGGCATGCTCACTTTCACAATTTCAGCATTTTATTTATATATAGTAGCCGATTCTAAACAGTGCGCATAAGTATACATTATAGTTTGAAATAGTAAACAAATTGTTTTTCATTTGTATGGACCGCAACCCAGCCTAATATATAGGCTATTATTAGCCCTAAAAAATGTTTGTCATTGATGCCAGCTTCACTAATAACTTCAGCCTTTCATACTTATTTTATTTATTATATGTTAATATTAAATCAATTTTGTTTAAACACAGAGAGTGGTCAGATGTGGTTTAAAGGGAAAAATAAACAACAACTTGTGTATTAGGCATGACGACCATAATTTATTTATCCGACTTTAACCCCGTGGAAGTTGGCTAATACTTTTCCGCAATTTAATAAAAAATACACACAGTTCCCAAGCGCGCATTATATCCTGGCTATTCTTCTGGGTATGTTTTACACTTGAGTGATTTTTTCATTTCTGCATAACTTTTCAACTTCTGTCTCGGATTCAGTAACCACGAAGATGATAGGGATGGCTGTGGCTGCCGTCTGTCTGCGATTTTTTTTTTCAAATCTACTGTGCCTGAAAGTATTCCATAGCTACAATTCAAACATTTTCTCTAGCGGACGTGTTTAACTTTGAACTTACGAGTTTTGTGCTATGACTGCAAACTTGAATGAGAAGAGCAAAAATTGTGATAATAAATTGCACATTCTTTGGAAATATTAATTTCTGCGGGAAATACTAGATTCATCTAAAATGATTAAATTTATGACGCACACAGCAAAAAATGACAAGGAAAATAAGCTTAAATATTTAATGGAAATATTTGTTCAACTCTAGTTTTATTTATGGAAAATTTTGTTTTAATTTATGGTGCTCTTTTATACCCTACATCACCACTCTATGATGCACGGTCTTGTGTCTTGCAGCATGTCTTCATAGCATTCGAATTTTAACAATATATTCCCAATATTTGATTGTTATGAACTTAAAATCACTTTCTTGAATTATCTGTCAGTACAAAAGTAAAATTTTGTGGGTATCACATAGGGTTTGGGGTCCGGGAATTCCCGAATCGGGAATTTCCGGGAAAAAAATTTAAATTTCCCGGGAATACGGGAAATATTAAAAAACTATTTTATTGATTATTTTGAGCACTAATTTAGTTTTACTGTACAATTGGGAAATTATTTTTATATATTTAATTATATTTTAAATTCATATATTTACATTATTGACAGTAGTAATGAACATTTCTTTACATCATATTACTGCAAAAAAAAAAAAACTTTTTAAATTCGCTAAGTCGTTATTTTTTGCTAGCTAGGATATTTGCAGGATTTTTAATAAAGGGTGATTTTTTTAAAGCTATAGGAAAGTTAAAAAAAAACACATAAAATTCAGAAAAATTCATGAAATCTTTATTTGAATCGATAGTCCATATAATTTAATGTTTGAAGATTATTTCATGCAAATGTTGACCTTGACTGCGCCTCAAATGGTCCATCCGCTTAGTCCAATTTTGGCATTTCCACGTTTTCGAGTAACAGAGGCCCAATTGCTGCGAACGGCGACGAATCGATAATTGATGGTCATCATTAACATGGCCGATACAGCTGCGATATTTTCTTCAGTTCGCACTCTACGTAAGCGTGTTGGTGGTTTAATGTCCAACAATGTAAATTTGGTGCGAAATTTAGTCACAATAGCCCGAATAGCCGCTTCAGTGGGTCGATTAAACTGACCATAAAATGGAAGCGCGCGATGAACTTTCTTAACGGAGCACGCATTTTGATAATAAAATTCAATAATTTGCAAGCGTTGTTCGTTTGTAAGATGATTCATGGTTAAATTATAGACCAAACTGAAGATGTTTGACAGTGAAACAAAACATGAAACGTACGTCAGCTGTTTAAACCAGTGTTGCCAAAAAGATAATAGCGAAAAAATCACCCTTTATAAATCGAAAATATCATACTGACAATACTATGGCTGACATAGTGTCAATACTTAACCCCTCGTGCTATCTGGTTTAACTTTAAATTTCTTGTTTTACCAGAAGAATGTACGAGATAAAAGGTGAAAATATTCTTAATGAAGAATTTATTTTACATATGAAGCCAGTAAGAAATGGTATACAAATAGGGAAAACATTAAAATTGTTCACCTGGAAACTTTCGAGAGAAATCTAATAGGAATATAAATATGTATACCCTACGGTATATTTAAATGACCTTCTGTAAGAACCAATGACTGGACTATTTCAATGTTTTAATTTTTTTATGAATTTATTTAATTAATATTAATTTTTTATAATGTTTCTATTGCTTTTACAGTTTAGAATATTTCCCCCCGTTGCTGTTAAATATTTTCGTCTCTAGACGAATGAATCTTCTAAAATAAAGACGTTCTCAGCCATACGAGTTATTGTTGTCAGACACTTGTGCCTATGATTTAAATGTTCAATTTTATGACGACAATTAGTCTAGAATAAAATATTTGTAAAATGTAAAATATTTTGACAAACACATTTGCTTTTAATTTG
Source organism: Polietes domitor (assembly GCA_947397865.1). Taxonomy (NCBI): domain Eukaryota; kingdom Metazoa; phylum Arthropoda; class Insecta; order Diptera; family Muscidae; genus Polietes; species Polietes domitor. Next base: position 105,381,058 of record OX377621.1, on the reverse strand, counting down.
TAATATGACAGTATTTTTAAAAAGCACATCCGTTACTAAATATTGTTATTTTAAACCATATTGGACATACCTAAAATAAATTTCATTTTTTTCTTTTCATTCCCGTTTTCCCGGGAAATGAAAAAAGTCCGGGAAACCCCAAACCTTAGTATCACATGGTCGTTCGACTATAACCTATCCTTAGTTCGTTATTTTTATACCCTCCACCTCCAGGAATGACAAAGTTTATATACCCCATAACTTTGTCATTCCGTTTGTAACACCTTGAAATATCGACCAGAGACCTTATAAAGTATATATATTCTTGATCGTCATAAAATTCTAAACGATCTAGACATGTCCGTCCGTCTGTTGAAAGCATGCATCTAAACGAAAGGAGCTAGGACGTCCAAATTTCCATAAATGCGTCTTATAGTCCTAGATCGGTTTGGATTGTAACTGGGCAAAATCGATCCAGAGGGAAATTTTTTCCCTCGCAAGGACTGAAAATACCCATAATAACACCTAATATTTTAGAGTATTTAAGCATGTTTTTTCAATATGTCTGCTTGCACATACTTGACATTGGGTATACGCATTCCCCCTACAACAAAAACGTGTACCATAAAGTGATTCTTATTGGTAGGGGATGAAATGGGGGCAAAAGGGGGTAAACGAACGAAAACACTTAGAAACACACAATTCGGTGTGTACTTTCCTCTAATTGAGCAGATACATAATAGAAAAGTATTTATCCCAAATTCGTACTTTTAAGTGGTAAAATGGGAATAGAGGGATAAAAATGGTACCAAAGAAACGGCTACAGATAGAATGATGAAACTCGGAAACTAAAATCTATTTTTCGAAATTCGTACTTTTTGGGGTTAATGGAAAAGGGGATAAAAATTGTACCAACCAAATGACTGCAGCTGAAGTCATTAAATTCGGAGCTTACATTCCTCTGACTACGTAGACACGAAAAAAATTGTTTTTCCAAATTCGTACTTTCAAGGGATACAATGGAAACAGAGGGATAAAAATGGTACCAACTAAACGGCTACTACTATAATGATGAAATTCGGTGTGTACATTCCTCTAATTTCGTAGACAAGTAAAATAAAGAGCTTTTAGAAAGTCGTACTATTAGGGGGTAAAATGGAAAAAATGGATAAAAATGGTACCAACCAAATGACAGCAGCTAGAATCATGAAATTCCGTGTATACATTCCTCTGAGCATAGTCACGCAAAATAAAAAGATTTTTCCAAATTCGTACTTTTTTACTTTTACTTCAAAAATAGGTTGGCTCATGACAGATAATGGACTTTCAAAATTTGTACTTTTGGAATTAAAATAGGATGGAAATACAACCAACTGTAACACCCACTATCTACCAATATTTATGATATTTAAGCTTTTTTGAATATTTCTGTCATATATTGTCATGAATTGACTTGAAGTATTATTTCGATATATATATATATATATATATATATATATATATATATATATAGTATAAACGTATTGGTAGCCTTGCCTTATAAGCTTGGTTTGAAATAATAAAAATATTATAGTTATTTGTAAAATTATTTTTTCAATATTTTTATTTGTTTTGGTTTGGCTATATTTAAAAAATTATATTTTCCTGTAATGTTTCTGCACTTCTACAAAAAGGGTATATAAAGTGGTGGTGGTGTACGGCCCGGCCGAACTTAACGCCGTTTTTACTTCTTTATAATAAACAAATGAATGCTATTCTCTTTTAAACATGTGACTGAATTCGTAGAAATACAACAAAAGAACTTATTCAATTTGTTCTTATCAAGTTTCCTGGATAAGTTTGTAGGATATGCAAAGTTTTCGACTAAAATAACTTGTTCTAGGGATCGTTGGTAGGTAACGAAACTCTAATGCCAAATATGTTTGCAATTTACTCTCTTCTCCGTGTAATGTTTTACTTGATTTACTAGTACGTGGGATATTTAAGTAATGAACACACAATTTATACAGCATACTCTTGGGCTGCATTTATAATAAAATGTTTAGCATACAACAACAGGTTTTAAATGCTTTTTTGGGATAGTGTAACTATTTTCTGGAAGAATTTTATTGAATCGTCTAACTTAAGTTTGTAAATACTTTTATTTGCTGCAACAATAGTTTTGTACTGATAATATTTTTTATTTTTATACACTCCACGAGAGTATTATGTCTTTGTGCATTTGTTTGTAACACCCAAAAGGAAACGAGCTAGAACCATCGTTTATTATACAGATCGGCTTAGAATCACTTTCTAAGTCGATTTAGCAATGTCCGTCTGTCTGTCCGTCTGTCCATCTATTGTTGTAATCAAATTACAGGTCGCAATTATAGCCCGATCTTAACAAAAATTGGCACAAGTAAGTTTTGTGGATAAAGGACGAACGCTATTTAATTTGAAGCAAATCGGTTCAGATTTAGATATAGCCCTCATACAAATGTCGCTCCCGATTTGACTTTTTCAGCTCTAGAAACCACATATTTCACTCGATTTGCTTTTAATTTGGCACAGTACCCTACACCCGAACTGAAAACAGCTATGGTGAAAATCGGTCAGATCGGTTCATATTTAGATATAGTCCCCATACTAATGTCGCTCCCGATTTGACTTTTTCCCCTCTAGAAACCACATATTTCACTCCATTTGCTTCAAATTTGGCACAGTGTATTGTAATTAAAGTGGAAACTGCTATGGTGAAATTCGGTCAGATCGGTTCAGATTTAGATATAGCCCCCATACAAATGTCGCTCCAGATTTGACTTTTTCCGCTCTAGAAACCACATATTTCACTCAATTTGCTTCAAATTTGGCACAGTGTCTTTTAATTGAAGTGGAAACAGCCATGGTGAAATTCGGTCAGATCGGTTCAGATTTAGATATAGCCCCCATACAAATGTCGCTCCCGATTTGACTTTTTCCGCTCTAGAAACCACATATTTCACTCCATTTGCTTCAAATTTGGCACAGTGTATTGTAATTAAAGTGGAAACTGCTATGGTGAAATTCGGTCAGATCGGTTCAGATTTAGATATAGCCCCCATACAAATGTCGCTCCAGATTTGACTTTTTCCGCTCTAGAAACCACATATTTCACTCAATTTGCTTCAAATTTGGCACAGTGTCTTGTAATTGAAGTGGAAACAGCCATGAGGAAATTAGGTCAGATCGGTTCAGATTTAGATATAGCCCCCATACAAATGTCGCTCCCGATTTGACTTTTTCCGCTCTAGAAACCACATATTTCACTCCATTTGCTTCAAATTTGGCACAGTGTCTTGTAATTGAAGTGGAAACAGGTATGGTGAAATTCGTTCAGATCGGTTCAGATTTAGATATAGCCCCCATACAAATGTCGCTCCCGATTTGTCTTTTTTCCGCTCTAGAAACCACATATTTCACTCGATTTGCTTTAAATTTGGCACAGTGTCTTGTAATTAAAGTGGAAACTGCTATGGTGAAATTCGGTCAGATCGGTTCAGATTTAGATATAGCCCCCATACAAATGTCGTTCCCGATTGACTTTTTCCGCTCTAGTAACCACATACTTCACTCAATTTGCTTCAAATTTGGCACAGTATCCTATAATTGAAGTGGAAACAGCTATGGCGAAAATCGGTCAGATCGATTCAGATTTAAATATAGCACCCATACTAATGTCGCTCCCGAGTTGACTTTTCCGCTCTAGAAACCACATATTTCACTCAATTGCTTCAAATTTGGCACAGTACCTTGTAATTGAAGTGGAAACAGCTATGGTGAAAATCGGTCAGATCGGTTCAGATTAGATACAAATCTCTCTCCCGATTTGACTTTTTCCGCTCTAGAAACCACATATTTCACTCGATATTCTTTAAATTTGGCACAACATCTTATAATTCAACTAAAAACATCCATCGTGAATGTGGGTAAGATTTAGGTATACATTTTTTATATATATACAAATCTTGCTCCCAAATGTTTAACCGATTTTGTCCAAACTTTACATATTATATTTCATCTATAAACATACATAGTGAATGAGTGTCACATCGTTCCATGTTTCAATATACCCCCATACAAATGTCCTTTCCGATTTAAAATTTTTTGTCAAACACATACATTTACATAATTCAAAAATCCTTCCCGATTTCACATTTGTACAGAATTGAATTATAATAGGATAGCAAGTGGGGTGTATCATATAGTCGGCTCCGTCCGACTTTAGACTTTCCTTACTTGTTAAAAGTATGTTTGATTTTTAAATGAAATACTTACGAATACAGTTGAAGAAACAACAATTGTGCTCATATCTCCGGAAATATTCCTAAATAATGTCATGTGGACATAACCATTCTGACACATGATATATGTGCGTTGACGATTAAAAATGATGCGACAAACAGCAGCTGTCATGAAATAAACCTACAATTAACAATTTCTATTTTCGCAAACATTAAAAGGAAACGTGTCCTGTAATTGCGAGTACATGATGTGATGGTCAACGATCCCACAATATTCGCCAAATTATAGAAACTTCCTTATATGTGATATAAAAAGTTAAACATTTAACTTTTGTTCTTTTTGTCAAAATATAGTTTAAAAAATACTTTCATGAAAAGCCCACAGAAAATGTAGCAGTTTAGCATCAATAATTCAAAATCCCCAACAATTGACTTAAGTGATTATTCGTAAAAACCACAATTCAAGAAGCAATCGCAAATTGTTTCGAGTTCTTGTAGATTTCAGTACAATTGACTACAAAATTTAGACACATTCGTCTAAAACTAACGATTTTATAACGAAAATCTAAAAATATTTTCTTTCAAATAGTATCGTTATTTTACTCTATTTTTTTATTTGGGGTGTTTTATATTATGCATCGATAAGTAAGCTAACATGAAAAAATTCAAAAATTTTTAAAATAAGTGACAGTCAAGATAAAGTAAAGAGATTGATAAATAATTCAGGGATGTACACTTCTGTTACGTGTTTAAGTTGTCACTCCGAATATGTTATGTATACTTTAAAATTAATATTATTTTTTACTTTCCTTAACTTTTATTTCATCTTTAATTCAAATAAATTTAAAATGTTCTTAATTTAATCAGGAATTTCCACGCTTATCTAAATAATGTATATATGTATTTTAATATTCAAAATTATTATTTTTTAAATTTCACTTTTAGCGATTTTTTAAAATGTCTTCAATATAAAATATTTTTATCAATCTTTTCCATATGACATCAAGAAAAACAAATAAATTGACCTAGTAGCACGTATTAATTTTATTTACTTTTTCCTTTATTTCAATGCAATGTAAAATTTGGTTTTATTTTGCTGTTATTTATGGAAACGAGATAGACCCATTGTTAATTATACCATCGACTTAGAATCACTTTTTGAGTCGATTTGTCTGACCATCTATTCTTGTAATCACGATTCAGGTCGGAATTGTAGACAGAACCAAATGAAACTTTGCACAACGAAGTTTTTCGGTACAACGACGAACGCTATTTAATTTGAAGAAAATCGGTTCAGATTTAGATATATCCCATTCGAATTTCACTCCCGATTTGACTCTTTTCACTCTAGATACCACATAGTACAACAAGAAACCCCTGTGGTAAAAATGTGTTAGATCGGTTCAGATTTATATATAGCTCCCATACAAATTTCGCTCCCGATTTGACTTTTTCCGTCTAGAGACCACATATTTCACTTGATTTGTTTCAAATTACCTTGCATTATCTAATAATTCTACTAGAAACATCTGTGTTGTAAATGGATTAAATCGGTTCAAATTTAGATATAGCCCCATACAAATTTCGCTCCCGATTTGACTTTTTCCGTTCTAGAAACCACATATTTTAACAGATCCTCACCAAATTAGGCAAAATATCTTATATTTGTTCTATAAACAGCCATGGCGCTAATGGGTCAGATCGGTTCAGATTTATATATAGCTCCCACACAAATTTCACTCCCGATTTCTCTTTTTCGACTCTATGAACCACATATTTTAACAGATCTTCTATAAATATCTCATATTTCAACTGGAAACACCCATGGTGAAAACGGGTCATCGGTTCAAATTTAGATATAGCTCCCATACAAATTTCGCCCCAAAAATTACCCATACAAATTTCGGATAGACTTTTTCCGCACCAGAAAGCATAAATTTTCACAAAATTAGCTTAACACGTTATATTTGAACTAGATGAACTTACTGTGAAAGTTAGTCACTATATTTCATGCTTGGATATAGCACCGATATAAATATTTCCGATTTGACAAATTGGACCAGGTAATATTAGCCTATGATTAGGAAACATACAAAAATTCTTCCTTTTTTCACTTTTTTACCGAGTTGAATTGTTTTCGGATAGAAAGTGGAGTGTATCATATCCGGAGTGTATGTATCCGCCCGACTTTAGCCTTTCCTTACTTGTTTTTAATTTAATTTTCTTTGAATTATTTTTATTTAATCTTATTATTTGTTTTCATTCATTTCAATGGAATATATAGCGTTTAAGTTTTCACTCCACATATTTAAATACATTTTAATGCTCAAATTACTTATTTTTTTTTTTCAAATTTCGACACATTTTATTTGTGGCCGTTAATACATATATTCTATCTTTAATAACAATAATTTTATTTTGTTTGATTTTTAGTTTATTTCAATGCAAAACTATGTTTTCTTATTCTGCGATCTTCTTATATATAATATAAGAAGTTTAAGTTTTCATTCCGTATATTCAATATGCATTTTAATATTCAAATTATTCTAAATGATCAAATTCAAAATTATTACTTTAGACGATTTATTTTCTTAATTTCACACTTATTATTTGAGTCCGTCAATATATTCTTTAGTTCTTTCTTTAATATCATATAATTTTATTTATTTTTTTATCTTTTTGAGAATCACAAACACATTCAATCAATTTCACTTTCATTTGTTCTAAAATTAAATTATGACGAGTCATTTCCGTCGGAATAACTTTCTTTTTCACTTGCTTTTTATTTTGTTCTTGTTAAGTTAACATCAAAACATCGCGCCGAAGACTGAAAGTAATTTGGTTTTAAGGTCCTTGCCTTCCTTACATTCAACAATCCGAGGTTCAACAATTGTCAGTGCCTCGCGGCTCATTATTCCAATAGGGGCAAAATGTGCTCTTAAATTGACTTGAAATGTGTTCTTTGGGCATGCTCATACGCCACCGTGCTTCAGTCTCATTTCCCTTTTTCATCTCTCTATCTCTTTGATACTTTCTCTTTCCCAAACACACACACGACCACAATTCATTCATAACAATTTGTTGGTGCGATAAACAACAACCATGAGATAAATGCCGGCGGCAAAAACACGATTGGAATGTAAAGCCGAAGCGAGCAAACAAACAACACAATCATAACAATCCAATCCACCAACCCACTCAGTAGGTCATTGTTTACATTTTTACCGGCAAATTTGCATCACCTGGCATTGTGTCAACAACACACACATACATATATCCATACATGTGTATATATGGACGTACTTGTTCATGAAATACAAAATAGAGTCCCTGGGCGTCTATTCTAGCCACACTCTTGCTATCAACACAACAATAATTTGCAGATAATTAAAAGGTGCTACTGAAGATTTCATTGTCACTTCATTGTTCTTGTCTGTTGGCTTTGGATTTTCCGTGGAGGAATTTTTGGAACCACCACCGTATTGATATTGATCGGAACTGAACAATATCTGTGACAACTATCGGACCTGTTGTGACTACCACTTTTGTTTCAAATCACTGATCTTTCCGTGGTTTCATGTTGCCTAGTTATAATCAAAATATTTAATTTTTATTCCAATTAATATATGTTTGTAAGAGCAACATGTGCTATTAAGAACAATTCTGCATTAAATCTCTTCCCAAAGTCGTTGGAATATTCCAGTGGAGCTCCCTTCAAGTCCTTTTATCGGCATATCGTACATTTTGGCCAAAACACACACTCAGTTTGGCTTTGGCTGGCGTTGTTGAAAGTTCGTTTGACATTACAGCGTAAAAACGTCTTTCCAACTAAGAAATAGTCGTAATTTTAAATCACCGCGCCCCATTTCAATATTTTACCGCGGTCATGGTATCACCTGGGTGGTATTTAAACTTGTTTCTGCTATATAAGATGAACATTATGGGAATCCATTTTGCGCCTTTTTTATTCACTACGTTTCCCTTTTCATTGCAGAAGATGACAAAGTGGGCACATTGGACGTGTTGCTATGCTGTGCATACTGCCGGTCTCAGCGATTCCTCTCAAAGCAATTGGCCCAGTTAAGGCCACAGCTAACAATGTCAATGTTTTCAGGTAAGTTTATTGCACCCAGTATTTTTTCTCCTTAATCAACATAAATGGAAGTTATTTAGAGTCATCCTGATTTATGTTTACCATTTCAGAAATCACTAATAATTTCCAAACAGCTCGTGAAGATGTAAGGACTTCATTGCTGCAGTGCCTTCAACCATGGCTGCATAATATGGTGTTGGTGGCAACCACAGTGCCCCCAGCCACACCACTGTCATACATCAATGGCAAAATAGTGGAAAATCTATAGGGACCCTATTTCACCATATTTCAGTTCAAATTTAAAATTCATTAAAACTATAAGAAATGTTTGCCTCACCATTTTTAATATAATATTTGGACTAATTAAAAAGCGTCCTTATCCTAGAAAATCATCATGTCTCAGTTCTGATTTAATTTACATACATTAATTAATAGGAAATTTCCGCTTCAGTTTTACTGAGCCAAGAATTCTTATTGGAAATGTTCCCTCAGTTTTATTGAACCACCTGTTGAAATATAATACTTTGCCCCTGCCCTTCATATTTGATATTAATTAATTTATTTTATACGTGTTTTGTCGCTAAGTTCAAGTATTTCCCTGACTCTGGAGCAAGAGGTCGTAGAGAGGGTACCGGTTCGACAGAAGCAACTGAAATGATACTCAACAATCTATTTTACATCACGGCCATGGTAATGCCCGTTAATGTTTCTAATGAATGAATGATTCATGTAAAATTAATTCTTCCTTCCTTTTTGCAATGTTTTCATTATCTTCTTTAAACGAACATTCACAGTTCTGAGATTCGCATCCACGTGACATTGAGGAGTTGTGGGGCACTTTGTGTCAATTTTGGCCGAACAATCTGAAAGTCATTTTACGACACTTGGTGATAATGAGCGGTATGGCTCCCAATGAACTGCTGTCCTACGTAAGTAAATCAATTTATATCCATCCGTGGAAAATTTAATTAAAATATTTTATTGCATAGTCTTGCAGAGAGAGAAAGATGAAAAGATTTCCCTTTTCAATATGATGGTCCCATATCATTTTACATAAAATTGCATTTCTTGTGTTTTCTTTTCTAGGCTAAACGCGTGGCTCTTTATTTAGCACGTACCTGTCGTTTGCGGGATGAATTGATGGCGGAACTGCAGACGGTGGAGACACTGAATTGCTTAATTGAACGCACCGAGACACCACCATTCTATCGTTTGACCAGTATGCGTAAGGCTTCCAGCCATTCTGCCGATGGTAAGTGTCCCATATATGTTTAGACAAATATTTATATTTTCCCCGAATTCCATTGTATCTTATGTTGAAATTCATAATTATTTCGATTTGAATAATTGAATAGATAAATAATTGTACAGTTGAATAGTTTGAAAGTTCAGTAACACTTCATTTATTCAACTAAATACTCAGGTTTGCATTGCTATTTACCTTGTTGTAGTGTTCCGGAAAACCTGTATACTCTGTTTGACATACCGACCAATAAGTGATGTCTTAACATCAATAGCATTATTTTAATATCTTTATCTATATGCAATTCTATCACCCACTAAATGATGATGTATTAACCCAGTGGTAACATTGTTAGCTTCTAGTAAATATTTGTTAAACCTGTATGAAGGTCAGTGGGCAGTTAAGCCAATAAAAACTAACCAAAGCAACTATAACAAAGTTGATAAAATTGATATTTGACCTGATGACATCTGAAATCGATGAATAATGGCGAAATTCAATATAGAACAAAAGCATTAAGCATAGGAAAGGGTCAAGCTATTTGTTTGGCATAACTAACCGGCGCCAAAAGAACGTGGACACACCTGGTTCCTGGTTATTTCATAAATATATTAAATTATTATACCAATAAACCCAAATGAATTTGTTTCAGGCTAGGATATTTGTAATATAGTATTTCAATTTGAAATGATTGGAACACCATCCTTATTCTTATAATCGAATCAAAATGCTCTCTAAACATTTAACTTTTCATTTGTAGGGCAACCCGTATTATGATGGTATTAATGATTCGCGGATTCAGGATTTGACCGTGGAAAAGGGCACGATACACACTAAACGTCACAGCGGCGAGGATCCCATTAAAACTGGGTAAGTTATGTTTTCATTTTAAAATCATTTATTTGCTTACTTTGATTGGTGAAAATAAATTGCTGACGTCTGTTTCAAAAATAGTAGACGTGGTGTAATGGGTGCTTACCGTGCGTAGGTCCAATTCTGGTTACCTGACATTTTATTATTTATTTTTTTTATTTATTTATTCATCTGACATTTAAAAGTAAAATGGCTTCCTTACGTACGACAGAACTGCAAAAATAGTATCAAATCATTTCAGATTTAACGTTCGTCTCTTGTCTTCAATTAATTATTTTAAGTTTTAATATTTCCTTTATTTGCATTAATTATTCTTTATTTTTACAAAATGTTTCCATCTTGCGGAACGCAAAACAAAATGGAGTAGCACTTGTTAATCTGATAGCGGCATAAGAGCATTTGCGCAGTCCACCAATAATCGTCCGCCACGCGGTGCAGACAAGAAACGTCCAGCTTCCGCCCATCCATACTGCCACGGCCAGAAGATATCCTTATTAATGATCCTGAGGTAAGACATCGAACACGCACCTCCGTTTCCTACTTACCGCTGATTACTACTTGTTGCCATTTCTGTTGCGTCAAGAGGAAAATGTGGAATTACGTTCAGCCGAAACGTCACACACAGCCCCCGTGGCAGCACCGCATCCTCTGCCAATGCCCGAGTACGGTGGCTATTTTGCTCCACTCACCGAGTTCTTGCAGGATGTCAGTTTGTCCATAAGTGGTTTCCATCGCTATGTATGAAGATGTGTAGTTGTTATAATCCTTGTTCGGTGGTATGCCACTCATGTTATATATTCATATACATTAAGTTTCATTAAAAAGTTTCATACTTTTTAGCACACGCTAAAAAGTGAAAAAACAAGATGTGACTTAATTGTTTAATTTTATTACATTTGTAATTTAGATTCGTTCGTGTCCCTACATAAATATTTTTCAAAGCCAAAGGGTATAACATGTTGAGTTACTTAAACACAAGCAATGATATATTAAACAAGTAAGGAAAGGCTAAAGTCGGGCGGGGCCGACTCTATGATATACTCCACTTTCAATTCGAATACAATTTAATTCGGCGAAAAAGTGAAAACGGGAAGGATTTTTGTATCCTGTAAATGTATGTGTTTGACAAAAAAATGTTAAATCGGAAAGGACATTTGCATGGGGGTATATTGAAATCTGGAACGAAATAAGTGAAATATAATATGTATAGTTTGGCCAAAATCGAAATCTGAACCGATCTTAGCCATCGAGCGAGTACTATATGTGGTTTCTAAAGCGGCAAAAGTCAAATCGGGAGCCACATTTGTTTGGAGGCTATATCTAAATCTGAACCGATCTTATCCAATTTTTGCATAGGTGTTTCTTGTTAGATTATAAGATGTTGTGCCAAATTTAAAGAAAATCGGGTACAAGATGTGGTTTCTAGAGCGGAAAATGTCAAATCGGGAGCGTCATTTGTATGGGGGCTATATCTAAATCTGAACCGATCTTACCGAATTTCTGCATAGGTGTTTCTAGTTGGATTATAAGATGTTATGTCAAATTTAAAGAAAATCGGGTACAATATGTCGTTTTTAGAGCGGAAAATGTCAAATCGAGAGCGACATTTGCATAGGGGCTATATCTAAATCTGAACCGATCTTACCCAATTTTTGCATAGGTGTTTCTAGTTGGATTATAAAATGTTGTGCCAAATTTAAAGAATATCGGGTTCAATATGTGGTTTTTAGAGCGGAAAATGTCAAATCGGGAGCGTCATTTGTATGGGGGCTATATCTAAATCTGAACCGATCTTACCTAATTTCTGCATATGTGTTTCTGGTTGGATTATAAGATGTTCTGCCAAATTTAAAGAAAATCGGCTACAATATGTCGTTTCTACAGTGGAAAATGTCAAATCGGGACCGACATTTGTATGGGGGCTATATCTAAATCTGAACCGATCTTACCCACTTTCTGCATAGGTGTTTCTAGTTGGATTATAAGATGTTGTGCCAAATTTAAAGAATATCGGGTTCAATATGTGGTTTTTAGAGCGGAAAATGTCAAATCTGAAGCGACTTTTGTATGGGGGCTATATCTAAATCTGAACCGATATGCCTCAAATTAAATAGCGTTCGTCCTTGGTCAACAAAACTTACATGTGCCAATTTTTGTTAAGATCGGACTATAATTGCGACCTGTAATTTGATTACAACAATAGATGGACAGAAGGACAGACAAACTGACGGACATTGCTAAATCGATTCAAAAAGTTATTCTAAGTCGATCGGTATAATTAACAATGGGTCTATCTCGCTTCCTTTTGGGTGTTACAAACAATTGCACAAAGACATAATACTCTCGTGGAGTGTATAAAAATCTGTTATCATTTTGTTTTCATTATTCTTACATCCCTTTTCGGTTTCTTTTCATTAGTTGTAATGTTGCCGTTATGCTGCTGACCGACATCGTAGTCGATGGCATTCCCGGTATTGATTGGATTCTAAATTTGCCACTGATGTTGCATATTCTATTCCTAGGCTTGAATCACAATCGTGTTATTGTACGCGAACATTGCAAGCAGTTGTGCATGAATTTATTGGTAAGTCCGCATAGTGCAATGTGTGTATTTGTATTTCATATATCCGCCTTTCCTTGGACGATATTAGATTGTATTGGCGGAACACAATGATCATTTGACGGTGGCGCGAATATTGCTGAACAGCGAAACCACAAAACTGGATTTGGGTTTGACGGTGCCATCACTGCCAGTGATTGATAATTACTTTACCGGTATGTATATGGAATTTAGAAAGGAATTTAGTTTCGTTCAACCATTCATAGAAGGGAAGAGCATTTCCTGCTATATCTCTTATTTTCACTTCTGACTATTGAGTGCATTGAACATTTGAATTCTATTTTGACTTTCCAGAATCCCATCAAGAATTCGATAGTTATCTGTACAACAATTGTTATGTGGTGGCAACGGCTGCATCATCGCAGCAGCCACTGCCTCTAGGTGGCACAACCTCAGCCACAACAGCAGCTTTGTATGCCTTGCAACAATATCAAATTGCCACATATGTACACCATCAGCAGCAGCAATAGTTAATAGCATCGGTGGGTAGTTTACAGGATCCTCACACAAATTTGCAGCAGCAACCACCCATTAATCAATCATTGCCACCAATGCAAACATCATCAATGCAAACATCATCAAAAGGCATCATCAGTAGGACAGCCGCAGCAACAAATTAATCCACAAACAATTGTGCAAATCAATCCGAATACCACCGAAAACTCTGAAGTTCCTTTAATAATTACCGCTGACGACAATGCCCCACCACAGCCCGGACCGACAATGCCCATAGTGCAGTCTGCCGCAGTCTGCAGTCTAGTAAAGTCTGCCGAACAACTGAGCTGTTTCCTGCGGCACATCGTCAAGGTGTTCGCTGACAGTTATTTGCAGGCTCGCATAGCCGAACGCTGGGCCCAGACCGCCTTGCAGTTGGGTCTCTCCTGCTCATCGCGTCATTATGCCGGCCGTTGTTTGCAAATCTTTCGGGCCCTTAATGTGCCCATCAATTCGCGCAAGTTATCCGATATTCTGTCGCGTCTTGTGGAGACCGTGGCCGAACAGGGTGAAGATATGCAGGGCTACGTTACCGAACTTTTGCTCACCCTCGAAGCAGCCGTGGACAGTTTGGATTCCGACTTTGGGCCTTTGGACGTCATGAAAGACATATTCAAGAGTACACCGAATCTGAATAATAAAGGCGGTGGTCCGAACTCTATACTGCCAGGCGGCGGCAAGAAGTCACCCTCGGGCATGACGCCACAATCACCGAATTTCTCTGTACAAAGCCATGCGCGTAGCACCAGTTATTCGGTATCGTATTGTGCTCGAAAATCAACCAACTCGCCGTGCGACAAACAAGTTGAGCTGCGTAATCGTGCCACCGGCATCGATATGGAACGGAATATGGCCAAATTTGGCATAGTCAGTGGTTCGGCCCTGTCACGATCTCGCAGCGCTCAAAGTTTGAAGATGTTGGGTGACACAGCGACACAGGATGATAAAATGACCATATTGGCCCAATTGTTTTGGCTGTCGGTGTCGCTGTTGGAGAGCGATTATGAACATGCATTTTTATTGGCTCTAAGACTGTTGACGAGGGTGTTGCATCGGTTGCCGTTGGATCGTCCCGACGCCCGGGATAAGTTGGAGAAATTACAGCAGCAGTTGAAATGGACCGGCTATCCGGGTGTACATGCTTTGCTGCTCAAGGTGAGTAAAGAATATTTAATGAAAAAAAAGGTGGGTTGGTGTTGTATACTCAGCTTTATTTCATTTCGTTCCCTCGAATTAGCAAAAAATTTAGTACGAAATGTTATTCAGTGTATGCTACACTATGTAGATCTATCGGCTCCTCAGGCTCAGACTATAAATTCGGATTTGCTGGGAGCAATTGGAAAATATTTGGAGATAAGAGAAAGGCAAAATCGTTTTCATTACTTGAACAAGTAAGGAAAGGCTAAAGTCGGGCGGTTTTCAAGCCGGGAGCGAAATATGTATGGGAGCTATATATAAATCTGAACCGATCTGACACATTTTCACCATGGGTGTTTCTAGCGGAAACATAAGATATTTTGCCAAATTGGAAGAAATCTGAACCGACCTGGCCCATTTTCACTATGGGCGTTTCTTGTTGAAATATAAGATATTTTGCAAGATTTGAAGAAGATCTGTTAAAACATGTGGTTTATAGAATGAGAAAAGTCAACTCGGAAGTGAAATTCGTTAGGGGCTATATCTAAATCGGAACCGATTTTCTTCAAATTAAAAAGCGTTCGTTCTTATCCCGAAAAACTTCGTTGTGCAAAGATTTTTTTTGGTTCTAGCTACAATTGCGACCTGTACCTTCGCAGTGGTTCTTTAGAATAATAGTTGAAGAATTTATTAAATAAGTCTCTGCAAACGAACGAGAATTGCTTCTTAGATTAATATTCAAGAATATTGCTAAACAATTTAAAGTAATTTTTTATAAGTTCATTAATACTTAAATGTATAAAGAACTCGGCATAAATTTCATTAAACACACTAACTTAATTTTAAGAAGAAAAAACACACAAAACAAGTAAGGAAAGGCTAAAGTCGGTCGAGGCCGACTATAAAATACCCTACACTATCTACTCCAGTACAAATCAATTCGGTGAAAATCGTGAACAACATTTTTGGATCTATATATAAATCTGAACTGATCTCATCCACTTTTACCATAGATGTTTCTAGTGTAAATATAAGATTTCCTGCCGAATTTGAAGAAAATCGGTTAAGGTATGTGGTTTACAGTGGTTAACCTCGAGAGCGAAATTTGTATGGGAGCTATATCTAAATCTGAACCGATTTGACACATTTTCGCCATAGATGTTTTTATCTTAGATATAAGGTGTTGCACAAAATTTGATCAAAATCGCTTCAATTATGTGGTTTCTAGAGCAGAAAAAGTCAAATCGGGAGCAACATTTGTATGGGGACTATATTTAAATCTGAACCGATTTGCTTCAAATTAAATAGCGTCCGCCCTCGACGAGCAAAAATCGTTTTGTGTCAAATTTCGTTATAATCGGACAATAAATGCGACCTCTATCGTGATTACAAGAATAGATGGACAGACAGAGAGACATACGGACGGACATTGCTAAATGGATTCAAAAAGTAATTCTAAGTCGATCGGTATAATTTTAAGTGTTACAAACAAATGCACAAAGGCATTATACACTGTGGGGTAGGGTATACAAATTCTTAATATTTTTATACACTCCACGAGAGTATTATGTCTTTGTGCATTTGTTTGTAACACCGAAAAGGAAGCGAGATAGACCCATTGTTAATTATACCGATCGACTTAGAATAACTTTTTGAAGCGATTTAATTTAATCAGAGTGCAGGTCGCAATTGTAGCCATAACCAAATGAAATATAAGGAATTTTGCAAAATTGGAAAAAAATCGGTGACAATACGTGGTTTCTGGGCGGAAAAAGTCAAATCCGGAGTGAAATTTGTGTGGGAGCTATAATCTGAACCGATCTGGCCCATTTTCACAATGGGTGTTTCTATTGGAAATATAAAATATTTTGCCAAATTTGAAGAAGATCTGTTAATATATCTGGTTTCTAGAGAAAATTTCAGTTCTGGGAGCTCCGATAATTGTTAAAAAGTAACTGTTTAATATTAGGAAGTAGAAGAGCAGCTAAATTGTAAATCTTTTCTTGCTATTGTGGTTCTGTGGGTTGTATTTCTATGAAATTACTTTATTATACGTTATACACTTGAATAGTTAATACATCTGTCAGGTTTCATTGAATATGCCGGGCCTTATTTTATAAGAATCAAAAATATTTAATATTTCCTAAAGTAAGTTTCATTCAGTTTGAAAAAGGTTTCATTTAATTTGAAGAAGGTTTCATTTTATTTGGAAAAAGTTTCATTTAATATGGAAAAGGTCTCATTTCATTTTAATAAAGGTTTAATTTTATTTGAAAAGGTTTCATTTAATTACTTTGAAAAATGATTCATTTAATGTGAAAATAGTTTCATTTAATCTGAAAATGCTATATTTCAAAATTGACAAACATCTTTTATTTCAACTAGAAACATCTGTGGTGAAAATTTTTTATATCGGTTCAGATTTATAAATAGCTCCCATACAAATTTTGCCCCAATTTGAGATTTTCCGCTTTAGGAATCACATATTTTATTAGATTGTCTTCAAATTTGGCAAAACATCTTATATTTAAACTAGAAACACCTATGGTGCAAATAGGTCAGATCGGGTTAGATTTATATATAGCTTCCATTCAAATTTCGCTCCCGATTTGACTTTTTTTGCTCTAGAAACCAGATATTTTAACAGATCTTCTTCAAATTTGGCAAAATATTTTATATTTGCAATAGAAACACCCATTGTGAAAATGGGTCAGATCGGTTCAGATTATAGCTCCCACACAAATTTCACTCCCGATTTGACTTTTTCCGCCCCAGAAACCACGTATTGTCACCGATTTTTTTCCAATCTTGCAAAATTCCTTATATTTCAACCTGAAACACCTATGGTGAAAATAGGTCAGATCGGATCAGATTTACATGTAACAAATTTTTGCTTCCAGCTTGACTTTTTCTGCCCCAGAAACCACGTATTTTCACCGATTTTTTACAAGTTGAGCATAACACGTTATACTTTAACTGGAAAAACCTATTGTGATAGTGGATATAGCCCCGATACAATTACTCTTTTCGATTTGACAAATTGGGTCAGGTCATATCAGCCTATGATTAGGAAACATGCAAAAATCCTTCCCGTTTTCACTATTTTCCGAATTGAATTGCATTCGGATAGAAAGTGGAGTGTATCATATAGTCGGCCCCGCCCGACTTTAGCCTTTCCTTACTTAAAGCCTTGGAAATTTTCTTCCACACATGTATAAATTAGAGATGGGCGCGTGAGTGATTATAGGCTCATGTTCACGTACGCTCACGAAGGAAAAAAATTGAATCACGCACGAAGTTTTTTTCGGTCCTCACGTTCACGCACGCTAACGTAAGTAAAATAAATTTTGCTGACGATCACGCATGATTCACGTATATCACGCAAACAATTTATACAAAGAGAATAATATAAGCATGATCCTCTCATTTCCAATTCTAAATCGAAATGAGTAACGTCGCGCAAATATGAAAATTATATGATTTCAATAACTCTACGTTTACGATGTTTATCTTAAATTCATATTTGTAAAGTAGTATACAAAATTATAGTTATAATATATCGCATAGTTTAACGCAAAATAGTTTAAAAATCGGACACTGACAAAAAATACACGTAGAAAACAAAGCATATACCCCGATATCACTTATGTGCATTTTTTAATTGAACTAACCTAGTGTTGCCTAGAGTTGGCGCAGGGAATGCTTGCCTAAATAATAAAAACAATAGATATAATACGTACATTGAAACGCTTTTTAGAAATAAATATATGTATATATATGACTTTTATTTCGAATGGAAAATTTCACATTTTTAAACGAAATAAAATGAAAATAAAAGAATTAATAAATATGTGCGACTCACGAAAAAATAGCGCGATTCACGCAGAAATCACGTGAGTCACGCTCATCTCTAGTATGAATTCACTCCCTACGACTAAGAATCACTTTATGTGGCACGTTTTTGTTATCGAGGGAATGCGCATACCCAATATAAAGTATTTACAAACAGACATATTGAAAAAACTTGCTTAGATACTCTAAAATATTAGGGATTATTATGGGTATTTTCAGTCCTTGTGAGGGAAAACGACTTTTTAAAGTCGTGGTACTTTGTATACAAAATTTCACAATTTCCCTAACATGGTATTGTACTTCTAATTAAAGCCGACAGCCTCTAATCGGGCCTGTCGAACTTAACGCCCCTTTTCTTCTGTTCTTGAAAATTTTTTGATAGATTTCATCTAAATAATTCAAGCCGATGCATTTTTAAAGGACTTGTATCCTTAAAATATTTAAATGGAGTAGCAGCGGAGCATTCGCCACTTATCTCAGAATCGACTCGTTTCATTTATACATTTAACTTTGTGTTCGAGACCTAAAGTTTATTTTTTTGTGTGCATTGAAACATATTGACTCATAAAATGAACATCAACAAAGTTATGGATAATTTATTTTTTACAAAATTGTTTAAAAAAATCAAATTTTCGACTAATGTAATTTTAATATTTCGGGAATTTCACTTTCACATTGAAACAAAGGTTTAGGAGCAAATTAAAAAAAAATGATTTTTTTCTTCGAAATAATTCTTTTTTATCTTGTCAACATAAAGAATTTTTCATTTATTATCATAAATTACAGTTTCTGCAGATTTTAAATTAAAATAATATTTGTTTAAAATTCATAAGAACTGTTAGTGGTATGTATGGTTTCATATGTGGTATGTATGGTTTCATTCATAAGAACTTTAAATACGAATTTTTAATCGATATCAGTAATTTCCTTTATAGATTATTCAATTATTTTTTAGTTGGATTTGCGAATTTTTGAATTGATGTTAGATTCCACCCTGCGACATATTTACCTTATTGCCACAACAAAAAGGAAACAATTTTTATTTCAATAATTTGGTCTTTAATTTAAATATTTTTATACCCTCCACCTCCAGGATGGGGGTATATTCACTTTGTCATTCCGTTTGTAACACCTTGAAATATTCATCGGAGACCCCATAAAGTATATATATTCTGGGTCGTGGTAAAATTCTAAGACGATATAGCCATGTCCGTCTGTCCGTCTGTCCGTCTGTCCGTCTGTCCGTCTGTCCGTCTGTCCGTCTGTCTGTCTGTCTGTCTGTCTGTCTGTTGAAAGCACGATAGCGGCCGAACGAAATGAGCTAGGAGGTTCAAATTTTTCCTAAATGTGTCTTATGGTTGTAGATCGGTTGGGATTGAAAGTGGACGAAATCGGCCCAGAGGGAAAAATTTTTCCCTCACAAGGACTGAAAATACCCCTAATATTTAGAGTATTTCAGCATGTTTTTTGAACATATTAGCTTGTATTTAGTTGATATTTGCAATGCGCATTCCCTCTATAGCATAAAAGGGCACTATAGAGTGATTTTTATTTGTAGGGGGCGAAATGGGACAAAAAGGGATAAAAATGGTACCTATCAAACGACAACAGATAGAAACACGAAATTTGGCGTGTACATTTTCTAATAGAGTACATACATAATATAAAAGTATTTTTTCTAAATTCGTACTTTTAAGGGGTTAAATGGGGATAGAGGGATAAAAATAGTACCAACTTATCGGCTGCACCTAGAATAATGAAATTCGATATATACATTCCTCTGATTGCGTAGACACGTAAAATAAATGAACTTTCCAAAATTCGTACTTTTTGGGGTTCAAATGGAAAAAGGGGATAAAAATAGTACCTACCAAATGACAGCAGCTAGAATCATGAAATTCGGAGTATACATTTTTCTGACTGCGTAGACACGAAAAATAAAACGTTTTTTCCAAATTCGTACTTTCAATGGATATAATGGCTACAGGGGATAAAAATAGTACCAACTAAACGAATACAGCAAGAATGGTGAAATTCAGTGAGTACGTCCCTCTAATTATGTAGATACGTAAAATAAAGAGATTTTAGATAGTCGTACTATTGAGGGGGCAAAATTGGAAAAAGGGGATAAAAATGGTACCAACAAAATGGCCGCTGATAGAATCATGGAATTCGGCGTATACATTCCTCTGATTGCATAGCCACGTAAAATATTTTTTTTCCAAATTCGTACTTTTGCTTTTATGACAAAAATGGTAGAACCATGAAGTTGTCTTATACTGCGTACGTGAGAGATAAGGTATTTTCAAAATTTATACTATTGAAATTAAAATAGGAAGGAAATACAAGCAACCAAACGACTGTAGCTGAAAGTACACTCTCTATCCCCCAATATTTAGGGTATTTATGATTGCTCCCTTATATTTACTTTATGAATTGAAGTATTATATCCATTATATATATAGTATACAAATATTGGTAGCCTTGGCTTTTTAATTAAATTTCTTATTTTCATACAGTTAAAATTTGTTGCAGACATTCCTCTTGTAGCTTGGATGCACCACAAAGAAAATAAAAGTTTTAGCAGGCGAAATGGGTCAAAAAGGGATAAAATATGGTACCAATGATACGAAAACAGCTAGAATCATGAAATTCGGTGTGTACATCCCTCTAATTACACGTAAAATAGAGGGATTTTTCGAAATTCGTACTTTTAAGGGATATAATTAAAAAGAGGGATACAAATGGAACATACCAAACCGCTGAAGTTGAAATCATGAAATTCGGTGTATACATTCTGACTATGAAGACTCGAAAAAGGGTTTTTTCGAAATTTGTACATTTGGGCGGAGAATGGGGCGAATGGGGATATCTTTAAAATTTATACTTTTCTTATCACTTTGTCTGTATCTGGAAATGCTTCCTTCTAATGGTGACTGACAATCGGCTAATATTTAGGCATGTTCACTTTCACAATTTCAGCATTTTATTTATATATAGAGTCGATTTTAAACAGTGCGCATAAGTATACATTATAGTTTGAAATAGTAAACAAATATAGTAATGTGCATTAAAATATCACAATTTTCGTAATATGGTACTGTGCTTCTATGTAAAGTCGACTTTCTTTTAATCTGCTGGTAATACTATGGAATGCACTCCGTGGTGGAGGGTATATAAGATTCGGCCCGGCCGAACTTAACGCCTTTTTACTTGTTATTTTTACATTTGTTCACCTAAAATTTAACATCTATTGATTTTGTCTTACAAATACTTAGTCATTGATAAATCTATGTACAATTGTTTTTTTGCAAAACAACACAATTTCGAGTTCACTGCCAACGGCGGCAATGATTTTTTATTTTTCTCTTTGAAATGAAAAATACTTAAAAATATTTTATTATCTTTGAAAATGTAGATAGGAAAATACTTAAAAGTAGAATGGGCAATAGGATTTTATAACTACTCATTTTTATACAAAAATACTTCAGTAATAAAACGCAATTTAATATGAAAAGAAGTAAGGAAAGGCTAAAGTCGGGCGGGGCCGACTATATGATATACTCCACTGTCTATCCGAATACAATTCAATTCGGTAGTAAAGTGAAAACGGGAAGGATTTTTGTATCCTGTAAATGTATGTGTTTGACAAAAAATGTTAAATCGGAAAGGTCATTTGTATGGGGGTATATTGAAACCTGGAACGAAGTAGGTGAAATATAATATGTATAGTTTGGCCAAAATCGGTTAAATATTTGGGAGCAACATTTGTATTGGGGCTATATCTAAATCTGAACCGATCTTACCCACTTTTACTATAGGTGTTTTTAGTTGGATTATAAGATGCTTTGCCAAATTTAAAGAATATCGGGCTCAATATGTGGTTTCCAGAGCGGAAAATGTCAAATCAGGAGCGACTTTGTATGGGGGCTATATATAAATCTGAACCGATCTTACCCACTTTCTGCATATGTGTTTATAGTTTGATTATGAGATGTTTTGATAAATTTAAAGAATATCGGGCTCAATATGTGGTTTCTAGAGCGACAAATGTTAAATCGGGAGCGACTTTTGTATGGGGGCTATATCTAAATCTGAACCGATATCCCTAAATCGATTCAAAAAGTGATTCTAAGTCGATCGGTATAATTAACAATGGGTTTATCTCGCTTCCTTTTGGGTGTTACAAACAAATGCACAAAGACATAATACTCTCGTGGAGTGTATACAAAAGAACATCTAATAAAATTTACAGACTTTTTATGTTGTTTTTTTGTCTTTTTATTAGGGGGACTCGTTTCGCAAAAGTTAATATATTTTGAGATTACTTGCAACGCCTTCTGTGTCCTCTTTTTGTGTTTTATGTTGCGTTCAGATCCATACAATTGAGAAAACAGAATTCGAAATGAAAATTAAATCTAGGAGGTTATTCATATCTAAATAAATAGTAATGAGTAGGAAGACATTAAAAACAAAATAAAAACAACGACACGCTGAAGTGTTAATAAGTTCCATGTAAAAAAACCATTCTGCATGACTTGTGCCGGCAATAACATTTTATGTATTTCTGTAAGGAATTTGGTTGGAAACTGAAATAATATATTTGTGTGTTATGTTCTTTCTACTTCTTGGTATGTATGTAAACAGTAGGATTAAAAGTATGTCCAATCATTGTTAGATCATTTGTTTGCATTTGTTGCAACTAACAATTAAAAATTTTAAGTTCGCACGGGTGGTAAAATAATTATGCTACTTCTAATCGGATTCATCGATTTTGATAATATTTCACACAGACTTAGTTGAAGTGTTGACGAGTTTATGAGGAGCTGTGGTGTGGGATTCTAATATCGGAGATTTTTTGTATCGAGATGCCAAGAATTAATTGAACCACCACTGCCTGACTATTTCTTCAACGATTTTAATTCAATTTAACATGGACATAGTTGAAATGTTGAAGAGATGTCTAGTAAAAATATTGAATTTGTGCTTTGAGAGCGGATTGCTCTTTGAAAACATATATTTCATAGCTTTAGAAATATCTTTTTTTTTCTTCAACAATTTTAAGTTTTTACACTACCGAAGTGGTAATTTAAGGCCGTCTTAATCTTAAACAAATATTCTTAATAATTAAAAGATAATATTTAATAATCATTGGGCATTTAAACAATTAAACATTTTGATATACCTATAGAAGGTGACATAACGCAGATTACGGGATGAATTTTTGCATGTTTCCTAATCATAGTATTATATATGACCTGGTCCAATTTCTCAAATCGAAAAGAATATTTGTAACGGGGCTATATCCAAACATGGAATAAAGTGACTAACTTTCAAAATAAGTTCTTCCAGTTCAAATATAACGTGTTATGCGCACTTCAAATAAATTCGGTGAAAATTCGTGGTTTTTAAAGATTTTGAAAGATTTGAAAAAGATCTGCTAAAATATGTGGTTTATAGAGTGGAGAAAGTGAAATTTGTGTGGCAGCTATATATAAATCTGAACCGATCTGACCCATTTGTACCACAGTTGTTTCTAGTTGAACTATAAGATGTTTTGCCAAATCTGAAGACAATCTGATACAATTTGTGGTTTCTAGAGCGGAAAAAATCAAATCGGGAGCGAAATTTGTATGGGAGCTATATATAAATCTGAACCGATCTGACCCATTTTTACCGCAGGTGTTTCTTGTTGAAATATAAGATGTTTTGCCAATTTTGAAGAAAATCTGTAGTAATATGTGGTATCTAGAGTGAAAAGAGTCAAATCGGGAGTGAAATTCGTATGGGGCTATATCTAAATCTGAACCGATTTTCTTCAAATTAAATAGCGTTCGTTCTTATCCCGAAAAACTTCGTTGTGTAAAGTTTCATTTGGTTCTGTCTACAATTGCGACCTGTATCGTGATTACAAGAATAGATGGACAGACAGACAGACGGACATTGCTAAATCGATTCCAAAAGTGATTCTAAGTCGATCGGTATAATTAACAATGGGTCTATCTCTCTTCCTTTTGGGTGTTACAAACAAATGAACAAAGACATAATACTCTCGTGGAGTGTATAAATATGAATAGAATTTGAACATTACATTTTTTCTTCTTATTTTATTTATTATTTATTTTTATAATTTATACAACACTCTTGAAAATTAATTCAGTGGTGATACTCTGGTAACTAATTAGTGTTTTTATTTTGTTTATTTAATAAAATGCTGAAAGTTGTACTCTTTTGTGAACTAAAATCACGACTACACATTTGTAAATACTATATTTAAAATAAATTTAGTGGGAGGAAAGAAACAAATGAAATAATGAAAAGGATTACATCTTCCAATAATTTTGAGTCATTCCGGTTCGATGTGTTGAGGCGTTTACTGCTTCCTGCTCCTGTTGGTTGTCCTCCAACGCTGACGCCACCAGAACCACCAACACCACCGCTGCCGCCTGCACTGTTGCGATAGTATTCAGAAACTGTGAAGTAGCAGAGTGACGAAAAGAGAAACATAGAAATTCAATGAAATTTTAGTCAAATTTTATTTCTATATTTCAGCTGTTCTATTTGAGTATATAGACAAATTTTTTGTTATAGTCCACAAAAGGAAACTTTTTGTTTGATTGCAGGCGGTGGATTTATATAAGGTGATAGCAGCAAAGCAAAAACATATTTGACAACAACAAAATACAGGCAGTTTTGAATGGTGTGCCGTACTGTCAAAGCAAAATATATGGAAATTGATAGTTTCGATTGCAATTGAATGAAAAACAATTTCAGTCAGCTGGGCCCCTAACTTCACCTCATATAAAGGAAGAGCATCCATTTCAACTTAACAAAAGAAATTGATTATCTCCAAGGAAAACTAATTTAAATATTCTTACATGGCTGTGAGAAATATCAAATAGGGGGAAACAGTTAAATTTCCAAGGAAACCGAACCAATCGTTCGTAATAACTAGAACTGGGAATGGTGGCTAGAAAATATCATAGACAACAGGATTGCTGTCAATTATATAGGATGAATGGAATTGACACTTACGATTACAAGGTGTACTGGCAGAGATTTCCGCTTTGTGCATTGATTGATAATATGAAGGTTATGAGGTATATGAAGGCTAAAGGGGGAAATGCACCAGTCGTCCATGGAATTGAGGGCTTGCTTTCACAATCGTTTAATCTTTTTCATATTGCCTATGTTCCTTAAGTGCAATGTTTCAATTTATATGCAAATATTTCCAATAGTATTTGTAAAACCATATATTTTTCAGTTTTTTTAATCAGTGCACTATGGGACAAATGACCCATTTCATTGGCCTAAAGTCTTAAACCTTAAAAATTAACTGAATAATATAAGTACAAAAAATATTCTTTTTGCCGAACGCTATTCTTGAATTAAAAGCTCAAAATTAACCCATTTATTTATTTACAAAATTCTGTGCACTTAGTAGTTTAATTTTACACGACAACTTTCTATTTGTTGTTTAAAATTATTTAAGTATAATGCTTTAAAACATAATTCAATTTGATTTTACAAATATAATTTGTCAATTATGTATATTGGTGGCTGATCACCGTTCTCCTATAATATTCATCAGCGCTTGAATTAAAATCTGATTTATGTTGTGGACTATATTTGCCATGTTCGCAAACTATTTTTTAAAATTATTTTCTTCCGGACGAATTAGAAAGCACTTCCATTGCCGTATTAGCTTATTCAAGCATATTGAAGTAATCAGTAGATCAGATGTTTCCATTGTCCTTGATTACGAGCTGCTGCTGCATCACCAATGGATCAATATCATTCTAATATTGTTGTGATATTTATATACTTCTCTTCTCTTTCCGCGGCCAGATTATTCACAAAATGGAACTCCAGGAATTCGGAGAAAAAGTGAAATCGGGAACGATTTTTTATGGGACCGATGTGACGTATTTTCACAATAGTTGTTCCGCCAAAATAAATTAAAGTTAGTAAAGTTATGTGAAGTGTCCCAATTTCAGCGTAAGTGTTTCTAGTTGCCATATAAGGTGCTTTGGCAAATTTGAAGAAAATTGGTTAAAATATATGATTTCTAGAGCGGCAAAAGTAAAATCGGGAGC
The DNA here is from genome assembly GCA_947397865.1 of Polietes domitor. NCBI lineage: Eukaryota > Metazoa > Arthropoda > Insecta > Diptera > Muscidae > Polietes > Polietes domitor. The sequence continues at coordinate 105,354,411 of OX377621.1, read as the reverse complement.
GATATTTTTATGGGTCCTATGTATATCTAAATCTGAACCGTATGGATGTTATGTCGCTTTCCTGTAACCATAGTTTATGTCACTTTGTGTGTGAAGTACCAGAGGGGGTGTGGCAATATCGCCCATATTCCATGCGAATGTAATCACTGTAAAGCCATTATCAAGTTTCATAGTATTCCGAACATTTGTATAGAAGTTATAACAGCTTTAATTTTACGTAGTTTTGGGAGAGTTGTGCGGTAGGTACTGGAAGGGGCGTGGCAAACCCGCCATATTTATTGCACTTAATGTGAACATAAAAACATTATCAAATACCAAAATATAGCAGATTCCGAATATCCGGGTGGAAGTTACGGTGGTTTTAATTTAACATAGGAATAGGGCGTGGTAATTTCGCCCATCTTCGAACTTAAACTAAGTTTGGGAAACATATTACCATGTGCAAAGTTTGAATTGATTCCTTTACTCCTTTCGAGAGGTATTGTGTACACCAGCCAGACGGACGGACATGGGGTCTTAAGACACTCCTTCAATGCGTTACACTTTTTTCTGTCCCAAATGATATATACCCTCCTACTCTGTAGAGTTCGAAGCGAACTTGATAAAAATAGGTTTAATAATAACACCATCACTATTGAAAGTGGACAGCTTCGGTCCATCTTGTCATTCATTTTTGGACAAATTTAAAACTTTCAATCCTCTGTCAGCGACCGGGAGGTGGTGGTTGCACAAGGAGAGTGTTACCTGCAGCAGAGAAATGTCAAATTTCAGCAAAAACCTGAATTTGTTTTATTTGTGCATAATGAATTCCTTTTGCAAATAACCAAATTAATTTCGAAAAACAAAGATGAAACTGCCATCTGGCCGAAAGTGCAGAAACACCTCCAAGGTATGTTCTCCACAGAAGGACAGACATATTGAGAACCATACAAAGAACAGACAAACAAATCGTGTGTCTCGGTATTTACACAAGGAACAGTCATCTTCTATTTCTCTTTGTTGTAACCAACAAAAGTAGATCACATTACATGGAAACAAAAGGAAACAAATCCAAATTAAAAATGCATATACAATTTTGTTTGTTGAATGACAAACAAATCTAGTGTTTGCTAATTGTCTAATTGGCAGTCTCTGCAGCTTATAAAAAGGAGAAGTTATTTAAAAGAACAAGTAAGGAAAGGCTAAAGTCGGACGGAGCCGACTATATGATACACTCCACTTTCTATTCAATTACAATACAATTCTGTAAAAAAGTGAATTTGGGAAGGATCTTTGTATCCTGTGAATGTATGTGTTTGACAAAAAAATGTTACATTGGAAAGGACATCTGTATGGGGGAATATTGAAACACGGTGTGACCCGCATTCAATGTAATATTTAAAGTTTGGCCAAAATCGGTTAAACATTTTGGGAGCAACATTTGTATATGTATATATATGAATATAATCAGAACCGATCTTACTCACTTTCAGCATACGTGTTTTTAGTTGGATTATAAGATGTTGTGCCAATTTAAAAGAAAATTGGGTATAATATGTGGATCGGAAAAAGTCAAATCGGGAGCAACATTTGTATGGGGCTATATCTAAATCTGAAACGATCTAAACCGCTTTCTCCACAGGTATTTCTAGTTAGATTATAAGATGTTAAGACAAATTTGAAGAATATCGGATACAATATGCGGAAAAAGTCAAATCGGGAGCGACATTTGTATGGGGACTATATCTAAATCTGAACCGATTTGCTTCAAATTAAATAGCATTCGTCCTTGGTCCACAAAACTTACTTGTGCCAATTTTTGTAAGGATCGGAATATAATTGCGACCTGTAATTTGATTACAACAATAGATGGACAGACGGACGTTGCTAAATCGACTCAGAAAGTGATTCTAAGCCGATCTGTATAATAAACGATGGGTCTAACTAGTTTCCTTTTGGGTGTTACAAACAAATGCACAAAGACATAATACTCTCGTGAAGTGTATAAAGAGTTACAATTCAACAAATAAATCGTAAATTTCAGTCACTGAGGTGCCAGCACTTCACAAAAGGTGAATTGTATTACGAATAAGTTGCTGCTTTTCCTATATCATCATTTTCCACTACAACAGCAATAGCAACGTTTCAGACGGAAATTTAAACGTCGTTGTTGGTGCTGATATTGAATAAGTTTTTGCAGCAATAGATTTTCTTGGGTTTCATTTCGAAAGAAATTATTCGTTCTGCTGAACAGCAGGAGAATTTATTGATTTTTAATGTGAAATAAAACGGGTCATTTTTGTGAAATCCATCGACGCTCCACAGTGAGCAAAAGGTCTGATTTTTTATACCCTCATTCTACAGAGTAGGAGGGACAGAAAAAATGTGTAACGCATTGAAGGAGTGACTTAAGTGTATATACATAGATAGATGAATATCGATTTAATTCTAGTGAAACTCCACTTAAGATCTTTGGAAAGAATTTAATGAGTCTTGTCTGTTATATTCTGCATATCCTGTTTAACTTTTAAATTTATGCAAAAAACGATTGCTGTATGTGTGAATCTCGTGGATTTTTGTTTTTGTTACATTTTAAACTTTTAAATTCTACCGGTAAGGTGCGAACAAGAGTCCGACCGTCAGTCAGTTTATGCGGAGGGATTTATCAACAAATGGACATCAATTCAATATTTTCGTTTTGGGCGGGGTCATTGTTCGATTGTGTACGCACGTATAATTGTTTGAGAACTTCATTTTAATGTGATTGTGTTTGTGTCAAAGTCAAATGTGTGGTGGGTGATTCTTGGTTGTTACATTTACCTGTAATTTGTATAGTGACATCCCTCTGGGTGGTCGACACTCGGCAGAACATGCTCAGCACAGCTTTTCTGCCGAATGAAATGAGGGGGCTGAAAAAAATATTGGGGGTCGGTCACACATTTAACTTTTACAATCACTCCATCACCCCCATTTTCTAGCTCATGAAATTTTGTCCGAACCTCACAATATAGCGGGTTCTAGCATATCAAAATCGGAAATTCGTGCACTATACCACCCCTAATGTGCAAACTATATGTTATTATTATACCATAAACATTGTCTTTGTGAACTTATCGGAAATTTTGTCCGCTCACGCAGTACAGGACGAAATTGAGTACATAATTCGTAATAAAGAACTAATGGAAAGTACATTTTCCATCAGGAAGGACAATGGTGGTCTTTTCGCCGGCCGACGATTGTATCACAAAAAAGACGGGAAACACAAACATTAATACAACAAAACAAGTAAGGAAAGGCTAAAGTCGGGCGGGCCGAATATATAATACCCTACACCACTCGCTCGCTTTTATTACTAAAACAAGGTGTTTCATGGGATCAAATTTTTGTAGTTCTTATAAATTATACATATTAATTATTCTATAAATTCATCTTTAGTCGTATTTCCGGCAGACAAATGCAAATTGTACATTAGTAATAGGATGAAACGGGGCCTATAACAACACTTGGGGCCTGGTCCACAACATGGGCCTATATATTTATCATGCACAGTAGGTATTCCTAGTTGAAATATATCATGATCCGATGTAAGTCGTAGTTTTTAGAGTTGTAATAGAGACTTTCACAGTAGAAATATAACATGATCTGCAAAATTACAAAAAAAAAGTAAAAAAAAGCCGATCCGTATACTTAAAGGTGGGTATAGCTCAATTATTTCTTGGTGTTACAAACATTTGGCGGAAAACTAACTTATAATACCCTAGTCCACGAAGTGGAGTAGGGTATAAACATATAGAATAGAACTTTTTATACCCTACACCACTTCGTGGACTAGGGTATTATAAGTTAGTTTTCCGCCAAATGTTTGTAACACCAAGAAATAATTGAGCTATACCCACCTTTAAGTATACGGATCGGCTTAGAATCACCAGCTGAATCGATTTACCAATCGATTACGCAATTGTTGTCCGATTGTCATGAAACTTGGCAGAAGTTATTTTTTCTGGCCAAGCACCATCGGTATTGAATTTGGAGGAAATCGGTTCAGATTTAGATATAGATATATCAGATTTAGATATAGATATATGTCGCACCCGATTTCACTTTTTTCGCTTTAGAAACCACATATTGTACCCATTTTTCTTTAAAATTGGCACAACATCTTATAATCTATCTTAAAACAACTATGGTGAAAGTGGGTTAGATCGGTTCAGATTTAGATATAGCTCCCATACAAATGTCGCTCCCGATTTAACATTTTCCGCTCTAGAAACCACATGTTGTACCCTATATTCTTTAAATTTGGCACAACATTTTATAATCGAACTAGAAACACCTATGCTAAAAGTGGGTAAGATCGGTTCAGATTTAGATATAGCCCCCATACAAATGTCGCTCCCGATTTCACTTTTTCCGCTCTAGAAACCACATATTGTACCCGATTTTCTTTAAAATTGGCACAACATTTTATAATCGAACTAGAAACACCTATGCTGAAAGTGGGTAAGATCGGTTCAGATTTATATATAGCCCCATACAAATGTCGCTCCCGATTTGACTTTTTCCGTGCTAGAAACCACATATTGTACCCGATTTTTTTTTAAATTGGCACAACATTTTATAATCGAACTAGAAACATCTATGCTGAAAGTAGGTAAGATCGGTTCCGATTTAGATATAGCCCTCATACAAATGTTGCACCCGAATGTTTAACCGATTTTGGCCAAACTTTACATATTATATTTTACCAATAAGCATACATGGTAAAATCGGGTCACATCGTTCCACGTTTCAATATACCCACATACAAATGTCCTTTCCGATTTAACATTTTTTGTCAAACACATACATTTACAGGATTCAAAAATCCTTCCCGATTTCACTTTTTACATAAAATTGCTCCCATGAGATACCTGGGTTTAGTAATAAAAGCGAGGTAAATACGCAGGAGTGGTGTAGGGTATTATATAGTCGGCCCCGCCCGACTTTAGCCTTTCCTTACTTGTTTTTTGTTATTATGAATTACAATACAAAGTAAATTTATATTCTAATTTTGGGTCCAGGGATTGAGCCGGGGTGACTAAGACCATTGTAGCTAGTTATTACAGCGGACAGACCAGAGCCTTTGGTGGAATCGATCCCACAACCCCCACGCTGATAGCCGAGCACGCTACCAACTCGACTACAGGGGGCTCATATGCGTAGTAGATTGGTAGTAGATTGGTTAAATAAACTAAACTAATTTTTAAAATTAAAATTAAAAAGTATCCCATAATATATTCATATTTTTCAGCAGGAATAAATTACACTGTGCTACAAGAAAGATTGAAGTAGAAAACTCTGGGAAGTGATATTATTTTTCTTGTAAGTATCAACCGATTTTCACTTTCACGATGGATTTTATTATTACACCCTCAGGAGGGTATATATCGTTTGGGACAGAAAAAAGTGTGTTTGGACCAAATCCGTTTCACGACTTTTGAAGGATTTTGAGCCATGTCCGACCGTCCATCCGTCCGCCCCTCTGTCTGGCTGGCTGGTGTAAACGATAACTATCAAATGGAGTTAAGGAATCGATTCCAACTTTGCACATGGTAATATTTTTCCCAAACATAGTTTAAGTTCGAAGATGGGCGAAATTGCCACGCCCCTTATAACAACAATTTTGAACATGAATAATTGTTTTTTGAATACTGCAATACTAGGTTGGTTCTTATAGTGTTTTTGTTGGATTTTTTGCGGGTCAACACAGCATTTTATAAAGTCTTATGAGAAACAAATACGAATTTTTTTAATTTGTAAACTGTCAACAAAGAATACTTTTCGGAATAGAATTAATTTTTATAATTCCACAAGGAAATATCTTTCAAGAGCATCTTCGCGTAACAAAATATCTTAACTATGTCAGAAGTTATGGAATTTAGAAAACTAAAGCATATATCGCTCACACCAAACTCCCACAATAAAGCAAATAAATGTAGAATTTCCATTTCGGAGTACGAACATTTAGTGAGTTTTTTTACATGCATTTCTTATGGAAATGAAATTTCCATAACTCTTGCAATTTTACTATTATTTATGATATTTAAAAATTGTTTTTTTCGCTTGATTGATTTTATCGTGCACTAACACAGTTGTTTACGACAACTCTTAATTATTTGTTTACTCCAATTCACACACGTGCCTTTTGTGTATGATACAGTGCTTTAAACTGGCCAACAGAAATTGTAGAAATTATTAAAACTGTCAGGAAACAGGTTAAGCTCAAGCGACAATAATGTTTGATCACCAACTGTGGCAACTGATGACCTGAACTTGTCGTGATCAACGGTATCGATGACGATGTCGTTAACGACAATTTAATCTCTGGTTCCGCAATACAGCAATGCTATTTTGGCATTTTTAATTCCCAATCTAATTTCGTGCTTTCGGAGTTGTTAAAAATATATAAAATTATTGTCAAATCCTTTTGTTATTCGTTTTGAACCACTGTGCATTCGAGATAGTGTGCAGGGGTGGTGTGTGTTATTTTTCGTGTCCCTGGCAGGCGAGTAATATTTATGGACGTATTTAACACTTTATGACTCAATGTCTTTTTGTTGTCGTCGTTATTGACCTTTCCCCTGCCAGCTTTGTTGCTGATGTTGTTCTCGTGAATGATGAAATCCGAATGAAAAATTATGGTTTTAGCAGAAGGACATTATTACTGCTGCTCTCTGTGCCAGCATCTTCCAAAGCGTGAAGTTTATTGCAAATTGGAATAAAAGCTCATTAAAGATTTCCAAAAACGAGAGGTGTCAATTATAGGTCAATGACTGTTCATCGAAGTCCTTTTGCCGCAGGAGGCAAGTGTTCAGTGTATAAACAATGAAAATTTGCCTTTAGTGGGAGACATTTCCAAGAACTACCTTGCATAAATGCGTATGGGACACATAACGAGCATTTATTTATTTAAATTTTTACAAATTTCTCATGCTACATTTTGTGTGGAACCAAATGCACGAATAACAAAATAAAACACTTGTCAACATGTTAATGACTTTGATTTTCGTATTAAACACTCTTTGGCAAATTTGTAACACGAAAAAAACGAAAGAAACATCAGGAGACACAATTATACTTAATTCTGCCATGTCCTTTTCTATGTCTGCAGACAGTTTAAAACAGAATGGGGCCAAACAGTATCACCTGGAGAGTTCGAATATCGGAAGATCTATTATTATTATTCGGTTCTATACAGTTAGAGTGTCGTACACACCGAATTTTATTACTCTAGCCACTGTCGTTTGGTTGGTACCTTTTCTATTCTATTTCGTTCCATTTCCCCCTAAAAGTACAAGTTATATATATCAAATTTCATTTTCATCTTCAAACGTTCCGAATGTACCATTTTTATCCATATTTTCCAATTTTATTTGTCATTAATATGCAACTCACCCCTAAATGTATGCATTACTTTAAGGTGATCGCTACCGCGAGCGAGCAAATACAAAGCAGAAATCTTCAAAAAATGCTAAGAACTCTAAATATTGAGTCTGTCCTTGATAGAGGTCGTTTTACAGAGGCTAAGAACGGTCAACAATGGGGAAAAGGATATATGTACGTATATGTATATGTATTCTTGTTTTGACAATCAACATAATAACTAGGGTTTGCATTTTCCCGTACCTTTTATTTCCCGGGAAACGGGAATTATTTTTTCAATTTCCCGGGATCCCGGGACAGCACGGGAAGTCGTCAACATACTGTTTACCATGAGTTAAGCTTATTTTTTCCAATGAAACATTCACATTTTATTAAAGTAAAATAAATATATATTTCGCAACGAACCTGTTACAGTATTCATATAATAAAGCGCAATGTGAGATCGATTCAAACATCTTTTCAAGTTTCAAAATTAGTTAAAGATCAGATATTTCTTATTTTATTGGAAAATTTACGCGACGGAGATCGATCGTTCACATTAATAGTGAGTATAGCATTAAATGAAATGTTTGTTCTTTGTCCTGTCGCTTCGAAAACTTTAAATTCTTTATTCTTGGCGTTCGGATACACGTCCAGAATCTATTTTTCCCAGATTTTAATTTTTTTCATATGGAGCTTGACAGGAAAAATCCGAAAAAGTGGATTTTGAGTCTGCTATATTTGATATACCTGATTAAAAGCTATTAGATTATTACTATTAGCTATTATTATTTAGAACACAATTGTTATACAACATTTTTAATTTTATTGTGGAAATGATGAAAAAAAAAAATATGCGAAGAAACATGTACAATTTTCTACTGAATTCCCGCGGGATTCCCGTACGAATTTCATTCAAACTTTTCACTGACATCTAATAACTATATGATGCTGTTTTAATTCCACACCCTCCTAGTCTAACACAAAATAAGAATTGTCAATCCATTGAAAAACACTCATCCAATTTGCATGCTTAATGGTTCTTCATGTTACTGAAATCCATATTCCATGTAATAAAGGATGTGATATACGATACTAAAAACAAGTAAGGAAAGGCTAAAGTCGGGCGGGGCCGACTATATAATACCTACACCACTACACCACTCCCTGCGTATTTACCTCGCTTTGATTACTAAACCCAGGTATTTCATGGGAGCAATTTTATGTAAAAAGTGAAATCGGGAAGGATTTTTGAATCCTGTAAATGTATGTGTTTGACAAAAAATGTTAAATCGGAAAGGACATTTGTATGTGGGTATATTGAAACCTGGAACGATGTGACCCGATTTCACCATGTATACTTATTGGTAAAATATAATATGTAAAGTTTGGCCAAAATCGGTTAAACATTCGGGTGCAACATTTGTATGAGGGTTATATCTAAATCGGAACCGATCTTACCCACTTTCAGCATAGATGTTCTAGTTCGATTATAAAATGTTGTGCCAATTTTAAAAAAAATCGGGTACAATATGTGGTTTCTAGAACGGAAAAAGTCAAATCGGGAGCGATATTTGTATGGGGGCTATATCTAAATCTGAACCGATCTTACCCACTTTTAGCATAGGTGTTTCTAGTTCGATTATAAAATGTTGTGCCAATTTTAAAGAAAATAGGGTACAATATGTGGTTTCTAGAGCGGAAAAAGTGAAATCGGGAGCGACATTTGTATGGGGGCTATATCTAAATCTGAACCGATCTTACCCACTTTTAGCATAGGTGTTTCTAGTTCGATTTTAAAATGTTGTGCCAATTTTAAAGAAAATCGGGCACAATATGTGGTTTCTAGAGTGGAAAAAGTCAAATCGGGAGCGACATTTGTATGGGGGCTATATCTAAATCTGAACCGATCTTACCCACTTTTAGCATAGGTGTTTCTAGTTCGATTTTAAAATGTTGTGCCAATTTTAAAGAAAATCGGGTACAATATGTGGTTTCTAGAGCGGAAAAAGTGAAATCGGGAGCGACATTTGTACGGGGGCTATATCTAACTAACCCACTTTCACCATAGGTGTTTTAAGATAGATTATAAGATGTTGTGCCAATTTTAAAGAAAAACGGGTACAATATGTGGTTTCTAAAGCGGAAAAAGTCAAATCGGGAGCGACATGGGGGCTATATCTAAATCTGAACCGATTTCCTCCAAATTCAATACCGATGGTCCTTGGCCAGAAAAAATAATTTCTGCCAAGTTTCATGACAATCGGACAACAATTGCGACCTGTAGAGTGCGAACAAGCTTAGATGGACAGCAGACGCACAGACGGACAGACGGACGGACAGACAGACATCGGTAAATCGATTCAGCTGGTGATTCTAAGCCGATCCGTATACTTAAAGATGGGTCTAGCTCAATTATTTCTTGGTGTTACAAACATTTGGCGGAAAACTAACTTATAACACCCTAGTCCACGAAGTGGTGTAGGGTATAAAAACAGTAAGGGCGGGGCCGACTATATGATACACTCCACTTTCTATCAGAATACAATTCAATTCGGAAAAAAAGTGAAAACGGGGAGAATTTTTGAATGTTTCCTAATCATAGGCTAATATGTCCTAGTTCAATTTGTCAAATAGAGAAGAATATTTGTATCAGCGCTATATCCAAACATGGAATGAAGTGACCCATTTCACAATAGGTTCTTCCAGTTCTCAATTTGAAGTAAATCGATGAAAAACGTGCGGAAAAATCAAAAAAAAAATTCTATAGGAGCAATATATAAATCTGAACCGATCTGACTCATTTTCATCCTGGGTGTTTCTCATGGAAATATAAGATATTTTGCCAAATTTGAAGAAAATCTGTTAAAATATGTGGTTTTTACAGCAGAAAAAGTCAAATCGGGAGTGAAATTCGTATGGGGGCTATATCTAAATCTGAACCGATCTGGAACATTTTCACCGTGGCTGTTTCTAGTTGAAATATAAGATGTTTTGCCAATTTTGAAGAACATCTGTTAAAATATGTGGTTTCTACAGCAGAAAAAGTCAAATCGGGAGTGAAATTCGTATGGGGACTATATCTAAGTCTGAACCGATCTGGAACATTTTCACCGTGGCTGTTTCTAGTTGAAATATAAGATGTTTCGCCAATTTTGAAGAACATCTTTTAAAATATGTGGTTTCTACAGCAGAAAAAGTCAAATCGGGAGTGAAATTCGTATGGGGGCTATATCTAAATCTGAACCGATCTGGCTCAATTTCACCGTGGGTGTTTCTAGTTGAAATATAAGATGTTTTGCCAATTTTAAAGAACATCTGTTAAAATATGTGGTTTCTACAGCAGAAAAAGTAAAATCGGGAGTGAAATTCGTATGGGGGCTATAAATAAATCTGGACCCATTTTCTTCAAATTAAATAGCGTTCGTCCTTATCCCGAAAAACTTTGTTGTGCAAAGTTTCATTTGGTTCTGGCTGCAATTGCGACCTGTACTTTGATTACAAGAATAGATGGACAGACGGACGGACGGACGGACATTGTTAAATCGATTCAAAAAGTGATTCTAAGTCGATCGGTATAATTAACAATGGGTCTATCTCGCTTCCTTTTGGGTGTTACAAACAAATGCACAAAGACATAATACTCTCGTGGAGTGTATAAATACTACGCATACGATGTGAGGAAAGAATTCTATCATTTATGCAAAAGGGCCACTGAATCACTCAACATATCTTATAACTGTGTCTCAACGCTAACCCGGAAAAACGGAAATCTTTTTATTACTAGGAAGAAAAAGATCAGGAATTTTCTGGGGAAGACGATTAAAATTATAGAGAAAATTAAATATCTGGGTGTGATTCTAGACCGAAAACTAAGGCAGAGTCGGGAGCGTAAGAATCTGCACGGATAGCCAATCAGCGATTAAAGCGATCACTAAATCAGCGGTGAAATCGCGAACTATATTAGCATGTAAGGCGAAAATAGAAAAATTTTCCACCACAACTAGAAATCAAGCCATTCCAGGCAACTAGGGAAGTGGGCGGCTGCAGCCCATAGATTAACCTGGGACTCTTCAACGATAGGCGGCACGACCAAAGTCTTATGGGGACTCGTCGGTGGAAAACTTTCATTATCATTGTCCCGCTTTCTCGAGGCTGAGAGCCATTCACCTCTCGGGACGATATTACCTAACTTGGAGCACATTAGGGGCATAGGATGGCCGAAATTAAGGAAGTTCATGATCGACACGAAATTCCTGGAATAGAATGAACGATGATCTTTTCCACTTTCCCCCTTTCGGTTTTACATATTAGAGCGCACAACAGGCCGACTTTCTGGCCTAGGTGTATGCCCCAGGGTATGAGTCACCCTCAACCACTATGGTTGTCATGATTCCTCTTTTTCAACCTAACCTAGATTATTTTAAAATTTCACTTTACATTATCGAACTAAATTTGATGCAATCGAATAAAAACAATTCTTTACATCTAAATTGCCGCCAAGACTAGTTAGTGGTTTTGCAACGATTTCTCCAACCTAAGTCAAAGTTCTTATTCAATGTTCTCATCAGTAACAATGAGAATTACTTTTTCTGAATCTATAAAACAAACTATGCTTTACACAAATGTTGGTTGAGTTCTAGCTTTCCTTATATTTGGGTAGTTTTATTTAATTAGAGCGATATTTGTCGCTTTACTGTATATGGATTGTAGGATTTTCAAAAAGTATTTTGAGTGCAAATAATAGGTCTGTTTTTCTTTAAGACTGGATAATTAAACTGCGATAAAAAAACCTAAATAAAAAATTAAAATTTCATTGAATATAAAAAAAATATTTTTGTGTGTGAAAAGTTTGAAAAAATAATTTTGTGTTACACATTTTGGACTTAGCTAGAATGATAATAAAACCGGGTTTAATGCAATGTCGGTTTTTTTTGAAACCCGTGATTTCAAAAAACCTGTTTTCCCGGTTTTCTTTTTATGAAAAAACCGGTCGGACCGGATATTTTCGGGCTTTTCTCGAAACAGTATAAATAGGGACATTATTCATGACATGAGGGTAATAGAAATAGGACAATTCTGATGTCATAATCAGATTCAGTACACTGAAACCTTTCGAAATTTACTCCAAACATTCCTGTCTGAATTAGCTTGTGGAACATTTTGGTCCATTGCCAAAAAATTCATTGGCGATTTTTTAATAATATATTTTTTTAAATTTAAGTATATATAGAGAAACCCCATTAGTCCTGCAACTATTTTCCCCAAAATATCAGCTTAGAACAGATAATCATTTTGAAAAAAATGCTATAATTTCTGCAATTCTGATATCTGGTAGAGAGTAAAATAAGCTAAAATACATAAAAAATAATAAAATAAAGTACCAAGTTTGGACCATTGTAAAACTAGAACAACTGAATTGTTTGAATAAATCTAGAACAGCTGGATTGTTTAAATATGATCTGCAAAATATTTTTTCAAAGCGCCTGTGAACTAATCGCTCTTGAAAACACCTCTAAAAATAATCAAGACTTAAATTTCCTTCCAAATACGCTGGTGGCGTTCTCTCGTAAAGCTTTTAGTTAATTTGCTGCCCCTAATAAAAAACGTTCTGTGGGGCTTGTGATAATATTAAAAGTGGCTTATTATAAACAAATTCGCATCGAAAGGGATGATTTTTTGCACTATGAAAAACCGGTTGAGACCGACATAAGAAACCCGGGTTTCCCGGTATTCAAAAAACCCGACGATCGATCCCAGATGAAAAACCTGGTTGACCCGGTTTTCGGCCTCGGGTTTGATCACTCTAGACTTAGCCTGTGCAATTATCCAGTGTAAGTCAAATTTGTGGTTATCAAGGCTAAGTCCAAAAAAGTCAACACAAAATATTTTTTTGAAAATTTGTTTCGTTACAAATATTTTATTGTAGTTAGCGACAATGTGAACATCTTTTTATTTTGAGCAAAAAATTAAAATTTTATTAACGTTTTTTTGTTATCCCGGTCTTAATATCTAAGTAACAACACCAGAAGCAGTTAAATTTGAATATTTAAGATTATACGAGTATAAGAAACAAATTAAATCGACGAAAACCTCCATCGCTTATTTTGGCCCGCTTATTTTGTTCGAAAAATGTTAACATAACAATTGTTTCTGGTTTCGATGGTTATTTTCTGTGTGAATGGTAACCATTCAGAATAATACAAACATTTTATAAATTTCCGAAGAACTTTTTTCTGTATTATTTCGCTAGAAAGAGTGCACAACAATATTTACTTCCGACTACACACTTTAGAACTTCCCTTGTGATATTATTATTATTTCCTCTCGCTCGTTATGCACATTTAATTAACCGTATTTAATTCACATAACAATAATCAGTTGTAATAACTACAAGATTGTATGTATGTTGGCGCTGCACAGTAGGTGGTCATTTGCAAATTGCAATTATAAATTTATTCAGTTTTATGCTTATTACCCCCGCCTCCTACAGTTTCGGAAAGTTTGATTATTTAACAGCTCTGTGTTCAGGAATATTTAAGCATTAAGAATACTCATGTATTCCAAACTGAGGAGAAGGGATGCTCTGATGTACCATATCTATATTAACACTGGCAAAGATGCAAAAGGATATGCATGTCTAACAAATAATATTGTTTCGATGTGTTTGAATCTAATGGCAGAATCATAGATTGAACCTAAAATTTTCTTACGTTAGGTAGTACTTATAAAGGGTGATTTTTTAAGAGCTTGATAACTTTTTAAAAAAAAAAAACGCATAAAATTTGCAAAATCTCATCGGTTCTTTATTTGAAACGTTAGATTGGTCCATGACATTTACTTTTTGAAGATAATTTCATTTAAATGTTGACCGCGGCTGCGTCTTAGGTGGTCCATCCGCTTAGTCAAATTTTGGCATTTCCACGTTTTTGAGTAACAGAGACCCAATTGGTGCGAACGGCGACGAATCGAAAATTGGTGGTCATCATTAACACTGGCCGATACAGCTGCGATATTTTCTTCAGTTCGCACTCTACGTAAGCGTGTTGGTGGTTTAATGTCCAACAATGTAAATTTGGTGCGAAATTTAGTCACAATAGCCCGAATAGCCGCTTCAGTGGGTCGATTAAACTGACAATAAACTGCAATGAACTTTCTTAACAGAGCACGCATTTTGATAATAAAATTCAATAATTTGCAAGCGTTGTTCGTTTGTAAGACGATTCATGATGAAATGTCAAAGCATACTGAGCATCTTTCTCTTTGACACCATGTCTGAAATCCCACGTGATCTGTCAAATACTAATGCATGAAAATCCTAACCTCAAAAAAATCACTCTTTATGATCGTTAAACTTAAAATAATAATTAATATTTATACACTCCACGAGAGTATTATGTCTTTGTGCATTTGTTTGTAACACCCAAAAGGAAGCGAGATAGACCCATTGTTAATTATACCGATCGACTTAGAATCACTTTTGAGTCGATTTAGAGATGTCCGTCTGTCTGTCTGTCCATCTATTGTTGTAATCAAATTACATGTCGCAATTATAGTCCGATCTTAACAAAAATTGGCACAAGTAAGTTTTGTGAATCAAGAACGAACGCTATTTAATTTGAGGCATATCGGTTCAGATTTAGATATAGTCCCTATTCAAAAGTCGCTCCCGATTTGACATTTTCCGCTCTAGAAACCACATATTGAACCCGATATTCTTTAAATTTGGCAAAACATCTTATAATCCAACTATAAACACCTATACAGTTAGTGGGTGAGATCTGTTCAGATTTAGATATAGCCCCCATACAAATGTCGCTCCCGATTTAGCTTTTGCCGCTCTTGAAACCACATATTGTACCCGATTTTCTTTAAATTTGGCACAACATCTTATAATCTAACTAGAAACACTTGTGGCTAAAGTGGGCTAGATCGGTTCAGATTTAGAAATAGCCCCCATACAAATGTCGGTCCCGATTTGACATTTTCCGCTCTAGAAACCACATATTGTACCCGAATTTCTTTAAATTGGGCCCAACATCTTATAATCCAGTCAGAAACGCCTATGCTGAAAATGGGTAAGGTCAGCTCAGATTTAGATATAGCTCCATACAAATGTCGCTCCCGATATGAGCGGAAACGCTCTAGAAACCACATATCGTACCCGATTTTGTTTAAAATTGGCACAATATTTTATAATCCAACTAAAAACACCTATTGTGAAAGTGGGTAAGATCGGTTCAGATTTAGATATAGCCCCAATACAAATGTTGCTGCCAAATGTTTAACCGATTTTGGCCAAACTATTCATATTATATTTCACCTATTTCGTTCTAGATTTCAATATACCCCCATACAAATGTCCTTTCCGATTTAACATTTTTTGTCAAACACATACATTTACAGGATACAAAAATCCTTCCCGTTTTCACTTTATTACCGAATTGAATTATATTCGGATAGAAAGTGCAGTGTATTATATAGTCGGCCCCGCCCGACTTTAGCCTTTCCTTACTTGTTTTAAATTTGAAAAATGTGGACAGTATTTTTAAAATCGAAATACGGATAAAAGTTTTCAATGTCATTCATATTTAATACTTATTGGCACTTTCGACTTTGCACATAGTAATATTTTCCCAAACATAGTTTAAGTTCGGATAAATTAACACTCACCTCCTGGTACCTCCCCCATATCAGAGATACAAGCCGAACGATTTTAAGCCGACATGCCGCAGCGGCGCGTGTTTCTGCACGAGCCTCGACGCCGCCGATTTCATCGGCTCACATCGACTTCAACCACGCCGCAGATTTCATCGGCTCATATCGACTTCAACCACGCCGCCGAGATTTGACGGAGTTCTATCTCCGCAAAGTGGGTGTTTGGAAGGCTTTATCGTCATGATGCACTTATTCTTCCTTTCATGGTTATATTTAGATGATGAAGATGTTTCACTTTGGGCGCTCTTGTGTAGGACACAAAGCCACAAATCTCGCAACGATGATCGTCGTCACACACATGTATATTTAGGACATGAAGTGGTGCTTCTTTGTCTTTGGTGCTTATTGTTCTTCTTTGGTGTGTCAAAGTAGAGCTTTACCATTCTTTGGAAGGATTATGATATTCAAGATGTCAGGTCAAATATGCCTCACATGAAAAGCTGCAATTGCAAAAAAATATTAAATTCATACATATTATAAATTTTGGCAATGGATTCCCACTTCCAAAAAATAATTGTATGGGAAAATAATATGAAATTATGGGAACATTGGCTAATATTAACGAATATTGAATTACTTGCCAACAAATAAAAGATGTTCCCAAAATTGTCTAATAAATAGGGGTAATCGAGTGACAGAACGAGCCGCAAATCAGCTGAAAGCCGCCGACCCATTTTGGGTAGCGCTGACGCCGGCGATAATTCTCGGTCGGCTTGTAACTCTGCCCCAAATTCATGATAAATTTAAACCAATGTAACTTCAACGCGGATGTTCAGAATGAGCTATATTTAATTGAGTTTCCATAATCATTTTGAGCGTACGAAGTATGATGGGCTTTGCAACGCCCCTTTCAGTATCTTCCTGTACCTCTATTGCATCAGAGTCATGCTGAGTTTCAGTAACGTTTACTTTATTGCAGCCTCAGTAGCTTTAGGACGAGTGCACATCTTCCAAAAACTAGATAATTTTTTGCTGAGCTTCCACATGAATCATCCTAACCTACGTAAATGAAAGCTAATATAACTGGTTGGAATACTCGGACATTTGTGGTTTGGTAATATTTTTATACCCTACACCACTTCGTGGAATAGGGTATTATAAGTTAGTTTCGCGCCAAATGTTTGTAACACCAAGAAATAATCGAGCTAGACCCACCTTTAAGTATACGGATCGGCTTAGAATCACCAGCTGAATCGATTTAACGATGTCTGTCTGTCCGTCCGTCCGTCCGTCTGTCCGTCTGCTGTCCATCTAAGCTTGTTCGCACTCTACAGGTCGCAATTCTTGTCCGATTGTCATGAAGCTTAGCAGAAGTTATTTTTTCTGGCCAAGAACCATCGGTATTGAATTTGGAGGAAATCGGTTCAGATTTAGATATAGCCCCCATACAAATGTCGCTCCCGATTTGACTTTTTCCGCTCTAGAAACCAAATATTGCACCCGATTTTCTTTAAATTTGGTACAACATCTTATAATCCAACTAGAAACACCTATGCAGAAATTGGATAAGATCGGTTCAGATTTATATATAGCCCCCATACAAATGTCGCTCCCGATTTGACATTTTCCGCTCTAGAAACCAAATATTGCAACCGATTTTCTTTAAATTTGGTACAATATCTTATAATCCAACTAGAAATACCTATGCAGAAATTGGTTCAGATCGGTTCAGATTTAGATATAGCCCCCATACAAATGTCGCTCCCGATTTGACATTTTCCGCTCTAGAAACCAAATATTGCACCCGATTTTCTTTAAATTTGGTACAACATCTTATAATCCAACTAGAAACACCTATGCTGAAAGTGGGTATGATCGGTTCAGATTTAGATATAGCCCCCATACAAATGTCGCTCCCGATTTGACATTTTCCGCTCTAGAAACCACATCTTGTACCCGATTTTCTTTAAATTTGGCACAACATGTTATAATCCAACTAGAAACACCTATGCTGAAAGTGGGTAAGATCGGTTCAGATTTAGATATAGCCCCCATACAAATGTCGCTCCCGATTTGACATTTTCCGCTCTAGAAACCACAT
Source organism: Polietes domitor (assembly GCA_947397865.1). Lineage (NCBI taxonomy): Eukaryota > Metazoa > Arthropoda > Insecta > Diptera > Muscidae > Polietes > Polietes domitor. The sequence continues at coordinate 105,336,272 of OX377621.1, read as the reverse complement.
CTTGTACCCGATTTTCTTTAAATTTGGTACAACATCTTATAATCCAACTAGAAACACCTATGCTGAAAGTGGGTAAGATCGGTTCTGATTTAGATATAGCCCCCATACAAATGGCGCTCCCGAATGTTTAACCGATTTTGGACAAACTTTGCATATTATATTTCACCAATAAACATACATGGTGAAAACGGGTCACATCGTTTCAAGTTTCAATATACCCCCATACAAATGTCCTTTCCGATTTAACATTTTTTGTCAAACACATACATTTACAGGATGCAAAAAGCCTTCCCGATATCACTTTTTTGCCCAATTGAATTGTAGTGAGAATTGTTTGGGTGATGCCCATATGTCCATACTTTGGTATAACCCAAATGGTGCCCTTTCTGATCTATTACAGCTCTAGAAACTACATCTTACATCGGATCTTCATCAAATTTTGCAGATCATGATATTTTTTTAAACTAGGAATACCTACCGTGAATGAGAAATATATAGGCCCATGTTTTGGACCAGGCCCAAAATGTTGATATAGGCTCCCTTTTGAAATGTCGGTCCGATTCACCCTATTACTACTGTATGATTTGTATTTGTCTGTCGGATAATTGGATCAATTACCATATTATTAACCATATTCGTTAAATATGACTAAAGATGAATTTATAGTAGCTGTATAATTTATTTGAACTAAATAAAATTGCTTCCATGAAATACCTGGGTTTAGTAATCAAAGCGAGGTACATACGCAGGGAGTGGTGTAGGGTATTTTATAGTCGGCCCCGCCCGACTTTAGCCTTTCCTTACTTGTTTATAGATACGGTACACACCGGGTATATGGTATTCCCAAACCTCGTCTGGTACCTCCCACACATAAGCTATGATTAAAATAAAACTGATATTACTTCCATACAGATAGTGGAAATCAGTTGCAGTTTGATATTTGAAAAGGTTTTTATAATCACTTTAAAGCTATAAAATGTATGCATTTGCCACGCCCCTTTATAATTTCTATATCGGTGCCGGAAATCCATTATGACTTAAATTTTCAGCTTGTCTGTACCATTGTTTTATAAAAGTGGACGCTGGACCCATGTGCCACGAAAATTCCCAGTACTTCCTACACAAATAATCCGAATCTAACTAAAATTAAATTGTGTTATAAGTACCATACAGATATTCTCCGAGACTGTCGACGTTCCCGATGTTCTCCCAAAATATTTCGTTTATCTAAAGAATTCACGGTTAGAATGGTATTGAAAAAAGAACAAGACTATATATATCGTAGTCATTTGTCCTTTCTAAAGGATGTAGATATTTTAATAATTTAGTTTCGTAATTTTGCGAAACATATTACAATGAATTTATTTATGCACAGCAAACCAAATGTGATAAAAGTTCTTCTTAATTTATTTTGCAGTCGAGTTAATTGGAAGGAAAATTAATATATTCATATGTCCTTAGACATAGGAGATGTATGTGTGGCGTACATTCAGTTTGTTAGACCGTCTGCAACATCATGGAATGTTCGGAGGGCATTTGTGGGATATAATAATTGTGTAAATGACAACTTATTCCTTGAATTATAGTCAAAATACGATTCGTTCTGGTCGTAGTTAATGCCACTTGTGGCTGGTGGAACTTTCATGGAGTTTGTTAGTTTTTCTGCGTTCGCCTCGGAAGCCGTTTAACAGTTAATTGGAAATGTCTAAAGTTTTTATTTGGTGTCACAATGCCGCTTGTTTGTAGTTAACTCTTTTATTAATTGTCAAATCAATCACAATCATTTCAAACTCTCAATTTGTTGTGGCGGTATGAGAAACGTCAGTCACTTTCTACCCCAATGCAATTCAATTCGGTAAAAAAGTGAAATCGGGAAGGATTTTTGTATGGGGCCGAATCATGAACCATTGTTACCCACTCTCATAAGGTAAAATATATTCAGATAAATATTTGGGAGCAACATTTTTTAAGAATCTTACTCATACTCAGTTAATTTTCCTGGCTTAGGTGGCCGATAGTAAGTTTTTACTAATCTGGAGTAAAATTGTTGAACTAAATTTGAGTATGGATATCGGATTAAGGAATGCTATTTTTATGATTCTATTTAGTATGACATTTTTTTCAAAGATCAAGTTTTTATACTCTACACCACTTCGTGGACTAGGATATTATAAGTAAGTTTTCCGCAAATGTTTGTAACACCAACAAATAATCGAGCTAGACACACCTTTAAGTACGGGTCGGCTTAGAATCACCAGCTGAATCGATTTACCGATGTCTGTCTGCCCGTCCGTCTACTGTCCATCTAAGCTTGTTCGCACTCTACAGGTCGCAATTGTTGACCGATTATCATGAAATTTGGCAAAATTTACTTTTTTGGCCAAGGACGATCGGTATTGAATTTGGAGGAAATCGGTTCAGATTTAGATATAGTCCCCATACAAATATCGCTCCCGATTTCACTTTTTCCGCTCTAGAAACCACATATTGCACCCGATTTTCTTTAAAATTGGCACAACATCTCATAATCTAACTAAAAACACCTATGGTGAAAGTGGGTAAGATCGTTTCAGATTTAGATATAGCCCCAATACAAATGTCGCTCCCGATTTCACTTTTTCCGCTTTAGAAACCGCATATTGTACCCGATTTTCTTTAAAATTGGCACAACATCTCATATTCTAACTAGAAACACCTATACTGAAAGTGGGTAAGATCGGTTCAGATTTAGATATAGCCCCCATACAAATGTCGCTCCCGATTTGACTTTTTCCGCTCTAGAAACCACATATTGTACCCTATTTTCTTTAAAATTGGCACAACATCTCATAATCTAACTAGAAACACCTATGCTGAAAGTGGGTAAGATCGGTTTAGATTTAGATATAGCCCCAATACAAATGTCGCTCCCGATTTCACTTTTTCCGCTTTAGAAACCGCATATTGTACCCGATTTTCTTTAAAATTGGCACAACATCTCATAATCTAACTAAAAACACCTATGGTGAAAGTGGGAAAGATCGGTTCAGATTTAGATATAGTCCCCATAGTCCGCTCTAGAAACTGCATATTGTTCCCGATTTTCTTTAAAATTTTCACAACATCTTATAATCCAACTAAACACAAGTGAAAGTGGGTAAGTTCGGTTTAGATTTAGATATAGCCTCAATACAAATGTTGCTCCCGAATGTTTAACCGATTTTGGCCAAACTTTACATATTATATTTCACCAATAAACATACATGGTGAAAGTGGGTCACATCGTTCACCCATACAAATGTCCTTTCCGATTTAACATTTTTTGCCAAACGCATACATTTACAGGTTTCAAAAATCCTTCCCGATTTCACTTTTTTACCGAATTGAATTGTAATGAGGTAGAAAGTGGGGTGTATCATATAGTCGGCTCCGTCCGTCTTTAGCCTTTCCATACTTGTTGGGGAGATGCCCATATGTCCATACAGATCATTATATGTTTCAACTAGGAATACCTACCGTGAGAAATATATAGGCGCATGTTTTGGCACAGGCCTCATGTGTTGTTATAGGCCCCTTCAAATGTCCGACCGAGTCATCCTATTACCGCTGTATAATCTGTATTTATCATTGGATCTTAATCAATTTTTCCATATCATGTTATATTTACTTTACTCGGAATATCATCAATCAATTACTTTATTATTTACCATACTCATTAAATTTGACTAAAGATGAATTTATAGTAACTGTATAATTTATATGAACTACATAAAATTGCTCCCATGAAATACCTGGGTTTAGTAATCAAAGCGAGGTATATACGCAGGGAGTGGTGTAGGGTATTATATAGTCAGCCCCGCCCGACTCAGCCTTTCCTTATTTGTTTTTTAATATTATAATTTTTCTTTTATTTCTCTTAAATACATTTTTAATTATTCTTTTTTTCGCAATTATTATTTTTGAAGCATTGTGGAAAATTGTCTGCGAATATAGTTTTTAAGAATATATTTTCATATGAGATGCTTGTGAGATGGCAATGTGTGCTTTGTTATTTGAAGCGGTTTTTAACCGATATTCGGAAAGTGAGTTGTGGTTCTCATTCGTTTGAGTGAATCGTTTAATTAGAGAGTCAAAGTGTTTAGTTCAAAAGCCTCTGCGAAGCCGTCTGGAGGAGGTCGTCATGGGGTGGTAATCATGGCATGGGGTGGTAGTGTGCTGCCAAATAATACATAAATTTGCATTCTATAAAATATATATGCAATAGGGTCAAGCGAGCAGTTCAAATCAAATATTGATTACAGAACAAAATTTTAAAAATAATTATAATTACCTTTAAAACAAAATACATAAATATCGGTCTAGTATTTTAGGAGTTAAATGTTAATTCGTCTTAAATAGTTTTTTCTAAAAATATCTATAAAATATTTTTATGAAAAGTATACATAGACAAACTTTCGAAACAATACAACTAATGATGTCAAAAATTGTCCAGCTTGGCATGAAATGACTCGTGTACAACCCACTGGGATGCTTGTAAGAGGTCAATTTGTGATTTGTTACTTGTTTTTGATTGATTTTCTGTGAGTGAGTTATGGTTCTCATTCGGCTAGAAACAAGCGAAAACCAATACATTATATATTTTTATACCCTCCAGGATGGGGGTATACTAACTTTGTCATTCCGTTTGTAACACCTTGAAATATCGACCTGAGACCCTATAAAGTATATATATTCTTGATCGTCATAAAATTCTAAGACGATCTAGCCATGTCCGTCCGTCCGTCTGTCCGTCTGCTGAAAGCACGCTAGCATCTAAACGAAAGGAGCTAGAACGTTCAAATTTTCCATAAATGCGTCTTATAGTCGTAGATCGGTTGGGATTGAAATGGGGCGAAATCGGCCTAAATACCCTTAATAATCCCCAATATTTTAGCGTATTTAATCATGTTTTTTGAATATGTCTGTTTATATTTGCTTGATATTTGGTATGCGCACTCCCCTTATAGCAACAACGTGCACCATAAAGTGATTCTTATTTGTAGGGGGTAAAATGGGGCAAAAAAGGGATAAAAATGGTACATATTAAACGACAACAGCTAGAAACACGAAATTCGGTGTGTACATTCCTCTAATTGAGTAGATACATAATATAAAAGAATTTTTTCCTAATTCGTACTTTTAAGGGGTAAAATGGGAATAGAGGGATAAAAATGGTACCAACCAAACGGATGTACCTAGAATAATGAAATTCGGTGTATACATTCCTCAGATTGCATAGACAAGTAAAATACACGGATTTTTTAAATTCGTACTTTTGGGGTTAAGCTGAAAAAAGGGGATAAAATTAGTACCAATCAAATGACCGTAGCTAGAGTCATGAAATTCGGAGTATACATTTCTCTGACTGTGTAGACACGGAAAATAAACTGATTTTTCGAAATTCGTACTTTTTGGGGTCAAAATAGAAAAAGGGGATACAAATAGTACCAACCAAATGAACGCAGCTAGAGTCTTGAAATTCGGAGTATACATTCCTTTGACTACGTAGACATGAAAAATAAAAGGTTGTTTTCCAAATTCGTACTTCGTTTGGGTACGGAGGGATAAAAATGGTACCAACCAAACTGCTACACCTGGAATAATGAAATTCGGAGTATACATTCCTCTGATTGCGTAGACACTTAAAATAAACAGATTTTTCGAAATTCGTACTTTTTGGGATTAAAAAGAAAAATGGGATAAAAATAGTACTAATCAAATGACCGCAGCTAGAGTCATGAAATTCGGAGTATACATTCCTCTGACTGCGTAGACACGAAAAATAAACGGATTTTTCGAAATTCATACTTTCAAGGGATACAATGGTACAGGGGGATACAAAATGTACCAACTAAACGACTACAGCTAGAATGATGAAATTCTAATTGCGTAGTAATGTCATGGGGATAAAAATGATACCAAACAAATGGGCGCAGCTGGAGTCATGGAATGCAGTGTATACATTCCTCTGACTGCATAGACACGCAAAATAAAAAGTTTTTTTTTTTCAAATTCGTACTTTTTCTTTTACTGCAAAAATTGGTTGAATCATGAAGTTAGGTTATTTTGCACATTGCACATGTACGTCTGATAACGGATTTTCATAATTTGTACTTGTGGAATTAAAATAGAATGGAAGTACAACCAACTGTAGCACGCACTATCTTCCAATATTTATGGTATTTAAGCTTTTTGAAAATATAATTATAAGAATATGTCTTGTCATTTATTTTGGTTGTGCCGAAGTCTTCAGCAGAACCCAAAAATAGCAAAGAAGGCAAAGTGAGACCTTTATTGTTGCAGCTGAAAGTTGACTGCGCAGTTTCGATGGGCGCTACGCCATCTCATCAGAACTTTCGCAACGAATGTATGTCTTTGACTTAAATCAGGGTTCATATTAGTACCAGCGGTCACATATTTCAAATGAGAAACGCTGATAAACAAAATATTCCACCGAACTAAGTCGACACACTAAAAATCTCACTTTGCCAATTCAATGTTGTGCATGTGCTCGCATCGCTCGCAACAATGCAAAGGTTGTTGTTGTACGGTATGTCCCGTCTTCACTGTACCTCGTGTGTATTGTTGTTGTTTGTATGTATAGTTGGTCTGTTATGTTGTATGTCTTGTCATTTATTTTGGTTCAAGACCATAGGTTGTGCCGAAGTCTTCAGCAGAACCCAAAAATAGCAAAGAAGGCAAAGTGAGACCTTTATTGTTGCAGCTGAAAGTTGACTGCGCAGTTTCGATGGGCGCTACACCATCTCATCAGAACTTTCGCAACGAATGTATGTCTTTGACTTAAATCAGGGTTCATATTAGTACCAGCGGTCACATATTTCAAATGAGGTTCTGCTGAAGACTTCGGCACAACCTATGGTCTTGAACCAAAATAAATGACAAGACATACAACATAACAGACCAACTATACATACAAACAACAATTATAAGAATATTTATTTTTTGATTTGAAATAGATAATGGTTTGATATAATTAAAATATTATATTTATTTATATAATTATTTTTCCAATATTTGTATTTGTTTTAGTTTGGCTATATTATAAAATTTATATTTTCCTATAATATTGCTGCACTTCTACGAAAACCGACAACCTCTGTGGAATGCAATCCATGGTGGAGGGTATATAAAGTTTGGCCCGGCCGAACTTAACGCCGTTTTTACTTGTTTTAGTCTTTGAAGGTCTATAGCCTTCTAAAGTAGACGATAAGGGAGCAATTTTATGTAGTTCATATAAATTATACAGTTACTATAAATTCATCTTTAGTCATATTTAACAAATATGGTAAATAATTGATTCAATTTTCCGGCAGACGAATACAAATTATACAGTAGTAATAGGATGAATCGGACCGACATTTGAAAGGCGGCCTATAGCTGCACTGGTTCAAAACATGGGCCTATATATTTCTCATTCAAGGTAGGTATTCATAGTTGAAATATATCATGATCCGATGTAAGACGTAGTTTCTAGAGCTGTATTAGAGGGGCACCCATTTGGGTTATTCCATATATTTGACTTTGTATTCTTAGTTGAAATATAATATAATGCAAAATTAAAAAAAAAAATCCGATGTAAAATTTGCGTTCTTGAGGGGTAAAAATTTAATAGGAAATATGACATGATATGCAAAATTATATCGAGATCTAATGTACGATGTGGGTTGTAGAGATGTAATAGAGTAGAATGGGGCCCAATTTGTATGGGGGTTATACCAAAATATGGACCCATATATCGTTAAATCGATTCAGCTGGTGATTCTAAGCCGATCCGTATACTTAAAGGTGGGTCTACCTCAATTATTTCTTGGTGTTACAAGCATTTGGCGCGAAACTAACTTATAATACCCTAGTCCACGAAGTGGTGTAGGGTATAAAAAATAAAACTGTCGCCAACAGCAATATCAATGTGGACAGGAAAATAAATTTTAAAAAAATAATTTTGTGTTAAAAATGCCTGGATAAATATCCAGTGTAAGACAAATTTATGTTTATCAGTTTATGTTTATAAGTCCAAATAAGTCAAAATTTGTTTAGATACTAATATTTATTTTGTAGTTGGCGACAATGTGAAAAAATTATTTTTTATTTTGAGTAAAAAAATATTTTTTATAACGTTTTGGTTATCGCAACTTGTGATCATGGCTTAAAGAAAAACAGTCTTTGGCACCAAATTGCATCCCCATTTTTTCTCATTAAAATATGGCCCTGTCATTTTACCTCCTTTTTGTTTTGCATTCATTGGAATAATAAGGGGGTACCTCTCCATTGTCCAGTGTAACTATGGAAACTTCTTCAATGTTCATATCCAGTCTTTGTTCTACTTTCAAACGTTTTCAAAATTACCCCTTTTACAATCAATTACAGAGAGTAGATGTAATTTGACCAAATAGTAGGTGACCATTAAATAGAACAGCATTGCTTTGTTGTCTACGTTGGCAAGTGCCTAAAATTTAATCATTTTTTCCGTAGAGGATGGGGTGGTGAACTTTAAACGTTTAGGTCACAAATGTGCATACAGCTGTTTACTTGTGGATTAATTAACTCGAAAGTTGTGCAGTAATTAAATTGAATTTTAAACTAGTAAACGATGGACCATTTCCCTTGTCCTCTGTGTAATAAATGCTATAAATGTTAACGTCCGTTATCAATTTCAAATGGCAACAGGCTGTAATAAATGAAAATGAATTTCGGGAATAAACAGAGGTAAATGGACGAAGAACTTCAGCTAATTAATTGAGGGGGTTTGTGAATTTGTCGATGGCAATCATATTTAAGGGAACGCTTTAAGAGTTTTACATCCACTGCATTAATCACTAATTAAGCTATATTTTAATATACTTTTCTATTCGTTTCTAAATTATTTTGATTTCTGACGGCGATTTTGTAATTTTTGTATAAGGATAAATGTGTTGTGCTTTCGACTTATTCCCTTACACTAATCAGCTGCACTCTATACATTGTCACACATTTCAAATTTATATCAAATAAAATTAATATATTTTTCTCTTTTTTTCAGGTAATTGCATACATTATGCTCACATTTTCGTGGTAAGATATTCGAAATAGTTATTTTATAACGCAAGGAAGTTCTTACTGCTGATGAAGTTCATAAAGTCTTCATACACGACCAACCAAACCAACTTTTATTATACTACAGTAGGAACAGTAGTTCCTGATATTTTCCCCCAACTTCGGAAGAATACTTTAAAACAAATAGCCTTTAGTTGCTCGTGGCTGCGATAAAACCTATTAATCACGAGGGAAAACACAAGTTCTTTTAAAAGTTTTCGACTTTTAATGACATGTTTACAAGGAAGACAACTTCTTCATTGTGTTTTTTGTGTAAAAACATCCCTAAGCCAGTTGTCATGGCTATTTATGACTTTAAATTGTTTAGACTTTATCCCCCGGACTCAATTGGACGGAAGTAGGAGGGATTTGAGACTTTTATGAGACGTCTTTTGGTGCTCTGTTGTGTGTGGTGAGGGTGATGAATTCAAGCACGTTTTATTTAAACTTCTTAATTTCAGTGTGGAATTCTTTCTAATTCGGATACAATTTAAGTGTAGGAGTTTTTGGCCTTACCTACCTACAGATAAGTTATCATCGCATGATGCAGCTGGGCAAGTTGAGACACATAAATACCGTTGAGACAATCAACAGCATTTTTGTCACCTTCAGCTGGAATGAGTTGGCGGCATTTCGTCTTCCTGTGGATACGCAAAAAATTAATTCACTCTATTTCTTTATCAACAATAATTGTTAAATTTCAAAAAGCCGTAGACTAAAGTTAAAGACGACATATATTTCAACCTAACATTTTTTTGCCCGAAGATTAATGAAAAATTTTTTATTTATAAAAAAAATTACAATTTGCAAACAAGTTTTGTTACCAAATTTTAATTTCAAAATCGCGTTTTTATATATTTCGATGTATTCTAGCGTCTTCAAGAGCAAATGAAAAACGCAATTTCGAAAAAATTGTCAGTTACGTCCTTTTAGAATTAAAGTAACGATATGTATTTCATGATGAAATGAAGTGAGCAACATACCATCTTGCAAGTATGCACTACAATACAGTGGATAGTTCAATGCTATGAAACAAATGTCAGACCTATTGAATACGATAGCTGATTTATTGGAAACTGATGCTGTCAATAGATGCAAATAAGATTGGACAAGGTACAGTGGTTCCACATCGATTAATAAAGACTATTCCAAATCCAAGGATTTTTGAATTAACTCAATGTTAACTTATGCTTTTTCGATTTAAGGCAAATTCTTTTTATACCCTACACCACAGGGTATAATGTCTTTGTGCATTTGTTTGTAACATCCAAAAGGAAACGAGTTAGACCCATCGTTTATTATACAGATCGGCTTAGAATCACTTTCTGAGTGTCCGTCTGTCCATCAACTGTTGTAATCAAATTACAGGTCACTTAACACCTTATAATCTAACTTGAAAGACTTGTAATGAAAGCGGGTAAGATCGGTTCAGATTTAGATATAGCCCCCATAAAATTTCGCTTCCAATTTGACATTTTCCGCTCTAGAAACCACATATTGTACCAGATTTTGTTTAAATTGGGTACAGCATCTTATATTCCAACTAAAAACACCTATGATGAAGTGGGTAAGATCGGTACCCTGGTGACGGAATTATAATTGGTTTGTCATCGAAACTGGTATTGTTACTCAGATGTCTGTTTTCATTTATGCTGGCTGAATTCGCAAACAGTTTACATTGCACTGGTGACTGAGCAATAAATACAAAGTGATGATACTTCGATATTCCAATTAAAGTTTTATATTTAGTGGAAAAGTATTCGTCCCATTTTCTCCACTCAACAACAGGCTCACTTGAGTTTGGAAGTCGAATAGGTACAGGAACATTAAATCCATTACGAAATGATTTTCTAACACAATCAACTACATCCATGAAGCAGTAGTTTGGGCATATTTTGATTTGAAAATTCCTAATAAACGATCAGGTGAAAACTTTGTATGTCCGGTTAACAAAAAGTTCAATTGAACTGACTCACATCTGGAAGTATCGACAAGGTGTTGTAAATATCGTATCATTGCATTGTTTATACACTCCACGAGAGTATTATGTCTTTGTGCATTTGTTTGTAACACCCAAAAGGAAGCGAGATAGACCCATTGTTAATTATACCGATCGACTTAGAATCACTTTTTGAATCGATTTAACGATGTCCGTCCGTCCGTCCGTCTGTCCATCTATTCTTGTAATCAAAGTACAGGTCGCAATTGTAGCCAGAACCAAATGAAACTTTGCACAACAAAGTTTTTCGGGATAAGGACGAACGCTATTTAATTTGAAGAAAATCGGTTCAGATTTGGATATAGCCCCCATACGAATTTCACTCCCGATTTGACTCTTTTCACGCTAGATACCACATATTAAAACTGATTTTCCTCAAACTTGGCAAAACATCTTACATTTCAACTAGAAACACCGATGGTGAAAATTGGTCAGATCGGTTCAGATTTAGATATAGCCCCCATACGAATTTCACTCCCGATTTGACTTTTTCTGCTGTAGAAACCACATATTTTAACAGATCTTCTTCAAAATTGGCAAAACATCTTCTATTTAAACTAGAAACACCCATGAAACAGATCAAATGAGCCAGATCGGTTCAGATTTAGATATAGCTCACATACGAATTTCACTCCCGATTTGAGTTTTCCGCTCCAGAAACAACATATTTTCTTCAAATTTGGCAAAATATCTTATATTTGCATGAGAAACACAGGATGAAAATGAGTCAGATCGGTTCAGTTTTATATATAGCTCCTATAAAAATGTCGCTCCCGACTTGATTTTTCCGCCCCAGAAACCACGTATTTGCATCGAATTACTTAAAATTGAGAACTGGAAGAACCTATTGTAAAATGGGTCACTTCATTCCATGTTCGGATATAGCCGTGATACAAATATTCTTTTCGATTTGACAAATTGAACCAGAACATATTAGCCTATGATTAGGAAACATACAAAAATTCTTCCCGTTTTCACTTTTTTCCGAATTGAATTGTATTCTGATAGAAAGTGGAGTGTATCATATAGTCGGCCCCGCCCGACTTTATCCTTTCCTTACTGGTTTTATTTTGTGAAACACTAACTATCACTAATTTTTTAGTTGAATGCACTTCTCGTAGGTAGTAATCAAGCATTGATATTACTGAATTCGGACCTTTTCCAATGGAATCGCTTTCGTCAATTCAGAAGATGTGTTGAACATTTTGACGTTCGTTTGTAATTCCGAAAATTTTTGTTTTGCGACCTGATTTAAAGTATGCAGTTCCTACTTGCTGTGAACCCGACGGAAAGGTAACATTTTGAGCATAATCCATAGATATTACTAGATAATCCTCCTCTGGAATACCTGGATACATGACATTTGGATCAGGCTTGACTAATGTTAATGTTGTAAAGTCGTTATAGAACTCTCGCTGAGTGCTGGCAGATTGCAAATGATCAGAATACACCTTCAATGCTGCTTCTTTTTTAACTTCAGTAACGTTTACTGTATTAACAGCATCTTTTGCAAGATTTTACCACTCGACCACGATTTTACCACCCGGTTCGACGCTGTTGGTGTATCTAGTGTAAACAGAAGTCTTACTTTCAGTAGTTGGAAGTTTCAATAAACGATAATCACGATGATTTGGTTGACGTCCAGGTAAAGTGATAGCAACAGTTTCAGCAAAACGGCAGATAAATGAAACAATTTCTTTTTTTCCAAAGTAGTTAAAGCATTTGTACGATTAATTTTATTCGTCATGCCATATTCGCGTGGATAAACACCATTTTCACCATCGAACATTACGACGATTTGATTTTTGTAGCGTTTAATTCCCATTGTATACAGGAAGAAGTACATATCACGGCATATCGGCAAACTTCGAAAATAATATATCTGATTGTACCGTTTCTTCATAGCTCGCGATCGATGACCAACTTTTGACCTGAGCATTGCATCGTCACGGTGAGCTGCCACATGTCCGAGAATAATTAAATCTTGGGATTCCTTATCTAAATTCATGAAAGACGTACGAAAATCCACAGCCATCTTTTTAGGGATCACTTCATTGCATTGATTTGAACAACACGGAGGCATTTTTGAACCATACAGTCGAGCAACTACCTTTCCTTCGCGTAAATCAAGATCAGATTTATCAAGGTACATATTATCGGTATCATCTTCAGAGTCACATCCGATAATTCTGAGAAGTGATCGTCATCAGGGAAGCGATAAAGTAAAACTACTTCTTCGAATTCGTCCACCATTTCACAGTCAGTAAGAATGTTATTAGTTTTAAATTATTTTCGCGAATAACATAATAAGGTTATGTGAACAAAATTTCGTATTAACAGAGTGATATTCACGATTTAAAGGAATTATAAATGAGTATTTATTATAATTCACAATTAATAATTTTTGAAAATAAACCTGGATTCGAAAAAACGCGAGCAAAATTGATATCAAACTCATGGAAACAGCGCGCTAGGTAGAAAACAGTAAAAACCAACTACACAAAACAAAGGTAGGGACGACCTACGCGCGTTTTCAAGGTTGACCAACACGTTCCTGACGTCATGAGATGTGTCGCCTTCAAATGAGACCAATACCAACACGCTCGGTGATGGTACACCAAAGATACACGTATTTAAATCTTTAAAAAGGCTCTCCTGAACACATATGTGAAAAAAAACCTGAAAGTTTTGCGACCCTTGATTTGGATTTGATTTGAATTTTGGAGCTGCATATATCCGATTTTCTTTTCATTGGATTGCTTTAAATTTTTTGGGCTCCCGTTCAAACTTAATACACTTCTGTTAGGACGCCAAATTTGAGTCAGATGTCGTATATTTTGAGAGTGTTATGGGGGTTTAAGTAAACATTTTGGGATACCCTTCTATGGGGACTTGGTCCAAATATAAACCGATTTCGACCAATTTCAATAGGGTTCGTCCCTAGGCCAATACAAACTTAAAAATTAAATTTCATTATAAGCTATAAAAAACACGAAATTTGGTGTGTACGTTCCTTTAATTGAGTAGATACATAATATAAAAGTAGTTTTTTCCAAGTCAGTACTTTTAAGGGGTAAAATGGAAAAGAGGAATACAAATGGTACCAACCTAGAATAATGATTGCGTATACACGTAAAATAAAAAGATTTTTCGAAATTTGTACTTTTTGGGGTTAAAATGGCAAAAGGGAATAAATATAGTACCAACCAAATGACGGCAGCTAAAGTCTTGAAATTCGGAGTATACATTCCTTTGAATGCGTAGACAAGAAAAATAAAAGGGGTTTTCAAAATTCGTACTTTTAAGGGGTACTGGGTACAGAGGGATAAAAATAGTACAGCAAGAATGATGAAATTCGGTGTGTACATCCCTCTAATTGCGTAGACACGTAAAGAGAGATTTTAGAGATTTTATAATGATGTACTCTTGAAGGGGTAAAATAGGATAAGGGGATACAAATGGTACCGACCAAATGGCTGCAGCTAGAATCATGGAATTCGGTGTATTTATTCCTCCGAATGCATAGACACGTAAAATAGAAAGATTTTTAAAATTCGTACTTTTTACTTTTACGGCAAAAATTGCTTCAGTCACGAAGTTAGGTTATTTTGCACTATGACCGTGAGATAATGGATTTTCAAAATTTGTAGTTTCTGAATTAAAATAGAATGGAAATACAACCAACTTAGCACCTGCTATCTACCAATATTTTTGGTAGTTAAGCTTTTTGGAAAATATTAATATAAGAATATTTAATTTTTGAATTGACTTGAAGTATTATTTCTGTATATAAGCGTGGTTTGAGATAATAAAAATATTTTAATTCTCTTTTGTATTTGTTCAGCTTGAGGCCATAGAAAAACTGGTGTTGTTTTGTTTTATTTTATTTTATTTTTCCCAATATTTCGGTTGCCTTCGTCAACCATCATCAGGGGTAAAAACAATTAAAAATAATTAGCGTCGTCCTGTTCGTCTGCATAAGTTATTGTCAATTATTTTTATTATTTATTATTATTTATTTATAAAATTATTTTTTCAATATTTTGTTTGTTTTGGCTTAACTATATTACAACAATTATATTTTCCTGTAATATTGTGGCACTTCTACGAAAATCGACAGCATCTGTGGAATGCAATCCATTTTGGCGGGTATATAAAGTTCGGCCCGGCCGAACTTAATCAGCTATATTTTGGTATGTATATGATAAAGTTTTTATAATCACTTTAAGCGTACATAATATGGAGGGGTTTACCACCCCTTCTAGTACCACCCACACAAATCACCCTTACCTACGTAAAATTAAAGCTGTTATATCGTATATACGAATGATCAGACTACTCTGAAATTTGACGTTCGGCAATATTTTATAGACATTGCATTCACCTAAAATATGGGCGATATTGCCACACCTCTTCTGGTACCATCCACACAAATTGGTATAATCTTTGGTTACAATAAAACCGATATAACATCCATATCGGTAGTTAAAATCATTTGCAATTTGATATTTGAAAATGTTTTTAGAATGACTCTAAACCTACAAAATATTTATGCTTTTTCACGCCCCCGTCAAGTACCTCTCATACAATTGTCCCTATCCTAGCTAAATTTAATTTCATTATAATTGTCATGCTAAAGCGTGGAATCCACCATGACTTGACATTTGATCCAGTACCTTTCACATAAATTATCCGACCCGTAGTGTTTATAGCTTTCATGCATTTGGTATCTGAGGGTGAGGGTATATTTAAGTCGGTTTAGCCGACTGTCGCTTACTTACTTGTTTTAGAAGTTCGTTAGTAATTGAAGTTTTTATCAATTCCAAATTTTTGCAAAAATACTAGTTTCGGTCACTCTAGTTCACTTCTTTCATAATTGAGGTCCCATAAAAATACTTAATTTTTATACGTTTATTCTGTTCCATTCGCTTATTAACATAACTTAAATCGACATAAAGCAACATGTTAACATGTACGTTAGCTATTAAAAAAATAATTGTTCATTCATAGCAAATTGGAAATCATCACATCCACATACTCGTACATTCCTTGTTCAAAAGGCAACAAAGGACACATAAAGAACACATGTCAATTGACCATAAATCCTTAAGACACATATAAAAGCAGACAAGCATGAGCAGGCAATGTGACCAATAGGAGCTGAATGGTTTCTCTCACACTGGTGAGTGAATATGATAGACATGGATGGGGAGAGAGGGAACGAAAAACTCATTTATTTGCGGTCAATTTAATTGAATTTATTTTTTACGGAAAATTAAGTTTTGTTACAACTTAGTGATATAATGTTGCAACATAATTCATTATTATGGCCTGTTGCTTCGAACAAAAGAATATTTTCCAGACTCCTTTGTGAATCCACTGAAACGGATATAGAAGTTATTTGCCCTTTTATAACATAATAGCCAAGCATTCATAAATATACTAAAATCCAATATTTCTTATTGGAATATTTTAGTAACTTAACATCCTGTTGCATTTTTAATTTTGGGCATAACTCTAAACTGAATGGCTTAGAGCACACTTCCATCCACCACAATTTTCTCAATTTCTGATTTTACACTCTTTTTATATCAGCCAACCTTTCTTTATGACAGCCAAAAATCCAATTTACTCAAACCCTATCGACATATCTTAGAAATTCACTCATTTTTGTTTCCTTTGCAATTCGTTCAATCGCAGCAAGCTGGTGTATGGCCAATTGGCAATTATTATTTTATGTATTTTTTAATTTTAATGTATGATTTAATTTTACTTAGGATAGAGACAATTGTGTGGCGGTACTGGAAGAAGTGTGACTAAAGCATACATAAATATTTTTATACACTCCACGAGAGTATTATGTCTTTGTGCATTTGTTTGTAACACCCAAAAGGAAGGGAGATAGACCCTTCGTTTGTTACACCGATCGACTTAGAATCACTTTTTGAATCGATTTAGCAATGTCCGTCTGTCTGTCTTTCCATCTATTCTTGTAATCACGATACAGGTCGCAATTGTAGACAGAACCAAATGAAACTCTGCACAACGAAGTTTTTAGAGACAAGGACAAACGCTATTTAAGAAGAAAATCGGTTCAGATTTAGATATAGCTCCCAATCGAATTTCACTCCCGATTTGACTCTTAACTCTAGATATCACATATTTTAACAGTTTTTCTTCAAAATTGGTAAAACGTCTTATATTTCAACAAACACCTGTGGTAAAAATGGGTGAGATCGGTTCAGATTTATATATAGCTCCCATACAAATTTCGTTCCCGAATTTACTTTTTCCACTCTAGAAACCACATATTGTATCAGATTGTCTTCAGATTTGGCAAAACATCTTATATTTAAATTAGGAACACCTATGGTCAGATCGGTTCAGATTTATATAACTCCCATTAAAATTTCACTCCCGATTTCACAGATCTTCTTTAAATATTTCAAAATATCTTATATAATAAAACAAAAAATATACTATTTTATTATTTTCTTCTTTCTTTTCTTTATTTCCCAATATTTCGACCAACTCCGTTGGTCATCTTCAGGGGTCTAGTACAAAAAAAAAAACAAATTATTCAATTACAAGTTACAAGCATTAACAATCAAAAACAAGTAAAAAGGCGTTAAGTTCGGCCGGGCCGAATCTTATATACCCTCCACCACGGAGTGCATTCCATAGTATTACCAGCAGATTAAAAGAAAGTCGACTTTACATAGAAGCACAGTACCATATTACGAAAATTGTGATATTTTAATGCACATTACTATATTTGTTTACTATTTCAAACTATAATGTATACTTATGCGCACTGTTTAAAATCGACTCTATATATAAATAAAATGCTGAAATTGTGAAAGTGAACATGCCTAAATATTAGCCGATTGTCAGTCACCATTAGAAGGAAGCATTTCCAGATACAGACAAAGTGATAAGAAAAGTATAAATTTTAAAGATATCCCCATTCGCCCCATTCTCCGCCCAAATGTACAAATTTCGAAAAAACCCTTTTTCGAGTCTTCATAGTCAGAATGTATACACCGAATTTCATGATTTCAACTTCAGCGGTTTGGTATGTTCCATTTGTATCCCTCTTTTTAATTATATCCCTTAAAAGTACGAATTTCGAAAAATCCCTCTATTTTACGTGTAATTAGAGGGATGTACACACCGAATTTCATGATTCTAGCTGTTTTCGTATCATTGGTACCATATTTTATCCCTTTTTGACCCATTTCGCCTGCTAAAACTTTTATTTTCTTTGTGGTGCATCCAAGCTACAAGAGGAATGTCTGCAACAAATTTTAACTGTATGAAAATAAGAAATTTAATTAAAAAGCCAAGGCTACCAATATTTGTATACTATATATATAATGGATATAATACTTCAATTCATAAAGTAAATATAAGGGAGCAATCATAAATACCCTAAATATTGGGGGATAGAGAGTGTACTTTCAGCTACAGTCGTTTGGTTGCTTGTATTTCCTTCCTATTTTAATTTCAATAGTATAAATTTTGAAAATACCTTATCTCTCACGTACGCAGTATAAGACAACTTCATGGTTCTACCATTTTTGTCATAAAAGCAAAAGTACGAATTTGGAAAAAAAATATTTTACGTGGCTATGCAATCAGAGGAATGTATACGCCGAATTCCATGATTCTATCAGCGGCCATTTTGTTGGTACCATTTTTATCCCCTTTTTCCAATTTTGCCCCCTCAATAGTACGACTATCTAAAATCTCTTTATTTTACGTATCTACATAATTAGAGGGACGTACTCACTGAATTTCACCATTCTTGCTGTATTCGTTTAGTTGGTACTATTTTTATCCCCTGTAGCCATTATATCCATTGAAAGTACGAATTTGGAAAAAACGTTTTATTTTTCGTGTCTACGCAGTCAGAAAAATGTATACTCCGAATTTCATGATTCTAGCTGCTGTCATTTGGTAGGTACTATTTTTATCCCCTTTTTCCATTTGAACCCCAAAAAGTACGAATTTTGGAAAGTTCATTTATTTTACGTGTCTACGCAATCAGAGGAATGTATATATCGAATTTCATTATTCTAGGTGCAGCCGATAAGTTGGTACTATTTTTATCCCTCTATCCCCATTTAACCCCTTAAAAGTACGAATTTAGAAAAAATACTTTTATATTATGTATGTACTCTATTAGAAAATGTACACGCCAAATTTCGTGTTTCTATCTGTTGTCGTTTGATAGGTACCATTTTTATCCCTTTTTGTCCCATTTCGCCCCCTACAAATAAAAATCACTCTATAGTGCCCTTTTATGCTATAGAGGGAATGCGCATTGCAAATATCAACTAAATACAAGCTAATATGTTCAAAAAACATGCTGAAATACTCTAAATATTAGGGGTATTTTCAGTCCTTGTGAGGGAAAAATTTTTCCCTCTGGGCCGATTTCGTCCACTTTCAATCCCAACCGATCTACAACCATAAGACACATTTAGGAAAAATTTGAACCTCCTAGCTCATTTCGTTCGGCCGCTATCGTGCTTTCAACAGACAGACAGACAGACAGACAGACAGACGGACAGACGGACAGACGGACAGACGGACAGACGGACAGACGGACATGGCTATATCGTCTTAGAATTTTACCACGACCCAGAATATATATACTTTATGGGGTCTCCGATGAATATTTCAAGGTGTTACAAACGGAATGACAAAGTGAATATACCCCCATCCTGGAGGTGGAGGGTATAAATATAACAAAATTTATATTTACATTTTTTAAAATTTTTTTTCATAATAGAAAATTCTCCTGCCACTCTCTGCAAGCTTTTGTCAACTACTGTTTAATTTGTCGTCTATGTTTTTCCACCGTGTTCCTATATATTTGAGCACAACCGTCTGTGTCTCTCTTATAATTAAGCCTTTTTCCAGGGGAGACGTCAATTATATTTAGCATTTCCAATGTGTATCTCCCTGTATAATTATTCTCTTCCGCTAATATATCGACGTCATTAAAGTTTGGTTTATGTCCCGTCAAGGTACAGTGGGCTGCAAGGGCAGTTTTTTGCTCAATGGGTTTGTCAAGAGATTTGTGTTCGGTTTTATGTGATGAAATTCTGGTTTTCAATTTATTTTTCGTATTGGTGTAGCATTCCATGTTTGGATATAGCTCCGATAAAAATATTCTTTTCGACTTGACAAATTGGTCGTATTAGCCTATGATTAGGAAACATACAAAAATTCTTCCCGTTTTCCCTTTTTTCGAATTGAATTGTATTCGGTAAAAAGTGGAGTGTATCATATAGTCCGCCCGACTTTAGCATTTCCTTATTTGATTATGTTTAATGTGATTATAAAAACATTCTCAAATATCAAATTACAACTAATTTTGACTACACGTATGGAAGTTCTATCGGCTTTATTTTAACCACCACTTTGTGTGTGCGAGGTACCACAAGGGGTGTAAAATATCATCCATAGGTGTAGGTCGCCTATAAAAATCAAATATCGTATTTCAAAATATTCCGATCATCCTTATATAAATTATAATATCTTTTATTTTGGATAGGTGAGTTTGATGTGTGTGGGATGTACTAGAAGGGGCCTGGCAATCCCCGCCATATTTTGTAAATTTAATGTGGTTTTAAAAACATTAGCATATACCATAATATGTCTGATTCCGTGTGGAAGTTTCATTGGATTTAATTTTACATGGGAATATGGTCCATTTGAGTGGGAGGTACTAAAAGGGTCGTGACAATTTCTCCCATCTTTGAACTTAAATTATCGTGTACACCAGCCAGACAAACAGACGGGCGGACATGGTTCAAACATCTTATAAACTGGTGAAACGTATTTGATGATTTTTTGAGGTGTTTTCAGGAGCGTTTAGTTCATATATGGCTGGGTCTAGGGATGAAATATTTTGCAAATAATCATAAAACAATCGAAACTTCATTTTCACTTTTACTACATGCATACATGCTGTGGCTAATAAAAACAAGATAATCGAGTAAGGAAATGCTAAAGTCTTTCGGAACCGACTATATAAAGGGTGATCTTTTAGATATTATCTTTTTGGCAACACTGGTTTAAACAGCTGACGCACGTTTCGTGTTTTGTTTCGCTGTCAAACATTTTCAGTTTGGTCTATAATTTAACCATGAATCGTCTTACAAACGAACAACGCCTGCAAATTATTGAATTTTATTATCAAAATGCGTGCTCTGTTAAGAAAGTTCATCGCGCGCTTCCATTTTATGGAAGCGGGTATTCGAGCTATTGAGACTAAATTTCGCACCAAATTTACATTGTTGGACATTCAACCACCAACACGCTTACGTAGAGTGCGAAGTGAAGAAAATATCGCAGCTGTATCGGCCAGTGTTAATGATGAACATCATTTATCGATTCGTCGCCGTTCGCAGCAATTGGGCCTCTGTTACTCAAAAACGTGGAAATGCCAAAATTGGACTAAGCGGATGGACCATTAGAGGCGCAGTCAAGGTCAACATTTGCATGAAATAATCTTCAAACATTAAATTATATGGACCGTACTATCGATTCAAATAAAGATTTCATGCATTTTTCTCAATTTTAAGTTTCTTTTTTTGAAAAACTTTCCTAAAGCTTTTAAAAAATCACCCTTTAATATCCTACACCACTCGTATATACATCGCTTTGACTACTAAACCCAGTTAGTTCATGGGAGCAAATTTATGTAGTTCAAATAAATTATACAATAAGCTATAGGCCCACGTTTTTGGCACAGGCCCTATGTGTTGTGATAATCTGAATTTGTCGGATCTTGATCAATTTTTCCAGATCATGTTATATTTATTCTCGGAATGCCTGTCGGAAAATTATATTTATTTATTTATTATACTTCAACCAATTTAAATTAAGTGGGCCATTACGCATATATAAATGGGTCATTACGCAAATATATTGTCAACGCTCATATACACCTTCCGATTTGTTGATAACACTCTGGATTCAACTTATTACAGCCAATCTTGATGAAAAAAAAGAATAAAGGAATAAACACAGGGAGTGGTGTAGCATATCATATAGTCGGCCCCTCCCGTCTTTAGTCTGGACTCGTGGACTCGTTTCGCAAAAGTTAATATATTTTGAGATTATTTGCAAAGACTTCTATGTCCTCTTTTTGTGCTTTCTGATGCGTTCAGATCCATAAAATTCAGAAAACAGAATTATAACTGAAAATTTAGTCTAGCAGGTCATTCATATCTAAATAATAACCAATGAGTAGGCAGACATTAAAAATAAATTTCATGTTAATCTAGGAGATCATTCATATCTAAATAAAAACCAATGAGTAGGAAGACTTTAAGAATAAATTGCATGTGAAAATTTCCGTATGATTTGTGCCTACAATAAAATATGTATTTCTGTAAGGAATTTGTTTGGAAACTGATATATTTTTGTGTTATGTTCTTTGAGATTTTTTGTATGGAGATGCCAAGAATTAATTGAAAAACCATTTCCTGACTGTTTCTTCAACGATTTTATTGCAATTTCACACGGACATAGTAGTGTTGAAGAGATGTCTGGCAAACACATTGAAATTGTGCTTTGAAAACATATATTTAATAGCTTGGGAGATCAACGCTTTAGAAATATTTATTTTTGTCTTCGACAATTTTAAGTTTTTACACTACTATTTGAAGGCCGCCTTAGTCTTAAATAATATAAATAAATAAAATAAATATTCTGAATAATTAAAAGAAATTTTTACAAAACCTCTTTTTAATTAAAAAGGTAATGAGTTGCAATCAATATCAAATATTAGAATCGGCCACTGGGCAACTTGCCCAGCATTAATTAAAATTTTGTATATAATTATAGAAGGCGGCATAACGAAGATTAAGAATATGTTTAATCCAGTTGTGACTTCAGAAAGGCCACCAAAGTTTGTTCTAAAAAGTGCGTCGAAAGTACATCGTAGATTGTTTTCTCTTTGAGAATTGTTTTTGTCCTCTTCTGTAGATTTCTCACGAAACTACTTTAACTACTTAAATCTTCACAAACAATGTGACACGTTTCGTGTCAATACTTTATTGAGTGTTTATTTTAGGTCACCTATTTAAGACGACCTATTGAACTTTTAATACATACCCAACACTTCCCAGAAGATGGGTTCAATATTGATTCATGCCAACATCTTACCTCATGAGTGGGGATGGTGTACGTTAGGTTGTATTGTAAATAATATAATATAGCCAAGTAAAATGTTTCCATAGGGTAATAAAAACCAGAAAAAAAAACAAGAAAATAAATTGCTGCGATCACCCCCAGAAATGAAGATTGGATTTTTTAATGATGACCTGCAAGATATTTCGTTGCTGTGTCAAGCCTTCTGTAAGCGAAACGCTGCTGAAAGCTCCTTTAAAATTCATGTTTTCCCGTGTATTTATACACTCCATCTATTCTTGTAATCACGATACAGGTCGCAATTGAAAAAAAAAAAAAAAAATCACTCCCGAATTGACTCTTTTCACTCTAGATACCACATGTTACAACAGAAAAAATGGAAAAAATGTGTCAGATCGGTTCAGATTTATACATAGCTCCCATAAAAATTTCGCTCCCGATTTGACTTTTTCCGACTAGAAACCACATATTGTATCAGATGTAAACTAAGAACACCTATGGTGAAAATAGGTCAGATTGGTTCAGATTTGTATATAGCTCCCATTCAAATTTCTCGCTCGATTTGACTTTTTCCGGTCTATAAACCACATATTTTTACAGATATTCATCAAGTTTGGCAAAATATCTTATATATTCACTTGAAATACTCATGGTGAAAATGGGTCAGATCGGTTCAGACTTATATATAGGTTTAAAGGACCAGAAAGCTTACGCAATCCGTGCACTCGGAGACCCTATTGGATCCATTGTACATAGGACTTATATATAGCTCCCTCACAAATTTCACTCCTGATTTCACTTTTTCCACTCTATAAACCACATATTTTAAAAGGTCTTCTTCAAATCTTGCAAAATATCTTATATTTCAACTAGAAACATCCATGGTGAAAATTGGTCAGATCGGTTCAGATTTACATATAGCTCCTATACAAATTTCGCT
Source organism: Polietes domitor (assembly GCA_947397865.1). Taxonomy (NCBI): domain Eukaryota; kingdom Metazoa; phylum Arthropoda; class Insecta; order Diptera; family Muscidae; genus Polietes; species Polietes domitor. Next base: position 105,312,051 of record OX377621.1, on the reverse strand, counting down.
CCCGGATTGACTTTTTCCATCCCGCAAATTTCTTCAAAATGAGCATAACACGTTTACTTGAACTGAAAGAACATATTGTGAAATATTCTTCTCGATTTGTCAAATTGGACCAGGTCATATTAGTCTATGATTAGGAAACATACAAAAATTCTTCCCGTTTTCACTTTTTTACCGAATTGAATTGTATTCGGATAGGAAGTGGAGTGTATCATATAGTCGGTCCGCCCGACTATAGCCTTTCCTTACTTGTTTTTATGTTGCATTTTTGTCCAAAAATTTTTTCTGAATAATTAGAGCCTTGGAAGCACTTTAAATATAAATTTTTATTCTTGGCTTAGAATTACTCATTTGTGGTATTACACAGCGCAACATCAGTTTTGTCCAAAGTCATGCACTTTTTTATGGCCCCCAATGTATTGGGACTTCGGTGTCATTTTTGCAAAAAGGGGTCATTTTCTCAGGCTCATATCTTGCATACCGTTCTAGCTCTTGTCATAAAGAACAAAAATTCTGAACATATAAAATCAAAAAAAGTAAAAAACAAACTTCATCTTCAAGGCCAAAATCGCAAATAAAAACTTCGATTTTTTAACCTTTTCCCCAGGTACATATGTAACAAACCGTTCAAAAATCAAAGAAACATTCAAATACAAAAATGTGTCTAAGATCTCAAATATATGAACTGCCTAGGAAAGATTCTTAACACCGTTTATGTAGAAAAACTGTTTCTGTTAATGGTCAGTCCGACTACAGTCCGACTACAGAACGTATGAGTGATATTATCCTTAATCGACAGCACGTATACGCTACAGCCTATAAGATTTGTTCGACGATATTTGTGATTTTGACAATTTTTGCTCTTTATGACAAGAGCTACAACTTTGCCTCAGAGAGCAAATCAAATTTCCTAACGGTTTGCAAGATTTTTTTGCAAAAGTGAGACACGGGCCTTTTTTTTGGTCTTTTATCATACAGTGGTGTCCGTATAAGGTTATATTTCCATGACTTCAAAATTTACACACAGTGTTATTGGACATTTAAATTGATTTTTTGTGTTTTTTTAAGTAACAGCTAAGAAGTCATAATTCTTGGAAACATTTTGTAAATAAATAAACAGAAGTATAGCTTATGAATGATGCCTAAATTATGAATATCGAACGAAAAATGACGCCGCTAACTCCATTTGTATACCCTACACCACTTCGTGGGCTAGGGTATTGTAAGTTAGTTTCGCGCCAAATGTTTGTAACACCAAGAAATAATCGAGCTAGTATTATAGTATACCGATCGGCTTAGAATCACCAGCTGAGTCGATTTAACGATGTCTGTCTGTCCGTCTGCTGTCCATCTAAGCTTGTTCGCACTCTACAGGTCGCAATTGTTGTCCGATTGTCATGAAACTTGGCAGAAGTTATTTTTTTCGGCCAAGGACCATCGGTATTGAATTTGGAGAAAATCGGTTCATACAAATGTCGCTCCCGATTTCACTTTTTTCGCTTTAGAAACCACATATTATACCCGATTTTCTTTAAAATTGGCAGAGCATTTTATAATCGAACTAGAAACACCTATGCTGAAAGTGGGTAAGATCGGTTCAGATTTAGATATAGTCCCCATACAAATGTTGCTCCCGATTTGTCCTTTTCTGCTCTAAAATCCACATATTATGCCCGATTTTCTTTAAAATTGGCAGAGCATTTTATAATCGAACTAGAAACACCTATGCTGAAAGTGGGTACGATCGGTTCAGATTTAGATATAGCCCCCATACAAATGTCGCTCCCTATTTCACTTTTTCCGCTTTAGAAACCACGTATTGTACCCGATTTCCTTTAAAATTTGCACAACATTTTATAATCGAACTAGAAACACCTATGCAGAAACTGGGTAAGATCGGTTCAGATTTAGATATAGTCCCCATACAAATGTCGCTCCCTATTTCACTTTTTCCGCTTTAGAAATCACATATTGTACCAACTAAAAAAACATATGGTGAAAGTGGGTAAGATCGTTTCTGATTTAGATATAGCCCTCATACAAATGTTGCTCCGGAATGTTTAACCGATTTTGGCCAAACTTTACATATTATATTTCACCAATAAACATACATGGTGAAAGCGGGTCACATCGTTCCAAGTTTCAATATACCCCCATACAAATGTCCTTTCCGATTTAACATGTTTTGTCAAACACATACATTTACAGGATTCAAAAATCCTTCCCGATTTCACTTTTTTACCAAATTGAATTGTAGTGAGATAGAAAGTGGGGTGTACCATATTGTCGGTACCGTCCGTCTGTAGCCTTTGGTATAGCCAAAATTGGCCCATTCTGCTCTATTAAACCTCCACAAACTACATTTTACATCGGATCTTCATCAAATTTTGCAGATCATTATATGTTTCAACTAGCAATACCTACCGTGAATGAGAAATATATAGGCACATGTTTTGACACAGGCCTCAAGTGCTGTTATAGGCCCCCTACAAATGTCCGTCCGATTCATCCTATTACCGCTGTATAATCTGTATTTGTCATTGGATCTAGATCAATTTATCCGTATAATGTTATATTTACTTTACAGGGAATATCTGCTGGATCAATTACTTTATTATTTACCATACTCATTAACTTTGACTAAAGATGAATTTATATTAACTGCATAATTTATCTGAAGTGAATAAAATTGCTCCCATGAAATAAATGGGTTTAGTAATCAAAGCGAGGTATATACGCAGGGAGTGGTGTAGGGTATTATATAGTCGGCCCCGCCCGACTTTAGCCTTTCCTTACTTGTTGTGATATAAATTAATAAAGAAGATGTTTTTTCTGAGCCCAAAATTCAATTTCAATTTCTCAATTTCTTTCCGATGTACATAATTTATGCGCCATTCGAAAGGTATTGACAGAAGATTTTATTACAAAATACGAAAAAGTTTACTGTCGTCACTATGAAAAACACATAAAAATTACTATAAACGTGCAATGATTCTACGTTACCTTAAGACAAGGATCAAAATTTATATTTAAAGTGTTGTCAAGGAATTAATAATTCAGAAAAATACAACATCAAAAATAACATGGAAAAATACATGATTTTTGTGGTGTTTTCAGGAGCATGTAGCTAACAGACGACTTGATCCAGGAACGAACTATTTAGCAAATCATCATTAAACAATCCAAAATTTATTATTGTAGTGTGACCGTTTGTTTTTCCATTTGTATGGACCGTGACCCAGACTAATGAACATATGTACCAAATTTGAATATAATGCGAAAACTAAAAAAAAAAAATAAATACGTCCTTGTTAGGGAAAATTTTTTCCCTCTGGACAATGGTTGACAACTATTAAAAATTAGGATGGGTAGCGGGCCATACAAATGGAAAAACAATTTCCAGTCACCCCATGAAAATAAAGTTTGAATTGTTTAATGACGATCTGCAAAATATTTCGAAACTGGGTCAAGCCGACTGTTGAGCTAAACGCTCCTGAAAACAACTCCAAAAATCATGTTTTCCCGTGTATTTCTTTTTTTCGTTGTCCAATTTTTTCTGAATTAATAGACCCTCGGATGCACAGTGACAAAATATTTTGCAGACCATCATTAAATAATCCAATCTTCATTTCGCGGGGTTAACGGTGTAATTTATTTTCGTGACCCATCCTATTAGACATATATGTGGAAATTTTGAACCCCTAATAAGCGTGCTTTCAACAGACTGACAGACGGACATCGCTAGCTCGTCTTATAATTTTACCACGACCCAGACTATAAATATATTTTATGGGGTTTCCGATGACTATTTCAAGGTGTTGCAAGCGCAATGACAAAATGAATGTACACTCCATCTTAAGTTTATAAAAATATTGGAAATTAAAATTATATAACATTTTTTTCTTTAATATGATCATTACAGAATATCATTATTTAAATATTTTGAATCACCGACTAAAAGAAAAATTAATAACCAAATTAATTTTTTTTTGTAATTGCTTTACGACGCAACCACTGTTGGCTTGCCGGTGTGAATGTATTATGCATTGTCGTTACGTCAATACAGGGTGATAATTATGTTGGTTCGGCCGATCGGCCCAATTTTATTTTTATTTTTTTACATACATACGAGAAGCGAAGGTTAGTCATCATATTTAGTTTATTTTAGTGTTACAGCTCGGGGTGAACATTAGATTGATGAATTCCTCTATATTCTACGCTTTCTTTCGTTAAATCCGAATAACCAATTTTCTTAAGTGGCCTCCCACGCAGTTTTTTCCATCTCGTACGGAGTTTTTTCACTCAAAAATTCTTAATCGCAGTTGGTCGTTTACTGTCATGTACCAATCCTGGCACAAATGAGAGAATCCTTTGACGTACCGTGATTGCTTTATAGGAACTACCAGACGTGGGATGTCATCATCCGTAACCGCTGAATTAATTAAAAACAACACACCGAAATCACCCACATCATTTTATTCATTATATAAGGCTTTCTATTATGTTTGTTATCCAGCAATGCATTCCTCGTAATGCGTTAGGAAACATGTACTGCTAATTAGCAGCAAATATATTTTTCCAAATAACATTGTCTCTTTCGTGAACAGAGAACACAGAACTGATTAATTAATTTGATATCTTTGCAGAGACTTCTTCTTGGTGTTGCCAGAAAATTTCAGGAATTATGTCTAAAAATACTTTAAATACAATGAAAGCAGTTCCAAGTGAGTCGGTCGGCAGATACCCCAAGGAGAAGGTAAAAATCTGTATTGATGAACGCAAAATACATTATATGCATTTAACATTTAATGGAACAGTAGGCAAGCTTGATTTAGAGACGATTTTGTCGAATCGTTTTTCATTCGGAAATTAATTTTCAAATATGCAAAATTCTTTGAATTTCCCACTCTAGTCGGATAGAGAATGTTTTCAATGGAATTACTACATTATTACGATGGACAAAAGTGGCCAAAACCAGAGATGGAGGGCATCGCACAGTGGAATATTTTCATATAAGATGCAGTAAAAATTAAAAGGATTAGAACTAGAAATTTCGCATTTCTGAAAAAGTCCAGACCGAAAAATTCATAAGTTTGTTAAATGGGACCCCTGTGCAATGACATGGACTAAATTGTAAACCCGGATGATAAAATTCAAAACTATTTTCATTCACGTTGAAGGAAAAGAACCTGAAACAAGGATGAATTTAATGGGAAATGTGATTGTTATTGAGTGACTTTCTCACTTTTTAATATCACATATTGTCATCTCCAGCTTCTGCGAGTAGACCGGCGTCACACAGTGAGTTCTGTGGAAAATCAAAAATGGACAATTTCAAAAGGGCAATTTCGGGCGGGCGAAAGTTACACTGAAAAACGGGGAACCCTTCAATCTTTCCAAATATGTATACATTTCGATAAAGACTTTTGAAGGAAAAAGTTGTGTTGGTCCAAAGTCAGACATTTTAAACTTTTTCTTCGCAAAATGAACAAATACGTAAAAATATGTTAAAAAACATAAGAATACAAATTTGAATTTTCTTTAAAATCGAAAAATTCGAAAAGTAGTCAACTTTGGGCCGATTTCTAAAATATATCTGATTTCTCGATTTTTAATGCTAATATATCAAAATAATGGATTTTGATTCTGTGCGTCGACGATATCCAAAAGGGGGCACAGTGAAAACAGCCCAACTCTGTCAGACCCAACAACACCAATTTGACACGGCACAGGGTCTGGCGTTTCAGCGGATACATGATCGCAATGAAACGCTCCACGGTGAAGGCCACCACAAACCACACTGAGCAGAAGCAGGCCAGGTTGCTGAAGAATTGACAGAAGTATTCCCGGTTGTAGATGTTGACATCGACAAAATTCAAACACTGGACAAACAGGCGGAACAGGAAACATGTGTCGCCCAGTTTCGTTTTGAAGAAGACACACACGGACAGGATTTTACCGATGGAGCCAGTGCCCACAATAACGGGCACATAGTAGAAGCACAAAATATTGCCGATATAATCGATGGTACGCAGCACCTCATTGCCGTCCTCCTCCAGCAGAGTACTGTTATTGGTCACTGTTGTGCTCGTCGCGATGGTGAGGTCAGTGCTGCTGAAGGATGAGAGCGTGCTCGTGTTTATGGAGGTAGCCGTCCTCAAAGAATTGTCCGTTGAGTTGTCAACACTCGATTGCCATGCATGGCGGAGCTTGTGGCCATGTAAGGGTTGGCTTGTCGTGGGATTAAATGGCATGTTCGCATATTCGTATAGTTGTTGGCAAATAAGGTCGCTGCCTTAGGCAAGGTGACGTTCTGTTGTTCGCGTTTGTTGGGTTAGCTTTTGAATTTCTGAAGACGTTGGTTTCTTTGTTGTCTTCGTTCGTTGACTACTTCGTAGTATTTAGTTACTCATTAATGGGTGCTGAGAATATTTAATCACTTTGACAAATATCGGTTTTATACTTGTTATATTTATTGTACCTAATGTTGTTGTTGCCATTGTAGTCGTTTGCTGCACACTTTTTTTATTATTTCTTCGTTGATATTATCGTTAGAGGCAGATAATGTTTTATTTGTGGTGCATTTTCATAGCCACATTTTCTCGGTAAATTCTACTGGCGAATATTTATTTGCGGGGAATCATTCCTGGCAAATGCCTTTGTTATTCGACTTAAAATGTTCACAAAGTAAACCCTAAAGTATACTTTAAAATCAACTGAATTTTCTTTCAAAAACCAATACATTTAGCTAGGCGCACTTTATTGCCTGATGAAAAATTTTCCAAAAATAAAAATCAAAGGAACCTATTTCGGGCTGTTAAGTTCGAAAGATTATGAATAATTTTTATATATTTATGAAGCAAAACTTTCAATATTTTACACATACATTAAATGTTTCAAATGGCAAATTGATCAAACATAGGTTTCGTTCGAATAATTTATTATTTTTCCATTTTTATACAATAAAGGAAAAATAAAAAATAATTCTTATTTATTGTCCATACTATCATTTTGGAGTATAAGTCCGATAACTTCAAGTTATATATTAAATTAAAGGCAATTATGATTGCTATAAAGGTTGCTATTTTCATCGCGCTAGCAACGACAAAAAGCCATTGAAGCAATATCTATTTCGATTTTTTTAATTTCTTACGTCCACAAAGGTGATAACAACGTCTTCATTTACATTTCAAATGGAATATGTTGTGTTTGTACGCGATGGTAGGTTGGGAAACCTTGGCCACAGACTTTACTTATGGTAACATAAAACATAAACGTGCTTCACCATGCCGAATCATATACACCCTCCACCACGGAGGAGAAGTATTACCGGCTGATTAGAGACTGTAGACTTCACGTGTCAAATCATTTTTTTTTTTTTGCAAATATCGTTGTGAAATAAATTAAGATTTATTTATTTATTTAATTTTAAAGTTCTATATATACATATATTAGGGGTGCGATATTGTTGTATGGGAATTGTAGAATCCCCTATTTTGAGATGTTCAGAAAAAAATGTATGTATGTAATGAGAAAAGTGTATGAGAGTTCTCATCGGGGTCAAAGGTGAAGGAAAAGGGGTAAAATACACAAAAACCACCAAAACTGCCACGGATTCATCCCCAGAGGAGTTAAATGTAAGACCGACCCCCATTACTTTTCCATCCCCAATATTTTTTTCGAACACACATAACCCATATCACCACTTGTTAGGGGGGCTCCCATACAAAAATTATTTTTTTATAAAATAACATTTACGGAAAAATTTTTGGGGAGGGAAAATAAGAGGAGGTCGGTCTTACATTTAATACAGCTAGGGGCGATTCCAGGGCAGTTTTAGGCCTTACTGTCATAACAAAAATTATAAAAAATAAAAAATGGTCTATTTCGGGGTTAAATTTAAATCCGTATTCCACTGCGTACTTTAGGGGTGGCAACTGATAGGATGTAGAGTTTATTTCAGTACTCCTCCTTGACCACATGCATATTCGCAATTGTCACAAGTTCAATATTTTCTTAAAAACCGCTTCCATATATGACGAACTAGCGGCTGCATCGATTTCATCAAATTTCCGTACGATTGGCTTAAACAGATTGCGTTTTTGTGATAACTATTGCCAGTTTCACATTCTATGGCAACTTTTGTGAGTTATCCATACGGACTTACATTTTTCAAATTTGCAGCTTTAGAAAATGGTCTGTATAGGATTGTACATCCATGAGAATTGTTGGTACAGAGAAATTCGAAATTAGTTTACAGCCAATATATTACAATGCTTACAGTGGCTCGAATCAAATTAATTCATGGAAATTCAGCGTATTTCACAATATTTCCTCGAAGCATGGCAGACATGAAGTTGAAAGAAATACTTTGAAATTTGACATATTTCACCATAACCTTATTCAGAACGGATTTGAAAAAAAATGGAATGAACTCGTGCACATTTATTACTCATGCTCATGCATGATTTATTATAATTTACGATGTGGATTAGCAAGAGATTAGAGACATAATTTATTTCTTATGTTCATTAAGGCATACTGACCCAACAAAAATCAACACAAAAAATTGTTTAATGTATAAATTTAAAGAAAATTATGAAAACTCTAATGTCCAATCCTACCTTCATATAGATTAGATAATTGTTGGGGCTTTAAATGTTGCCAAGGTTGAGAACAAATATTATCGTTTTCTGATGGAACGAAAGATACCATAAAAAATAGGAAAATAATTTATTTACTTCCATCATATTTTATTAATAAACTGTTTGGTAACAACCAGAAATGTTTTGTGACATTTCGCAATTGTATTAGTGATCCGCGATGGTGAGTTGGGAATTGTTTCGTAAAATAAAATTTTTATTAAACAAAATTAACTTCCCCAAGTACGTGAACTGCTGGCTTTAAAGGAGCAAATCCACACAATTGTAAGGCTGAGTGAAACTCCCATTTTGATTAAAATATTTTTTTCTACTTCTAACTAACCTACTGTTACGACAGCTGATGGTTCTCGTGAATAATTGAAGTCCTGCCAGACCGACTGACGGACAGAAGTCATTTCACTATTTCATAGCGCTTCTCTTACGATAGGAGTCTTCTTTTCTTTCCGGCTTAACAAAAATTAACGTAAAAGTCATAATTAAAAACGTTTTAAGTAGATTGATGATTGTTGTCATATTCATATTTCATACACAAAAGCGAAATTATATTCACAGGTGTCGCGTTTCCGGAAAAATTGAAGAATCTACAAATGAAATTAGTTAAATAAGCACAGAGCTATTTCTACAAGACTCCTTTCACTTATTTTATTGAATTTCTTGGCTAACATCTTACTTTATATTTATAATCAATTTTATCATTCTCTGAATTTTGTTTGATTTTGGCGTTGTTTGTGCATCTATTTTACAATTTATTTATTTAATTTCATCATTTATTTCATTAGAATTTTATATACATTTTAAATTGATTATAATTTAAATTATTTTTATCGTTTTTTTTTTCAATGTTTACTCCATCTTCTTATTTGTGTGGCATTCACGTGGAATGATAGAATATGGTTTTTCTTAATAGAAAGCAAAAATAAATTTGGCTGCACCATAATATCTCGGAATGGCCAAAATAAAGTCCGGTAACACTGACACGACTTAGCTGAGAAATTAACACTGAATAATTATCCAGTTTTAACCGCGATGGCTAAAATTCTCCATACAAATTTCTATCGCAGCTAAAAGAAAAACGGCCCTATTATCGAGTACAAGTTAGATCACATCTCTCATTATTTTACGAATTGAAGTCCAATGAAAATACTATCGAAAGCTCCAGGTTTCTTCTCTTCAAGTCCGGAGAGAAAGTTATACTGGATCACATCTCTCATTATTTTACGAATTGAAGTCCAATGAAAATACTATCGAAAGCTCCAGGTTTCTTCTCTTCAAGTCCGGAGAGAAAGTTATACTGGGTTGATGCCTACTGTGTGTGACGTTTATAACTCAAGATTTGGGGGGTGTCTGCAAAATAATAAAAGCAATGTGGTTATAGTCTTCGACTCCCCCAAAGGTTCAAAAGCGTCCCGTGAGGTCACATTTTATATTAAAAGTATCATATTATAGCGAAATTCTCACTGAAAAAATTAATTTTTTTCCATAATGGAAAACCGGTCGAGACCGACTACAAAAAACCGGTTTACTCGGTTTTACGAAAACCGCGATTTCTAAAAATCCGAGATGAAAAATCCCAGTTGGCTCGGTTTTCCGGTTTGATCACTCCATTCTGTTCCCATTTTACCCTCTTAAAAGTACGAATATAAACAAGTAGGGATAGGCTAAAGTAGGGCGGTGCAGACTATATAATACCCTACACTATTCCCTGCGTATATACCTCGATTTGATTACTAAACCCAGGTATTTCATGGGAGCAATTTTATGTAGTTCATATAAATTATACTATAAATTCATCTTTAGTCAAATTTAATGAATATGGTAAATAATAAATTGTAATTGATCCAATTTTCCAGCAGATATTCTGAATATATATATATGAATATAACATGATCTGGAAAATTAATCAAGATCCAATGATAAATACAAATTATACAGCGGTAATGGGATGAATCGGACGGACATTTGAAGGGGCCTATAACAACACTTGAATCCAAAACATGCGCCTATATATTTCTCATACAACTAGTTGAAACATATCATGATCAGCAAAATTTGATGAAGATCCGATGTAAGATGTAGTTTCTAGAGCTGTAATAGAGCAGAATGGGGTCCATACCAAAGTATGGACATATGGGCACCGCCTAAACAAAATGCATGTGTTTGACAAAAGATGTTAAATCGGACATTTGATGGGGTGTATGGATTTGTATGGGGTGTATTGAAACTTGGAACGATGTGACCCGCTTTCACCATGTATGTTTATTGGTGAAATATACATTCGGGAGCAACATTTGTATTAGGGTTATTATGTTGTGTCAATTATAAAGAAAATCGGTTACAATATGTGGATTCTAGAGTGGAGGAGGTCAACTCGGGAGCGACATTTGTATGGGGGCTATATCTAAATTTGAACCGATCTTACCCACTTTCAGCATAAGTGTTTCTAGTTCGATTATAAAATGTTGTGCCAATTTTAAAGAAAATCGGGTACAATATGTGGTTTCTAAAGCGGAAAAAGTGAAATCGGGAGCGACATTTGTATGGAGGCTATATCTAAATTTGAACTGATCTAACTTGCTTGAAGAAAATCGGGTACTATATGTGCTTTATGGGGCGGAAAAAGTCAAATCGGGAGCGACATTTGTATGGGGGCTATATCAAAATCTGAACCGATTTCCTCCAAATTCAATACCGGTGGTATTTGGACCAAAAAAATATTTTCTGCCAAATTTCACGATAATCGGACAACAATCGGACGGCCGAACTTTATATACCCTCCACAATGAATTGAATTTCTGACTTTATGTAGAAGTGAAGTAACTTTACAGGAAAATGTTAATTTTTTTAATATAGCTGCTTCGCACGCGAAAATGACAGGTATTTGTTATTAGTTTGAAAATGCCAGGTATTTGTTATTAGTTTGATCCGTCTCTGTGTTAGGATAGTATTTATTTGATTTTCTTTTCTAAAATAGTAAATTGGAAACATAGCACTCATATACAGTCAACGGAATGTGCTTGTCTTGCTACATGGTCAGATGAATTTATATTTTAAATTTCATGATTCTAGCTGTAATCCTAATGTTGGTACCATTTGTATCCCTTTTTGTCCCGCTCAACCCTTAAAAGTACAAAATGCATTTATATTCCGCTTCTATGTGGTGAGAGGAATTTACATACCAAATTTCACGACTATAGCAGCAATACTTTAGTTGGTACCGTTTTTATCTTTTTTTGTCCCGCTAACCTCTTATAAGTATAAATTTCGAAAAATCCAATTTTACTGCGCTTCGACATGGTCAAATTTCAAGATTCTAACTACAATACTTTAGTTGGTATCATTTTTATCCCTTTTTGTCCCGCTCACCCCTTATAAATACAAATTTCGAAAAATCAATTTATATTGCAAGTCTACGTTGTCAGAGAAATGTAAATACGGATTTTCACGATTCTAGCTGCAATTCTTAAATTGGTACCATTTTATCCCTTTTTGTCTCTTTCTTCCCTTAAAAGTAAAAATTTCGAAAAATCTCTATTTGTAGCTCGTGGGCATGGCCATTGCTTAGCTACTGCCGTTTAGTCAGGACGAAGGATCGATGTTTATCCCTTTTTGTCCCATTTTACACCGTAAAAGTACGAATTTCGTAAAACCCTTTCTTAGTCAACGTCTACGTCATATTTGGGAACTACCCTGAACATTTCATGGCCCTGGCTTCAGCCGTTTGGTCTGGGTGCTGGTCAATGATAAGTCAGTCAGTCAGTAACGCATCTCTTTTATATATAGATATAAAATCTTAATTAATACTTCAAGCCAATTCAAATAGTAAATATTTATAAGGCTCAATCTTCAAAAATAAATACCCCAAATATTGGGGGGGGAGTGGGAGCATTTTCACCTACAGCCGTCTGGTTGGTTGTATTTCCAACGTATTTTAATTCCAAAAGTATACATTTTGCAAATCCATTATCTCGTAAAAGCAACAAAATAAAGTCCGCATTTGGAAAAATCTTTTTATTTAGCTTGACTATGCAATCAAAGGAATGTCTACAGCGAAGTTTATGATTCTAATTTGTATCCCCTTTTTCCGTTTTACCCCCTAAAAGTACGAATTTCGAAAAATCCCTTTATTTTACGTGTCTACGCAATCAGAGGAGTGTATACACCGAATCTTATTATTCTAGGTGCAGCCGTTTGGAATTTCGAAATACTAGGGGTATTTTCTGTCCTTGTTAGGGAATTTTTATACCCTACACCACTTCGTGGTCTAGGGTATTATAAGTTAGTTTCGCGCCAAATGTTTGTAACACCAAGAAATAATCGAGCTAGACCCACCTTTAAGTATACCGATCGGCTTAGAATCACCAGCTGAGTCGATTTAACGATGTCTGTCTGTCCGTCCGTCCGTCTATCCGTCTGCTGTCCATCTAAGCTTGTTCGCACTCTACAGGTCGCAATTGTGTTCCGATTGTCATGGAATTTGGCAGAAGTTACCTTTTCTGGCCAAGGACGATTGGTATTGAATTTGAAGGAAATCGGTTCAGATTTAGATATAGCCCCCAAACAAATGTCGCACTGGATTTGACTTTTTCCGCTCTAGAAACCGCATATTGTTCCCGATTTTCTTTAAAATTGGCACAACATCTTATAATTGAACTACAAACACCTATGCTGAAAGTGGGTAAGATCGGTTCAGATTTAGATATAGTCCCCATACAAATGTCGCTCCCGATTTCAAATTTTCCGCTGTAGAAACCGCATATTGTTCCCGATTTTCTTTAAAATTGGCACAACATTTTATAATTGAACTACAAACACCTATGCTGAAAGTGGGTAAGATCGGTTCAGATTTAGATATAGCCCCCATACAAATGTCGCTCCCGATTTGACTTTTACCGCTCTAGAAACCACATATTGTTCCCGATTTTCTTTAAAATTGGCACAACATCTTATAATTGAACTACAAACACCTATGCTGAAAGTGGGTAAGATCGGTTCAGATTTAGATATAGCCCCCATACACATATTGCTCCCTTTACATGTTATATTTCACCAATAAACATACATGGTGAAAGCGGGTCACATCGTTCCAGGTTTCAATTTACCCCCATACAAATGTCCTTTCCGATTTAACATTTTTTGTCAAGCACATACATTTATAGGATTCAAAAATTCTTCCCGATTTCACTTTTTTACCGAATTGAATTGTATTGAGATAGAAAGTGCGGTGTATCATATAGTCGGCTTCGTCCGTCTTTAGCCTTTCCATACTTGTTTGGGAGATGTCCATACTTTGGTATAACTCAAATGGGGCCCCATTCTTCTCTATTACAGCTCTATAAACTACATCTTAAATCGGATCTTCATCAAATTTTGCAGATCATTATATGTTTCAACTAGGAATGCCTACCGTGAATGAGAAATATATAGGCGCATGTTGTGGCACAGGCCTCAATGGTTGTTATAGCCCCCCTTAAAATGTCCGTTCGATTCATCTTAGTACAGCTGTATAATCTGTTTTTATATTTATTATATTTACTTTACATGATATATTTACTTTATTCGAAATATCTGCAGGAAAACTGGACCAATTACTTTATTATTTACCATACTCATTAAAGTTGACTAAAGATGAATTTATAGTAACTGTATAAAGTAATGAAAGAGAGGTATATACGCAGGGAGTGGTGTAGGGTATTATATAGTCGGCCCGCCCGACTTTAGCCTTTCCTTACTTGTTTTCCTCTTGACTGATTTCGCCCATTTCGGATCCGCCCATGGCGGATGGTATAAAAACATGATTTTTTAAATTCCCTTTCGTCTGCAAAGAAGGTTGTTACTTCCACATTTATTCATAGATGTTTTCCAAATCATTGAATTGATAGACATAAAAAAATAAAATAAAATATGTATCCTATTTTTATGGTATCTTTCGTTCCATCAGAAAACGATAATATTTGTTCTCAATCTTTGTAACATTTAAAGCCCCAACAATTATCGAATGTATAAGTAGGTGTGATTGGACATTGGAGTTTTCATAATTTTCTTTAAATTTATACATTAAACAATTTTTTGTGTTGATTTTTGTTGGGTCAGTATGCCTTAATGAACATAAGAAATAAATTATGTCTCTAATCTCTTGCTAATCCACATCGTAAATTATAATAAATCATGCATGAGCATGAGTAATAAATGTGCACGAGTTCCATTCCATTTTTTTTTTTCAAATCCGTTCTGAATAAGGTTATGGTGAAATATGTCAAATGTGAAAGTATTTCTTTCAACTTCATGTCTGCCATGCTTCCAGGAAATATTGTGAAATACGCTGAATTTCCATGCATTAATTTGATTCGAATTTCTCTGTACCAACAATTCCCATGGATGTACAATCCTACACACACCAATATTTTTTAAAGCTGCAAATTTGAAGAATGCAAGTCCGTATGGATAACTCACAAAAGATGCCATAGAATGTGAAACAGGCAATAGATATCACAAAAACGCAATCTGTTTAAGCCAATCGTACGGAAATTTGATGAAATCGATGCAGCCGCAAGTTCGTCATATATGGATGGGTTTTTTAAGAAAATATTTATCTTGTGACAATTGCGAATTTGCAAGTGGTCAAGGATGAGTACTGAAATAAACTCTGCATCCTATCAGTTGCCACCCCTAAAGTATGCAGTGGAATACTTATTTAAATTTAACCCCAAAGTAGCCCACATAAATGTGAATACGGTTCAATAATTTATTCATGAATGCAAACAATTACAAACGCACTAGCACACGCTCACCCATAGCTGACGGGTGAAAGAACTACTTGGCTTGATACCACTTAAAATGCTCATATGTATCTAATTGTAGCCCAGTACTCCCCTTAAGTTTTGCCACGCGTTAAGGAAGCAAACAAATTACAAAGCTGATTGTAAAAGTTATCGACTGCACAGTGACGATTTTCAGTTGTATCACAGGAAACGACAATTCTGCTGGATATTAATATGCGAAATTTCATTGGCACTTCTGTCATAAGTTATGTGATTATTACACAAACAACATTCTGGATTTGCTTGTCTTCAGATTACGTTACATAATCTAAGGGGAGTAATATTCGGAATTACTATTGAGACCATGTTAAAATTTTCAAACCGATAAACCATAGTTTTGGTTGGAGCTTATGCTATGCCATACAAATGATCAAGTTTTTTCTTGATTTCATTGAAGGAGTTGGCCATCTCTCGCCTTAGTAGACAAGCAATACCAAGTTTATTGCATTGTGTGATGCTGCCGTGCCAGTGAGACAACGAGTTAGTCGAAGTTATGAAAATATCGCTGCCATTCAGGCATCCGTAGCAAACGTTCAAATCAGTCGATTCCGCGGCGTTCTCAAGAGCTGGGCATCGCCAAGACCACTTTATGGCGAATTTTGCGTAAGGATCTTGGTTCACACCCATACAAGATCAAGCTGACTCAAGAATTGAAGCCGATGGACCATTTGACGCGACGTACGTTCTCCGATTGGGCTCTGGAGAAGATGCGCCAAGATGATGAATTTCATCGCAAAATCATCTTCAGTGACGAAGCTAATTTTTGGCTCAATGGGTTCGGCAATAAGCAAATAAGCGTTATTGGTTTGGTGAAAATCCATATGTGCTTCATGAATCACCACCGAGTCATCGAAAATTTTGTCCAACGAATCGATCGCAGCCAACATGCCCTCGGTGGCCATATGAACGAAGTCAAGTTCCATTCATAAATGTTTTGATTGTATTTCAAGCTGACCATAAAGTTTTGGAAATATCTCAAATGGTTTGCGTTGTAATTAAAAAAGTTGTCAAGTCGTTATTGGAATACCCTGTACATATATAGCAGTGCCCGTTACTTCGCACGCGATATTTGTTATTAGTTTTATCCAACTCTGTTTTTTGATAGTATTTATTGAATTTTCTTTTGATGGATATAGATTAATATAAAATAGTAAATTTTAAACCTCCTATTAGATAGCACTCATACTTGTCGCATGTATCATTTCTATCATTTTCTACCTGGTAACGAACAAAAAACAACCGCGGAGCCTTTTTTATACTCCATCTCATGTTTCCAGATGCAGCCGGCCATTTTATAACATTTTGTACCTCTTTCCCATAAAGTACACATTTTGAAAAATCAGTATGTTCTTTATTTAGTACTACATTTATCCCTTTTATGTTCCGCGTTTAAGTAATTTTATCCCGCGCACCCCTTAGGGTTTGCATTTTCCCGTACTTTTTATTTCCCGGGAAACGGGAATTATTTTTTCAATTTCCCGGGATCCCGGGACAGCACGGGAAATCGTCATCATACTGTTTACCATGACTTAAGCTTATTTTTTCCAATGAAACATTCACATTTTATTAAAGTAAAATAAATATGTATTTCACAACGAACCTGTTACAGAATTCATATAATAAAGTGCAATGTGAGATCAATTCAAACATCTTTTCAAGTTTCAAAATTAATTAAAGATCAGAGATTTCTTATTTTATTGAAAAACGTGGACACGACGGAGAACGAACGTTCACATTAATAGTCAGTAGAGCATTAAAAGAAATGTTTGTTCTTTGTACTGTCGCTTCGAAAACTTTAAATTCTTTATTTTTGGCGTCCAAAATCAACTTTTCCCGGATTTTAATTTGTTCATATGGAGCTTGACAGGAAAAATCCGAAAAAGTGGATTATGAGTGTATATGCGAACGTAGCTTAAAAATATTTAGTCATACAACTGCAATATTTGACACACCTGATTAAAAGTGATGTGAACTAAATTTTTATACAACATTTTTAATTTTATTGTGGAAATGATGGGAAAAAATATGCGATGAAATGTGTAAAATTATCTACTGAATTCCCGTACGAATTTCCCGGGATACGGGAAATGAAAAATGTGCGAATTCCCGGGAATTTTCCCGCGGGAAATCCCGGGATGCAAACCCTAGCACCCCTTAAAAGTGCACATTTCGAAGATTCCAATTTTACTGCACTTCTACGTGGTCTGAGGAATTTACATACTATTAATAGCGGACATTCACGATTCTAACTGCAATATCTTAGTTGGTACCATTTTTATCCCTTTTTGCCCAACTCGCCCCTTAAAAGTACAAAAATGCATTTATATTGCGCTTCAATGTGGAAGGGCAATTTACATACCAAATTTCACAACTATAGCTGCAATACTAAAATATGTATCATTTTCATCACTTTTTGTCCCGCGCACCCCTTAAAGTACAAATTTCGAAAAATCCATTTAGATTGCGCTTCTACATGGTCAGAGGAATACGTTGTCAGAGAAATGTAAATACCGATTTTCAAGAATATAGCTGCATCACTTAAATTGGTACCATTTTATCCCAAATAATGAAAATTTTATAAATAAATATTATATTTTTATTATTTAAAATCACGCCACGGCTACCAACGCATTTACATATCGAAATAATACTTCAAGTCAATTCAAAAAATAAAAAATGTTGGTAGATAGTGGATTGGTTGTATTTCCATTCTATTTTTATTCCAAAAGTACAAATTTTGAAAATCCATTATCTCAAGTACATAGTGCAAAATAACCTAACTTTATGATTCAACCAATTTTTGCCGTAAAAGTAAAAAGTTCGAGTTTTCATTTTTTGTCAGAGGAATGTACACACCGAAATCCATGTTTCTACCTGCGGCCATTTGGTTGGTACCATTTTAATCCCTTTTTCCTATTTTACCCCCTTAAGAGTACGACTTTGTAAAATCTCTTTATTTTACGCGTCTACCCAATTAGAGGAATGTATACTCCGAATTTCATGACTCTAGCTGCGGTCATTTGGTTGGTACTATTTTTATCCCCTTTTTTCATTTTAACCCCAAAAAGTACAAGTCTACGCAATCAAAGAAATGTATACACCTAATTTCATTATTCTAGGTGCAGCCGTTTGGTTGGTACCATTTTTATCCCTCTATTCCCATTTTCCCCTTAAAAGTACGAATTTGGAAATAATATTTTTATATTATGTATCTACTCAATTAGAGGAATGTACATAAGCAATTTCGTGTTTCTAGATGTTGTCGTTTAATATGTACCATTTTTATCCCTTTTTGCCCCATTTCACCCCCTACGATTAAAAATCACGTTTTGGTGCACGTTTTTGTTATAGGGGGAATGCGCATACTCAATATCAAGTAAGTACAAGCAGACATATTAAAAAAATTTGTTTAAATACTCTAAAATATTAAGGGTTATTATGGGTATTTTTAGTCCTTATGAGGGAAAAAATGTCCCCTTGTGTCGATTTCGCCCAGTTTCAATCCCAACCGATCTACGACGGTAAGACGCATTTGTGGAAAATTTGGACGGACAGACATTTCTATATCGTCTTTGAATTTTATGACGATCAAGAATATATATGTACTTTATAGGGTCTCAGTTCGATATTTCAAGGTGTTACAAACGGAATGACAAAGTTAGTATCCTGGTGGTGGAGGGTATAAAAAGAAACTACGTATTTTCAATTTTCAAAATAATACAAAAAAAATATTTTTTCTTCGCATACGTAAAAATATATTAAACTAGTAAATCAAAAAAAAAATTCTTTTTTCAAATCCATGCTTTATGCAAGCATAATTCTATTGGGCCTAGAAATTCTTTTTTAGTTATCTTTTGTAGAAGGAAAAAAAAAGTTGTGGTTTGTATGGGAGGTACCACGCCCCTTTGTACAATCCCGCCCATATTTGCAGCAGCACTTAAAAAATCCACACCAAACCGACGTACCAAATTTTGTTCAAATACCGTTATCAGGAGCAGAAATAATAGATTTTTAATTTGTGGTTTGTATGGGAGGTACCACGCCCCTTTGTACAATCCCGCCCATATTTGCAGCAGCACTTACAACATGCACACCAAACCGACGTACCAAATTTTGTTTAAATACCGTTATCAGGAGCAGAAATAATAGATTTTTAATTTGTGGTTTGTATGGGAGGTACCACGCCCCTTTGTCCAATTGGTCAAAATTTTCCATTTCCTTGTATTGTCATCGAAAATGATTAAGTGTGCAAAATTTGAGCAAAATTGGTTGAGAAAAAAGCTTTCAAAAATTGATTTCAAATTTTGTGGCACACAAACATATATAGAAAGTAACCTTATATAAAGCATGGAAAAAACATAAAAACAAAAACAAATTTAATTTTCTTTTGAACTGGGATATTGTCCTGGCTCAAGACCATTTGGCTTCCATATTTAATAGAATGCAAATTTATTTACAAATGGCATGGTGACATTTATTAGTTGGCTGCAGACTACCACGATCATGATTTCGACCATGACCAGTCTTTTCAAGTGGCTTTGACTTTTCAACATCAAACCCGGCCTCTATAAGGAGATGATTCTCACAAACGAAGGAGAAGCACAACTCACTTGCCGAATTTGCGTTTAAAAAATCGCCATCTTACAAGCAACTCATTGAGTTGCATATGTAAATATGTAAATATATGCAGGTATAGTTAGTGAGTTGCCATGGCATTTGTAAATAAATTAGCATTCTATTAAATATAGATGCAAAATAGTCTTGAGCCAAGACATTATCCCAGTTCTAATCAAATATTGATTACAGGGCAAAAAAATACAAACTAAAAAAATTATTTTTTTTTAAATCGAAAAATACGAAAAGTAGCCAGCTTCGGGCCGACTTCTAAAATATAAAATATTTTAATGTTAATATCTCAAAATAATCCTTGGGTTCTTGTCTAATTTGGTTTTTTTACAGAACTCAAAAATGTCTACTAGAAAGTTATTGAATTTTGGCCTATGGATTTTGATTCTGAACCACTATGCGCCGTGGGGATGAAATATATAAAGATGAAATATTTTTTAAAAAGTCATTTTTTGTCTTGTCATTTATTTTGGTTTAAGACCATAGGTTGTGCTGAAGTCTTCAGCAGAACCCAAAAATTAGCAAGAAAGGCAAAGTGAGACCTTTATTGTTGCAGCTAAAAGTTGACTGCGCAGTTTCGATGGGCGCTACCCCATCTCATCAGAACTTTCGCAACGAATGTATGTCTTTGACTTAAATCAGGGTTCATATTAGTACCAGCGGTCACATATTTCAAATGAGAAACGCTGATAAACAAAATATTCCACCGAACTAAGTCGACACACTAAAAATCTCCCTTTGCCAATTCAATGTTGTGCATGTGCTCGCATCGCTCGCAACAATGTAAAGGTTGTTGTTGTACGGTATGTCCCGTCTTCACTGTACCTCGTGTGTATTGTTGTTGTTTGTATGTATAGTTGGTCTGTTATGTTGTATGTCTTGTCATTTATTCTGGTTTAAGACAAATTTTCGATTTTGTAAATATGGTCGTATTGTGGCTTTGTTTTGTAAATTATTTTTCTACCCTCCTTAGAAAATAAACTAAGCTTTTCATTTCATTTTTAACATGTCTTGATCGCTATACAATTCTAGGATGGTATAACCGTGTCCGTCTGTTTGTTGAATCTCTCTGACATCTAAAATAAACCATGGTAGGAGTTACGATTATTATTTACTGAGGTCAATGTTTTTCAGTCAGTGTTAGGAGACCTCCCCAGCCTCCGGTTTAAAATCAATTATTAGACATTCTTTTAAATCGTTTCCATGCTGGTCACGTTTTATTTGCTCAGTTTCGTTTTACTTTCCTCCATTAACCAAACACTGTTATATCAAAGCTCGAAGATATTCTATAATTATTTTTATTATCCTTTGGTCCTTATCAAACAAATCATCCCCAGTCACCCTCTCTCGTTTTCTTGCTCCTGATAATGTTATGTGTGAGAGTTGTGTGGTGTGACTCGATTAACGGTCGAGTGTGCTTCGCTGATTAAAATAAACGATTGGACGAGAGTCTTTCCATCGGTGGCGTGAGGGGGTATGGATTATGTAGAATTTGTATTCGCTTAAAAACAATTTGAAATGTCATAAAAGACTTGTCATACGATGATGCTTAATTCATGATAATATCTTCATTCCCTCGAGTTGCCAGCATCGGAGGTCGAAGGACGATTATTAAATATAATATAATAGTCGTACTTTATTGGTCCTACATCGTCCAGTGCTACACAGCGGTGAAATAAAATGAGTTGATGGAGAAAAAATGTTTTTATCGACAGCTTATATTCAAAATTGGCTATGAATAGTTTTTTCGAAAATGAGTTTTTGATTCCAAACTATTCTCAGATTTAGATGTCATCTGTCATATAAATTTAGAGAAGAATTTTTTTTCTAAAGCCACTTTTTCAATTTTTTTCTGATTTGGTATGTGAGCGTAAGTTAGTTTGTGACTGCAAAAGTGGCTATTAACATAAAAAGAAAATAAATAAAATACTTAAAAAATGGAGCAGCATAAAACAGAAGATTGCAATTCTCTACAACGATTATGTTTGAAACATTTTTCTAGATTTGGTGTATATCGTACTCACAAATTCCATAATTTCGCCGTTACTAGCATTTTGCTTCCCAAGTTATCAGGCTAAAATAGGATAAATATTGGTTGCAAAGTCAAAAATTGTGAAATGCATTTTTAGAAAAAACCCGCGTAACTTTTATCATATAAAGAATACCAACATATTTTTTTCCATATGCTGACTTCATGGGGAGTATTTGTGTCAGAAAAGTTTCAGAATCCTTGATGGAGAAAGTTAAAATATAAGCAATTGCAACAGCAATTTTGGATTTTTTCAAAATATTTTTTTTCAAAAATATTCATTTGTCTTTTTTGTTTACTGCGCTCTACCGAAATACCCTAAGCTGACGTGTAACTTTGCTACTTAAGCGTGAAGTGCTTTATTTACAACTTTGGTGTCTTCGGTGACCACCCCTGAGATTTTCCAACATTTTTTTTTCGTTTTTTGAAAGGACTTTTCTTGATTTTCTCGATAAAAGGGTTAAATTGATCCATAAAGAGGGGAGCTAGCATGCATTTACAATATTTTTTACTACGATTTTACGAACTTTCAGAACAAATTCAGCTTTTATTGAAGAATACATACGATTTTATCCAAGTCTAGATAATGCCAGCAAATCATGCTTTGATGTTTCCCCATTTTCCATAAATTTGTTCAACTGTTTTCATTTATTAATTGAAATGAGTTTAGATTTATTATGTTCCCTTTTCTGGACGCAAATCTACCCTCAAATAGTATTCATCATGTGTACGGCTTTTGTCCAAACATTTCAAATCCGGCTATCTCACAAGCGTAAAACAGTTATTTTTCTGGCTAAATTTAATTTGATGGACGTTTTAATTTTTTTTACAATTCCCAAAATCGAGACCAAAGGTATACAAACAACATGCCCCATCCTTCAGCAAACAATATTTAAAGTACCTATACAACAAATAATTTATTTTAATTTGTTTAATGTCATCCATTTATCTCCAAGAACTCTCCACAGTGCGGCTATTTGTGATCTGACTTTATGGCTTTAATGAGTAATATGAAGGATTCTTCTTAGATACAGGCCAACAATTCATGGAAAAAAGCATTTTAGTAAAGCACGAGTTTGACAACCTAAAAATATTCTTCCAATTATTTATTTACATTTATCGCTATTAAAGATATCAAATTTATTTTATGGATTTCTTTTCTAAATTCAAATTTTCGTCGAAGAAACGTTTTATATTTGGACTATAGTTGAATGACTCATATGAATGAGTACATCTTTGTGCAGCAAATCATTTGATGAAGAAATGCGTACATACATACATATCAAATTGATTATAATTGGAAAAATGCATCTCATAATGAAAATCATTTATCAGAAAATTGATGGGCAGTATCGCTAAAGCCTTTTGACTCCAGTCAAATCTTCTTGACAGGAAGGAAAGAAAATCGTATTTAATAAATCTGATTTGTTGATGGTATTAGTTTTTCTCAAAAATTACTTTAACAATTTATTGAATACTTTCTTTTTTACATTTTTAAAGGTTTTTAGTTTGACAAATACGTAGTAAAATCAAGTCTGCCTTTGTGAACACCGACTACACTGGTTTACAAGTGGCATTTGTTAAGGCCAACTAAGATAAAAAAATATAAAAATGTTTATGGAAAATTTAATTTATTTTATATCTACATTTTTTTTTGAGGTAGTTTCACCATTTTGACTATATCTTACAACAGAAATCACCAATAAATGTTTAAAATTGGACTATAAATGTTACAATTGCAGTTTGTCAAGAGAGAAAACATATTCGGGACATATAACAAGAAGAGAAAATGTTTTGATATGTTATGCAAACACCTTGCCAAATATTAAAATAACCTCAGACTGAAGAGTCCAGCATCTCCTTTAATCGAGAAATAAGCACTCACTCTCGGCACCTTATTTGGCGGAAAACTTAGATACGCGACTAATCGAGAAATGTCTCGTCTTTGTTGGCAAATATTTCAATATTAATATAGTCATAGAAGCATTGCTTGCAATAGTACGTTCTTATATTGTGTTTTAGTTTCCCCACTCATGTTGCCACTGCCATCCTTTATTTTTAGAAATTAATTTGCGAATATTTCCTTTTGCGTTCTAACTTTACGCCATAAACATCATATTGGATGGCTCCCGAATGCTGACACGTAGCAACCCGACGACCAACCACAAACAATTACGAACCAAAAAATCCAGACAAAGTTACCACAAGAAATGATTTCCGCTTCA
Source organism: Polietes domitor (assembly GCA_947397865.1). Classification (NCBI taxonomy): domain Eukaryota; kingdom Metazoa; phylum Arthropoda; class Insecta; order Diptera; family Muscidae; genus Polietes; species Polietes domitor. The sequence continues at coordinate 105,287,693 of OX377621.1, read as the reverse complement.
AACACGCTTTAACTGAGATGAAAGTACAGCAACATTGTGTACGTAGCCCCCGAAAAGTATACTACATATTGGATGCGGTTGCGGCACCCAAAAGTATGCCAGCCATTCATCACAATGAACATTTTATTTGTAAACAAGTGGTTAAAAATAACATCATGTAATTTAAATTCTGAGAATTTTGTATTTTTTAGAAATCAAATAAATACTTAATACGATTTCAGCACATGGGAATCGTTCCCTCAGGAATTAATTTCATGAAGGTCGTTCATAATCAGTTGTTGTTCCACAAAAAATTTATGCTGTTCAAAAACTGACAATGCAAGATCATCAAGTCAGACATTAGATATTATTATTTTAGCACTAAAAATTACTGTCCTCTTTGCTAAACGGCATGTTTTGTATATGTTAATGTCAAATCACATTTGTTTAAACATTGTTTTTTAGTTATTCTTGCAGGAAATTTTGACAACTTTTTGTGAAGTATTGTCGCTATAAATTGTCATAAGTAGATTAAAGAAGACCCATAGAACGTTATGTTTGAGGTGCTGTCTGAATTCAGAAGAGTGAGATAGTGCCTCGCTAACTTGCGACCCAAATATTCGATATTGTTCAAAAACGAAAAACAAGCAACAAATTGTGTATATGACATGTCGAGCAAAAGCTTAATTTAATTATTCGATTTTAAAAGTATTCAACCAAATTTTTATATGTTGTTGAAATATAACCCCCTAGAAGTTGGCTAACACTTTTCCGCCATTTAATAAAAATACAAACAGTTCCCACGCGCCACCTCATTGTTTGGTACAATCTCCTGGCTATTCCTCTGGGTATGTTTTACACTTGAGTGACTTTCCATTTCTGCTTAACTCCTGCCTCGGATTAATTTACCGTGAACATAACGGTGAATGGCTGTGGGATGTTGGCGGTATATTCAACTTTTTCAAATATATTGTCCCTGAAAGTATTCTATAGTCACAGTTCAAACATTTTTTCTTCCGGTTGCCTCTAACTTTGAACTTTAAAGTTTTGTGCTATGACTTCCGCCTTAAAAGACAAGACTTTAAAGCAAAAATTGTGATAATAAATTGCATCAGATGAGATAGCAAAAAAATGGGAGAAAAGCGAACATCATTCTTCCGAGGAAAATGCGACATGAATTCAGAGATGAGAAGCATAAATGTTTAATTGAATTTTATGTGCAGCTCTAGTTATTACGTTTGCAAAAGTTTGTTTTAGTTATTCTGTCCTTGTTTCAGTACCCTACAGCACCACACTATGGATCTTGCAGGATTTCTTTATAAAGGGTGGTTAAATTGTAAGGGCCGATGTTGAATGTGAACCACACCTAAACGTCAAGTTTTTTCTGCATTTCATTTGACATTTCTCAATTTCAGACTAACTCAATTTGAACCATGGAAAGATACACAATCGAGCAACGCGTTAAAGTTATTCAGGCTTATTAAGAAAATAGGCGTTCAAATCAAAATGCAATGCGTGATTTTTCGGTCAATTTTTTATATTCATTATTCTAACTGCAACCGTTTGATTGGTACCATTTTTATCCCTTTCGCTTAATTTTGCGCCTAAAAGTACAAATTTCGACAAAATCCTTTATATTTCGCGTCTACACAGTCAGCTAAATGCATACACCGAATTTCGTGATTGTAACTTCAGCGGTTTGGTTGGTACCATTTTTATCCCTCTTTTCCAATTGTATCCCTTAAAAGTGGACATTTTGAAAAATCTCTCAATTGTACGTGCCGTGTCGTATCATTGCTACCAGTTTTATCCCTTTTGTACCATTTCACCCGCTAATTCTTTTTCTGTACTTTTTGGTGACTACACGTTACTAGAGGAAACAAATTTCTAGTGCATAATAATCAAAAAATTTGAAAAATATTGCTTAAATAATCTAAATATTAGGGGTATTTTCAGTCTTTGTTATGGAAAAATATTTCGCGATCTGCAACCATAAGACACATATACGGAAAATTTCAACCTCCTCGCTCATTTCGTTCGGAAACTAGCGTGCTTTCAACAGTCAGACAGGCGGGCTCGGCTAAATCGACTTAGAATTTTACCAGGATAGAGAAGACATATACTTTATGGGTTCTTCGTTGAATATTTCAATGTGATAGAAACGGAATGACAAAGTGAATATGACCCATCCTGGAGTTGGAGGGTATACAAAAATGTTTTTTCAATTTGCTGATCTTGAACTTTTCTTCGGGTTCAAGAGCATTTGCGTCAAATCGCTGCGTTGGTTACAGGCACATCAGACGGCCAATTCGAATCAGCAATTTACAATCAATTCTTTGTAATCCTCTTGAACCAAATAAAGTACACAATTTAAAGACAATTTATATAAATTCCCATTTTACTCATTAGAGTACACTCTTTAAAAACATTTAAATTTTTTTGGGTTTTTATTTCTTAATAAGGGGCTAACATAATAAAAATATTTAAACATTTTGTGAAATGAAAGTTATTGAGAATTAATGGGTTCTTTCTCTTCTCTTATTTTTGTAGTTAGAGCTACATATGCCCAAGTTTCTTATAAAGTCTATAGACTTCTTTCTCTCCTGATTTAAATCGTTTTAAAGTGTCTAATTTGTATTCTATGGTTTTGTCTTCGCCTTTGACTCAATGGAATTTAGGCAAATAAAAAAGGAGATCGCATAAAACAATGTTAACAGGCAACGCAATTCGGAGCAATTGAATTGATGATTTACAAATATAAAATTGAATACGAATTTTAAATATGAATATAATTTTCAAGTTTTTAATATGGCCAATATGAGTATTTTATGCCATTTTAATGAAACAGAAAATATTTAATTTTTGTTTCGCTAGAAAAAAAACACAAACAAAATATGGCATTTTATTGTGGAATTGTTAGGTATATAAGAATATATGTGACGATAATCGGATAACACAGTCAAATGTTGGCTCTATTTTTCGAGAATCGATTCTCGCCCAAAGTTACCATTCACTAAATCGAATCAACTCAAATCGGTAACTGGTACGTATGAGTGATATTTGTATGTAGAGTCATTAAATATTTCACATACGCCACAGTGTTAATCGGGTGGAAAAAACAAACAAACTGGAATAAACTTTTAATACAAGAAATTGTTAAACAAACTAATAAAATTACAAATGATACTAAAAAGATTTGACCAATAATCCGAAACCCATACCTTTACATGTACTTTTAAGGGATACATCTTTATAACTTAAAACAAATAAGGAAAGGCTAAAGTCGGTCGGACCAAATATATGATATTCTTTACCACTCCCTGCGTATATGCTTCGTTTTGATTACTAAGCCCACGTGTTTTATGGGGGCGATTTTATATAGTTCATATAAGTTAAACAGTATAATAATAAATTCATATTTAGTCAAATTTAACGAATAGGGCAAAATTGATGAAAATCTTTTCCATTACATGTGTTGAGCCCATACACAAACAAAATCGGTGTGATCACATGTCATCTATATATATATAAAAGAGTTGCGTGATTGAGTGACTGACTGATCACTCTCCAGACCAAACGGGGGTAAAACGGGGGAAAAGGGATAAAAATGTTACCACCGCAATGACCAAACGGCTGGGCCTAGAATCTTGAAATTTGGTATAGGTATTCCTCTTGCGGCTTTTGGGCGAATGATAATCCAAGAGTGATTGTCCAAAAACCAACCCACCCACAAAGAGTGACTGTTTGGTGCAGTTTATGGACTGGCGGTAACATCGGCCGTATTTTTTTTCTTCGCTATCGTGGGTTATTTGATTGTGGGTTATTTGAAAGAAAATGTGTACGTCGATAAGCCAGCAACAATTCAAGAGCTAAAGGATGAAATAATTCGGCACATTAACGGCATAGAACCTCAATTATGCATCAGCGTCATCGAAAATTTCGACCATCGGATGGAGGTGTGCCGCAGAGGTGGCGGCGGCCATTAAGCCGTTATTTTGTTCCATACATAATTGAACCATACCAATATTATCATAATAAAAATAAATTACAATAATTTCCTAAATAATTTGTGTTTTATTCAAAATCAACATCGGCCCTTAAAATTTAACCACCCTTTATTACCCGAACGACAAAATTTGTATCCTAATATTTATTATATCAATCACCTCATATGGCTATATATAAAGTTTTAGATATATAAAGTTTTGTTGGGTATTTTATGATCGTCGTCTCATTTGTTAAACTTTAACCTGCTTTTAGTTTATTATACACTCCACGAAAGTATAATGTATTTGTGCATCCCAAAAGGAAGGGAGATAGACCCATTATTAATTATACCGACCGACTTAGAATCACTTTTTGAATCGATTTAGCAATGTCCGTCTGTTTGTCTGCCCATCTTTTCTTGTAAACACGATACAGGTCACAATTGTAGACATAACCAAATGAAACTTTGCACTACGAAGATTTTCGGGACATGGACGAACGTTATTTTATTTGAAGAAAATCGGTTCAGATTTAGATACAGATTTGACTCTTTGTACTCTAGATACCTATAATACAACAGATATTCTTCAAAATTGGCAAAACATCTTATATTTCAAATAGGAACACCTGTGGTGAAAATGTGTTAGATCGGTTCTGATTTATATATACCTCCCATGCAAATTTCGCTCCCGATTTGACTTTTTCCCCTCTAGAATACATATTGTATCAGATTGTCTTCAGATTTGGCAAACTATATTATATTTAAACAAGTAAGGAAAGGCTAAAGTCGGGCGGGGCCGACTCTATGATACACTCCGCTTTCAATCCGAATACAATTTAATTCGGTGAAAAAGTGAAAACGGGAAGGATTTTTGTATACTGTAAATGTATGTGTTTGACAAAAAATGTTAAATCAGAAAGGACATTTGTATATGGGTATATTGAAATCTGGAACGAAATAGATGAAATATAATATGTATAGTTTGGCCAAAACCGGTTAAACATTTGGGAGCAATATTTGTATTTGCGCTATATCTAAATCTGAACCGATCTTACCCACTTTCTGCATAAGTGTTTCTAGTTGGATTACAAGATGTTGTGCCAAATTTAAAGAAAATCGGGTACAATATGTCGTTTCTAGAGCGGAAAATGTCAAATCGGGAGCGACATTTGTATGGAGGCTATATCTAAATCTGAACCGATCTTACCCACTTTCTGCGTAAGTGTTTCTAGTTGGATTATAAGATGTTGTGCCAAATTTAAAGAAAATCGGGTATAATATGTCGTTTCTAGAGCGGAAAATGCCAAATCGGGAGCGACATTTATATGGGGGCTATATCTAAATCTGAACCGATTTGTCTCAAATTAAATAGCGTTCGTCCTTGATCCACAAGACTTACTTGTGCCAATTTTTGTTAAGATCGGGCTATAATTGCGACCTGTAATTTGATTACAACAATAGATGGACAGACAGACGGACAGACAGACGGACATTGCTAAATCGACTCAGAAAGTGATTCTAAGTCGATCGGTATACTTAATCTCGCTTCCTTTTGGGTGTTACAAACAAATGCACAAAGACATAATACTCTCGTGGAGTGTATAAATAGTAATAATTTGGAATTTGATCGTATTAAATATTTTGAATATTAAAATCCTTATATTTAAACTAAAAACATCTGTGGTAAAAGCGAGTCAGATATGTTCAGATTTAGATATAGCTCCAATACAAATTACGCTCCCGATTTGATTTTTCCCCTCTAGAAACCACATATTTTATCAGATTATGCATCATCATATTTGTCACAAAACCTTATATTTGTTCAGATTCTGTTCAAATTTAGACATAGATCCCATACAATTTTTGGTCTCCATTTAACTTTTTACGCTCTAGAAACCACATATTTTATCGAATTTCTTCAATTTTGCCATACTATCATGTTTTTCATCTGGAAACATTATGTGGGTCGATCATAAAAATGATGCTCCCGATTTTTCCGCTCTAGAAACCATATATTTTAACCGATGTTCTTCAGAATACATCCTTCTTACAATAATATCGTTATAAAAGTATACTATTCAAGTGATAATTTTGTAAGCGATTTTTTGTTGGTTTTTGATAAAGCTTAACGTAGAAAAACACACTCGCTAAATGTTGATGTAGGGCTAACAGTCATAAAGGCATCATATAAGTAACATAGCTTTTCAGTTTTATTCTTTGTTTTGTCAAAAAATGCGAAATCGTCATATAAAGTCGTCTGCCTTTAGCCTTTTCGAACAATTTTGGGGTTTTGGATGTGGTTTATTATGTGGTTTAAATCCAACATTAAATTACAAGACTCTTCGATGTCACAACTTACATCCGAATCTGAACCGTTGTCTAAATCTGGACCCACAGAAATTTCGGGGGAAAACGTTTGTATAATTCATTTGCAAACTCATTTGTATCCGATTTTGATGAGTATTTCAATACGCCATCGTTTAACAGAAATTTTCCGGAACTTAAAAACAGCAAAACTGTATCCTTCTTTCTTCCAGTCTCGCCATCATCCTTTGGCATGAATCCAGGGCGTATGTGTCTTCTATCTTTTTTAAATTGTTGAATAAAAATTTTTGTATTGCTTCTTAATTGCTAACACAATGTGAAATGTTATCTTATTTAACAAAAACCGGTTAACTGACACGAAAAACCTGGTTTCTGGGTTAACCGAAAATGGCCATTTTACAAAAACCGGCCGACGGTTACAGGCGACGAAACCGGTTAACCGGTTTCTGTTTTGGACACCCTATTACACACGTCTGTCTTCATAGACACGCACAATATGAGTATGTCTCCAAAATCGTACTTTTAAGGTCGAAATTAAAAAATGGTAAAATTAGATGTGTTCGTTTAATTATGGACGCTAAAAAATAACAGATCTATGTTTTGTTTCTTGTGAAAATGATGCAGTCACTCTGTAGAAGAAATCGGCCCTGAGGGAAAATGTTTCTCACCAATGACGACTGGCAAGACACCTAATATTTAGAGTACATTTTTGAAAATTGTTCCTGTTTTGTTCATTTTTTGATTACAATTTCAGTATTTTATATATAGTAGTAGTTTACTGTTGAAGCCTTTATGTTCAAGTGGTAAGTTAAGCTGAAATATGTATGCGGTTCAGTGACCACACACATTAAGAATATGGAGTATGGTAGTCAGGCCACCGAACAAGGATTATAACAACTACACATGTTCATACATACCGATGGAAACCACTTATGGGCGAACTGACATCCGACAAGAACTCAGTGAGTTGAGCAAAATAGCCACCGTAGCACACCGGCCATTTGCAGAGGATGCGGTGCTGATACCGGCGCTGTGTGTGACGTCTCGGCCTAATCCGCATTTTCCTCTTGATGCAACTGAAAAGCAACAACAAAAACCGCTCAAAATTAATGATTACCACCACAAGTAGTCAGCGGTAAGTAGGAAACGGAGGTGAGTGTTCGATGTCTTACCTCAGGATCATTAATAAGGATGTCTTCTGGCCGTGGCAATATGGATGGCCCGGATGCTGCATGTATATTGTCCGCACCGCGGGGGACGATTATTGGTAGACTGCGTAAATGCTCTTATGCCGCTATCACATTTGCAAGTGCTGCTCCGTTTGGATTTGCGTTCCGCGAAGATGGAAATATTTTGTAAAAATAAAGAATAATTAATGCAAATAAAGGAAATATTATAACTTAAAATAATTATTTGAACACAAGCATTTCTTCAACAAACGTTAAATCTTAAAATAATGAAGTGAATGTGATGCGGTATCGTCGAAGATTCATAAGTAAAGAACGCATAAATGTCAGATGACCAGAGTTGAACCTTAATTTGTATGCAAGGTAAGCGCGCATATTATACCACGGCAAAGACGTCATCAATTTAGTTTCTCCAATCAATGTCTTTACCAAGAAATAAATCAGTTTAGATATTATATATATTTATTGTTACCACACTTTTTAATAAAATAGGAAATGGCATTTGTATGGGGGTATATTGGAACCTGGAACAATGTGACCCGCTTTCACCATGTATGTTTATTGGTGAAATATAATATGTAAAGTTTGAACAAAATCGGTTAAACGTCCGTCCGTCTGCTGTCCATCTACATATTGTACCCGATTTTCTTTAAAATAGGCACAACATTTTATAATCGTACTAGAAACACCTATGCTGAAAGTGGGTAAGATCGGTTCAGATTTAGATATAGCCCCCATACAAATGTAGCTCCCGATTTGACATTTTCCGCTCTAGAAACGACATACTGTACCCGATTTTCTTTAAATTTGGCACAACATTTTATAATCGAACTAGAAACACCTATGCTGAAAGTGGGTAAGATCGGTTCAGATTTAGATATAGCCCCCATACAAATGTTGCTCTCGATTTCACTTTTTCCGCTTTAGAAACCACATATTGTACTCAATATTCTTTAAAATTGGCACAACATTTTATAATCGAACTAGAAATACCTGTGCTGAAAGTGGGTAAGATCGGTTCAGATTTAGGTATAGCCCCATACAAATGTCGCTCCCAATTTCACTTTTTCCGCTTTAGAAACCACATATTGTACCCGATTTTCTTTAAAATTGGCGCAACATTTTATAATCGAACTAGAAACACCTATGCTGAAAGTGGGTAAGATCGGTTCAGATTTCAGATATAGCCCTCATACAAATGTTGCCCTATTTAACATTTTTTGTCAAACACATACATTTACAGGATGCAAAAATCCTTCCCGTTTTCACTTTTTTACCAAATTGAATTGTAATGAGATAGAAATTCCGTCCGTCTTTAGCTTTCCCTTACTTGTTTGGGAGATGCCCATATGTCCATACTTTGGTATAACCCAAATGGTGCCCATTCTGGTCTATTACAGCTCTAGCAACTTCATCAATTTTTGCAGATCATTATATGCTTCAACTAGGAATACCTACCGTGAATGAGAAAAATATTGGTGCATGTTTTTGCAGAGGCATCAAGTGTTGTTATAGGTCCCCTTCAAATGTCCGTCCAATTCATTCTACTACCACTGTATAATCTGTATTTATCATTGGATCTTGATCAATTTTTCCATATCATGTTATATTTACTTTACTCGGAATATCTGCTGGAAAAATTGGATCAATTACTTTATTAGTTACCATATTCATTAAATTTGACTAAAGATGAATTGATAGTAACTGTATTATTTATTTGAACTACACAAAATTGCTCCCATGAAATACCTGGGTTTAGTAATCAAAGCGATCTATATATGCAGGGAGTAGTGTAGGGTATTATATAGTCGGTCCCGTCCGACTTTAGCCTTTCCTTACTTGTTATGTATTAACTGTTGTTGTTGCGAACAAAGGTAAATGGAACTTCAATATTTTTCATGCAAACATATTTTCCTTAGTAAGCATTTTTGTTTATTTGTAAAATATTGCTATGGAAAATATTCAAGTTCATGGTCAACGCTTCCATGCAGACCAGAATTGCTGATCTGCAGGGAAACGGCAATACAAATTACCAATTAAGTTTAATGTAATTGGATAAATAGTCAATGAAAATATGCACTGCTCGCCAGTCAGTCAGTGAAAGGATATTCTATTTCTTGTCAAAATTATTTAGAACCTTTCAGTTACAAGTGCTGAAAGGTATAACAAATAAATTAGAGTCAATTCTGATGTTACATTTGAATTGGTAAACTCTAATAATTTAGGTAATCTAAGTCTACAAAATCTTACCCTGTTTTAATGGAATCCTGACCGCTGTGGCGTTTGGTGTGTGTCGTACCCTTTTCCACGATCAAATCCTGAATCCGCGAATCATTAATACCACCATCGGGTTGTCCTATAAATGAAAAGTTAAATGTTTAGAGGGAATTTAGCAAATAAATAAAAACAATGATTCGATTAGAACAGTAAGGATGGTGTTCCAAGCATTTCAAATTGAAATCCTATATTACAAATTCATTTGGGCTTATTGGTATAATAATTTAATATTTAATTTTATATTTATTTAATATTTATGAAGTAACCAGGAACAACCTAGGTGTGTCAACGTTCTTTTGGCGCCGGTTAGTTATAGCAAACAAATAGCTTGACCCTTTCCTATACTTAATGTTTTTGTTCTATATCGAATTTCGTCATTATTCATCGATTTCTGTTGTCAACAGGTCAAATATGAATTTTATCAACGTTGTTACAGTTGCTTTGGTTAGCTTTTTTTGGTTTAACTGTCCACTGACCTTCATACAGGTTTAACAAATATTTACTAGAAGCTAACAACGTTACCACTGACTTAATACATCCTCATATAGTGGGTGATTGGATTTCATATAGATAAAGAAATTAAAATAATGCTATTGATGTTAAGACATCACTCATTGGTCGGTATGACAAAGGGATATTATAGCTCAATAAAGTAAAGAGGTTCGTTTTCTGGAACCACAGTGGATTGACGCTATGATTCCACAACACTACACTATTCACCTCTTTAATTAGTCAATTATTCATCAAATCGAAATAATTTTGAATTTCAACCAAAGTGGATATAATGGACGGATGAATTGGAAGAACGTATAGAAATAATTTTATAAATATATACAGAACAGTAACCATCGGCAGAATGGCTGGAAGCTTTACGCATACAGGTCAAACGATAGAATGCCGGTGTCTCTGTGGGTTCAATGAAGCAATTCAGTGTCTCCGCAGTCTGCAGTTCCGCCATCAATTCATCCAGAAAACGATCCGGACAGGTACAAGAAAAGAAAACAAGTAAGGAAAGGCTAAAGTTAGGCGGGGCCGACTACACGCCACTTTCTATCCGAATACAATTCAATTCGGTAAAAAAGTGAAAACGGGATAAATTTTTGTATGTTTCCTAATCATAGGCTAATAGGACCTGGTCCAATTTGTCAAATCGAAAACAATATCCAATATCCAAACATGAAATTAAGTGACTAACTTTCGCAATAAGTTCTTCCAATTAAAATATAACGTGTCACTTTGAAGAAATTCGGTAAAAGTTCGTGGTTTATGTTGCGGAATTAGTCTATCCGGGAGCGAAATTTGTATAGGAGCTATATGTAAATCTGAACCGATCTGACCCATTTTCTCCATGGGTGTTTCTAATTGATATATAAGATGTTTGCCAAATCTGAAGACAATCTGTTAAAATGTGTGGTTTATAGAGCTGAAAAGTCAATTCGGGAGCGAAATTTGTATGGGGGCTATATCTAAATCTGAACCGATTTTCTTCAAATTAAATGGCGTTCGTCCTTGTCCCGAAAAACTTCGTTGTGCAAAGTTTCATTTGGTTCTGTCTACAATTGCGACCTGTATCGTGGTTACAAGAATAAATGGACAAAAAGACGGAAATTGCTAAATCGATTCAAAAAGTGATTCTAAGTCGATCGGTATAATTAATATTAATTGGGTCCATCTCCCTTCCTTTTGGGTGTTACAAACAAATATAAAAACCCAAGAAATAAAATTCTATGTAAAATGATATGCAATAATGAAGTCTTTTCATCATCTCTCACTGTGTGGCTACGTTAAAAAATATTTTAAATAAACAGAACAGCAGTTCATTGGGAGCCACTCCGCTCAATATCACCAAGTATCGTAAAATGACTTTCAGATTGTTCGGCCAAAATTGACACAAAGTGCCCCACAACTCCTCAGTGTCACGCGGATGCGAATCGGAGAAACTGTCCTTTTAAAAAAAGATAATGAAAACATTGCAAAAACGGTGTACGGATAAATTTTATATGAAGCATTCATTCATTACGTACATTTACGGGTATTACCTTGGCAGTTGCTTCTGTCGAACCCTCTCTACGACCTCTTGTTCCAGAGTCGGGGAAATACTTGAACATAGCGATGAACAAAATGTAAAATAAATTAATAAATTCCAACATGAAGGAGGGTAAATACTAGGACACTTTTTAGTTGGACAAAATATTATATTAACAATTAAAAAGGCGCACTCCACTGAGTATATTCCATAGTATTACCGGTAGTACCGAAGTAAAATATTTTGAGAATTGTGATATTTTAAATGCGCATTACTATATTTGTTTACTATTTCAAACTAAAGGGTGGTTAAATTGTAAGGGCCGATGTTGAATGTGAACCACACCTAAACGTCAATTTGTTTTTCTGCATTTCATTTGGCATTTCTCAATTTCAGACTAACTCAATTTGAACTATGGAAAGATACATAATCGAGCAACGCGTTAAAGTTATTCAGGCTTATTATGAAAATGGGCGTTCAAATCAAAATGGATGTCGTGCAGTTCGTGATTTTTCGGTAAATTTATTATATTCATTATTTTAACTGCAACCGTTTTATTGGTACCATTTTTATCCCTTTCGCCTCATTTTGCGCCGAAAAGTACAAATTTCGACAAAATCCTTTATGCTTCGCGTCTACACAGTCAGATAAATGCATACACCGAATTTCATGATTGTAACTTCAGCGGTTTGGTTGGTACCATTTTTATCCCTCTTTTCCAATTGTATCCCCTAAAAGAACAAATTTTGAAAAATCTCTCAATTGTACGTGCCTACGTAATTATAAGGATGTACACACCGAATTTAATGTTGTCGTATCATTGGTACCATTTTTATCCCTGTTGTCCCATTTCACCCGCTAATTCTTTTTCTGTACTTTTTGGTGACTACACGTTACTAGAGGAAGGTACGAAATAAATTTTAAGTGCAGAAAATTCAAAAAATTTGAAAAATATTGCTTAAATAATCTAAATATTAGGGGTATTTTCAGTCCTTGTTAGGGAAAAATATTTCCCGATCTGCAACCATAAGACACATTTACGGAAAATTTCAACCTCCTCGCTCATTTCGTTCGGAAACTAACGTGCTTTCAACAGTCAGACAGGCGGGCAGGGCTAAATCGACTTAGAATTTTACCAGGATAGAGAAGACATATACTTTATGGGTTCTTCGTTGAATATTTCAATGTGATAGAAACGGAATGACAAAGTGAATATGACCCATCCTGGAGTTGGAGGGTATAAAAAAATGTTTTTTCAATTTACTGATCTTGAACTTTTCTTCGGGTTCAAGAGCATTTGCGGCAAATCGCTGCATTGGTTACAGGCACATCAGACGGCCAATTCGAATCAGCAGTTTACAATCAATTCTTTGTAATCCTCTTGAACCAAATTAAGTACACAATTTAAAGACAATTTATATAAATTCCCATTTTACTCACACTCCTTAAAACCATTTAATTTTTTTTGGGTTTTTATTTCTTAATGGAGCAAACTAGAGGTTAACATAATAAAAATATTTAAACATTTTGTGAAATGAAAGTTATTGAGTATTAATTGGTTAATAAAATTACAGAAAACAGTTCATTCTTCTTTTTATAGTTGGAGCTACATTTGCCCAAGGTTCTTATAAAGTCTATATGCTTCTTTCTCTCCTGATTTCAATCACTTTAAAGTGTCTAACTTTTATTCTAAGCAAATTTGTCTTCGTTTTTGGCTCATGTTATAATTTATAGACAAAAAAACTGACACTTTTCAATCAATAAAATTAAAACAGGAAATTAGGCAAATAAAAAAGGAGATCGCATAAAACAATGTTAATAGACAACGCAATTCGGAGCTACAAGGTTCTTTGACGACGCAAATCGAAAACCACACTATGCAGTTCGAAGTAGAGATGGGCGCGTGAGTGATTTTTGACTCACGTTCACGCACGCTCACGAAGGAAAAAAATTGAATCACGCACGCTCACGCACGAAGAATATTTCTCTACTCACGTTCACGCACGCTCACGTGAGTAAAAATAATTTTGCTCACGATCACGCGTGATTCACGCGTGAATCACGTGATTCACGTAAATCACGCAAATAATTTCCATAAAGAATATTTTTCCATTCTTTTTTAAGAAATAAAAAATACTTTTTTAAGAAATAAAAATACCCGATACCTTCTGTGTGCAAAGCGGACACCTCACCTCTGTGTCCCCATACTAAAAATTCATTCCCATTCACTTGTGAAAATGTTATTCGTAAAATGTTACGGTATATTAACATATTATCGACTTTTTTGGAAGTTGTTTAAAAGAACTCCTCAAAAGCGGTAAAATGCGCATTTAGATTTTGAGATTCGATTAAAATGTGCTTCCTGCGGAAGTACTTCCAATTCTTTTGCTGGGTGTATATATATTTAAAAAATATATAAATATTCCTAAAGTTACCATTCCACGAAAAAGTATTTAATTTGACTTTGTTCGCGCGCATGTCTTATAGTTAAAACCTATGTATACACGTAAATCTAATTGAAAATACTCAACTAACAATGAAAATATATGAGGGTAAAGACGGGCGAAATAAATAATAAAATGAGAGAAAAATACGAATAAATATGTGCGAATCACGCAAAAATCACGTGACTCACGCAAAAATAAGACTCACGCACATTCACGCACGAACATTTTTTCGTTCCTCACGTTCACGCACGATCACGTGAGTAAAATAAATTTTGCTCACGATCACGCGTGATTCACGCGTGAATCACGTGATTCACGCAATTCACGTGAGTCGCGCCCATCTCTAGTTCGAAGCCACTCAATTTTATTTTGGAGACGATAATCGAATCAACTCAAATCGGTAACTGGCACGTATGAGTGATATTTGCATGTGAAGACATTAAATATTCCTCATACGCCACAATGTTAATTGGATGGAAACAAACAAACTGGAAAACTCTTTTATTTCAAGAAATTATTAAACAAACTAATAAAATTACAAATGATGAATGAGAGAGAAAATTGTACGAATCAAACAGACGGAGGTGGAATCATGAAATTCGGTTGGTACATACCTCAAATACTTGCAAACGCAAAATAAAGGAATTTTTCGAAATTCATACTTTTTAAGGGTAAACGGGGAAAGGGGGATAAAAAAGGTACTAACGACACGACTGACCCAACAATTCAGTGTGTGTATTCGTCTTACGGCGTAACAAGGAATTTTCCGAAAGGGATAAAATGGGTTAAAATTAGTACCAAACGGCTGGGCCTACAATCTTAAATGCGCCCAAGAAAATATTTGTGCAAAATTCGTATTTTTGGGGTTGAAGGCAAAAAGAAATAAAAAAGAAATCAAACAGGCGGAGCTGGAATTATGAAATTAATTCTTCATTAATTCCCAAAACACTTAGAGACAAAAATTGAAGAAACGAATTTCGTAAAGAAAGGTAAAAGTAATCATGAAATTCGGCGTGTGTATATACGTTTTACAGCGTAGATGCGAGATAAGAAGGAATTTTTCGAAATTTGTACTTTTAAGTGATTGAAAATTGTACCAATTGGTGTGTATATTCCACTGACCTCTAAAGGATTTTTCCAAATTTATACTTTTAAGTAGAAATCGGAACAAAAAGCAGTACCCACCAATGTGTCGAATAAGGTATATACATTACTCTGACATACAATACAAATGTATTGTATCAAAATGTGTACTTTGAAGGTGGATATGGGCCAAAAGTGATAAAAATCGTACAAACCAAATCGGGGAAATTCGGATGGTACCAACCAATGTTTTCATCTAGAATACGAAAAGGCTATTACATTGTGTAAATTTCTCCGAGTACGCGGACGCGCAACATAAATAAATGTTCGGAAATTTATACGTTTAAGGGCGCACAAAAAGGGGTAAAAATGGTACCCACTTATTAACATAAATGAATTTGTAATAATTTGTGGCACATTAACATTATAGTCAGAAGCCCCGTCGAAATAAAGTTCAGATTTTAAGCGATGCACTGGTATAGAAGTTATATGTAAAGGATTTTTTGACAAAGGTTTTGACAAAAGCATACATATTTTGTAGGTCTAAAGTGATTATAAAAACAAATTTAAATTTAAAATTGCAACTGATCTCGAATATCCGTATGGAATTTATATCAGTTTCTTTACCAAAGTTTATGCCAATATATGGAAGCATATGTGGAAATATTGGCAAAGATCAATCCCTATAGAAGTTATAAAAGGTTTAATTTGACGTAATGGTGATATGTGTGGGAGGTACAAGAAGGAGCGTGACAAAATCTGTCATATTTCGTACGCTCAAAGTGATTATAAAAAACTTTTGCCAAATATCAATATATAATAGGTTCCGAATATTTTACTAGGAATATGGACTATATGTGTGGAGGTACCATAAGGGGTGTATCCATTTCTTCCATCTCTAAATTTACTACTACGTGTGCACCAGCAATCTAGACATACAGACGTGAAAGGTATTTAGGACATACTTAGGGTCTTAAATAACTCTGTGTTGCACTTTTTTCTATCCCAAATGCATATATATCTACTCCGTAGAGTGAGGGTATAATTATAACAGAAAGAAACGGGGAAATTTTTTCTACTCTTATGATATTTTTGTAAGAAAATTGTTTCAATTTGTGTGACTTCTTAAATTAAAATTTTTTCTACGAATAAATTTATGGCACAATATAAATTATTTTTTGTTTAATTTGTACAAGGGGGACAAAAATCAATGCGGTTTTTAAATTCTTCCAGCTAAGTAGGATCTGAATTTGAAACGAGAATTTGGTGTGAATACTTAGTTGCGCAACATAAAGCGTTTTTTCAAGCGATTTACCCTGAAATAAATATCCAATGCTT
Organism: Polietes domitor; assembly: GCA_947397865.1. Lineage (NCBI taxonomy): Eukaryota > Metazoa > Arthropoda > Insecta > Diptera > Muscidae > Polietes > Polietes domitor. The sequence continues at coordinate 105,271,043 of OX377621.1, read as the reverse complement.
AAATATATCGAGCCCTTAGCGCGGAATGATCGCAAGCGCCAAAACACACACTTTACAGGAGAAGGTTTTTATTGATTATTTTGAAATATTTGCATAAAATGAAATATGTTTTAATGCAAAACGTTTTAATTCCGCCGTATCCAACGAATTATTATTAAAAATTGATCATTTGTTTACATCATACGGTACTTTTGGCGCTTGCGATACAAATATTGTACTTGTGTCTACAAATACTAAAAAAACTATGGCGCTTACGATATAAGTTTTTTCGATTAAACCTCGAAATTTTAGTAAAAACACAATTTTTATTATAAAAAATTTATTAAAACAAGATAATAAAATAGATAACACTACTTTTATAAAGGGAAAATGTACAGTAAAGTTCAAATCGTTAATAAAAAACTATTTTAGACACATTTGAATTTCTATGATTAATAGTTAAATTTCATATAGAAGTTTTTAGGTAATATCGATATTGAATTTTTCTTTGAACGAATAATTAAATTAACATTCATTTCATCCAAAAATATCCATATTTAAATTGTGCTCAAAATTTTATTTTAATGTTTGGCGGTAGAAATGCTGTAGAAAATTAATTCCAGTCCTTAAAATCTAAATGATTTAGTAAAATACTTTCATAACACTTCGGTATCGTGCGGGAATTTGTAATTATGGTCGGCCACTCAGAAGAGGTCCGAATTATTCTTCCTTTACAAAATGATTCAATTGTAGAGTGTATAGAATCAACTGGCATCATTGTATATGACCAGGAAGTAAAAATGTTATGTTAACGTTCTTAACGAAAACTGAAGTTTTTATACCCTCCACCTCCATGATGGGGGTATACTATTTCAGGGTGTTACATTCCGTATGTAACACCTTGAAATATCGATAAAGTATATATATTATTGATCGTCATTAAATTCTAAGACGATCTGGCCATGTTTGTCCATCCGTCCGTCTGTTGAATGCACGCTAGCATCTAAACGAAAGGAGCTAGGACGTCCAAATTTTCCATAAATGCGTCTTATAGTCGTAGATCGGTTGGGATAGAAACGGCCCAAAGGGAAACAATTTTGCCGCACAAGGACTAAAAATACCCATAATAACCCCTAATATTTTAGAGTATTTAAGCACACTTTTTCAATATGTCTGCTTACCTAATAAACGACAACAGCTATAAACACGAAATTCGGTTTGTACATTCCTTTAATATATACATAATATAAAAGTTATTTTTCCAAATTCGTACTTTTAAGGGTAAAATGGAAATAGAGGGATACAAATTGTACCAACCAAACCGCTGCATCTAGAGTAATAAAATTCGGTGTATACATTTCCCTGATTGCGTAGACACGTAAAATAAAGGGATTTTTCAATTTATTTTGCGTCTTTTATTTTTTGAAGGATTTTACTTTTTGGGTTAAAATGTAGTGTAGACACGACAAATAAAAGGGTTTTTTCCAAATTCATACTTTCAAGGGATATAGTGGGTACAGTGGGATAAAAATAGTACCAACTAAACGGCTACACTAGAATGATGAAATTCGGTTTGTACATCCCACTAATAGCGTAGACACGTAAAATAAAGAAATTTTAGAAAGTCGTACTTTTAAGGGGGTAAAATACGTAAAGGGGGAAAAAATGGTACCAACCAAATGGCTTATGCTATAATCATGGAATTCGGTGTATACATTGCTCTGACTGCATAGGCAAGCAAAATAAAAAGATTTTTCAAAATTTGAACTTATTACTTTCACGTCAAAAATTGGTTAAACCATGAAGTTAGGTTATTTTGTACTATGTGCGTGAGATAATGGATTTTCATAATTTGTACATTTGGAATTAAAATATAATGGAAATACTACCAACTGTAGCATCCACTATCAATATTTATGGTATGTAAGCTTTTTTTGAAAATCTTTTGAAATATCTTATATTTATATATTCAAAAAAGCTTACATACTATTTATTTTTTAAATTGACTTGAAGTATTATTTTGTTATATATTGGTAGCCTTGCCTGATAAGCGTGCTTTGAAATAATAAAAATATTGTATTTATTTATAAAATTAGTTCGTTCGTAACCTGTCGTACTTTCAACCAACAGACGAACACTTCATTCTATGGCCGAGGGTATAAAAATGCTTATTATTGCATCAATATATTGATAGACCTATCTAAAAAAATTATAAATATCTCTTACATTATCTGACAGTTTTTGCCTAAATTAATAAACTGTCGCTTACGATAAAACTGCTTTCTTTGAAAATGTGAGCAGCAACTTACGATAAAATCTTAGCTTTTATTATCTTTTTATTTATGAATCAGCCCATAGAGTTTTAAATTCAACAATAAAAAATATTTTCAGAAAATGTCGCTTACGATAATTCCGCGCTAAGGGCTCGATATATCGTATGAAGTAGCGGGTTTTTGCTGTACTTACATATACAGTGGC